>CM018031.1:31102289-31852289 GCA_008638375.1 Nyssa sinensis
GTCTCCTTTATTTTTTCGCTAAACACCGTAGGTAGTGATAGCAGCACACTAAAATCAAATAAAATCCCCAATTTCAGGTATATAAAATCTGCTGCTACTTCTAGCAACCAGCAATCACTTGAACTCTTCCCAAAATCTGAAATCAAGTCCCCCAAACTGAACTGTTCGCACTCAAGACCCCTGAATTCAATTCCAGCATCCATCTACCAATTTCTTCATCTGTAACGCTATATAGATATATATATATATATGTACCACCAGCTGCTACCAACTTTCTCTCATAGCCCCTTTACTTAATTCCTAATCACTTCACAAACCGCAACATTCCCACAGTCCCGGGCTGTATTAAAATCCATTATCTGAACCTTCATTGTAGCTGTTGTTGCTGTTTCTCTCAATTCAAATTCATCCGGTTTGCCGCGCTACTGCCGTAACTCATCAACACCATTCTGAACCGATCCAACCAACATAAACAACACACATAACCCCACCTGTTTCTTCCAAATCCCTCCAGGTTCTCCAATTTCATTATGGCAGCCACTGCACAAGCAGATCTGCTGCACTGCTCTTCCATTTCCCTTCTCTGTTACACACATACAAACATGCACATCAACCCAATCTCTCTCTCGGTCAGCCGCTACACAACCACACCGCAACACCACACGATGTACACACTACACATACTCAACCACCCCACACCACGCAGCGGCACATGCTGCTGCTGCACGACTACACCGGACAGCCCCCACACGGTGCAGCACCACGCACCGCTACTGCTGCTTTGCCGTAATAGCTGCTGCTGCTCTGTGCCTACCTGAACAGCCCACATATATATATACTGATCTGCTGTAGCATCATTTCCCTTCTCCCCAATTTAAACAAATCATCAAAACCCAAATCTCTCATCTTTTCCCATTTCAGAAAATGCCATGACCATCCTGGATTTGAGCTTCTTTGCGCCACAACTACAGCCGCAGAACTTGACCAACAATCCCAATTCTTGACAGAGTTTTGAATCTCGGTCATTACCTCTACTACAGCCATCATCGGTGCAACAACTTGAAGCCAGCATCGATCCGTTCAAAGCAAAAATCCATCCAACAATCATCATCCCGTGCAGTGAACTTTGGGATGGAACCTGATCAAACTGCCGCACCGCTATTGCTGTCTTACTCCACAAACCCAATCAGCTCCATCCATGATCAAGCCAACATGATTCCCCCTTTTTTCCTGCACCGCTACGGCTGTCTCCCTCCAAGCCCAATCACTGATCAGATCTCACTCTCTCTACTTGATTTAACCTCTTCACACAAATCACCCAAATCCAGCCGCTTTCAGTCGCTCTTCTGCACACCGACTCTCTCAGCCGCACCGACTCTCTCTCTATGTCGGTTGCCCCCTCTTCCTCTATTTCTTTTCTTTCTTCCCAGCTTCCTCAAGAAGCTTTCTCAAATATATCTATGTATATACAGATATCAGCCCGTCACGTGCCCAGCAGCTTCGGCTGCTTCTCTTTCTTCTTTCCCCAAATTCTAGCTTCTCCAAGAAGCTTTTCCAATTTCTCCAGATACATATATGCATATATATATATATATCATTTTATTTATTTAATTATTTCACTTCATTTTATTATTGTCCACATTATTTAAAATTTTATTTCTTTTATCATTTAATTATTTTTTTTCCAATTTTATAATATAATCATTACACGCCGTGTCTCATAATTCTCGGCTTTCAATACAACAAGTCTCGGATACTCGAAATTGTCTATTATTAACTTGGACATCAAACTTTATTTAAATAATAAATTAGTGTTCATTCAAAGTTACATGTCATGGCCTCGCCCTACCTGGGTCGGTTACGTCTAACTCAAGTCGGGTTATTACAGCTCCTACTAGAAAAACAAAAAAATTTATCCTCAATTTTCTATGTCTCTACACAATTTCTAGTGCAGTTCCTCCTCAACCAGTTGTCCATCAAACTATTGATCATATCATGGCAAACATCTGATGGCGATGTTGCAATCAGCTTTCATAGACAACCTGGGCAAATATTACCTAGATTATCTAGAAGTTCATCTTCCAATTACCTCCCAAGAGTGTCTATTCCTTCAACCTCTCGACATTCTTGTTCATCTCGACCATCTGTTTCTCTTTCAAATTACAAGAAACAGAAGAAGAGAAATTTGCTAAAAATGATCAAGAATCCATTCCTCCTGAGTCTCTTCACTTAGAAGGATTAACAATTTCCCCAAATCAAATTCCTCATGGAATTTATCAACAAAATCCATAGCCGAATCAAAGGAGAATGTCTCCAACGGTTAGTGAAATGAATTTTATAATTTCTTAAAAAAATTTAATGGATTATGTAGAATTTACTGTTGATCGTAAAACACTTAATGCAGAATTTCAACAAGAGAAATATTCTCTATTTAGAGGATGGTAATTTCCAAAAATTTAATCAAAAAGAATTACAGGAATTCAAAGAAGAATTTTATAATTATATTTATAAATATAAGAAAATTGTACCTTTCGTTCATTGGTTTTATATGATCCACTTTACAGAGATGAAGCGAGCCATACGGGTAATGGTTTTAAATGACCATTTCAAATCCTGGCAAACGGGTGAGGGTCCAATCATTAGATCTGTTCACCCTCCTCCAGAATCTTTAAGATTAGAACAATCAGGTTCTACTTCTTCTAGTCCAGCACTAGAAGTTAATGCTTATGTAAATGTTGGCAAAGAAGGAAATTCTTCTTTGTATAATGTTTATAAGAAAAATAATTATACTAATTTACATCTTCAGAATATTGGTCAACAATTAACCAGAGTTGAAGATACAGTGTCCCAATTGGAAGAATCTCTTCGATTTGTGAATCAAAATTTTCAAAATGTCACCATGAAACCTAAAGAAACAATATGGTAATAGTGACAAAAACATTGCTAAATTTATTGCCACTGGCTTTACTGGCATCCTTAAAGGATGGTGGGATAATATTCTTACAGAAAGCCAAAGGCAAGAAATAATGTTTGCTAAAAAAATTGTAAAAAATGAACAAACACAACAACCTGAACAACAGGAAGATGATGTTTATACTCTTGTGCAATCCATAATCTTACATTTTGTAGGACCATGGGATAGCCAAAGAGAAAGAAGTCGAGAACTTCTTCAAAATCTTCGATGTCCATCATTAACCCATTTTAGATGGAACAAAGATGTTTTCTTGGCCAAAGTTGTCCAAAGATTTGATGCTACTAGTGAGCATTGGAAAAGTAAATTCATCGATGGTCTTCCAAAATTATTTGCGAAAAAATTCGCAAAACTTTAAGAGATGCTAATGG
Organism: Nyssa sinensis; assembly: GCA_008638375.1. NCBI lineage: Eukaryota > Viridiplantae > Streptophyta > Magnoliopsida > Cornales > Nyssaceae > Nyssa > Nyssa sinensis. The sequence goes on from CM018031.1 coordinate 31,105,632, forward strand.
TGGCATCTCTATACCATATAATAATTTTACTTATGGATAATTAATAGCTATTATTGTCCAAGAAGGATTAGCTTATTGCAATGATTTAAAAATGTAATATGCTAATAAGAGGATAACCAGCAAAAAAGAAATAGGTGAATTTTGTGATCAATTTGCCTATCACACAGACATAAAATTTCCCAAGTCTAATAGACATCCAAAATCTAAGGGAAAATCTCATAAAAATTATAGGAAACATAAAAGTTCCAAGTCTAAGGTAGAACCACCTTCCACCTCAAAATCTTCTAGAAAGAAAAAAAGAAAATTTTCTAAAAAGACTAATAAACGCTATAAATGTGGCAGAATTGGCCATTATGCTAATAAGTGTAAAACTAAGAAAAAAAAATAGAAAATCTTCAAATTGATGATCAAATGAAAGATCAACTTTTCAAAATATTTTTAAAATCTAAATATTTAGATACTGAGTCAACTAGTGAATCATTTAGTGAATCTAAGTCTGAACTAGATGTAATAGAAACATCTGACTCTGAATTTAAACAAGAATAGCCTAATCAATGCTCTTGTTCTACCTTACAAACACTGGAAAGCAATTGTTGAAATGAATGGCTTAAATATCAACGTATTAACAAGCCATCAACAATCGTTATTAGATTTATCGGATCAAATCCAAGATCCTGAAATCAAGAAAAGATTAATTGAAGCATGTATTACATTTATTACTACTTCTAAAGAACCTTCAAATCTTCTAAATTCATTAGAAGGATACAGTCTAAGAAAAGTCTTTAAAAGACTTGATACTCTTGCTATCAGTAGGACTACTTCCATAACAGATTTAAGAATGGAAATAAATATTCTTAAAACTGAAATTACTCAGTTAAAGAATGCTCATAAACAACTTAATAATGAAGTAATACAACTTCAACAAAAATTTGAAGCTTTAGAATATTCTTCCAAGTCAACAAAGATTCAAGAAATTCTCCCAAATCCTGAATATTTGAATAATATAAATCAAATTACATTCCAAAAATGGTATGTTTTGATTACCTTGGTAATAGACCAAGAATACACAATATCAAATGCCATTGCACTAATTGATAGTGGTGCTGATATGAATTATATTCAAGAAGGATTGGTTCCAACCCAATACTTTGAGAAAACAACTCAATCCCTCACTAGTGCCAATGGTTCTAAAATGATTGTAAAATATAAGTGTGACAATGTTTACATTTGTAAGGAAGGAATATGTCTTCCATCAACATTTTTATTAATCAGAAATTTATCGCAACAAATTATTCTAGGAACTCCATTCCTAACGACAATCATGCCTATTGATAAAATTGATTCTACAGGAATTTATGCTCACATAGGAGGGCATCTTGTTACTTTTCAGTTTGTAATAAAACCACAAACTAAAACAAAACATGATATTGAAAATAATATTAATTTGAAAATATCCCAAATCAATTTTCTTCAAAAGGAAATCAAATTACTTTCTTTAGAAAACCTATTACAATCTTTTCAAATAAAAGAAAAGATACAACGAATATATAATCAATTTGTTGCTGAAATTTGCAGTGACATTCCTAATGCTTTCTGGGAAAGAAAACAACATATGGTTTCTTTACCCTATGAATCTACTTTTCAGGAAAAATATATTCCTACAAAAGCTAAACCTAGTCAAATGAAAAAAGACTATCTAGAATTTTGTAAAAAAGAAATTCAAGAATTATTGGATAAAAAGCTAATTCGAAAAAGCTCATTTCCATGGAGCTGTACAGCTTTTTATGTCAATAAAAATGCTGAAAAAGAACGGGGTCGACCCAGATTAATAATAAACGATAAAACACTTAATGAGAGTTTAAAATGGATAAGATATCCAATTCCCAATAAAAAAGATTTATTGGATAGACTACACTCAGCCATAATCTTTTCAAAGTTTGATCTTAAATCAGGATATTGGCAAATCCAAATTCAAGAAGAAGACAGATATAAAACTGCTTTCACAGTTCCATTTGGTTATTACGAATGGAATGTAATGCCATTTGGTCTAAAGAATGCTCCTTCAGAATTTCAAAATATTATGAATGAAATATTCATTCCTTATTCCAATTTCTCTATTGTATATATAGATGATATATTCATCTTTTCCTCTTCAATAGATCAACATTTTAAGCATCTTAATATTTTTAAAGATGTTATCAAATGAAATGGTTTAGTAATTTCTACCCCAAAAATGAAATTATTCCAAACCACTGTTCAATTTTTAGGGCATAATATCTGATGCTGCACTTTTTGGCCCACGTATGCTCCAAGCTCGGCTCCTTGTGGAACACTCAAAAAGAAGATCAGAGGACCACCGGGTTGGCTCTGGTAGTAGCCGCTCCGATGCTTAAGTCAATAAACTGAATTGAAAGACTATAATGAAAGCCAAATAATGAGCATGAAAAATAAAGCGTACCTTTAGGGTTTAATTTATAGGCTGTGGCTTTCCTAAGTTGATTAGGATTTGGAGCCATGAAAGTAAGGATTTGATCATCGGAGATAGCAGTTACCTTGTTGGGCGTTGTATCAAAATATAGATAACCATGTGTGGTAGTTTCCTTGTAAGAAACTGTTTCCTTATTCTCTGCTCGACAGATGTTAAGGCGGTGATAAGCTTTGGAGTGTTACTCCGAAGTTCTGTGTTTAGTCCTGTGAGCTCTGTTAGAATGCGGATCTGTTTTAGAGAAATATGCTCGGCTTCTTCAGGTCTTTAGGTCCGAGCCGAACTGGCTGAGTGTGAGCTGAACTGGCTGAGTGCGAGTTGAACTGGACGAGCATGGGCTGAATTGGCCGAGCATGGGCTAAACTGTAAATATATGTGTTAAGTGATGATTGGTCTTATCATTTTGTGGTATATCAGTTACTCCCCCCCCCCCTCAAGCCTTAGTTTGAGCTTATGGCGTAACTAAGGTTTATAAGTCTCAAAAAGTCACGTGTTCTGTCGTCTCGTTTTTCAAGGCGACTGTTGATGCATCATTTATGGTGCAGTCGATTTGAAAACTATCATTGCCTGTAACCGTCGTGACGGTTCGTCTTAGTAGCTCCCATTTTTTGAATGTATATAAGGAGGGAAAGGTGCCTTGTACTCCTCTTTTATCTTTTATCGTTTCTCGTATATCTTAGAGGAAAAAGAGCATTCGCCATTGTCGAACCAGCAAGCTAAACTGTAAGGAGTGTCCGTTGCTTGAAGTTTCTCTCTCTCTTCAGGTTTGGCCTTGGTTCCTTTGTTTATAATTCCTTTTATCCTTCTTCTTATTTTCCTTTCTGGTTATTCTAAAATGTCGACATCCATCGCATCTCCTGGTGTTGGTGATGGTTTAGGGATTCTTCTAGAGGCTTATGCTTCATCCCAAACACTTGTTAGGGATAGTAGTTCCCCGGGGACCAGGTCGGAAGAGACCCGTTCTAGCCCCGAGGTTAGAATTATAGATGCTTTTGTAGAGTCTAGGGATAGAAAAAGAGAGGTTTCTGGTTAGCTCTCCCCAAGGGAAGAGGGATAGAGCATTTTAACATCTTCTAGATTAGATAGCATAAGAGAGGAATTTGATTTTCCTCAAAATATTGACCTTAGGGCCCTCGATGACTTAGATCGCCCTTCAAATATTAAGGAAGGCGAGATCTGTGTATATACTGCCTGGTTTGGAATGGGGTTATGCCTTCCCTTCCCCAAATTGCTTAGAGAATTTTTTTTGTTGGTTCAACCTTTGCCCCACCGACCTGCTCTTGAACAGTTGGAGGCACTTGTTAGGGTTCATAGCTTTAGGTCGTATGAACAGTGTCGAGGTCTCTCTGGATTTGATCCGTAGTAAAATGGATCTCAAGTACATGAAGTTCGAGGGCCTCTACTATATTTCTTTTGACCAAGGGTTTAGGCCTCTATCATTTGTACCGACCTCCAACAAATCCTGAAAAAATCGGTATTTTTTCGTTAGTGGAGGATTGGAAGTGGCCGACCTTGAGGACCAGATCTCTATGTTTCCCCGGAGCATGGGGTTTATGGGTGAGACCCCCCTTCTTTTGCAATTTTTGTTTCTGCTCTTGCCCTTGCCAATGTTTATCTAATCGTTGTTTTCTGTACGTCTTGTGTAGCTAAAAGTGTTAAGAAGAGGCCATCCTTTACTCCTATTCTTAAGGAGCAGTACAGCAGGCTTCTCCGGACCAAGAACAAAGACTACAGAGTCATTCTTTAGCCGAGCACTCCAATGGCCTCAAAAGATAAAAATGTTGTCGATGATGTGTTGCAATCTATCCTCGGCAAGTGGGGCTCAGTGAAGAAGAAGAAGAAGGTGGTGAATCTTCCCCCTCTTGCCGCTCCTTCGTCAAAGAAGAAGAGGACGACCACTACCGCCCCCTCCTCTACTGCACCCCCAAAGAAAGGGGCAGTCCCCTCTACTTCTCCTTCCCTTGCACTGCCCAATAGGGGCGTGGTGATTAGGGAGTCCACCTTTGCACCGCACAAGAAGGGCATGGTAAATTCAGACCCTGCTCCTTCATCTGCTAAAAAGGCTCCGAAGAATGGCAAAAAGAGGGTGGCCATTGACTTGGACCTGATGCCTGACGGGTACAAGGCCGTCCACCAGGCTATTGAGGAATTCTGGGCAGATGACCCACAGAAGGACTCTCCTTCTTGTAGTACCAGACTGGGTACCAAGAGGACGGTTGCTGGCACCATAAGCGCCCATCTGAAGGTAATGATCGTTCTGTTTGTGTTTTTTTTTTTTTTTTTTTTGTATTTACCTGATTGGGTCTTTCATTGTTTTGCAGACCTTGCACAATTTGGCTGCCATGATGGAGGCAACCGTGGATCTTTAGGCGGTGGAGAGGCTTGAGGACGAGCTGGATGAGGTTCGACTTCAGCTCGGCACAGCTCAATCCCAAGCTACAGCGGCCGAGGACGAGCTCAAAGAAGTGAGGAATTCCCTCTCCATCATGGAGTTGAAAAGGGATTCCCTTAAGTCTGAGAGGGACTCTTTCAGGTCTGAGCGGGAATCCTTCCTTCAGGAGCTGGACAGGCTGAAGGAGCAGAACTACGCTCTTCAGGCCTCTATTGCTCTAAAAGTTGATGAGGCCAAGGTCGAGACCGAGGCTAGGCTGAAGACCGAGCTGGAGAAAATGGGTGACAGACTTGCGCAGCTCGGTTATGATAACTTTAGATCCAAGCTTCTTGCCAAGTTCCCAGACATTGACCTGTCGGGAATTGATGATGATGATGAGGATAATGACGGTGATGAGGATGACGGGTCTGCCAGCCTTTTAGTTTAGAGCAAATTTTTCTGTTGTTTTTCCTCTTTTGGTAATAGAACGCACAAATTAATAATAATATCTTTTCTTCAGAGCTTTTGCCTTCTTCCTTTATTTGAACATTTTGCAAACATTATGGCTTGATCGAGAATTGTCCAAGGTTTCCCAGTTCTGTAGTGCATAAATGGGCTTTGACCCTTCGAACTTGAAATTGAAGCAAGCAAACCTGTCAGAAGCTAAGTGTCATTCCTTGATCGGCTACAGATGGTGGGCTACCTTCCGAGCTCTATGACTTGTAATAATTTTGAAAAAATTGTAAGGATTAAAAGTGGGAAAATAAGCAACTAATCCGGACCCTTGAAATTGAGGGGTTTTGAATCTTGAACTTGCACTGAGTAATAAGGACAGTAGTCAATATAGGATTTCACTACTCAGAGCTTAATTACCGAACAGAAAGTCTTGTAGTAATTAGTCATTTTAACCACTTAGAGTTAAACCTGAGCTTAACTACCGAACAGAAAAACTTGTACTAAACTGAAGAAAGATTCTTGATAGTTAATACCATTTTCCAAAGCTCATTAGTAAGAAGTTGAGCAGTTAGAATCACAACTGCTGGTTTGAATAACCATGTAACTTTAGTGATATGGACCAGACATGAAGTTCGGTGTATTGAGATGAACCAGACGTGAGGTCTGTACATTTAGATGGACCAGACAAGATGTCTGTACATTAAGATGGACCAGACATGAGGTCTGTACATTAGGATGGACCAGACACGAGGTCTGTACATTAAAATGGACCAGACTTAAGGTCTGTACATTTAGATAGACCAGACACGAGGTCTGTACATTAAGATGGACCAGACACGAGGTCTATACATTAAGATGGACCAGACTTAAGGTCTGTACATTAAGATGGACCAGACATGAGGTTTGTACATTAAGATGGACCAGACACGAGGTCTGTACATTAAAATGGACCAGACTTAAGGTTTGTACATTAAGATGGACCAGACACGGGGTCTGTACATTAAGATGGACCAAACACGAGTTTTGTACATTAAGATAGACTAGACTTAAGGTCTGTACATTAAGATGGATCAGACACGAGGTTTGTACATTAAGATGGACCATACATGAGGTCTGTACATTAAGATGAAAATACTTCATGGAATATTGGAAATGAAAAATTTCTTTATTGATAATAGTTTCGTAAGTGTTCCATATTCTAAGGTCTGGGAACAGGTTTCCCATCCATGCTTTCTAACCAATAAGTGGTCTGTCTTACTGTTTTGGTGATTTTATAAGGGCCCTCCCAGTTGGGTGACAACTTTCCCATGGTGGGATCCTTGGTGTTCTGAAACACTCTTCTTAAGACGAGGTCTCCAACTTGGAAGCTGGCAAGCTTAAGCCCTAGTTTTGAGTGGCTAACCATTCTATGCTGATATGCTTCCATCCTGACCACAGCTTGTTCCCTTCTCTCTTCGAGCAAGTCCAAGTTTTTAGCGAGTTGTTTGTTATTGGTCTCTTTGTTGAAAGCTTCAGTCCGTAAGGTAGGCATGCCGATCTCAACAAGGATCATTGCTTCTGTGCCATAGGCGAGTGAAAAGGGAGTTTCTGATGTTGGAGTTCTCCTAGTTGTTCTGTAGGCCCAGAGTGCTCCAGGGAGTTCTTCAACCCACTTTCCCTTAGTTCCCTCTGGCCTCTTCTTAAGTGTATCAAGGATTGTTTGGTTAGTGACCTCTGCTTGCCCATTGGCTTGAGGATGACCAAGTGAGGAGAAGTGTTGATTGATATTCAGGTCTTGGCAGAACTTTTTGAATGTTTTACCAGAAAATTGCGTGCCGTTGTTTGAGACGATCACGTGAAGTATGCCGAACCTGCAGACTATATTTTTTCAAGTGAAACTTCTGACTTCCTTCTCTGTAATGCGTGTTAGTGGCTTTGCTTCCGCCCATTTTGAGAAATAGTCTATAGCTACTAATAGATATCTCCTGTTCGGCATGGCTTTAAGCAATGGGCCTATGATGTCCATTCCCCATTGTGCAAAGGGCCATGGGCTTGTGATAGGGATGAGTTCATGACGGGGCTGATGTTGGTAGGGGGCGAACCTATGGCATTTGTCACATTTTCGAGCATATTCTTTTGCTTCCCTTAGCATTCTAGGCCAGTAGTAGCCTTGTGTTAGAGCTCGATGCGCTATAGTTCTGCCTCCGTTATGATTTCCACATATTCCTTTATGAATTTCCGCCAGAACGTACTCAAACTCTTCTGGAGCCAGGCATTTTAACAATGGTTGAGAATAAGACCTTCGATAAAGCCTCCTGTTCATAACAAGGTACCGAGCTGCTCTGATGCGGATTCTTTTTGCTTTACTCTTGTCTTCTGGGAGGAACCATTCTTCTAGGTACTGGAGGATAGGAGTCATCCAGTTCTGAGGCTGTTCTATAATTTGGGCGACTTGGATTTCTTCGATGCTAGGCCTTGGCTGGTGGGAGATTCTTAGTGTTGAGTCCCCTTTTGACTTCATATGGGATGCCATGTTTGCCAAGGCATCAACTCTACAGTTCTGACCTCTTTCTATTTTTTGGATTGAGAATGCTCGGAAGGAGCGTTTCAACAAGTTGACCAGTTCTGAATACCGAAGCATTCTTTCATCTTTGATAACAAACTCTCCCTGAACTTAGCTGACCACTAATTGGGAGTCAGAAAATACTTCGAGGCTCTGAGCCTCGCATTCTCGTGCTAGCTTCATCCCTAGGATAAAGGGCCTCATACTCTGCTTCGTTGTTAGAGGCTCTGAACCCTAGGCTAACTGCCCTTTCTGTTACGAGCCCATCGAGGGACTGTAATACCAATCCGACCCCAGCACCTCGATCGGTAGATGACCCGTCAGTGTATAGCTACAATGCCCCAAATTTTCACAAAGTTGTGCTTTGTCTAGTAGTGCTGGGGTAAACTCGGCAACGAAGTCTGCCAAGGCTTGCCTTTTAATTGAGATTCGTGGAACATAGGATATGTCAAATTCTCCCAGTTCCACTGACCATTTGACTAATCGTCTGGATACCTCTGGCTTCCTCAATATTGATTTCAAGGGATAAGCAATTGGAATTTCTATGGGATAAGCTTGAAAGTAGGGTCTGAGCTTCCGCGCAGATACTATAAGTGCAAGGGCTAGTTTCTCGATCTCGGGGTACCTCTTCTCTATGTCTAACAGTGCTCTGCTGACATAAAATATGGGCCTCTGCACGCCCCTATCTTGCCTGACTAGTATAGAACTGACAGCGTTCTTGGAGACTGCAAGGTAGAGAAGTAGCTTTTCCCCTTGGATTGGTTTTGATAAGAGCTCAGGTGAAGCTAAGTACTTCTTCAGTTCCTGAAAGGATTTTTCACATTCGTCAGTCTATTGTAGAGCTTTGTTACCTTTCAGAACTTTGAAGAATGGTAGGCAACGATCAGTGGATTTGAGATGAATTTGCTCAGAGCTGCTATTTTGTCATTCAGGGCCTGAATGTCTCTCTTGGTCCTTGGTGAATCTAGTCAAATCAAGGCCCCAATTTGGGTGGGGTCCGCCTCTATACCTCTTTGAGAGACTATGTATCCCAAGAATTTTCCTTTTGTTACACCAAAGGTGCATTTCGAAGGATTGAGCTTCATCTTGTACTGCCTCAAGATGTCAAATGTTTGAGCTAGGTACTAAAAGTGGCTGCTCTTCCGTAGGCTTTTGACCAGCATATCATCAATATGGACTTCCATGGTATTGCCAATTAAGGGGCTGAACATCTTATTAACCAGACGCTGGTATTGGCCCTAGCATTTTTTAGTCCAAACGACATCACTCTATAGCAATAGAGACCTCGTTCGATTATGAATGATGTTTTTTCCTGATCAGGAGGGTGCATCTGTATTTGATTGTATCCTGAATAGGCATCTATGAAGCTCATAAGTTCGTGCTTTACAGTAGCATCGACTAACTGATCTATCCTCAGAAGAAGAAAGCTATCTTTGGGGCATGCCTTGTTGAGGTCTGTATAGTCAACGCAGACTCTCCACTTACCATTTTTCTTTTTGACCAGAATAGTGTTAGCTAGCCAATCAGGATAGAATACTTCCCGTATCATGTTGGCATCGAGTAGCCTTTGGACCTCATCATTGATGATCTGGTGCCACTCTGAAGCAAGTGGCCTTTTCTTTTGCCTTACTGGTGGATGGTCTGGATCCACCATCAGTTTATGAGTGATGAGGTCTGGATCTATTCCTTCCATATCCCTTGTTTCCCAGGCAAACACGGAGAGGTTTTTCTTCAGGAATTTGATCAACTCATCCTGCTCGGCAAGTGTCAGGTCTGGACCTATCTACAGGTAGTGCCCCTGGTCTTCCGAGCTGACCAAGACCTTAATGGGTTCCCCTATAGGCTTTGCCCTGCTATCCCTTCCTCTAGGGCTTAATGTTCGTCAATCCTAGAAGGACAGTCTTCTGCCTCATGATAGCAGGAGTGAATTGGATCCCCACATTCACGAGCATGCATAATTGCTATTTGGAGGTCTTGGCCTTAAGTGCGAGAGCATGGCATTCTCTGGAGGTTGGTTGGCATCCTTTGATAGAGTAGACAATCTGATTGTGGACGTACTTCAGGCACTGGTGGAGGGTTGACATTGTAGGGAGATTTGGCATTCAGAACCACGTATTCAGTTACTGTGGTCTTCTGTCCGTTCCCTTCTCCTGCAATGGTGGTAAGATCAATCCTTCCCAATGGAGTGTTGAGATTCCTATCAAAACTTGCCATGATTATACCAGTGGGCTTAATGTCACTAGGGTTGAGCTTCATTTACTTGAAAGGGTCATAGAACAGAATGTTAGTTGAGCTCCTAGTGTCCACTAGGACTCTTTGGATCTCAAAGTTGGCAATTTTGAGGGAGATGACCAGGGCATGACTGTGAGGACAATGTACCCCTGTAAGGTCTTGATCCGAGAACTGAATTTCTGGTACATGCCTTAACCTTTTCTCCACGTTAGAGATCTGTATGATGTTGGGAGTAGACCTGGCCTCCCGAGCATAACGTTTCCTCGATCTGTTGGAAGTCCTAGTTGTAGAGGAATCTACGTGTAGGACAAAGATTACTTGGTTGTTCTGCCGTGGAGGCTCATTTCGTCCTTCTCTTTGTTCCTGCCTCTGGTCGGGCTTCCTCTGTTGGGGCCGCTCATCATGGGGGTTCTGCCCTCCGTCCTGCTTGATGAACTCTTGTAGTCGTCCTCTCCAAATTAGCTACTCAATCTCATGTTTGAGAGCCTTACAGAATGAGTTGTGTGCCCGCGGTCTTTGTAAAAATCACAATACTTGGTTTGATCTCGGTAGTTGGGGTCACCTTTCAAAGGCTCTGGCCATCTCAGGTTCTCTCGAGATCTTACTTGCTTCAGTATGTTGTATGGAGAGGTATTCAGAGGAGTAAAATTATTGAACTCTCTTAGCCCAGAATTATAGGAAGTTCTGGGTACCCCCCTTTTCTCTAGGCTTCTGGCTCTCTTCCTAGCTGAGCTAAGGTCCTTCCTCTGACTGTCTTTCTTCTGGTCGTCTTTCTGAGCTTGTTCCTTAATCTTTCTAGAAGTGTCTTTGGCTTCCTCCAAGTTAATGTATTTCCTTGCTCGGTCCATGAGTGCTGCCATATCCACGGGGAGATTTTTGGTCAAGGAGTCTCTAAAGCCTCCCTGTACAAGACCAGAGGCCAAAGCAGCTACAAGGAAATTGGGGCTGCAGTTTGTAACCTCAGTGAGTTCAGCATTGAAACGTGTAATATACCCTCTGAGGGATTCTTCCTTTGTTTGCTTTATGTTCAGCAAGAATTCAGGACCCTTCCTCAACCTCCTACTGGTCATGAATCTGTCTAGGAATCTTCCGCCGAGCTCATAGAAACTAGTAACTGAGTTCAGCGGGAGGTGATGGAACCACTTCAGAGCAGTGCCGTTGAGGCTGGTCAGGAATGTTCGGCATAAAAAGGCGTCAGAAGTGCTGTGTAGGGCCATGGTGTGCTGGTAGTGGAAGAGATGGTCCCTTGGATCCCCTGTCCCATCATAAGGGGTGAATTTTGGGATAACGAATTTCTTGAGTCTCTCCTCAGCCATGATAGCATTAGTGAATAGGGTGGCAAACCTGCCGAGCAGCCTGGCCAATTCGTCTTGTTCTAGGGGGTTTTGAGCACCCCTCATAACAATAGTACGGTCCATTGATTCAGCAACTTCCTCAGCTCTTAGTGATCCCTTTGGCAAGATAGGCTGCTGCGAGTCAGGCCTTGCAGCTTCAGGGCCTACATGGATAGGATGATCTCGGCCCATTACTGGGGGGTTGTTCTGATTCTCCTGGGCTGGTGGTGTAGGAGCCACTTGAGGTTGAGACTCTTGTGGTACAGGGTTTACTCCTGAAGCCCCAAGAACTAGAACCCTAGTGGTGCTTCTGTAATGGACCTCTGGGATAAAAGCTGGTACCCCTCTGTCGGCAACTGTTGATGGCTGGGGATCTCTATGAACATGGACAGTAGTAGGAGGCTACGTCTCTTGAGTGTTTATGTTGACAGGTCGATTCTGAGGATTAGTTTCATGACTCTGGGTGAGCATTGCCAGAGTTCTAGATATGGTCAAAAGTTGCTTTTGCAGCAACTGGTTCTGCCGCCTGACTTTGGCAAGCTCTTGTTGTACGGGATCACTCACTCGTCCTCTTCCTCGTCCGGCAGGTGGTTGAGGTTGAGGGTTCTAAGGATTTTGAGTATTCTTCCTTGGCCGGAGGTTGGGAGCCATAATCCTTTAGAAAAAGGAGAATGAGTTTTGAATTAGCGAAGCACTTGGTGATTGTCGTTCCCATAGACGGCGCCAAACTGATGCTGCACTTTTTGGCCCACGTATGCTCCAAGCTCGGCTCCTTGTGGAACACTTAAAAAGAAGATCAAATGACCACCAGGTTGGCTCCGGCGGTAGCCGCTCCGATGCTTAAGTCAATAAACTGAATTGAAAGACTATAATGAAAGCCAAATAATGATGATGAAAAATAAAGCGTACCTTTAGGGTTTAATTTATAGGCTTTGGCTTTCCTAAGTTGATTAGGATTTGGAGCCATGAAAGTAGGGATTTGATCATCAGATATAGCAGTTACCTTGTTGGGCGTTGTATCAAAATAGAGATAATCATGTGTGGTAGTTTCCTTATAAGAGACTGTTTCCTTATTCTCTGCTCAGCAGATGTTAAGGAGGTGATAAGCTCTGGAGTGTTACTCCAAAGTTCTGTGTTTAGTCCTGCGAGCTCTGCTAGAATGCGGATCTGCTGTAGAGGAATGTGATCGGCTTCTTTAAGTCTTTAGGTCTGAGCCGAACTGGCCGAGTGCGAGCTGAACTGGCCAAGCATGGGCTGAATTGGCCGAGCATGGGCTGAACTATAAATATAAGTGTCAAGTGATGATTGGTCTTATCATTTTGTGGTATATCAATATCCATCAAGGAAAAATAGTTCCCATTGATAGGAGTATAGAGTTTGCTTCTAAATTTCCTGATGAGATAAAAGACAAACACCAATTACAACGTTTTTTAGGTAGTCTCAATTATATTACAGACTATTATCCTAATTTAGCTCAGGATGCAGCTATTTTATATTCTAGACTTAGGAAAAATCCTAGTCCTTGGACCACAGCTCATACCCAAGCTGTTAGGAAAATTAAATTGAAAGCAAAACAGATACCTTGTTTGGCCCTGGCCAATCCCCAATGGTCTAAAATTGTTGAAACCGATGCCTTTAATATTGGTTATGGAGGTATTCTTAAATAATCCAATCCTCATACAGAAAAAGAAGAATTGGTTAGATTCACTTCGGGCATCTGGAAAAATGCTCAAATTAATTACTCCACAATCAAAAAAGAAATCCTTTCTATTGTTAAATGTGTTCTTAAATTCCAAGATGATTTACTTAATCAAAAATTTTTATTAAGGATTGATTGCAGTGTTGCCAAACAGGTCCTTAAAAAGGATGTAAAAAATTTAGCCTCCCGACAAATTTTTGCGGGCTGGCAAGCTGAATTATCTGCTTTTGATTTCACTATTGAATATATTCAAGGAGAAAATAATTTTCTTCTTGATTTTTTAACCTGTGAATTCTTGCAAGGTAATGCACCGGCCATCTAATAGGGGTCGAGGACATGGCAAGGCATCTCTTGGCAAGGGAAGAACCTATGATCCAGCCGAATGGCCATCTATCCAGAATCTACAGGATCTAATAAAAAGTTTCTCTTCAGGATCATCCTCAACATCTAATAAAGATGTCAAAAAGTCTAATAAAGACGTCCTTCAATCTGAAGGTTCTCCTTTTATTGAAAATCAAGTAATAAAACCTATGATTACCCTCGAATCAGAGGATCAACAATGGAAGCAGGATCCCTGGTATTTAAAAGATTGCTATCTGGGAAATCAAGGCTAAAATAAACGAGATTTAAATTGTGTTCAAGCTCGACTTGTCAATTTTTTGAGCTAATCTCGAACTAGCTTCTAATCGAGTCGATCACGAGTCGAGCTTGAGTTACTTGAGTTTTTATATAGTGTTAGAGTACTTTTGACTTAATGAGCTGAGCTCGAGCCGAGTCTAATAAATTAACGAGTCCCGAAATATGTTCAAGTTTGCTTATGTATCTTGCAAGTCGATCTTGAACAAGCCTTTGACTGAGCCGAGTTCGAATAACTCAGCTCGTTTTACCGCCCTAGTCCCAACCATGACTTGAACAGTGCACCTCTCCCTTTGGAAGTGGCAGGAGGTACCACTCAAGCCAATAACTGCAATGTGCTATGTTTGTATGATTTGTATGGTGGGATCTATAATCATAATATGTCTCAAGCAGGCTGTGTAAAAAATACTGGGTTTTATGAGTATGCATTCCTAATCATAATATTTGAGTCTGACTAGGACATGCTCTTAACACATTATTATGGCATTATTTTCTAGTTTGTTTATCACCCATGATCCTAAGACTAGATAAATCAAATCCCTGGGCATTCATTTTCATCTACTTCTTTCTTTCTTGACTTTTTTTTTGGGTGATGTATAATAGGCATTATTTTTTCTGGAAAGCAATTTGAATTCCAGAGGATCTGCTCACCATCTATTATTCTGTTTTGATTCTGCAGAAGCAAAAGGTGCAACAAAAGAGTCAGGAGCCACTTTTGAGCTCCCAGATGACCAGCAGGCACTGAAGGTAATTCCGCAATTCCCACAGACTCAACCAGTTGCAAACAGTGTTGAACAACGCAGGCCTCAACTCTCCAAAGACATTTTGGCTGGGTTAGTGTTTTTTTTTTATATGTACCGTTCACCTTATATTTTCTTTAGAATTTTGAATGTCATAATTCAACAAGTACCACGTCCCTTGCAGGTATTTGGTGGTTCTTGACATGGCTTTGTATGTGCAGTTTTATGGAAGATTGACCTCCAATCTGTGATGTTCTAATGACATGGTACCTCACTTTCTAATTTCCTTCAGATTTTCAGCGGTCATGTTTGAATTTGGAACTATAGGTACCTGCCATTCTACTTGCATCATAATTGACAGGTTCAAATTTTGGTAGGAAGTGTGGATCATACATTCCCTTTCACGTGTAACTATATTTAACTCCAAAAATTTCTGAAATTTTAAATTGTCTAACCTTGGTTCAATAATGCTGATGTGGGGACTTTATATTTTTTAATGATTAAAATATGCCTATTTTTGTCCATCTCATATGTCCATCTCTTTGTCTCTCAAAATCCTTCTCTCTTAAAATGAGGCATCCTGTGATTTGCTACTTTTAAAAATGATTCAAATAAAATACCAAACTAGTTGGGTCCGGTTCTCGACTGATTTGGCTGATTCGATGTAATTCTAACAACTATGCTTGTTGGTACTTATTTTGGGAATATTTTCAATAATTAACTTTGAAGTTTAAGTTTGTCACATTTGGTTAAGTACTTGAATAAATTTTTAAACTTGTTTGTCATCAAATATGGAAAATCCTTCAAAAATAGCTGTTCAAACATTCATGAACCATATCAAAATTTAAGTAGATTCAAATCTTAATCAAATTAAATGAACCTACATTTAAGCTTGGTCTGGTTTTGACCGGACCTTCTAATTTGAATTTGTATCCATCAAAGACTTCAAATGACATATTTACTTGGTCTAAATTCAGACACACCTTATAAAAGGTTTTTTTTTTTTTTTACTGAGAAAATGAAGTATTTAAGTAGTCAGCCTGACTAATTCATATCTTTACCTGGGCTATTAACTCTGATTGATAGTTGGCTTCAGGATTGTAGACGATAAAAATCAAACTTGCGAACTCGAAGGATAAACTCCTTACGAAGAATCATTACTCCACTCGGTCACCCTTTTGAAATTCTTACAAAAAGGGTACTTAACCTCTAGAGATACGATGAAATCTTATATCCACACTTAATGACTGCTAAGTGATGTGAGACACAATTGGTCAAGATGCAACTCAAGAAACTTTTATATTTTTTTCTACTCACGAAAACTGTGCCAAAGAGAAATATAGGGCTAGATCCAAATTAATTAGTTAAGCCACTGTCCTCCCACGAAGTTAGAAGTCCTTAAGCTCTAATCAATTAACGCTTGAGAAAAAAATCTCTCTCACACACACATATATAATGTTGAAAAGTTTGGACTATGTTTTCCTATAGTTACATTTCTAAATTTGAAATGTCATTAGCATATTTGAATTTTATATTATTCTTGTTATGGGCAGTTTGTAAGTTACGCAATAGACTTTTATGCTAATTAATGGTTGATTATAGTGTTACATATTTTATTATATTATATTATGTAAATACATAATTTATCGAACTTATTATCTATAATATATAACATCACAATTCTATAATTTCAAAGGAAGTAAGAAATTTAGAATTGGAATATAAATTTATATAACACATCAACTAAATACATTAGAAAAGCTCCAAGGAGGTGGCCACTAAATACATTAGAAAAGCTCCAAGGAGGTGGCCAAGTTGACAGTAGACAATAATTAAGGGACTTGTCCTCCAAAGTTGTCAGGTCAAAACTTAGCGGATGCCACTTTTTCTTGATGTTAGTTCATACGAGATATTGTCTCAACTTTAATTGGACCTCCCACTAGTGGACGGTGGAATTGATTCTCGGATTCGTCGGTCTGAAAAGTCGAATACCGAATTTAAAAAAAAAAATACATTAAAAAAGTTAAAATATCAAACTTTAATAAATATAGGAAAAAATGAAAAACTACTTCCATTATATAAATATATATATATATGTGTGTGTGTGTGTGTGTGTGTGTGTGTGCATGCGCGTGCGTGCGTGCATGTAATTAATAAAGAAGAAAGTCCTAAGGATCAGTCGTTTGTTTGTAAGTTGGTTGAATGTTCCAACCCAGCTAAGTCCATGGTTGAACGTTGCCACATAGGCCAAGGTAAGTTCATGGTTGATCAACGTAGTTACGTAATGCGAGACTGTGCTGATCTTGGCACTTGGCTTATGTTGGAATATTCAACCAACTTACAGAACGTAAGACTCGACCTTAGGACTGTTATCTTGGCACTTTGCTTATGTTGGAATATTCAACTGACTTACAGAACTTAAGACTGGACCTTAGGACTTTCATCTTAGGACTCTCTCTCTCTCTCTCTCTCTCTCTCTCTCTCTCTCTCTCTCTCTCTCTCTCTCTCTCTCTCAAAATTGTTATCTTGGCACTTGGTTTATGTTGAAATAGTCAACCAACTTACAGAACATAAGACTGAACCTTAGGACTTTCATCTTTCTCTTTATATATATATATATATATATATATATATATATAAACCCTCACTCTCTCTCTCTCTGAAAGTTGTAATCTTCAATTTTTTTGAGAATGACTCGGATAAGTCATTAATTAAGAGTGTGTAAACAGAAAAATAAAAGAAAGATATTTTAAGAGAAATAAAGAAGAAGAAGAAGAAGACAAGATACTCGAGAATATTAAAACAAGTTTGAAAAAAGTCTAAGATTCTAAGTTAGGCTTAAGTTTTACACTCAATATATCGAGAATTTACAAAATATACTTTACATGTATGTACGAGATTACAATCCTTAATTTTAAGAGGGAATTCCTATGAGACTACAATCCTGTATTTTAGGAATGAATCTATGTGAAATTACAATCCTTGATTTTAGGAAGGAATCTATTGTGGTCAACTTTCCTACAAGATACAAAATCTAACTTATACACAAATCTAGAATATACACAAAATCTCATTAATATAAGTTTACATATTTAAGGTGGCTTGATTTCTGATCTTGATATATTAATACCATCTCTCAAGTTGATCGGGGGAGAATCCACAAAGTTCAACGTGAAATACAGAGAAGCAGGAACTACCTTAGGAAGACTTTTGGTGAAGATATCAACAAGTTGTAGAGTAGAAGGAATGAAACGAACTTAAAGAAATCATACTAAAACCTTTTCACGAACAAAAAGATAATCAAGCTCAATGTGTTTGGACCGAGGGTGAAATACAGGATTTGAGCTCATATACACAACACTCTGATTCTCACACCTAAGAATTCTAGGAGTAAAAGGTGGAAGATTCAAGTCTCGAAGAAGGTAAGTGATCTAAGTCATTTCAGCAGCAGCATAAGCAAGAGCGCGATTTCAACTTCAACGTTGGAATGAGAGACTATAAGTTGCTTCTTGGTACTCCAAGAGATTAAACTTTGACCTAAGAAGATAGCATACCCAGATGTAGAACGTCGAGTGTCAGGACACCCAGCCTAATCAGCATCACAGTAACTAGTGAGGGTAAGTTAACTATTAGAATGAATGTGAAGGCCATGATGTAGGGTACCTTTTACATACCGAATGATGCGTTTGACATCTTGAAAATTGGCAACTGTTGGAGCATGCATAAATTGACAAACATAATTAACACTGAAGGAAAGATTTAGCCGAGTAAGAGTAAAGTATTGAAGGCCACCAATTATACTATGCTAAAAAGTTGGATCACTTAAAAGAACACCCTCTTGAGTCAACTTTTGACCGTCCATCATAGGAGACAGAATTGGTTTAACACCCTCAATTTGAGCACACGTGAGGAGATCCAAGGCATATTTCGACTGTGTGAAAAAAGACCATCATCTTAACTTGCAACTTCAATGCCTAAGAAATAATGAAGAGGACACAAGTCCTTCATTATAAATAAAGAATTGAGATCATCAATGAGAGTGGAGATCAAAGTAGATGAACTGCCTGTAAGTATGATATCATCAACATACACTAAAAAAACCAGAGTACTAACAGAAGTCATTTGTATAACCATGGAGGAATCAGATTGATTACAACAAAATCTCAATTGTAGAAGATGACTACTAAATTTTTTAAACCAAGCATGAGATGCTTGTTTGATGCCATATAAGGCTTTTTGAAGTCGACAAACATGATACGGGAAGTGATGATCTTCATACCGAGGGGGCTAAGACATAAACCTTCTTTTGTAGATCACCATAGAGGAAAACACTCTTGACATATAATTGTCGGATATCCCACTTATGAACACAAGCCAGTGATAAGACAAGACGAATAGCAGCAACTTTGACGACATGGCTGAATGTCTCATCAAAATCAATGCCTGGTAGTTGAGAATATCCTTTGGCCACAAGATGGGCCTTGTACCGATCAATGGAACCATCTGACTTTAACTTCATTTTGAAAACCCATTTACACCCAACAACATTCATGCCTTGGGTGAAAGGAGTAAGAGTCCAAGTGTGATTCTGCTTAAGCGCCTGAATCTCTTCATTCATGACAGCATGCCAATGAGTATGTTTGACAGCAGACTTGTAACTACGAGGTTCAAAAGAGGAAGGAAGAGCGGTAAAGAAAGTTGTTGTGCTATGATCGTAAACTGAGAAGTGGCGGGAAGGCAAAGGATGATGGGTGGTGAAAAAATGAAGGTTAGCATTATGAGAGCGAGACTTAGAATGAGTGATCATGGAATGTGTATTAGATATACCTGAATGTTGGGGTTGAGAAACAGGTAGATCAACGGTAAGGGAGCCACCAGGGATAGAAGAGAGATCAAGATGGGGAGGAGGTATAGTTGTGGGTTCCGAGCGAGTTAGTATGGTGCGAGCCTCAGTGAAAGAAGGTGGGGATAGAAGAGAATGTGTTTGTGTGATAAAGGTAAATGTGTAGGTATGTTAAGCACATAAAGACTATCCTCGGGAGGATTGGGAGTCGTGGATATGATATGAGATGAGTAATCAGTGATAGGAGTGATATTGTGGTAGGTCAAGAAATCTGCTGAGGATACAAGGTGTGAAGGATTAGAGGAGGTAAAAAAATGAAAAACGGACTCATCAAATACAACATGACAAGAGATGTAAACTTTTCTAGTGGATCGATTTAGGCAGCAAAAACCTTTATGCATATAGCTATAACCAATGAAAACACAAGGGACACTCCAAGGGGCAAGTTTATGGGAAGCATAATCACAGAGGTATGAGAAACATAGACATCCAAAAGTATGAAACATAGAGAGTTCAGGAGCCTTGCTATAGAGTAGTTGATAGAAAGAGCGGTGCTAGAGAACAATAGTAAGAAGACAATTGATGAAGTAGACTGTAGTAGAAAAAGCTTCAATCTAAAGAGAAGAGAGAGTGTGACTATGGAATAATAAGACAAGACCAGTTTCAGTAATGTGTCGGTGTTTTCGTCCAGCTCTACCATTTTGAGCTTGAGTATGAGGACATAAAACATATTTGAGGATACCACAATTAGAGAGATGTTAGAGGAAAGGGGTACTAGAAAACTCACGAGCACTATCACATTAAAAAATTTTGATTTTTCTCTCAAATTGATTTTCTACCATTTTTTTGAAATTGAATAAAGATAGAGAGAAAGTCAGATTTGCATTTCATAGGGTAAAACCAAGTGTAACGACTAAAGTCATCAATGAACACAATATAAAAACGAAAACCAAAAGGAGAGGGAAGGGTTCTCAAACATCCACATGGATTATGTTAAGAGGACAAAGACTGCTTTTATTATTTAAATCAAAAGGAAGTTTATGGATTTTACCCATTTGACAACTAGAACAAACATATTTAGTGGGTTTAATAGAATTAGTTAAAGTAATGAGGCCATTCTTATTTAAATCATCAATAACAATAAGAGACGTATGACCAGGACGACTATGCCAAATTGTAAAAGTAGCTTTGACTAATGAAAGAGGGCTTGAATAAAGGGTTTGATGAGGACAATCCAACACGTAAAGACGAGAACATCTACGGCCTATCCCCAACACTTTCCCTATTCTGTGCTCCTGAATAACAAAGCCATTTGGAGAAAAAAAATAAAAGAATAATTGTTATCTTTAGTAAACTAGCTAATAGAGATTAAGTTTTTATGAATATGTAGAACCAGAAAGACATTATTGAGAGTGACATTATAAGAAAGAGAAATGGAACCAACATAGAAAATGCAGATGGTGGACCCGTTACTTACCAGAACACCACTATCACCATGATATGGTTGTTTATGAGAAAAATTACCCACTTCATGAATCATGTGGGCTGTTACACCACTGTCTGGATACCAGTCAAAGTCTTGAGGGTATTGGATGGTGAAGGAAGTAAGAGCTTTAGGTATGTGGTTAGTTGGAGGTTGAGGGATTTGTTTGTACCGATCATAGCACTGAAAAGCAGAATGTCCTGTTCTTCTACAAATTTGGCAAGTAATAGAGGGTCGGGTCGACCTAGAACACCTTGTGGAGGAGATGCAAATAAATAATGAGTATTGGGAGAAAACTGATTCTGACCATAAGGGAGACGATTACCAAGTCCTTGAGATGTGATTTGTGATTTATCCATTGAAGTGGAGACAATAGGACAACAACAGAAAAAAAAAAAAAAAAAAGGATCTAGAATGTTGTTTGACAAGAAACTCTGATACCATAAACAAAAAAATAAAGGAAAGATATCTCAAGAGAAATAAGGAAGAAAAAAAGAAGATACTCAAGAATGTTAAGACAAGTTTAAAAAAAGTCTAAGATCCCAAGTTAGTCTTAGGCTTTACTTTTTCATTTAATATATCGAGAATTTACAAAACATACTTTACATGTATGTGTGAGATTACAATCCTTAATTTTAGGAAGGAATCCCTATAAGATTACAATCCTTGATTTTAGGAAGGAATTCATTATGGTCAACTTTCCTACAATATACAAAATCTAACTTATACATAAATCTAGAATATACACAAAATCTCATTAATATAAGTTTACATATTTAAGATGGCTTGATTTCTAATCTTGATATGTTAATATTATGAAAGCAAACATGTCTCTACATAGAATAGTCCATTAGATCACGCTACTATCATACATGGGTCTCTAGTCAATTTAAATTGGAAGTCTTTTAGTCAATTATAGTTATTTGTTTTTCTTTTTCTTTTTCTATTTTAGGTTTGGTTAGTAACAAAACAAAGTCGGTGATAATGAGATTCAATCTCCTAAATATTAAGATAATGTTTTATTGCCTAAATTTTGTGCCCAAAAAAAAGTGATGTGACAACAATAAATGGCTCTCATAATTTGGGCACAAAATTTTGATGCATAAATTTGGGCCATAAAACACTGTCCCAAATATTATGGTGATAAAGCAAGAAATCCAATAAATGGCAATCAAGGGTGGGCCTATGACAACGAGTGGTGTGAATTGATGTTAACGACATTGAAAAAAAAAATAAAAATATATATATATATATATATTCATATTATGATACAAAATTTTTATACTATTTTTCTTAAATTGATTTTACTAGAATTAAAGGGAGAAAAAAAGAGGAATATTAATTTTGTACTTTAAAAAATAAGCCAACGAAGTGGGAAGTGGAACCAAAACAATTTGGTAGCTTTTATTCCAACTATATTTACAAAAATTATTGCCAATAATTTAATATCACATCATTTAGAATGCAAGTTTTGGTATAAAAATTTGAGACATCTAGCATTCCTCAAATGTTTAATAACAATGCCCAAAATTGTGTGTGTGTGTGTCTATATATATATATATATATATATATATATATATATATATATATATATCAATTGCCTTAAATATTTTGAAATCAAATATTACTCAATCTTGAATGCATATCTTTCGAGGGCACTTCAGTAATCAATAAGAGTAGTAAACCATTTTAAAGATTTACTGTGACTAATCACGCAAAAACCTATATTATAACTTAATCAAGTCTTTCTTTTATTTTTTTAACCATAAAATATTAGGTTTTTCGGTAGAAGTGTTGTTTGCGCTCGTTCAGTAGAGTGGTCCAGACACGAGAAAAACTTCATTTGAGACTAAGTATTAGTTTAGTTGAGCTGTGTGAAAGTGTTGTTTGAATTAAACAGTTGAGGATATTAAGTAGCTGTGTAAAAATGATGTTTCAATTAAATAGTTAAGTATTTGAATGAATATATTTGATAAGTGATTATATTGTCAGAAATGATATTTGATTATTTGTGTGAGTTGTTAACAAGTGTCTAACAACTACGAAATATTTTTCTTACCCTTAAAAAATTAAATTGTGTGTTTAGGAATGTATTATATTTTTAAAATTATATTATTTTATAATTAACAAATATATAACAATAAAAATTAGTATTTATTTATTTTAATATTGAATATATATTATCTATATTATATAACAATATAATATTAAATATATACAACATTAAATGTCAAATTTTTTAATACATATAATTTATTATGCATTTAATTATAAATATATATATATAATATTTAATTATACATATCATTTAATTATGCATTTATATATAATAATACTTGATGATGACATGACCGTAATATTTGCATCAAATGATGGAATTTATTAAACTTCACCCAAACTCTAGTTTAATGAAAAAGTTGTGGCCAACAAGCGCGGTTAAAATTTCATCCAAACAATCTCTTTATAGTTTAGTGCAGAACAGTTCATCAAAATGCATTAAGCACACCGCAACTACTAATCCAAACAACGCCTAATAACACGTTTGCCCCTTTTTTTGGTAAAAAATCATGCCCCCAACTGGAAAATTTATTAAGTGGAAATTAGGGTCATTTAGTGTCTGCGTGGCTATTCTCCTCTGTTGGGAATTGCTGGATGGTATATTGTATGATGGAGCTGAGCAACTTTTGCACTTTTTCCAAGTAAGCCACCCTGTTAGTATGCTTGACAACATATTCCTCATTCACTTGATTGGAGATGAGTTGAGAGTTATAGAAGATGCTTAGCTTTTTAAGGCCTAGTTCATTGGCGAGTCTCAACCCGATGAGGAGGGCCTTGTATTCAACCTCATTATTGGAGGCTTTGAATCAAAGTGTGAAAGCCTACTCCATCATAGTTCCATCTAGAGTGAACAATACCAGTTCGGCTTCTGCACCGTTTTATCTAGATGATCCATCCACATAGAGCTTCCATACTTTCTCAGTAGCTCAAGTTAATGTGTCCAGACCTGGATCAGACTCTGCCGGGGTGAATTATGCTATAAAGACGGCTAAGACTTGTCCCTTAATAGCCGTTCTGGACTGATAGTTGATGTCAACTTTCCCTAATTCCACTTACCACTTAGATTTTGTCCAGAGGCATACAGACTATGTAGAATGGATCTAAGCGAATATTATGTGATGATAGAAATGGAAAAAGCCTAAAAGTGTGGTTGCAACTTCTACGAAGCTACGACTAAGGCCAACACAAGTTTTTACAATTTGCGGAACGTTGTCTATGCATCTAGCAGAGTTTGGCTAACATAGTACATCAATTGTTTCACCCTCATCTTCCTCCTTAACTAAGGCAGCACTGACTGCTGAGTTTGATACAATCAATGAGAGAAATAATCCTTTTCTAAAGAAAGGTTTTGATAGAAGGTGAGGTAATGCCAAATAATGCTTTTGTTTCAAGAAGGCTTCTTCACATTTTTCTGTCCATTCAAAGCTTTTATTCTTTCTTAGGAATTGGAAGAATGACCTATACTTATTTGAAGATTTTGATAGGAATCGATTTAGTACGGCAACTCTTCCCATTAAACTCTGGACATCTTTGACTATTTTAGAAGACTGCATCTCTTGAATAACCAGATGCCCGAGGAACTTTCCCAACGCTACCCCGAAAGTAAATTTGTCCAAATTGTGTTTCATTTTGTATTTTCGAAGCAAAACAAAGGCTTTACTAAGGTGAGGGATGTGATCCTTACGTGCTATGTTCTTCACCAGCATGTCATCCACGTAAACCTCTATCGTTTATTCGATCAAGTCTCAAAAGACCATATTGACTAGCCTTTGGTAGGTTGCTCTGGCATTCTTTAATCCAAGGGCATGACCCGATATTAGAAAAGTCCATGCTCTATGACAAAGAATTTATTTTCCTGGTCAAGGTTGAATATGAAGATCTGGTGATACCCAGAGTAAGCATCCATGAAAGTGAAGAGCTCATAGCCTAATATGGAATCTACTATTTGGCCTATTTTCGGGAGTGGGTAACTGTTATTCTGGCAGGTTTTATTAAGGTTTGTGAAGTCCACATAAACTCTCTATTTTTCATTTTTTTTTCTTTGGGACAACTACCATATTGGCTAGCTAGTCGGGGAAGTTCACTTATCTGAAAAAAAAAAAAAAAAAATCTAGCTTTGATAAGTTTATATGCTTACTTTTTGATGGATTGATTCTGTTCGAGAGAGAAATTTATTTTTCTCTATTTGATAAGTTTTCTATCTACATCAACGAACAACTGATGGCAAATGATTGTGGGATCAATACTTGGCATATCTTTAGTGAACTACGCGAATACGTCCCGACTTTTCTAGAAGAACCAGATGTAATCTTCTTTCTCTTGGCTTAGTCATGACCTAATTCGGGTCATTTTTTTCTGTGCGGTTTAGGTCCAACTGGATTAACATAACTTTTTCATCTGTTGGGCTTTCTTGGGGTCCATCATAATTGGAAGCATTTAGATCTAGGGATTTTTCATTGTTGATTGGGTCTAGTGTTGTAGTTGTTAAATAGCCTCTAGGAATCTCCTTCCCATTATAAGTGGATCTAGCATTGAGAGCCACTTTCTTAGATTTTTTTTGGCAAATGATCACGCAACTTCAAGAAGCTGTTTAGTCTCTTTTAATCTCATACCCCTCCATGGTTCTTTTCTTTCAAGATGTTAAGAATTTTAGCACCCGGTGCACTGTGGATGGTATTGTCCCCATCTTGTGGATCCATATTCTCCTTACGATTGCATTGCAGGGAGATAGAGCGTTTACGACTAGAAATTCTATTATCTGGTTTACTGGGCTAGCCATAACGGGTAGAAATTTACACTACCCCTAGAATATTTTACCCCCCCATTGTAACTAAATAGGGGTTATTCTTTACGGGTTGGATTATCTTTATGTATCCATCCCTATTTCCTTAAGGGCATGCAATAACAAGATGTTGATTGCCCTGCCGCTGTTGACCAATACTTTATGGACAAAAAAATTATCCATCTAGAGTAAGATGAAAAGTGTGTTATAGTAAGGAAGATTCACTTGTTGTAGATCTTATAGAATGAAGGTCGGTGTTCCTCACCATTTAGGAGAACTAGATGTTTTAGCTAAGGTCATCTCTCTAATATTTTTGCAATAGATATGCTTTTCTTTGTTTGACGTTCCCTCTGGTGGGGTAGTTACAAGGATAGTAGTGACTATTCAGAATCACTACTTTGGTGAGAGGGAATGCCAGTCCTTCTATGTTGGCTATTGCTCCTTTTTGCCCAACCATCGGGGCAGTCTTGCCCAAGCAGTCATCTGAAGGAACTCCTCAAGATAACTTTGGGAGATTATTTCTTTAATATGGTCATGCATGGCCCTTACAGTCCTTGGTGTAGTGACCGTTGTTTTTATAAAAAGAGCAATATTCTTTTAGGTTTCTCTTTGATGGGTTGCTCTCCATAGAAGGAGGCCTTCTGACCTAAGGCTGGTTTTTCACTTGGTAGAGGATCTGATTGATTGGTAGAGTGAGAGATGTGTATCTCTTCCAAGAAAGTTGGTCCTCTCTTTTTCTTTTTTGGGATCAAGGCTCTCTGTTTGATTTGTTTGCTACTTTTGGCCCAGTCTTTGTTGCCTTGCGTAGCACATTTGACTAAAGATTGACGTGCGAGGCTTTTATTCCTTGAGGGTGATATACCTTTATGCTATGAGGAATTGAAGAGGGAATGCGGCACATGAACCCCTCATCTGAACGCAAAAGTGGCCAATTTTTCATCACAATGATCGATTCTTGCCATTTCATGTCTGAATCTTTTAACGTAGTCCCAAAGGGACTTGTTGTGCGTCATTTGACTCTAGGGTGTGATACTAGTTGAGCACGACTCTTTCTAGGCTAGAAGGGAAGATTTTACAAAAAAGAGCATCTTCACCTTCAAACAGGCCTATCACCTGCCTATAGTGGTGGATATGGTTGACGAGGTCTTTGGTCCCGTCGTAGTATTTGAACTTTGGGACTGCAAATTTGTTGGGAGCTAACTCTTAAGGATGTCTGTTGAGAGTGGGTTCTCTACAGAGTTGAGGATATCCCTCTTTAACTGTCTGTTAGACCAGGGTTCATTCTTATTCGTTTCCTTAATCTTGCAATTGAGGATTACCTTGATTTCTCTTTCGGTTGGGCCCTGATGTTGTTAGACTTGAGAGGTTGAAGCTTTGTTCACATGTGATCTTCTTAAGGGCGAGTTCATGTGTAGACATTGGCCCTCAACCCTATTCTGGACAAGATCTGGATTAGCCGCTGGAGGTTGATTGTCATTGCCATCTTACTAGCCCTGATCATATCCTACATGGCTATGGGTGACAGCCACGCGTTCAGTTTTTACATTTCGTTGCGTCTGCATTTGGTTGATTATTCTCTACATGGCCTGCATGAACATTGTATGTTGTTACATATCATTTTTGTGTCCTATGCATTTTGGTCGCTAAGAGCTATCTTAGCATTTCCTTCGATTTGTCGATTATGGATTGAGTTGTCTTACTCAACGACTTATTCAAGCCTGTGGGAGTTGGCTATGTGAGAGCCAATGTTAGAAGTGCCATCGCGTGTGCCTTTTTTCTGAGCATGTACACCAGCCATTGATAATGATCAAAACTTTTGGAAATTTAAAGAAAGAATAACAAATAGAGGGGAGATGCTTTTTAAGTGTATGACTCTTGAGCTCTCAATGAAAGAACCATTTTGCTTGGGTAAAAACCTCCACAAATTGAATATCATCCTACAAAATGAGAAAAGACTACTGAGAAGAGTTAAGGAACACCAATGTAGTGTTTGTCAAGGACTCTAACGATCAAGTGAGTAAGAATGCCTGAGGAAGTAAGAGAATAAACAAGAAGGCTAGTGTTTTGAATGCAAGATGTTGCATACCTTGTTAGTGTGAGGCTTAGGGTTTAAATAACCAACTTGACATGAGGAGAGCGTGTCCTTGATTGTAGGTAACTCCTTGATCATGGAAGGATATTGGACCATGAATGACGCCTATAATGGGGTTATGCCCTTGATTCTCTTGGGACTAAAATTTCTTCCTGCCGTTCGAATGTTTGAATGGTATTGACCAGGCCAGAAGCTCTGAGCAACCGATGTTCCTGTATTGGGGTTGTGTTCAGGCTACATTTCTTGTCTTATTTGGAACAGGTCATCGTGCCAATTCCGGACGGATCTGGTTTTGGCCTTAGTCGGCTAGGTCGTCGTCTTCTATCTGGGTCTTTTCGGACAAGGGGTAATTTGGATATTATGTCTCTGGTAGCAAACGTGGCACGAGTTCATTTGGTGGGTGAAATCATGCCCTCATAGCACAAAAAATTACCAAATTTGAATCATTGTTCCTTGGGAAACAAAAGCCCTCAATCTATTTTGATTGATCACAATTCCATATGAATAAACTAAAAGAAAATACAATCAAAAACCTTGTTTAATAGGTTTTGAATATGCTGGAAACTTGGGGATTCATTTCCCTCTTTACAAAGCACAAAAAAGTACCAAATTTGAATCATTGTTCCTTGGGAAACAAAAGCCCTCAATCTATTTTGATTGATCACAATTCCATATGAATAAACTAAAAGAAAGTACAACCTGTTCTTTACGGGTATCCGAAAATAGAACCCCCAAAGCTCCAACTACGTAACATTTTTTTATTTGTATTTTTCAAATCCCCAAATCAATTTTGAACATTTGTTTGATTAAATCAAACTATTTTTTCTTTTTTTTTTTTTTGTGTGTGTGTTTTTTCATCAAATATCCTTGTGAAAAACTAACAGATCATATAGCAAATTGTTGCGCATCATTAAGGTTTCAAAATCGCCATGGTTTTAAATTTGATTAATAGATTTCATGTGCGTCAATTTTTCACAAACAAATACCCACAAATTTAGCATTACTTGTTCATGCATGAAAATCGTAAAATATTTTAGATTCTCTACTTCATGCAATTATAATCCATCATGCTAAACAACATGACATATCGGAGACTTTAATACCAATTTTGTAAGTGATATAAGGAAATATACAAAAAAAAAAAAATAATACTTACGATCAACATTTTTATAATTAATATTTAATAAGTTAATAATTTTTAATAATTAATTAATCTATGAAGAACTAATTTATTTTATGGTAGTTAATTAATAATTTTATTACCTAATAATTAATATTTTCTTTCAAGAAAATTTTTTATAATATGAATTATTAGAGAGATAAAATAGTTATATATGTAATTATATATATATATATATGTATATTCTATTTATGACATTTCTTGAAAATTATATTTATTAATTCTATATAATTGAAGTCAAAATTTATTGTAAGTGAAAAAATTAAAATATCTAAAAATATAATTTATTTTCTTCAAAGAATGCTCAACTTAAGATATTAAAGAATTCCTAATATATAACTTAAGACATTAAAGAACTTCTTATATATATATATATATATATATATATTAAAAGGACTAAAATATAATTGAAAATTTGTATATAAAAACTTATTTTTGTATCACAGGTAAGAAATACTTATTAAAAATATGAAAAAATTTAATAATTTTAATAATTAATAAATATTCTATTTCTTATGTCTAATTAGTTATAAGAAGAATGATTATACTTCCAACAATATAATTTAAGTTTAAATCACAAAGAATAAGTCATTATAATAAATAATAAGTAGTTATTTATAATTTTATTATCCCAATGCATTGAGTTTAATCAAAGGGAATAGTTAGTTACACTTTCTTTTGTGAATTTGCATTCTAAAATATTATTTTTAAATAATTAAAGTTGTCATTTTTAAAATTCAAGTAAAAATATATAAAAAAAATGCTAAGCATATTTACGTGCGTCGACCACCACAATATCATTATTACGTGAGTTATATGTGTCAAATAAGTAAACAACACGCACCGATAAAACTACGATAACCGTGTACTTAGCATTCCTCAAATATATATATATATAAAAAGTGGATAAGTGTTATACATAAGTGTTACAACTCATATATTTAAAATTTTTAAAAGTGTGAGACATGTACATAAGTGTTATACAGTCAATTATCTTTCAAATAATAAATATGAGAGATTAAAAATTTATTAATTATTATAATTATTAATTATCAAATTTTTCTTACTTTCATTAATTAAAAATATTTCTTACATATAAATAATTTTTGGTACAACAAAGATCTTGTGTACAACTTTTTCAATGACATTTTGATTATTTAAAAAGAAAAATATAAATAATACTTAGCTTAAGATATAAAAGAATTTGCATCTCCCTTTCCAAGTAAACAAGTTTGATTTTCTAATGTTATAATTTTTTTAAATTATAATACATTGGATTTTGATTAAGTTAATTTAATAAATATAATTATCAAGACATGTTATAAATAAAATATATAAATATATATATAATTAATTTTATTTTTTTAATAATTAATATTATATTTTTTTCTTTCAAAAAATAATAATATAAGATAATAGAATTATTAAATATGCATTCTAAATTTTTTAATAATTTATTAAATATTAATTATAAGAATATGGATTATATATGCATTTATGCTAAGCAAATATTTTTTAATGCATATATAAAATATTAATTATAAGATTATATATGAGCTCATCACAAGGTTTGAGTAGCCTGTTGACCTCAAGTCAAAACCAATCCATAGATATGCATTCAACCACTTGAAAATACTCTGATCATCTGATTTATGCACTCCATCCTTGAGAAGTCATGACAAGTGAACAAAATAAAGAATCTTAGAGTGAGAATAGCTCCAATATATATTAGGGGTGTTAATTTTTAACATGACACGATAACACGACTTGAACATGACACGAAATTAATGGATTTGGATTTAGTATAAACGGGTTTGGGTCATAAACGAGTTGACACGTATAACACGATTAATAAACAGATCAGGTTTAGATTTTACTAATGTTAACCCGTTTAACACGATTTAACACGTTTAATTATAAAATATATTATGAATTAAGGTAATTCATCTCACATCAAATATTTATCAAGGTTTTGAGATTTTTTATCTATAAAAGAAGTTTTTACTTTGATTTGACTTATATTCAAAGTTATTAAACATGAAAATTATTTATACATATTAAAAGATAAGTAAATTTTTTTATTTAAAAAATAAAAAAATTAAAATAAACGGGTTAAGTGTGTCGACACGTGTAACCTGTTTAATAAATGGGTTGGATTTGAGTTTTGAAACTTGACACGATTAGTTAATAGTGTCGAGTTTGGGTTCACACATATTTTTAAATATGTATACTTTGACACGATTCGAATATGACACGATAATATGAATTGACACTCCTAATACATATATATATATATATATATATAGAGAGAGAGAGAGAGTATTGCAACTCCCTGGTGAAAAAGGACAGATCACCAAAGAGGAAAAGTCCAAAGCCATAGGATATTCCAAATTGCCTCTTTCTGAGTGGCCGACCAGGCAAAATGTCCTTAGTTCATCATGGAAGTAGAAACACATGATTTTTCTTTCCTTTTTTATAATTTTCTAAGAAGTCTAGTTTTTTCCTGGTATATGAAATTGAGTTTAAAATTCAGTTTCAAATTTTTTTTAAGGGTTAATTCGTTTTAAGATATGATAAAAGATAGTTAATTATTTTAGAATCCAATCACTTTTTATTATTAAAGCAAAAAACAGTTCAGTTATTTTTTTTTGGAATGAGATTCATTTGTTTTAGTTAGATTTTAATTTTTTTTCAAAATACAAAAATACCTCCTAACTCCATCATCCCTCTCCTTTCCCTCCCATTACATTCTATACAAACTCACGACCACACCATCGACCAATAACTCCATTGCCGCTGCACGCTGCCGTTGTCATCAATCCAAAGAAAGACTATAATCTTCATTGACAAACTTTGTTGCAGTGTGCAAAGAAATCAATGAACACACCAACCCTCATATCTCTTTCCATCTCTCATTGTTAGTATAAATT
This sequence comes from Nyssa sinensis, assembly GCA_008638375.1. Taxonomy (NCBI): domain Eukaryota; kingdom Viridiplantae; phylum Streptophyta; class Magnoliopsida; order Cornales; family Nyssaceae; genus Nyssa; species Nyssa sinensis. The sequence goes on from CM018031.1 coordinate 31,137,495, forward strand.
TACTAAAATAGTTTTGCCAAATGAAAGGAAAATTAGAAACTATTTTGCTTTAGAAAACAAAATCTGTTATTTGAAAATTACAGAAACACAGAAACTTACAGAAAATAGAAATTTACAATAAATTCTTTTAAAAAACAGAAAGAAACAGTATAATGATCTGTAAACAAGAAAACAGTAAACACTTATATGCAATGATTGCAATAGAAGAAAAAAAAATCTGTAAACACTTACAAAAACTAGAAAACCATAAGAGGATCAAGACTTGTGTTTAACATAATGTCCTTAAAACGAATTACGGCTCTCGCAGTGGTGCTTACGAGTTCTTGGTCGTCCGTCTCCCAGGATACAATGACCAACGCATTTGAAGGTGAAACACTCAAACTTCAGTGCACAACGAACTAGACAGTAACTTGAAACTCTCTCAAAACTGACGTACATAATATATATTTCTGAATGAATCTATATGCAATGAATGTGTGTATATTTATAGACCACTTCATGGCTGTTTGGTACAGTCATGAAGGTTCAGTTGTGTCTGTTCATGGTGAACAAACACAGTCGCACCCATGAAGAAGAAGATTGTTCAGTCAAAATTCAAACCAACGCACTCGCAAAACGACGTCATTTTGGATTTAAACCAAAACCAAAAAACATACTCGCAGAACGGTGACATTTTTTGTTTTAATTAATATGATAACTAAACGACAGCGTTTTGATTTGTTTTTAGCAGTAACAAAACGACAATGTTTTATGAAAAATTATTTAAATTAATTTTTTCCAAAAAAATATATATATGACGGGCTAAGCCCAAGCTCGAACCCGACTCGACCTGACCTAGTGCGGGGCAAGGCGATGGTGGCGACACGTGCGCGCGTGTGTGGTGAACCAAGCATATGTTAGGTCCTCCTTCTTTCACAAAACTTGGGTACCCCTTGGGGCCCAAACCCTCCTCCAAGGTAAGTGTATATATACTCTTTAAAATGTATCCATCCTATGTGGGACACAAACGTTTTCACAAGCTTCAAGCTTTTGTTACTATTTCCAAGTGGTGATGTTTGGAGACAATTTCTCATTTACTCCTTAATGATTTTGAGTAATCTAATGTATAATCTTAATCTCCTCATGGAGGAGAACACATTTCCATGTGGACCCACTAAAATTAATATATGGGACCCACTTTAATTTTAGCTCAAATATAACTAATTATAATGCTCAAAAATCTATTTTTTTAATAATCCCTACATGAATGAAATTGACTGAAAGTAATGCAAATGACATGCAGACACTAAAAGAGAGTTCAGTTGAAAGTTTTCTGCATAGAGGCAGGTAGTTCATGGCCTTGAACCTTCCTTTGTGAAATGCTATCGGGGTTACTGATTGATTAATGAACATGATGTCTTGAACTATTCATTCGTTTGTGTAAACTAAGACAACAACATTCAAACAGAATCTTTTCTGACACAGTTGGTTCTCATGATTGTGTTCATTTTGGCTCTGAACAATTCCTAATTTCATGCGTGTTCCTAAAGAATTTAGTCTTTATCATTCTCATAGAACCGGCCCAGTTCACACTCACATAGGTGATTTCTTATTAAGAGTATCCTGCTATACCCCACTTGTATATTAACAAGGTATAAGAATCATTAGAAGCTTAGCTTGTCATTTTCAACGTTACAGGCATCATTATTCTTATTATAGGAATGGGTAGAAGATTTTATCTCCATAGTGATCTTTAATGAGTCTCACATAATTCGGTTGTCCCTTTGAATCTAGATCTTGGGATCTTTAGTCAACTAGGTTGGGTTGCCATTATGGCGAATTTTAGTGCGTAGACTTTAAGCCCATTCCCCTTGATGATTTATTTACTTGCTTTTTGGTCAAACCTTTGGTCAATGGATCTGCTATGTTATCTTTTGACCTTATGTATTCAATGGTCATAATACCATTAGAAAAAAGTTGTTTCACGGTATTATGTCGAGACTTACCGTTATATATATGACTTTGTGCCCTACCAATCGCTGATTGACTATCGCAATGAATACAGATAGCGGGCACAGGTTTTGGCCACATTGGAATATCTTCTAGGAAATGACGAAGCCACTCAACTTCTTCACCAGCTTTATCAAGTGCAATAAACTTAGATTCCATTGTAGATCTGGCAATGCATGTTTGTTTAGAAGGCTTCCATAATACCGCTCCACCACCAAGTGTAAACAAATAACCACTTGTGAATTTTGAGTCTTTGGTATCGGATATCCAATTCGCGTCACAGTATCTTTCAAGTACTGCTGGATATTTTGAGTAGTGCAATCCATAGTTTTGGGTATATTTCAAATACCTCAAAACCCTAACTATTGCCTTCCAATGGTCCAGACCTAGATTACTTGTGTATCTACTCAATTTGCTAACAGCGTAAGCTATGTCTGGATGGGTAAAATTCATCACGTACATTAGGCTGCCGATTATTTGTGCATATTCTAGTTGCGATATGCTTTTGCCATTATTCTTGGATAAATGTAGATTTACATCTACAGGTGTTCTCGCTGGACTACTATCATCTTGTTTAAATGTCTTGAGAATTTTCTCAATGTAATGTGATTGAGATAATATCAGTCCATCTGATGTTCTAGTGATCTTTATCCCAAATATAACATCGGCAACACCTAAGTCCTTCATGTCAAACTTATTGTTTAACATTTTCTTGGTAGCTTTAATGACTTTATTATTACTACCCATAATGAGCATATCATCAACGTAGAGAAAAATAATGACAAAACCATTTTTGGTGTTCTTGACATATATACATTTGTCACACTCATTGATTTTGAACCCATTTGACATAATTACACTGTCAAATTTCTTATGCCACTGTTTTGGTGCTTGTCGTAATCCATAAAGAGATTTAACAAGTTGGCATACTTTATTTTCTTGACCTGAAACAATAAACCCTTTGGGTTGTTCCATGTATATTTCTTCATCTAATTCACCATTTAAAAAAGCTGTCTTTACACCCATTTGATGTATTTCAAGATTGTGTATAGTTGCAATAGTTATTAACATTCGAATAGATGATATTCTTGTAACAGGTGAATATGTATCAAAATAATCCAGGCCTTCCTTTTGCTTGTATCCTTTGATAACAAGTCTGGCCTTGTATTTATCAATAGATTCATCTGCTTTCATTTTCTTTTTGAATATCCATTTATATTCAAGAGGTTTTGAACCTGGTGGAAGATCCATTAGTTTCTTATTTATAGCCTCTTTCCAATACGGAGTTTCAGGACTTGACATTACTTCTTTAAAGCTTTGAGTCTCATCTTCTAACAAATACGTTAGAAAATCTAGACCAAAAGATTTTGATGTTCGAGCTCTTTTTTTGCGTTTAGATTCATCGTCATCTTGTTGGCCTTGACTACTACTTATTGCAGTATCGTGAGTTCTTTTAATTGAACTCGACTCTTCTATTGATTTATAAGGAAATAATTTTTCAAAGAAAGATGCAGTCCTTGACTCAATAATAGTATTAACGTTCATATCTGAGATTTTTGATTTATGAATCAGAAATCGATATGCACTACTATTATGAGCATACTCAATGAAAACACAATCAACTGTTTTTGGTCTTATTTTAACCTTTTTTGGTGTAGGAACTGCCATTTTAGCCAAACACCCCCCACACTTTTTAAGTATTTGTAAGAAGGTTTTCAACCTTTCCACAACTCGTGTAACACCCTGACCCAAAATACCCGAGCAATTTGGCTCGTGTTAAGAGATTTGAATTTTATAGTTTAATTTAGACTATGAAAAACCTGAGTGCACTGGGATTGTTCGGTTAAAGAACCGGCTGCACAGAAATTTGTGTATATGTAAACATATGAATACGTACATATATATATTTATGAAAAAATATATATATAATAATCATGAATATATAAATATAGGAAAAATATAAATACATGTATATAAATATAAATATATATATATATGTATGGGTAAAATAATTATAAAATAAATAAAAATTAAAAAGAAAGCAAAAGAAGATTGTGAAGAGGTAAGGGAGTGTCGGCATGTGTGTGTATGTAAGTGTGTGTTCTAATATATATATATATATATATATATATATATATCAATATGTATTAAATGCAAAAGCTGAAGGAAGAAAGAAAAACAGAAGGGGAGACAAAGAAAGGGGCTGAGAGAGGGAAGAGAGAGAGAGAGACCGAATGAGAGAGAAGGGCGGTGGAACTTGTATTAAACAAGTGCATGCAACGAATATGAGAGAGAAGGGCGATGGAACTTGTATTAAACAAGTGCATGCGTTGCATGCTTGAGGAGGAATCAGAAGAAGAGGAGCAAGACATTGAAGTTGTGAGAAATTGGAGGTTTCAGAGATAGAGAAAACAAAGACGAATGAGAAACTGATAGTTAAATTTCAACAAGTAAGTAGTAGTACGTTTCTATTTTTAAAGTTTAAAGCATGAATGATATATTGGATTATAGGACCTTGTAAAGCATGAAATATATGAATAATTGCAAAAAGAAACAAAGAGAAAGGTCTAAAAATAAGCTAGAACGAAGTAGTTGCAGGTTTTGGAATAATTCGGGTTCTTAGAATTTTAATGCATGAAGCTCGATTTTTTTTTTGATGAGGAACTAATCCTCATGGGTGCAGAAATTGATTGGAAGAAAAAAATGAGAGAAACGATAGAAAAATCACCATGAAAAAGGGCTCGCCGAAATTTTGGTTTTTTTCGCAGGAGCTACTGGTTTAGACATATTCATGAAACTAGGATGGGTTTTATGCAAAAGCAGTAATATTGTATTGATCTGGGAGGAGAAAGGAAGAAAATAGCATCAGTTTCAGATCAAAAAATGGTCGAGAAAAGGTTGTCATCGCCGAAGAGGGCGACGGAACCCTGCCAGAACTTCACCAGAAACATGGGGAAGACAATTAATAGTCCTTCCCAAAACGGCATCGTGTTGTGCCATTTTACACCAAAGCTGCGTCGTTTAAAGGGTAAGGTTGTTTTAAATTAAAAATGAATTCGGGATGTTTAGTGGCAGGGTTAATAAATTGAAATTGAAATTTGAATTAGGATAGGGATAGACTATCCACGAAATTAGACTTATCCACTGTTTGTTTTTAGAAACAGTGAAAAAAAAAAAAAGAAAAGAAGAAAAGGGGCTTGCGGCTGAAGGGGTTTGAACCCTGAACCGCGTGGGGCGAGATGCTATTTAAAGCATTAAAACATGACCTCCCTATAGTTGCATTTAAATACATTTAAAACATGACTTCTTCAAATAGATGCTTTTCAAGAGCATTTGAAATATGAATTCTTTAAATATATGCATTTAATAGCATTTGAAATATGACTTCTTCAAATAGATGCTTTTATGAGTATTCAAAACATGATGTTCATGACTTCATGATAGATTCTTCAAATACTTACAATATGTAAATTCAGAATATTTGAAGAGATTTGACATTTTAAACTTAGACATGTTGAACTTATTTTAAGGAGAACTGAAATAGAAACCATTCACTGAGCATGTCATAACAGGGTTTTATAACAACAAAAATACTTTAAAACAAGAATTATGTAGATACTGAATTTGAAATTCAAATGCTTCATATATTTTAAACTTTAAACTTCTTCAAATCCATGGAGTTAAATCTCCACTTCAAATACAAGATTACTCACCTTTAACTTCGGGGTTGGCACTACTGATGTGCCTTCCCCTTTCCTTTGTAGTTCCTAAGAACAATTTATAAAATTATATTAACTTCACATTCACTTCAAATATTACCTATTAATATTCTCAACTTATCCTTAGATCTGTGTTAAATCCTAATTTCCATCTTAGGCTTTATATTTTTTAAGTATACTCCATTAGTAGCTTTATTAAATTTTAGGTTTGATTCTATAACTTCACATGTTTACGTGTCATATTTTTTTTTAGTGCGTCGCTAATTGTTGCTAATTATAACCTTTAGCGATGCTCAGTGTGCGTCGCTAATAGTGTATTGGCAGTCATTTAGATTAATTCTTTACTTTTAGCAACGCATTGGTGTGCATCACTAAATATATATATATATATATATATATATTTTTTAAACCATATTTTCTTTGTTTTATTTGTTGTTTTATTCCTATTTAAACCTATATCAATCATCATGATATCAATAAAATCCAAGCATTCTGAAATGAATATATTAAAAAAGAAAAATACATTCATATATATATATATATATTAAACTAATTATGTACATTTGTAAAAGTACAATTTAACAATAAATAGAAAAATTAAAAATTGTCTCCAAAAATGTAACTACAGATGTCTATGAAAAGAAAAAAAAACAAATAAAAATAACAAGTTCCGATGCAAAACATAAAGACGGCGGCGCAATAATCCCGATCAATCTGAAATAAAGATCAAATGATATATATTAGAAGAATTATTAAATATATATGAACAGAGAATGTGAATAGTTTTTTTTTTTTTGCATGCATAAATAGTAAGAACGGCATAAAGTAGCATAAGTTGCAAACCACTGATCCGAATTGATTGTCATAAGTTTTTGGTAGTCTATTTTGTCATTTGTGAGGTGTGTGATGGGGTTTCGGGATAGTTACGTCGATATTTAGCATTTTGGTCCGTCAAAACTCTAAAATGGGCCTTTTCGGAGCAAAAAACTTGCATAAGTTTCAAACCGTTGATCTGAACCGAGTTCTGTAAGTTCGTGCAAGTCTGTTTTATCATTTCTGAGGTTTTTGATGGGGTTTTGGGCTCGTTTGGTTGATTTCCGGCATTTTGGTCGGTCAAAACCCCAAAATGGAGATTTTAGAGCTGAAACTTGCATAGGTGTCAAACCGGGCATCCAAACCGAGTGCCGTAAGTTCGTACAAGTTTATTTTATCATTTTTGAGGTGTGTAATGGAGTTTCGAGGTCGGTAGGATGATATCCGGCATTTTGGTTGGTCAAAACCCCAAAATGGGCCTTTTTAGAGTTGAAACTTGCATAAGTTTCAAATCGGGCATCCGAACTGAGTGTCGTAAGTTCGTGCAAGTCCATTTTATCATTTTTGAGGTGTGTGATGGGGTTTTGATGTATTTAGGCCGATATCTGGCATTTTGGACCGTCAAAATCCCAAAATAGGCCTTTTCGGAGTTGAAACTTGCAAAAGTTTCAAACCGGGCATCCGAATCGAGTGCCGTAAGTTCGTGCAAGTTCATTTTTTCATTTTTGAGGTGTGTGATGGGGTTTTGATGTATTTAGGCCGATATCTGGCATTTTGGACCGTCAAAACCCCAAAATAGGCCTTTTTGGAGTTGAAACTTGCATAAGTTTCAAACCGGGCATCCGAATCGAGTGTCGTAAGTTCGTGCAAGTCCATTTTATCATTTTTGAGGTGTGTGATGGGGTTTAGGTGTAGTTAGGCCTATATCCGGCATTTTGGTCGGTCAAAATCCCAAAATGGGCCTTTTTAGAGTTGAAACTTGCATAAGTTTCAAACTGAGCATCTGAACCGAGTGTTGTAAGTTCGTATAAGTCCATTTTATCATTTGTGAGGCTTGTGATGGGGTTTCAGTGTAGTTAGGCCGATATCCGGCATTTTGGTCGGTCAAAACTCCAAAATGGGCCTTTTTGAAGCTGAAACTTGCATAAGTTTCAAACCAGGCATTCGAACCGAGTGTCATAAGTTGGTGCAAGTCTATTTTACTATTAATTAAGATGTCTTAGAATTCGAAATTTACAAATTTCACAATCACTCAATACGTGGATTCTCCAAGTGGGATTCTCCTGTTTACCCAAAATAAAAAAAATTAAAAAATCATATAACATTAGTCAACTTTATTAATAAAAAGAAGCAAATTGAAACGTGCAAGTTGCACATGAGCTTGATATATACCAAATGTTTTTTATTAAATAACATAGTGGTGTAATGCACTAAACAAAGCATTTTCTCATTGACCAAACCATTATTAAAGTAAACACTTATGACTCGCAAATATAATATGACTCCTCTAATAAAGTCAGAATTTCAATGTAGGGAAGGTTGCTCTAACAAGTAACAGTGCGTAAAGCAGCAAGCTAGGTATAAAGCACTAGATTTAATATCATGGACGTGCAATGTTTCGAATGAAATTACTGCCAACACTGACTTCATGTTGTGCCATAATTTATTTAATTTTGGGCACACACATCATGAGTACCATATAAAAATCCTTCAAAGAAAAGACTATATAGGATTTATTAACACATATGTTAGAGAATTGAATGACAATCAAACTAAACCAAACTTTAGTGAGATAAATAAATAAATAAATAATTTCAATCTTATAACACTAATACACGGGATATAAATCAAGGCGTACTCTCAAATGTAGAGATACAAAACATACATATTTAAATTACATAGCGGACAGAGCAATTTAATTCTTAATGACTGCATTGTAACAATTTAAATGACATTTCAGCGAGATGTGTCGCAAGTCATGATGAAAAATAAAAAATCACATGCAATGAATAAATTGCTCCTTGAGGTTAGATTTAAAAAATCCTTGAAGGACCAGTTGCAACCTTACCAATAAAAAGCCCTTTATTTGAATTGGCCTTGCTTTATAAAATGATCAAGCAGACAATCTGCCCTAAAAACCGAAATGCCTTTGTTGCTTCTCTTAAACATTTGTTTTTCTCATCCCGAGACCAGTGCTGCAATCAGTATTACACACATCCAATACATAAGTATCAACAGAAGTCTCCATAATTTGCCAATGTAATTCAAATATAAATAGTGCAAGGTGGTTACTGGGTTTAACCTCTCCAAGCACATTCAGCTTCTCTCGCACACCTTTCAACAACTCTGCTACATCCCCATCCCATCTGTGAAACTCCAGCTCCCTCCCTTCTAAGAGTTTCTCAGAGACCTAATAACAACAAATTAAATAAAATATAAATAAGTTCAAGGAAATTTTCTCACTCAAATTGGTGTATTTGAGAAATATTTATAGATCAAAAGCTTTTGGTTTGCCTAATGATGTCAATATAAAAAACTGTTTAATCTCACAGTAGAAATCAAGCCACCCATCGATATATGTATGTAATTGAGAATAGGGCTTATAGAGAGAGAGAGTTACCGTGGTCGCCAGTAGCGTGGTCGTCGCCGGATGGGCTGTTTGCCGACGTCGGAACCTTGGTCGTGATTGAGGAGTGAGAGTGATAGAAAGTGAGAAAAATTAGGGAAATGGAGAGATGAAGAAACTGGGTCGCGATTGGGGAAGAAAAATAAGGGGCTTTTTAGAAATTCAGTAATACTTACCCAAGAAATTTAGAAATACAGAGGAAAATGGAAAAGAACATATTGAGATTATCTGATTTATCTTTGAGAGTGGTTTAGCACACAAGGAAAAATAGTGATACCTCAATTTCATACTTACAGAGGATGAGAAATGAAAATGGTAAAACATAAAATACAATTGAATATTTGAAGTCAAAAGCCTTCCAACAGCATAACAGAATAAGTCATGTTGGCACCAGCAGAATGACAGCCATAGATAAAATGAAAATCTTTCATTGAAAACTGTAGTACATAAGTATAATGTTATTGATCTCAAATTTCTAAGGCATTTTTGTCTCTTCACGTGCTAATCTGCAAAGAAAATTTTTCTCGTCTGCTCTATTTCTCTTAAGGCCACATACTTGACCAGCATTAAAAGACAAATTACAATTGATGGCCTGTGGATAGAATTAGAAAGGGAAAAAAATGTGTTGACTCTCCAACAACAATGTGAAGCCAGGGAAAAAATAAAAACTGTCGACAACAAAAAGATCAAACAGAATTAATCCAGAATCACATGCCGATTCTGCAGATTTGTTAGTCATAAATATCTATGTAAATCTTAGACAAAATGATGGGTTGGATATTCATGCTCATATCCGTAAAACAGAAATACTATTATAGTCCATATGCTGTTTTTTTTGGTATATAGAATTGCTAGCAATCTAAAAGTTAAAAAAAAAATAAAAGAAGAAGAAGAAGAAGAATACCCTTCGCATGAATCAAAAACAACTAAAAGAGGAGGGCATTCGCCGCTTTTGTACATGGCTCTGCAGTGCTCCAAGGTTTTAGTATCTTCTTTCGAGAGGATCTAATTAAAAAGAAAAAATTAACATAAGAATTATGGTGAAAACAAATACTAATCAACACCACAAGAGTAATATTGACATCATTGAGAATAGGGCTTACGGAGAGAGAGAGAGAGAGAGAGAGCTACCGTGGTCGCCAAAAGCGTGGTCATCGCCGGATGGGCCGTTTGCCGACGTCTGAATCTTGGTTGCGATTAAGGAGTGAGAGTGATAGAGAGTGAGAAAAATTAGCGAGATACAGAGATGAAGAAACTGGATCGCGGTTGGGGAAGAAAAATAGGGGGCTTCTTAGCGACGCACACCAAGCGTCGCTAATAAGTCATTGTGTGTCGCTAAAAATACCCTAATACGACGTCTTTCTACTTAATCAGACTATTAGCGACGCCCACATGTGCGTCGCTAATTATAATTCTTTTTAGCGACGCACACGTGCATCACTAATAATCCCTTTTCCGTCGCCAAAAGATGCGCGCCCATTTTTTCGAGCAGGAAACTTGTTTTTTAGTGCTTTTTAGCGACGCACACTAATAGTGCCTATTAGCGACGCTTTACTGTGCGTCGCTAAAAATATAATTTTTTTGTAGTGTGTGGATGAAGATAGCAAAAAATTACCAAAACTTGATGATAGCACAGCAGATTACATTCGTACTGGTTTATCTATGAGTTAAATGCTGTTTGATTATACTTATAAAAAAATGTTATTTGATTATGAAGGTTATTTACTTATTGTGTATCATTAACTGTTTTACTAATCATTTTGTTTTTTTAAGTTGTTTTGTTTATTTTAATTTGTAGCCAAAATGGAGTGATTTAGATATCAACCAGCATGTTAACAATGTGAAATACATCGGCTGGATCCTTGGTAATTCTTTTTTTATACTTTTCTTTTCATTGTCCATATGCTACCTCTTTCCATTCATTCTCTCACCTGAGCTGTTCATAAAAATGGGGACTGTGAAGCTGAATCCCAGTTCAATCAGAATGCGCATCTAAAAAACTAGCCAAATACTAAAAATCCTATTTGAATCGTTGTATTGGTTTTTTGTGGCTTTTTAGAAACAGTTGACTTTGTAGAAATACTACGAAAAGAATTAATAGTTAGAAGTACCAAGGGATGACAATATTTTTGTCAACAGTGTAGGTGATATTGTGTATATTTTGCATTTATATTTTTTTGTTAGTTTTTAAAGAGTTGATTAAGTTGATTGTGGCATTGAAAATTTGAAACTGTAGCCTAAAGCTCTGAAGTCATTTTTTTCTTTCTTTCTCAATAATGGTTTTGTTAAGGGTTGGACTGAATTAGACTAGTTGAGGTAACTTCCAGTTTCAGGATTGTTCTGGTTGCCTTGAATTTGATTTTAGCTGAAATAACTGGCATGTTTTTATCAGTTTGTCCGTTAGCAAGTAGACATGCTTGCTATTTGTCGTTGTGATGCAGTGTAAAAAATAAATAATTTTGTTTCCTTTTGAGCTGTCATTTCTTAACCTCTTCTTAGGACTTTTGCTGGAATGTACACTTCCATTATCATCCTGTGTTATTGTGTAATAGTTAGCATGCTGTACCTTAGCCAAGGTTATATTAAAAATTATCAATTGATACTCACAGGGTTATAGAAGTTGTTTATTTAATGATTTAAAGTTAATAGGGCATTTGAATGTCCCATAAAAACTAAATGGGTATTTTGTGTGTAATAGTGCCTAGTTTGGTGTTTAGGATTCCATCTTAGACACAATATACCAATCCAATACTTCTGAGACACCTAAATCCTCTTTTAAGTTATTCAGGCATCAGAAATAGCTCTGTGTTGTAAGGTTGTTAACTGTCAAATGCTAATTTGTTGATATTTAGAAATCAGACCATGGGGGTATGAAAGTGTGGTAGGTACTGATCTACTAGTTGTTCTTGTAATACCCCGACCCGAGAATGCTGGGTAATGAGGCACGTTTTACGAGGTTATGAAAAATGAGTGTAAATATTATGCCCTTAAGAATATGATAAATTAATTTAATATAATTAATTTATTAATATGAGAAAGTAAGTATTAGTTATAATTAATATAAAATGTGATGATTAATTTATGAAATATAATTAATTGAATAACTAATTTGTTAATTAATTAAACCTAAGAAATTAATTAAATATATATATATATATATAAGTGTGTGTGTGATATGTATTATATATATATATATATATGTAATGGGGGAGACATTGAATTAAGGTGAAGTATGGGGATGATATACCATATATGTATATTATATATGCAAGTAGGTGTAGAGGAATGGGAGAAGGGATGGCCCAAAATCAGAAAAGTAAGGGAAGCATGGCTATTGATTGTGATGGGGTATGGGAGTGAGGTGATGGTCATTTAATCCTTGCATACATATATGCTAATATTATATACACACTTCCACACAACCACTCGGCTAGACTGAGAGTGAGTGAGAGAGAGAGAGGGAGAGAGAGTTCTGGAAGAAGAAGAAGAAGAAGGCTGAAGCAAGGAGAGGAAATTGGAAACCGAAGAGGGAGAAAGAAATTGGAAACAGTCCGCTTAAACAAGTATATTCCCAACCGTAATTTAATTCAATTTCTTTCACATTTTAGCATGAAAACATAGGGTCTTAATCTATGTAGAATGAACTTTATTTTGCAAGAGAAATGGTTAAAAATCATGGAAAATCGAGGGAGAAAACAGAGGTTACAGGGGGTAGAAAATTTTACTGAAATCAAATACCCAAAATGATGAAACTGAATCAAGCTTTACCAAACTCTATTTGGTATCATGAGACCTCAAGAAGACCCTTAGTGTATTCCAAAAACACTTATACGCGATCACAGAACTCAAGAAAAGCCCTCCAAAAATTTACTTGCAGGTTACGAGTTTGAAACCCAATACCTTAAACTCGATGTTAAACCTACCTTTATGAACGAAATATGAAACCCTATGAAGAGGGGATCAAAACAAGCCCAACCTCATTGAAAATGATCAAGAAATGAGCATGAACTTTGGGTATCACAGGTCTGGTTATCGCGACCTAAATCGAGCCTCTGAGCCATATTCGAAGCCCTAAATCGATACTAAAACGTGCCTTAAGGTCTTAGGGGATTGTTGGAAAAGAAAACAGAAGAAAAGAGTCCTTAAAATGCCACGAAATTGAACTGCAAAAAAATAGGGTTTCGGCTGAATAGTGTCAACCATTGTGGGGAAGATGACATTGTTCGGGTCGGGTCGGATTCGGTTACGGGTCCGGGTCAAATCGGATCCAACGGGTCAGGTTTATTTAAACGGTGACGTTTGGAGGTTTGAAATTTTAAATTTTAAAACAGTTAGGGCTGACGTCATCATGACGTCACCATTACGTTTTAAACCAACCGAACCGGATTGGTTCAATTAAAATCGGACCAGTTCACTTAAGATCAAACTAAACCCTTTGGTTTTCTAATTTATTTAAAAATAAATAAACCAAAACTTTCTCTAATTGCAGATTGACCCCAGAAATTCTGGACAATCCTATTGTGGCCCAACTGAGGGAAATTTTATGCAACTAGACCCCTGAAAAATAATTAAATAATTAATTTAATTATTTAATAAATAAAGTGAAATTACCGTTTTGCCCCTGGGTCATAAATAAGGCAAATGAAGTTCAAATTAAACATATGAATAGTGTATCCTTACTATTTTGGATATTCTGAAGCTAATGGTAGGGTCCGTTTTACGAGACAAGACCCGAAAAATAAAGACACGTAAAGGGGTAAATGACCAAAATTAACAAGCTATTAGTGTATTCTTACTATCTCGGACCTCCTGAGTCCAATGGTGAGGTCCACAACACGAGACGAGACCCCGAAAAAAAAATAAAGATACGTAAGGGAGTAAAATGACTAAAATACCCTTGGTATGCCGAAAGCCAAAATGAAACCGGAGAAGGTCTAAATTGACTTTCTTTGACCTCCCGGACTCAATAATGGAGTCCAAATTTCAAAACAAAGTACGGAAAAATGTGACACGTAAAATGGTAAATGACCATTTGTCCTTTACATATGAAAGTCCAAATTAAATTCTAAGAAAGCCTAAACCGACTTTCTTCGACGCTCCGGACTCAATGGTAGAGTCTAATTAACCAAAAGAAATGTCTAAAATAAAAAGACATAAAATTTGTTGAATAGCAACTGTCAGATGACTATAAATTAAAGTAATGCCAAAGTACTAATCTAAGGCGTATACGAGAAAATAAATTACGAAAAGACACGACACGCAAATATGTGAAGTAAATAAATTTAAATTAAAGTTAATGGAGCTACCAGAAGAGTATAAATTCAAATGAATTTAATTTCTAACACATTAAATTGTGTCATAGGTTAAGAGTACAAGTTAAGTTAAGTACATATGGAATATGAGATCATTTTAGGATCTAATACGATTTAAGCATAAGTTAAGGAATATCGAGATGAAATTACAATGAATGTGAAGTTGATGAGATGTTTATGAATTGTTCTTAGGAACTACAAAGGAAGTGGGAAAGCGCAATTTTAGCACTACCCTAAAGGACCAAGGTGAGTAACCCTGTATTTGAAGTGGAGATTTAACTCTGCGGATTTCAACGAATGTTTTTAAGTTCAAGATATTTACAGCATTGATATATCAAATTTAGTATTCACGATTTCTGTTTTCTTAAATATTTTGCTATGACATGCTCCACGATTACTTACATTATTTATATCCGTAAATGTTTCCTTTTCAAAATAGTTAGCATGTCTGATTCCTCAAATACTCTGAAATTGATTATTACAAGTATTAAAGCATCACTGCAAAAGTTATACGTCACATGTTTTAAAAACTCATAAAAGGCTTTTATATAAAAGTCATATGACAAACGTTTTGTAAGATAAATAATAAGCACATAGGTAGTGTTGGGAGTTGTACGGAACTCAATGGGCCTATCATGTGCATCAACACATAGTCAGGATTTTGGGTTGTACGGAACTCAACTGACCTGTCATGTGTAATGTCTGGTAGCAGGATCTAATCCCACAGGCAATGGGATACCTCGAGGAACCCTATCTGTTCTGTCAGGAAATGAGTCTTACCTACCTTTTAGGGACCAGGAAGACGATCTTGATCGGTTCAGTTAGGTTATCTCCACGTATATGTAAAATGGGAGTTTGGTTCGAAACGGACTCCACTAATGAAAGAGATAAGATGACAATGAGTTTGAAAATAGAAGCAGGTTTTACCCTCATTTTCAATATGCATATGTTTTGAGTTTTATATACTCTAATTAAGAAATACATGTTATGTTATATGTTTTGAAGTTTATATGAAGAAGTATATGTTAGCTTGAATACTTTTAAATGTTTCAAAGCTATCTGTTTTATGAAATGCATATGTTTTGAGTTATATACTCTAATTGACGAAGTACAAGTTTAACTTGAATACTTTAAATGTTTCAAAGCTATCTATTTTAAGAAATGCATATGTTATATGTTCAAGTATACGAGCAATTGGCGGTGAGTGTTTACACAATCTTATGTACTAAAAACCACTGCTAATTGAAAACCCCATGACGAATACTGGAATTACTCACAAGCTTAGATTAGCTTACCCCGACTTTGTTCGGATCCCCCTTTCAGGTGATTGACAATAAGGCTGATTTGAAGACGATGAGGATGAGCCTAGCTGTTTTTGGAAGGGACATCTAAGTAGTTCTTTTGTTAAGTATCATGGACTTAAGATGTAACCTTTGTTTTAGTAAGGTAGTGAACTGTTATGTATTAAGCCCTAAGGGGCAGCTGAACATGTAGTTATTATAGAAGCCTTTAAATTTTTAGTTATGCTCTGAATGTATGATCATGTGTACCATTGTGAATAGCGGCCGTATCGGATGGATGTGCAAATTTTAAAATGAGAAAAGAAAAGAAAAAGTTTTTTTTCACGCCTCCGCAACCATATGAAGCACATCTATTCGATACCGCTGCAAATGCGAGCCTTGTCCCGAGGCCTTCGGGTCTTGGGGCGGCGGTCGCAATCCGGTGATCCGCCTAGGGTGGGTTTCGGGTCGTGACAGTTCTTACGATTTATGCATGCAAAAAAAAAAACTATTCACATTTTATGTTCATATATATTTAATAAGTGTTCTAATATATATCATTTGATCTTTATTTCAGATTGATCGGGATTATTGCACCACCATTTTTATGTTTTGCATCGGAACTTATTATTTTTATTTGTTTTTTTATCTTTTCATGGGGATATCTGTACTTGCATTTTTTGAGACAATTTTTTTATTTTTGTATTGTTAAATTGTACTTTTATAAATGTAAGTAATTAGTATAATATATATATATATATATGAAAGTATTTTTCTTTTTTAATATATTCATTTCAGAATATTTGAATTTTATTGTATATCAGGATGATTGATATAGGTTTAAACATGAATAAAACAACAAATAAAACAAATAATTCAGATTTAAAAAAAAAAAAAAAAATTTAGCGACGCATACAATGGGCGTCGCTAAAAGTTACTTGCGTCGCACACGTGACCCTTAGTGACGCCCATTCTGCGTCGCAAATGGTGCCCTTTAGCGACGCCCATTGCGTCCACGTACAATTTTAGCGACGCCCATTCCTGATTATTAACGATACTCTTTGAACGTCGCTAATAGTTACTTTTAGCAACACATACAAGTCTGTGCGTCGCTAATACTATTAGCGACACAACTATTAGCGTCGCCAAAGCTATTTAGCGACGTATATGACTACTATTAGCGACGCACCCGTGCGTCGCTAATAGTGTTTTTTTCCTGTAGTGGCAACACTCATTAACGATTGGGTCTTGGATGACGAACAATGAAATTGCATCGGATCACGTTGAAGAGCTCTAGAATTCAGTACTTGGCTTTGTTGTGGGTTAAAACTGTAAAGTTCTACAAGTGGGTCATGCGTGTTGCCACTCTAAGCATGACTGAACATAATGCACGTGAAGAAGATGCCCACAAATTAATTTCTTGCTAGTTTTCATTTCCTCAAAGAGGCAATTTGTCACCATTTTTCAAAAAGACACTTGATTTTATTACATGCATCAATCTACGGTAGTTTGAAAAAGTATTTAATGTATTGAACAAAAAATATTCAAGCGAAATAACTCATGCATGCAGAGGATCCCAATTAGCAAATCTCTTTTTATCTAGAAATCTTTTCAATTTTTATGAAAGGTAGAATCTTATACTTTTTCGATGGTGAAAATTTTTACATTTTTCATAATTAGTGACTTTTTAATCACTCATTCTTTAAATACAATTTTTTAAAATAAATTTTAATAATTTTAAAAGTCAATTTTAAGCATCGAACATGTGGCCAAAAACTCAATAAAACTAATAACAATTGAGAGTTTTCTTATTTTTTTATAAAACCGAAAAAATTCATATTTTTGGTCGGCATTGAGCTTTTCACTGCAAAAGTATAAATTTATATACTTTTGCTGAGAAAAATTTTATACTTTTGAATTGATTTTTTTCTTTTTTAAAATTTCATATTCAGTATGGATCTTATTTGATAGATCTCAATGTTTAGAATCCAAATATATAATTTTTTTTTTATTAAAAATAGATTTTTAAATTTTAAGTTATTGAATTTGAAAATTTTGCAAAAATAAACTTATGACTGCTTCAGATTTTACGAAAAATTTGCTAGAAGTGATATTCTTTGGACTGTATAACTAAAGATTTTTGACACTTTATAACTAAAGAATTTTTGACACTTAATAACTAAAAATTATAGGTTCATATGTTTAGACTTAGACTGAATGATAATTATAGTTTTTTTTATAGACTCTTGGCGGTATGACCCTTTATTTAATTATTCAATAGCTGATGAAAAGAAAAATTTTAATACATCTTCAGACAACGTGATAAACTTAACACTGAATTGTATATACCATTTATAATTTAATAATTAATATTTAATAAATTAATAATTTATATTAATTACTAACTTTGTTGAATGGTAAATAATTAATATTTTATAATTTAAATTTTTTTAATAAATATTTTATAGTATTAAGTATTAAAATAAAAAAAATTATCACTCATTATGCAAAAAATAGTGTAAGACATATTTTATAAATTAAATTATTTTTTTTCATAAAAATGATATCACTCTTTTATCTATATATATATATATATATGCACGTACTCGCATACATGTCTTATTTTATTGCTTATATTGTCGTAAGATATTTTTTTATTAATAAAAATTATTAATTAATATATCTATTAATTAATAATATTTCTACTAATTATTAATTTTTTAGTCTCCCAACTTTTATTAATAACTAGACATCCAAAAATAAAGTGAAAGGTAATTTTAAAATTTAATATGAATTTCAAAATCTTTAATTAATTTTTCAGTTTTATAAAATTAGCACTTAAAATCTTTAGGAGTATTAATTCATCATTGAATTTTAATACATGTCCTTTGGTCCAGTTCTTCACGTTTTTCAGTCACCTTTTCCTATGTGAACAGTAAGTGGTTAAAAATTTAATTTCATAATACTTTTTAAATAGAATTAAATTAACTTACTGTTTAGGTGACAACAATATTATTATTAAATCCAAGTATTTTACAAGCCTTCTTTTTTAAAGATATTATTATTAAATCCGAGTATTTTACTATAAATTTTTTTAACCTGTTAACATGTTAAGGGTATTTTTAAAATTAATTGATTTATTTGTTCTTTTATTTATTTTTAAAAAGTTATTATAATTTATATATATATATATTTTTGTTTCTTGTAGGTAAATAAATTTGGTAAATATTTTAGATGAATATAACAATACCCTTTTTTTATGAAGTAATCTTTTGAAAAGGAATCTTTATTATTTTTAAAAAAATATTGTTAAAGTTGCATTTTCAAAAGATAGTTTTGAAAAGATGACTTGGCATAAGACATTTTTGCACTTCTTTAAACAGAAATTAAAGAAGACAAATTTAATTTTGTTATTCTGAGAAGATATATATATATATATATATATATATATATATTTTGGCTAGATTGGAGAAGGATATTCTGGGCTAATTTACATGTATTAGATTAAGTATTATTTTTTGTAATAATCAGACTTATCTTTTAATCTTTAACTGTCAACGATTAACAAAGAGGAGACACAAATTCTATGATGAATAATTAATAATTCTATTACTTAATAATTATTACATTTAAAAAAAAAACTCTTTATAATATTAATTATTAGAGAGATAAAATAGTTATATATTTATATATATATATATTATTTATGATATGTCTTGGTAATTATATCAATTAATTATACATAATTGAAATCAAAAGTATTGTAAATAAAAAAAATTATAACATAAAAAAAAATAACTTTTTTACTTGAAATGGATATTAGAAGTTTTTATGTCACTAATCTAGTAGTCTATATATTTTTTTTATGAAAAACTAAAAACTCATTGAAAAATTATATATAAGATCTTATTTTTGTACTAAAAATTACTTACATGTAAAAAATAGTTATTAATTAATAAAAATAAAAAAAATTAACAATTAATAAATTTTAAGATTTCCATGTCTATTCATTATAAAAGGTGAGGACGTGCTAATACCTTTCTTTCCTACAACTACTACATGAATGAAACTTTATTTTACCTTAAATACTTTTTCTATTGACTGATTAATAAATTGATTAAGTCAATAAAATAATCTAATTATAATTTGTTAATTCCCTAAAAGGCATGTCTAAATGAGTGTAATTTACATGATCCATATATTAGGTATAAAAACTTCTCCATTCCACTGGGTAGGTGACAAACTTCCACACAGTTTCCTCTAAGGCAGCCACAAGTGTGAAAAAAATGTGGAAAAACAGAAGTAATGGTCCAAATTTCCATGCTGCACTGCCCTTTCTGTGTATATATTACACACACACACACACATTTATATATATATATGCACACTCCAAAATTATATTATATATATAATACACTCATTCGCACAACAAACTGAAGCTTCGAAGATATTGTATAGCTACGATAACCCTAAAAACAATATGCCACCTTTGACTTCAAATTACTCAAGCCCCATCTATAAAAAAACGCTCAAACCTCTCTGTCACTTGTCATTGTTACTTA
This sequence comes from Nyssa sinensis, assembly GCA_008638375.1. Lineage (NCBI taxonomy): Eukaryota > Viridiplantae > Streptophyta > Magnoliopsida > Cornales > Nyssaceae > Nyssa > Nyssa sinensis. The sequence goes on from CM018031.1 coordinate 31,157,796, forward strand.
TGCGTAGCTCTTCCTTAGATATACATAGAGCGAACACACTACGTCAAGAAGACGAATAGAGCAATAGACATGTCGTCTTCTTTTATGACCACCGTTAATCAAGGCGGAGGGAGCACGATTTCTGCCATCCACTCCGACATACTTCAGACCCACATCTTCACCAGACTTGACGGCCCAACTCTCGCCTCCGCCGGCTGCGTGTCGTCCCAGTTACACGCGCTCTGCACTCAAGAAAAACTCTGGAGGGACATCTGCAACCACACGTGGCCCTCCACAAACGACCCACGTATCAACCGACTCATCTCCACTTTCCCCGCCGGTCACCGTTCATTCTTCTCCGACTCCTTTCCCACCCTGGATCACCATCACCACCGTCGGTCACAGCTGAATTCCAACCGTCCATCACCGACATCCGAACTGATCTCGGCCGTCGATATTTACTACCATGATAAGCTGATATTTTCAAAGGTTCAAGAGACTGAAGCCGTGACCGGATGGTTCCTGTGCTCGCCCTTTAGGTTGGACCTTCTCGGTGAGAAAGAGACAGTGCCGACGCAGGTGAAATTTGGTGGTGAGGAGGACACGTGGCGGTCGAACTTGCAAGAGAACTTGACTTTGAGTTGGATCGTGATCGACCCGACTGGAAAGCGGGCGGCGAACTTCTCGAGCTTGAGGCCCGTTTCGGTGCAACAGCACTGGTTGACGGGCCAGATAGAGGTGGGGTACGGGACGATCCTTGCGGACGACCGGTGGGGTTCGTCAACGGAGTTTATGCAGTGCGGGATAGCGGTCACGTGCGAGGGGAAAGAAGGAAGGGAGATGCACGTGACGGAGGTGAGGTTGCAGGTGGAGAACATGGATGGGAAAATTTTGAACGGGAAGGAAGGTTTGGTAATTTTGCAGGAGACGATGGAGGGTGGGAGGAGAAAGAAGGGGAAGAGAGGAGAAGAGAGAGAGAGGTATGAAAGGTACATGAAGTTGAAGATAGAGAGAAGAATAAGAAAGCAGAGGAAAGAGACAATTTTGGAAATAATGTTGATGTCTATAGCCAGTGGATTCACCATTTTCGTAGCTTTTAGGGCATTAATTAGATAGGGAAATTCAGTTAATTTTACCGTTGCTACTCTTCTTATTATTGGTTGAATAAATGAAATTACTATTTCGTATTTATCTTATTATTGGTTTAATAAATTTTAAAATAGATCGAGTTGAGTGGGATTGATTTATCCCTAGAATGTCTATAGCCACTGGTTCATGTAAGCATATGATAAATTGATTTCAAAGTCCGAAACAAATTTAAATACAATCATATATTTTCCTATGCTTTTTTTCTCCGAGAAAACCCGAGAAAACAAATATAATGGTCCCTTGCCATACAGAACACCAAAAACAAAACAAAAAAAGACATCATCTTATACAACATGAAAGAAAACAAAAACACAAACGAGTACAACAAAGCATTCAATAGCAAAAAACTAACAGCGAACAAGACAGAGCAGGATTGAAGTTTAGTAACGATGGCCGAAGCAAGTTGTAAACGAGATTTATTTATCGAAGTCAAAACTATAAGATACATGTATGTATGTGTATATATATATATATATATAGAGAGAGAGAGAGAGAGAGAGAGAGAGAGAGAGAGAGAGAGAGAGAGAGAGAGAGCGAGATAGTTTTTATTTTTATTCTTTTCTCTTTTTTTTTTTCACTTCAATTCTTGTAAGATAAGAAAATTAAAAAAAAAAAGGATTTTCATTTCGATTCAACAAGTTAGAATCTGTCATTGCAAGTCAACTAAACACATAAAAAATTATGTCTAACTTTTATCCTGCTTTTATTTCAATTCTCTCACAAAAAGTAAGACTTAATATCATAAGACCGTTGATGAGTCCAACTTCTTGGAATAGAAGTTGTGAGATATAAAATATTATTCAAAAAATTTTGAAGAGAGTAATAAATATAATATATATATATATATATATATATATATTCAGAATAGTGGTATTTGTATAATAAGGAATGCTATGGCTAGTTGCGAGTATCGCCATTCGCGATTTGATTGACGTCAATATCACACGCGTGCAATACATGTGCCAATCAGATCGTGAGTTTTCATTACTCGTAACTAATGTTCAGGAATTGGCATTCTGGGATCCAAGCATTAAAGACTTAGTCTTTGATGAAAATTAGATTAAGTTTGTTATGTTTTTAAATTCAAAATTTAGTTGTAATAGTCCTAAGAATGGGCAAAAAATTAGGAGAAGTTGTTAACTTCTCTTGTATAAATATTTTCTTTTGAGTGGAATAAAGACACATCTATTTTTAGTATCTTCAAATACTACAATTATCAAAACCTCTTCTTGCTCTTTGTTACATTGCTGTCATTTTAAATCATTTTTTTATCCAACAAGTGGTATCAGAGCCTTAAATGGTCTTACAGGACTTGTGTTTTTTGAGAGAAAACTAAGAGAATTCACTTAAAAAATCTTATCCTATTTTAAACCTCACTTTAAAAAATGGCTAGCAGCAACCTTTCTCTGAGTGCTCCTCAAGTCTTCACTGGTGAAAACTATCAGATTTGGTCAGTGAAGATGCAGTCTTACTTGGAAGCCTACGATCTCTGGGAAATTGTAGCTAAAGATAGGCGATTGGCTCCATTACCTAGAGATGCCACCTTGGCACAAATCAAAACACATACTAAGGAAAAAACCAAAAGGTATAAAGCTAAAACTCTTATTCAAAATTCTATGGCAGATTCAATTTTTCCAGCATCACGACATGCAAGTCTGCAACAAAAAGCTTGGGACAAGCTTAAAATGGAGTACTAAAGAAGTGATAGAACCAGACAGATGCAAGTGTTGAACCTGAAAAGGGACTTTGAAGCTCTAAGCATGCAAGAGGATGAAATTATTACTAAATATTCTGACAGGATTGCTTTGATTGTTAATAAAATCAGGTTACTTGGTGAAGATTTTCTTGACAGTAGGATTGTGGAAAAGGTTCTTGTGACACTTCTTGAGAGGTTTGAGTCTAAAATCTCTTTTCTAGAAGAGTCCAAGGATCTCTTTACTATTTCTCTCGCAGAACTAATGAGTGCTCTTCAAGCACAAGAGCAGAAGAGGGCTCTAAGACAAGACAGGATCATAGAAGGTGCCTTTCAAATGTAGAATCAACAATTTGACAAAGGAAAAAAATAGTTCAGTAGGAAAAAAAGTAAGAATGAAGAGCAAAGCATTAAAGAAGGGTCCACACAGAAGAAACATCCAACTTGCACACATTGCAAGAATACCACACATTTGGAGAAGTACTACTAGTGGAGGCCTGATGCAATGTATGGCAACTGCAAACAACTTAGGCACATTACCAAAGTGTGCAAATACAAGAACAAAGGTTCTCAATCTCAGCAAGCACAAGTGGTAGATGCAGATCCACGGGAGGAGTAACTTTTTACAGTATCCTATTTCTCAAGTTATGACTCTTGTAACACATGGCTTATTGATAGTGGATGCACACACCACATGTGCCACAATGCTGCAATGTTCAAAGACATTGATGAAACCTATACCTCTATGGTGAAGATTGGCAATGGTGAATATGTGAAAGTCAAAGAAAGAGGCACTTCTACTGACAAAACAACCTTAGGTATCAAACTCATTCGTAATGTGTTATTTGTACCTAATATCAGTTAGAATCTATTAAGTGTAAGTCAGATGCTTGAGAATGAATATTCTCTACAATTCAAAGACAACCAATGCAATATCTTTGATTCCTCTAGAGCAAAATTGGTCTGTGTGAAGATGAGAAACAATATTTTTTCTGTCAATTGGGAGCAAGCTGCTGAACATGCTTATGTTGGCATCACTCAAAGTGTTTCAAACCTGTGGCATAGAAGGTTTGGACACTATAGCTAAAGACGTTTAGTAGACCTAAAAAAGCTTGATCTGGTTGAAAGCATGCTTGACATCTCTGATGAGGCTCAAATCTGTGAAACTTGTCAACAAGGCAAACAAGTAAAGTTGCCATTCCCAAAGAATCAAGTTTGGAGAGCCATTGAGAAGCTTCAACTTATCCACACTGATGTGTGTGGGCCCATGAACACAACTTCTCTAAGTGGTAACAGATACTTCATTCTCTTTATAGATGACTATATTAGAAGGTGTTGGGTATATTTTATCAAGCTCAAGAGTGAAGTTTTCACTATTTTCAAAAAATTCAAAGCCCTTATCAAAAATCAAAGTGGCCCGAATATTAAAATCTTGATATCTGACAATGGCACTAAATATACCTCAAATCAATTTGTTGAGTTTTGTAGCATTGCAGGCATAGAACATCAGCTAACAACACCATACACACCCCAACAGAATGGTGTCTCTAAGAGGAAGAACATGACTATAATGGAGATGGCCAGGTGTCTCTTATTTGAGAAGAAAATCCCAAACAAATTCTGGACAAAAGCTGTCAATACCTCTGTATACTTGCTGAATAGGTTACCCACAAAAGCCTTGAAGAACAAAACACCATATGAAGCCTGGAATGGTGTCAAACCCTCAGTGCATCATTTCAAGAGGTTCGGGAGCATATGCTAGTATTAAGTGCCAAAACAAAAAAAAGAAAGCTTGACAGTAGAGCACAAAAGGGCATTCTTATTGGCTATGGTTCATTAACTACAAGTTATAAGATTTTTTACCTTCAAACTAATAAAATTGTGAGTAGGAATGTGAAGGTTGATGAGGTAACAATCTGGGATTGACAAAATCAGAAGAATGTGCAACCAGATGCCTCTATTGGTGATCAAATTCATGAAGAAAAATTTAATGACATAGCAGTGAGAGGCACAAGATCCTTGCAGGACATCTATCAGAGGTGTAGCTTGGCAATCTCTGAACCTGCAAGTTACTCTGAAGCAAAAGATTCTTAAGCTTAGAGGAGAGCAATGCAAGAAGAATTGGAGATGATCAATAAATAAAAAAAAAGTTGGCTGCTGATAGAAAAACCCAAAAATCACAAGGTGATAGGAGTCAAATGGGTTTTCAAAACAAAACTTAATGCTCTGAGTATTCTGCTGTCAAAGCCTTTGAAAACTTTCATGGGTACTTTGGAGATTCCAATAGACCAAAGAAACTATCAAATAATACGCAAAGCTTTGAAAGAAATCAAATTCCATTTATAATTGACCCAAAGTTTGAAAAAATTACAAGGAAGAAACAAAAAAAAAAAGAGTAGAAAAATGTTCCTAGTCTATTGCTAGTTCAGCAGCCCCTGAAGCATCAGCATTGAGAGAGTTCTAGATCTGTTTCCTCCTCCTCATCCTCTTGTACTATATCAGCTATGGTTTGGCAGCCCTTGAAGCATCAGTATTGTGAGAATTCTGGACCAGCTTCCTCTTCCTCATTTTCTTGTACCATATCAACTATGGTTCAGTAGCCTCTAGAGTGTCAGCTTGAAGGAGTTTGAGATCCGCTTTCTCCTCTTCATTATCTTGTACCTTAATCTTAGTTAAGGAGACTTCAATATCGTCTATCCCCGGCAGATCCAAGTCAGGATACTTCTTGCAAAGTTTTGTCCTGAAGGTGCGGTACCCATGCTCGATCAGCTCACCACCTAGGCCCTGGATTTCGACCTTCAAATCTGCTTCGGTTTAAGCTCTGACAACTTCGGCAACGTCCTAGACCTATTGAAAGGAGGCAGCTTAGAAGTCATCGAACCTCTTTTTGAGGTTTTCCAACTCTAGAGCAAGGGCATCCCTCTTAGACTCCAGGATAGAATAAGAGTTGGCGGCTTCCCTCAACTTCTCCTCAACTGCCGAGACTTGGACTGAGCCATCCCCAGTTGTAGCCTAGCTTTATTGAGCTTAGACTAGAGGGCGCTAATATGCTCAGAATCCACAGAGGAGTCCATGATGGCCGCAAGGCCATGCATAGCTTGAAAAGAAACAAGCAACAGTCAGGTCAGAGCATATTACAGAACAGTGAAATAAAAACAAGTGAAGAAGGGAAGGATTCGTTAGAACTTACCCTCATGTGGAACGTCATCATGTCATTGGTGATTTTTTGCATCTTCAGCCCCTTGAATTTATTTGGGCCTGTTGCCCAAGACTCCTCGTAGACCTTCTTTACTACCAATGAGCTGGAGTCATCAAGTCCTGGAAAAACAGCAACCGACTTGCCCTTCCCCCTCTTCTTGATTGAAGCTGCAGGCATAGAGGGAAGCAGAGGCTCCTAAACTAGGGAGGCTATCCTCGGTCTCTGTCCTATCTAAGGAGTTGGACAGAAGCTTTCTCCTTTTCACTTGAAGAGGAGGCTCGGTAGGGGAAGAACTCTCCCCTACCTTCTTCTTCTTCTTCCCTAGAACCCATCCAAACACCAGGCTCTTAGACCTGTCCTTCACCATCCCGACTCCATCAAATTGTTGGGGCAGGGGATGGCATCGTGTGCACGATTGCTGGTCTGAAGGAGCCTCCTGTACTTCTCTTGGAGATCAACAATAAAGATGAACCTTTTTCAAGCCCTCTTTTCTGCACAAAAAGAAAGAAGTTAGATCAAACAGTTCATAAAAAAAATCTAAAAATATAAACAAAAATGTTTTCGAAGGGGACTTCACCCTTGATCCTAGTCTTCCGAAAAAAGGTTGAAATTCGACTCTTATGGTCCTCTAACTCCCATCCTCCTCTTACGAAGAAATACTACTTCTTCCAAGTCTTGTTGGAAGTAGATACAGAGGAGAGGGGCCTGAACCCCTTGTCAAAGGACATATAGAACATTCCATCCGACTTCAAATACTTCAAGATCATATTACTCCTAATCAATGGAAGGTCCACCTCGACGTTGTTTATGTGACCTAGAACCATAAACCCTAATAGATGCCTCCAACTATTTATGTTCATATCAGCAGGGCATATATTGAACCAGTTGAAGAAATCCCTAACTAGGGGACGGAAGAGAAACCTAAACCCAATCTTAAACCATTCGAGATAGACACAAATCTTGTCCTGATCAATGTTAGAAGGGCAGTCCATAGGTCCGAGTACCCTACAGGACACATTTGAGGGAAAGTTGAAAACAACCTTCAGAGCATCTATCATGCCTTGAGTAATGGCGCTTTCTCCTTCCTCTTTTTGGCAGGACCTACCCAAGGTTTCTCCCGCAACATTCCTAGGCCCTACGAAAGCCTCTACTATCCTAAATTCTAAACTAGGGATGGGGTGGTTAACTATCCTAGTTCTTAAGTCCCCTGAGGAGCTACTATCTATAAAATTTACTTCCGATTGGGCAGAAACCTTTAAAGAACCCTTTACTTCATAGCCAGTGCTTGATTGAGCATTAAAAGTTGACATTATAGAAATTTTGAAGAGAAAGAAGAAGATTCAAGGAAGATAAACAAATGTTTATGAGCGAACCAAAATTGACCAGAGATTCGATTGGAGTTGGGCTTCTTACGTAAAAGATCGTCTTACTTTGGTTTTCTTTTGAGCGTACGACAAAGTTCTCTCAAAGCAACAGAAATGATGAGAGGGAGGGCACCGATGTACTCCCTCACCTTTTATAGAGGAGCAACAGGTGGAGTAATTGGGGCCTTCGATTCCGAACCATCGCGACGGTTAAGAAAATGATGGCCTCGTAATTTCAATCGACGGCTGACGCAATAAATGTCACATCAACGGCTGTTGAAGGAGACAAAGTGGTGCATTTATAACTACAATGTGTGACTCTTCAGAAACCCTAACCTCAGCTTTGCGATCCACAAGATTGAGGCTTGAGGGGGAATAGTTGATGGACCATAATGTGACAAATCAATTCAGACATGATACATGTATATACAAAGCACTTCCATATACAGACTAAGAAAAACTTTTCTATCCAATACAGACTGGTACATGGGGGTTCAGAGGTACTTTGTTCAGAATAGTGCACCACCTCCAGCCCTGCCTCCAGAACAGATGGGGTACTGATCTGCTCGTTACAAACCTCGTGGCAAGGATAGTAGAGTATCTACAAGAATGGGTTCCAAACTGGTCACCGCCTTCCATATCTTACTGACTTCAGAGTAAGGAAACATAGTTCAACATGGTAACTACTATTTTCGGATATCATCAAATCCCTACTTTTATGGTTCCAAATTTTATTCAACTTAAGAGATCCACAGCCTATAAATAAGGCTATAAGGTACGCTTTCAATTTACGTTCAATTTACTTCTTTCAATTAAGTATTTTTAGTTTACTGACTTTATCATCGAAACGGCTACCATCGGAGCCTACCCGGTGACCCTCTGATTTTGAATTCTTGATAGGTGACGAAGGACGGAAACCCTTCTGATCAGAGAGTGCAACATCACTTCTCCTACTCATTTCTTACCTTGGATCACCACCACACCATCGATCACAACTGAATTCTAGTCGTCCATCACCAGCAGCTGAACTAATCTTGGCCGTCGAATATTTACTACCATAACAAGCTGATATTTTCGAAGGTTCAAGAGATTGAAACTGTGATCGGATGGTTCCTGTGCTCGCCTTATAGGTTGGACCTTCTCGGCGAGAAAGAGATAGTGCCGACGCCGGTGAAATTTGAAGGTATTGAGGACACGTGGTGGTCGAACTTGTAGGGGAACTTGACTTTGAGTTGGATCGTGATCGACTTGACTAGAAAGCAGGCAGTGAACTTCTTGGACTTGAGGCCCGTTTTGGTGCAATGGCACTGGTTGACGGGTGAGATAGAGGTGCGGTACGCGACGATCGTTGTAAATGACTGGCGGGGTTCGTCAACGGAGTTTGTGCTGTGCGGGATAGCGGTCATGTGCGAGGGGAAAGAAGGAGGGGAGATGCACGTGACAGAGGTGAGGTTGTAGGTGGAGGACATGGATGCGAAAATATTGAACGGGAAGGAAGGTTTGGTAATTTTGCAGGAGGCGATGGAGAGTGGGAGGAGAAAGATGGGGAAAAAAAGGAGGAGAGAGAGAGAGAGAGAGAGAGAGAGAGAGAGAGAGGGGTATGAAAAGTACATGAAGTTGAAGATAGAGAGAAGAATGAGAAAGCAGAGGAAAAAGAGAATTTTAGAAATGATGTTGATGTCCATAGCCACTGGATTCACCATTTTCATAGCTTTAAGGGCGTAGATTAGATAGGAAAACTCAGTTGATTTTACCGTTGTTATAGTTATATTTATTGGGAGGCTAGCTAGGGCCATTTCTCTTGTTATTGTTGGTTGTATATAATGAAATTACTATTTCTTATTTATCTTAATTAATGTAGTTAGTTAGTTAGAATTGAACTTCTAATGAAAGGCATTACCGTTTTTGAAAAAGTACGTGGGTTCATTAAGCTTGATTTGAAAATAGCGAAACTTCGTTAACCAAATAAAAAAAAATTTATTGTGAAACTTCAAAAGATTCTTGTATTTATTTCCCGAGCTAGTTTGATTTAGATTGATTTTAACTCAAAAGAACTCGTTTTTTTTTTTTTTTTTTATATTGGGTAATAGTATTAAATTTATTGGTGAGTTTAATAAATTTTAAAATAGAGTTGAGTGTGATTGATTTATCAGAATGATTTCAAAATAACTTGATTACAAAGTCCAAACCAAATTTAAATACAATCATATATTTTCCTATGCTTTTTTGTCTCCAATAAATCAAAGTTGACTCAAAAGGCTACAAATATGGAAACTAGTGGAAAGGTTATATGGTTCAAGCGATATTCAAATCACAGTAAAAATAGCATGTATATCATGTTATTGTTTCATTAGACTTTTTTTTTTTTTTTTCCACAAAGGACTATGTAATAATTGATATATATGGTGCCTTTTGTTTTGTGAGTAAAGCTCTTTAAAAAAACGAGGGGAAAAAAGGGAGTAAGCTAATATAATGGTCCCTTGCTATATAGGCCACCAAAAAAAAAAGTATCATCCTACACAACATGAAAGAAAACAAACAGAGCACCAAATAGAATAAAAAAAAAACTAACAGCAAGTAAGACGGGGCAGTGTTGAAATTTTTTAATCCAAAAAATACTTAAAATAAATTTTTCAATTCAAAAAATTCATGATACATTTTTTTTTATTTAAAAAGTCTATAAAAAAAATTTAATACAAAAAAGTCAAATCATTAACTTCTATTTTAATACCGTTAAAAAATATTATGGATTATACTAATTAAAATGACCTTCAAGATACATTTTAGAAGAAAAAAAATACTAAAACATATATAAAATAAAATTTTCAATCCTAAAAAATAATAACATTTTATAAAGTAAAAATTTATTTTTTAGGTATTCTAGATAAATAAAAAATGTTATGTTTTTTTTTTTAATTAAAGAATTTTGTATCTATTATTTAATATTTTTTAAAATGTGTTTTGAAAGTTATTTTAGTCTAATCAATACTATTTTTTAACGATATTAAGATGAAAGTTAATAATTAAAATTTCTTATATTAAAACGTTTTTTTTTTTTTTTTTAGATAGAAAAAATATATTTTAGACTTTTGAATTTAAAAAATTATTTTAATATTTTTCTATATATATGTGTGTGTGTGTATAGAAATAGAGAGAGAAATGTATTCGTGTTATTTTTTTTTCATTTAATTCTTGTACTTCAGTAATAAATATTTATTATTCACGATTTAATTAACACGCGTGTATAATCACAAATAATATTAATAGATATAATACAAATTTTTACACTCTCGCACGCTAGCATTTGTCATTGGTATAGTATAAGACAGGCGACATTTGGCTCTTTCTAAGTAAACAGGGTCAAAATAGCACGCTGGTCAACAATTAATAAGATTGACTTTAAATGATTAAAAGATAAACGCTTGCATGCTTAAACAATAATTTTTATTTCCTGCTAGTTGTGACTTCATTTTTACTCACTCTCCATATAAATAAATCCCACGTGGAACATTAACTTCAAACTCATTTCACTTTTCCCAATGTATTTTTAATATCTAGAAAAACTACTTGTTTATGCCAGAAAGAAACCTCCAGTTCATCTGTTGGTCGAAAATCAAGTGATCTACTTTAGGTTCTCTGCAATTAACGAACTCCTAAGGAAGACTTACAAATTGATTTATTATGCACCATACGAAGCTGTCAAGCACATGATTATGGGAATCTAATGGATACATTTTTCTGGGTTCTAATCCAAAGATTCAAGGTTATAGACCAAGTTGGTTTATTATATTGAAGGTTATGGTGCATATACACACCATACATGTGTATGTGCCTATATATATATGTTTATTGTTAAAAATAATGGGTTTTCAACATAATTTTTTTTTTTTTTATTTTTGAGTTAAAATTAAAGTGAGTCTCACACATTAATTTTGATAAGTTCACATAAAAATGTGTTCTCTTACATGAAGAGATTAAGATTATGTATTGAGTTATTCTAAATTGTTAAGAAGTGAATGAAAAATTATTCCAAACATCACAAATACTCTTTTGCAACGCTCTTTAGCTTATTTATCTGCCAAAAACTCTATTTCTTGTAGTGATATATATATATATATATATATGTATGTATGTATGTATGTATATGTACACAAACAGACACATGTATATTGTTTTTGCATACCCCTATCATATTTTTATTAAGACAACGATGCTCAGAAAAAAGAAGCAGTTATTTTCCATTTTTTCAAACTTACAGACGAAATTTTACAAGCAATCAAATCAAATATGTGTTTGATAAAAATGTTTTACGTCAATAAAAATGAGGTGTAATAAGATCTCCTATAGATATATTTCACTATTATCTATTTTTTTTTAATAAAAAAAATGATGTTCCAATTTCAATGATGAAATAATGAGAAACACAATTCAACATTAGTCTGTCATACAACTACTGAGAATCCTAAACAAGAACAGTAGGTAGCCATTAAACATACAAATTTAGCAATTAAAATTAGAATAAAAAAAGTTCATCTAACACGTAATATTAGAATAATTAAAACGTGAGCTAGAGATGAAAGTAAGAATAATCTAACGTGTGAAATTGGGTAGCATGGTTTCACTGTTTCAAAACAACCCAACCTCTCTTTTTAGAAATATAATATATGTTGTCCAAAAGGGTCCAAAATTTTGAAATTTTATTTTTTTTACCCATATTTTTATAATAGTTTTTTTTAAAAAAAATAGGAGTTTCCCCTTCCCCCAAACTTTTTTTTATATTTATATAAAAAGCCAACTTAAATTTTATCTTTTATATTTTGGTCCTGCCCATAATTTCATTGTCTAGTCTAGGTCCATCGCTTCCCCAGTTTATGTCTTCTCATATTCCCATACGAACTTGTATTCGTTGAAATTGTCTAAACAAATACTGAAAAACCTACCAACAGAAAGGAAGATGACCCAAAATACAAGAAATGAAAAATTATTCATTCAAGTTATTGTAAATATTGATGCTTCAACGATTTGAATGATGGTCAAAGTTGGCTGAAGTACAAGTTGCAAGGTTTGGAGAAATTTTTTTAATGAGTCTGATTTCGATTTAGATATTTGGAGAAATTATTGTATGATCTAAACCAATGATCTCGACTAATTATAAATTGTCATGTGTATAATATATTGAATTTTTTAAAATCCAAAAAATAACTTTTATATATATAACCACTCTTGATTGGCAAAAATCATTGGCCCGGTCAACATTATGGAACTATACAATAACTTCTTAGTTATTGGAGTTTCTTTGTGTTGCTTGATTTGATTTGATTTAATGTAATGTTGGGCTTGAGATTAGATTAACCGTATGGCGTACACAAAAATTCCAAAAGATTATAAGAATAACTCCAATATTAAAAGTCATTTTAATTCTGCTTAAGTTAAATTTTTGTAGTATTACAATACCAAAAAAATATTTTTTTACGTTTTAACTGTATTACTGAAAGTTATTTTTTCACATATCTGTTTCAAGATATAATTTTGATCAAATTTGAATTGTTGGATTGAAAGAATATGTGCTATTTAAATGATGAAAGTATGGTAAAAGTCTTTTGAAATTATTTTTTAACAAACTCAAATTTTGATTAAACATTTGAGAAGTCGTTAAAATTTACTTTTCTAAGTGACCGTCAAAATTCATAAAAAAAAAAAACGACTTGAATAACTCTTGAATTTGAGCAACTCCAAGGAATCAAACATTTTAGTGACTGTGCCAGGTTTGAAAAGGCAACGCTGGAGGCTCCACTTGTATAGCCTATGGTTTCTTTCACAGTTGGTAAGCTTTCACCTATCGAAATTGGAAAGCAAATGGACCTTTTATGATGATTAAAAATGTTAAATTGGTGGTAAATTCCTTAAATAGACTGTGTGGGAGAGTGAATACAGGCTTTATTTCCCTTTTTCTCTCCAACATTAGATAAAGTTAGGGTTTTCATTTCTCTCTATATCTCTATCCCTCTTTTCCTATCGCATATTAATTGTTGTAATTGGGATTAACATTGAAGGAGAGAGATGGAGGAACTAATTGGAACTGTTTATTCCAATAGAAACGTTAATTATGGAAGGTTCTTCTTCATAAAATGAAATCCTTTGAACTTGAATCAATGCTTTGCACGGTATGTTTATGAGTGTCTCATGATCACTATCATCTCCATTTTCATCCACTCATTTTTTTTCTGCTTCTGCTTCTATTGCTGCAATTGGAACAAACCCCATCCCTTCAAGAAAATCTATGCGTTTGGCAACTCATACACTGACATTGGCTACATAAGAGTCATCCACCGGCCCATGCTCTTTCACATCATCATTGTGATTACAAGCTAATAGCAGTGATAGCCTCAAAGTTATGATATATGGACAAGATGTCCATGATGCACTTTGACATGGTTTTTTTATTATTCCATTTTGCAATTTATTCTCCCCCCATATGAAAAGGATGTTGATTGCATGAGATATTGAATTAGTAAATGGATGGGCATTGAAGCTAATGTAAGAAATTGTTGTCTTTACATACACTAGATTATTGTCTTTATTATATTGTCAATCTTGCTATCTTCACTACTAAAATCTAACTGCTTGCTTCAAGCCTTGGTTATATATATTGTCACGACCCATAACCCACCCTATACGGATTAGGGGTTGATGATCAGCACTGTCACTCAGACAGGTCGCACAAAATCAAATGAATTACACCAAAAAATAATAAATTTTTTTCTTTTATGTATCAAGTGCAAAAGTTGCACATATGCAACTCATCTGACAACAAATTAAACTTTAACAGTCATCAATAAGATTATCTCCAAGTACAATTTTCATTACCATTAATCATCATTTAAATTTAATAACATTTCTAGTGTCACTATGTCATAATATCTAACATTAACATCAAACTTATAGGTTATATATATTCAATTTAAGACTCGGAGTTATACATTGTCAACATTACTCACAAGCACATCACTAACTCCATTAGTCATCATCATTGTCTTTCCTTGCATATTGTGTTACCTGAAAAAATTGTTATAATTCTAAGGTGAGCTAACTTAGCTCAGTAAATAAATCCTTTACTCTGTCATGGGTTACACAATGATGTATAACAAGACGACAATCATAGGATTTCAAGTTCAAAGGGATTAGCCATCAAACCCAAAATAATATAGTTCACAAAGAGGTTACGATTGCAATAGGGATGAGTGATCAAGTCAACAAGCACAAATTTATCAACATATAATGTTTAGTTGCCCAAACTAAAGAGATTCAAATCGAATACAAAGGTAAGCCTCAAAGGTGTATTTCACATTCAAAGACAATATATATAATCAAGGAGTCAAAGGACTCATAGATGTTCACAACAAATAGGATATCAACAAATCACAAATTTTTACATAATGGAAACACAATAATCAATGGGTTGTGGATTTGAAGCAATTACAGATATACAATTTCAAGAAACAAAAATTGACAAGTATACAAGTAGGACACATTGGCAGAGTAGAAATTCACATATTAGAGTTCGAGTTTACTTACATTGGGTTCTTAGCATTGCATTCCCATATTGGTACTATAGTAGCTATCCCATAGCCTTGTTTCACTTTTCCATCATTTGGGTGATCTAATAATCATGGATAAAAAATACATTGTATATTGAATTAGTATTCATTCTATTTTCAAACATCTTTATTCAACATTTTAAGTTCTTTTGAACTTAGTCTAATTGATTAAGAGATCTTCAAATTTCCAATTTAAGGTTTTCTCATGCTTTATAGCTTATTTGGTCCTTCAAGGACATAATGGTAATTTACACTTTTAACGTCCCATATTTTTTCGTACATAATTTACATATTAGGACTTCATTTTTGAGTCTAGTTGGCCCTTATAAGATTTACATGGACCTTTTAATTTCATCTATACACCTCTAGTAACTTCATTAAGTCTTAAGGACGTATTTGTCATTTTTTAGTTTGTTACCGGATCTTATTTTTCTCAAAAGGACATCACCGCCAAGTTTGAAATATCAAAGATAATCAGTTTAGGTTTTTCTAGATCTTAATTTTCATATACGTGACTTACATTAAGCCTAGGGGCATTTTTGTAATTTTACACTTTCACTTGTCCCATTTGTTTTGGAATTTTTTTTGCTAAAATAGACTTCACCATTGAGTCCGGAATGTCAAAAAAAGTCAGAATATACCATCTCTGACATTTACATGACTTTTTGGATTACTAAGGGCAAAATGATAATTATGACATTCCACGTGTCTATATTTTTGGGACTTCGTTTCATCTAATAGATCCCTTCATTAGATCTAGAATGTCCCAAAATACTAAGGTATGTACTTTCACAGTCATCAGAATCTAATTAATCGGTTAATTAATCATTAAGACATAATTATAATTATTCCAGTTTGTCCGTTCATATTTTTTGAGATCTAACTTCGTAAATCGGGCTTAGCCGTTGAGTCTAAAATGCCCAAAAATATTGGGTTAGACTTTTCGTTTATTTTAATTGGTCTTCATTTGGCCTCTTTTTTACTCAAAGGCATTTTAGTAATTTCTCTTATAATTAAAAGTATTTAAAATTAATATTTAATTAATTTTCTAGGCCATTTCATAATTAACAAAAAGTTTTAGTGTCAAAAATAGAATTTCAGAAGGTTATATGGCTGAACCGTCTGGTCCAGTTCATAAGTGAGTGAACCAATTCAAAATGGTTAAGAACCAACTGGATATTAAGGTTTAGTGTGCCATGCTGACGTCAGCATGACGTCAACCCTTTTTTTTTTTTTTTTCTTGAGGTTAAAACGACGTTGTTCCAACAAGTCCAAACCCATTTAAACATTGAGTCAGGACCAGACCCGAGAATCGAATCAAGACCCAACCCATACAGTGTTCATCTCTCTCGTTTTTTCGGCGAGGGTTACAGTCACCTTCTCCAGCGCCGGCGACCACCGCCGATTATTTTTCAGTGGCAAATCCGACAGGGTTCGACCCTTTTTTCCATGAGGATTCCAAATTGTAATATCCCGACTCGGGATACTGGGTCACATGGCACGAATTACGAAATTATGAAAATTTGTGTAAAGATTTTTATAATTCAATTAAATAATTGATTTATTTAATTAACTAAACTATAATGAAATACTTATATTAATTTTATATTTAATATTGTATGCATGTATATGAAGGCATGTATGTATGTATGCATGTATGTATATGAATAAAGTAAAGAATAAATATATATATATATATATATGTACATAACTAAAGTGTGAGCAGTGTACAAGTATGTGTGTGTGTGTGTGTGTCGGCTGGTGTGTGTCTCCCAACATGTGTAAGTGTATGTGTATTATATATATATATATATATATGTAATATACCAAATATCTTGCAAATTTAATGCAAAGTAGAAAAGAGAAAAAGCAAAATTTATGAGATGGGTAAGGGAGTTATTGAGAAGAGAAAGATGCATGCTAGAAGTAGGGCTACGAATGGAGAAAGAGAGAGAAAGAGAGAGAGAACAGTAGAGAGAGAGAGAGAGGTCGGTTGCTCTTTGTAAAAGCAAAGCATGCAAAGCATGCTTGCTTCATACGAAAGATATCAAAAGAGGGAGGAACTGAGGAGAATAGAAGAAGGATCAGAAGTAGAAGGGAGAGTTCACTGTAAACAGGTAAAAATCCAAAATTTTATGTTTTTCTCTCTCTAGGATTTAAACATGAATATGAACCGTTTTTAAGTTGTTTTTGTACATATAATGTCTAGAACATATTCTAATAAGGATAAGCATGAAATTTAGTCTTGAAACACTCAAAAAAACACCAACCCAGAAGCAACCGCCATTGAAGACCATGCTTATAGCAAGTCTGAACCAGTGGAAACCAAACCATTTTTGGTGTATAGAGACTTCAAGAAGAAGTCATGAGGGTCATGAAAACCTAGTACGCAATTATAAAACACGAGAACTGACTTTCAAAAATCAAATTGCAGGTTCGGGTTCCCAAAACAAATCTCAAAAACATGAGATTAAACCTACCTTTATGAATGAAATGTGAAACCCCATGAAGAGGGGATCACAACGGAACAAGTCCCATTGGATTTGGCTCAGAAATGAAGATTTACGATCAGTAGATAGGTTCGGATTATCAAAATCAAAACCGAACGCATGAACCAGTTTTTAATTCCAACAATGAATGCCAAACTCATGGAAAACGTTCCAGAAGTGGATCGGGTTAAAAACAGTGAATATTTGATGAACCAAAATCCACGAAATTGAAGAAAAAGAAATTGAAAAAAATTAGGGTTTCGCATGAACAGTGTCAGCTTCGTTGGGGAAGATGACACTGTTCGGGTCGGGTAAACGGTCGGTTACGGGTCTGGGTCAAATCCGGATCCAACGGGTTATGGTTTTATTTAAATGGTGACGTTTGGAGGTTTAAAAATTTAAAAATTTTAAACATTAGGGCTGACGTCAGCATCACGTGGCAAACCGACTAAACCGGTTGGTTTGCAAGTGAACCGGACCGGTTCACTTAAAATTTGACCGAACCCACTGGTTTTCTGGTTTTAATTCGATTAAATAAACCAAACCTTTTGTTATTTACGATTTGACCCCAGAACTTCTAAGAAATTCTACTATGGCCCAACTGATAAGAATTTTATGCAATTACACCCCTGGAAAAATAATTAAATAATTAATTTAATTATTTTATAAATGAGGTAAAATTATTATTTTGCCCCTGAGTCATATATGAAGCAAATGAAGTCCAAATTAAACATATGAATAGTATATCCTTACTATTTTGGATATTCTGAAGCCAATGGTAGGGCCCATTTTACGAGACGGGGCCCAAAAAATAAAACACGTAAAGGGGTCAATAACCAAAATACCCATTATCCAAAATTAACAAGTTATTAGTGTATTCTTACTATCACGGACTTTCTGAGTCCAATGGTGAGGTCCAAATTACGAAACGAAGTATGGAACAAAAATGACACGTAAATAGATAAAATGACCATTTTGCCCTTTTTATACAAAAGTCCGAATTAAATTTTAGGAAAGCCTAAACTGACTTTCTTCGACGCTCCGGACTCAATGGTAGAGTCTATTCGACCAAAAGAGATGTTAAAAATAAAAAGACATAAAATTTGATGAATAGCATCTGTCAGATGACTATAAATTAAAGTAATGCCAAAGTACTAATCTAAGGCGTATACGAGGAAATGAATTACGAAAAGACACGATACGTAAATATGTGAAGTAAATAAATTTAAATTAAAGTTAATAGAGCTACCAGAAGAGTAGAAATTGAAATGAATTTAATTTCTAACACATTAAATTGTGTCATAGGTTAAGAGTATGAGTTAAGTTAAGTACATATGAAATTATGAAATCATTTTAAGATCTAATACAATTTAAGCATAAGTTAAGGAATATCGAGATAATATTACAATGAATGTGAAGTTGATGAGATGTTTATGAATTGTTCTTAGGAACTACAAGGAAAGTGGAAAAGCGCATTATTAGCACTAACCCTAAAGGACCAATGTGAGTAACCCTGTGTTTGAATTGGAGATTTAACTCCAAATATTTGATGAAGTTTTAAGTTCAAGTTATATGAAGCATTTGAATATCAAATTCAGTTTACACAATTCTTGTTTTTAAAATATGTTGTTACGACATGCTGATTAAATGTTTTATATTTAATTTCTTTCTTGGAGATGTCTAGCATGGTCGGGTTAAAATGTATTTTCTTTAAATATTCTGAATTTGATTGTTACAAGTATTTGAAGTCATATTGCAGAAATCATATGTTTCATGTTTTAAATACTCATGAAAAGTATCTATTGACGTAGCTATGTGATAAATGTTTTATAAGATAACATAGTTGAAATCCTTCGGGAGTCAATAGTAAATGTCACATAGTCAGGATTTTGGGTTACTTCGGAACCCAAGTACTCTGTCATGTGAAATGCCCAGTAGCAGAATCTAATCCCCCAGGCAAATATTATGGACAGTATTGGCAGTAAAATGGGAGTCTAGTTCGAAACAGATTCCACCTAATTGAAGAGAAAATATGACAAATGATTTCGGAAATGGAAGCAGGTTTTTACCCCCATTTAATTATACGTGATTATATGCTTTTAAATTGCATATGCTCCACTTGAATAAATGTGTATTTAGCTTGAATACCTTAAATGTTTTAAAGCTATCTGTTTTATGAAATGCATATGTTTCGAGTTATATACTCTATTTGACGAAGTACGAGTTTAACTTGAATACTTTAAATGTTTCAAAGCTATCTGTTTTAAGAAATGCATATATTCTATGTTCAAGCATACGAACAATTGGCAGTGAATGTTTTACAACTCTTATGTACTAAACCACTGCTAATTGAAACCCCATGACGAATGCTGGAATTACTCACAAGCTTAGATTAGCTTACCCAGACTTTGTTCGGACCCCCTTTTAGGTGATTAGTGGCAGTTTTGATTAGAAGACGTTGATGATGAATTTGCCAATTCTGGGAAGTCATGTTCAAGTAGCTCTTTTGTCTAGCACTACGAATTTTAAGTATAAAATCTTGTATTAGTAAAATGGTACTCTGTTATGTATAAGCCCCACGGGGCAATTAAACATGTATTGTTTATAAAGTCTTTAAGTTTTTAGATATGCTCTGAATGTATATTCATGTGTACCACAATGTGAAGAGTGGCAGTACCGGACGGATGTGAAAATTTTAAAATAAGAAAAGAAAAGAAAAAGTTTTTCACGCTTCTGCAAACCACATGTTGCACATCTATTCGATACTGCTGTAGATGCGAGCCTTGTCCTGAGGCCCGCGGGCCAAAGGGCGGCGGTCGCGACTTGAGATCTGCATAGGGTGGATTTTGGGTCCAGACACAAATTCTATTTAGGTTTCTCGATCTTATTAATTTATGGCTGCGAAATAGAAGGTTTCAGTCGGGCTCCGACGGGGACCCAACTTTCCGATGAGGTCTTCATTTCTTATTTCATAGAGTTTTACCCACTATTTCGGTTCCATTTTTCTTCCTATGGGATCTTGGGAGCTTGGGGAACCAATCCCCGTTCCTAAAACCAAGAAAAATAGCCAAGAATTCATCCACCCAAATTATCCATCCATACCAGCAACTCAGCCTATCTCCATGGTCTCTTAACCATTTTTTATGCTTTAAGTTGCAGTATACTCCATGTCTCATGCTCTTTTGAGCCTTGTAGTTAGTTTTAAGTTTTGTTCAAGCTAGGTTAAATACCCAACTTTTCATGATTTCGGGTATGGGGCTTCTTAGCTCAAACTATTCCATTTCTTCTCAATTTTTCCCCCTTTTGAATTCTAAATACATGCATGCATCATTAATTAACTAACAAAAGCTAAACTTCAAAAAAAAAATTAGAGAGAAGTTACATATTTTCTCTCTCTACAATTTTCTTCCTTTTCCTCTCTGTTAGTCCAGTAGCTCCAAACCTTTCCTCCTTCTCTACTCTTTCCATTTTGGATCATGCATGCACATAGGCTCAGCTCTCATCTTCTCCTTTATTTCTCCTCTTTCTCTCTCTACTCTCTCTAGTTTCTCTGTCTAGCCGACCCTTTCTTTCTCTAAATTTTGGTTGCTTCAATAAAGAGACTTACGGGCATATACACAACATAATATATATATAAGGGGTGACATTGCATGTCATTTATTGGTTGAAGTGTTGGTCCAATAGGATGATGATAGCCAGCTTTTGTATGCAGCCATATATGCATATTAGTGTGTATATACATTATTAGTAAGTTTCTTAGCACAAAAGTGCTGCAACCTACTTGGTATTCTTTTTAGGAACTTAACATTTGCTCGTACAAGGTGCAAGGTTTCAAACTTGGTGGGAGCACTTTTGGGTCTTTTTCTTTCTATTTTCTCTTTTATGCATTATATTGCATTTTAGTGTATTTCATAAATTCTCAAACTTTATATTTTAAATCTTATAAAAGTCTCTTGAAATTCCCGTAAGCCTTCTTGATTAAGCATACTTCGTCTATACATTACTAGTCTTGCCTTGGTGTATTTTATCACATTTTAATTATCCCCAAAAGTCTATTATGATTTTTAGGATAATCTTGATTAAACATACGTTACTTATATATCACACTAGTCTTGCTTAAATGCACTTTGTGCACTAATTTTTCATAACTACTCATGTGTTAATCCTCGATTAATACTAATCGTAACTCGTTATTAAGTTATGACCCTTTTTGGCATTAAATCGTATACTTTAAAATTGGTTATCTCCAATTTGAGCAATTTACTCATCATTTATACATTTGTTTCCATATTCGTATATTATTACTCTAAAGCAGAATTGCCCATGATTATTTAGAAACTTATCTTATGATAATCGTCATTATCCTTAATTACTTCACTTAATTGGGTTGGAATATTACATATCTGGTGCTAGATTGTTTTTTCTCCATTTCCTACCTGCTTTATTGTGGTGATTTTGTTTTTCAAAATGGTAAAATTTAACTGCTCTAAAACAGTTAAATTTTGTTCTTTTACCTCAAAAGAATCACCTAATCTAATATTTTTTCAACCCTTGATTGTCATAAAGAAAAATAAATCTATATATATATATATATATATATTTAATAAAATAATGCTTATAGTCCATTTTTTGTGTTTAAGAGTGTATTTTTTTTCTTTACAAAAATAGTGAAATTTAACTGTTTCCTAACATAACAGTGAAATTTATCTATTTTTGGGACAAAATTTCACTATTTTGTAGCAATTTTTTTTGTTAAAATTTTCAATTGCAATATGGATCTTGTTTCATAGATTTGAATTTCTAGAGTTTAAATATATAAATTTTATTAAAAACAAAATTTTAAATTGTAAGTTGTTGAATTTTTAAATTTGAAAAGCTTTATTGAAATTTTTCCTTAATTCACGAGAATGTAGTTTTCTATAGATAGAGAGTTTATATGGTAAAGGTTATTTTAGTTACATAAATATTGAGGGACTTTTGAGGTTAAAAAGAATAGACTTGGAACCATCTTAATTAACAATATATTTGTGGATCTTCAGCCGAAAAGCCCAATTAAATATTGTTATATCAGCAGCAACTAAAAAAGTTGTTTTGTTAGGAAAATATAGAGAGTTTAATACTTATATGTTGTGAGTTGTCTATGGAAATATCTATAACTTATGTAGACACTAAATAACAATAAAAAAATATATTTTAATTAAAATCCAAATACACTTATATAACCAAAAAATTAGAAGTACACAAAATAACAAGTTTCAATTTATTTTTTTTAAAGTTTCAAACAAAAAATGGAAATGATATCGGGACCAACTTGTACTATAACTTTGAATGGTTGGATGAGAATACATGTGTGTGCGCGCGCGCTAGACATACATATGTGTGTAGATGTATATTCAAGGGGTGGATTAAGCATGCATGGAGGAAGTGGGGCGTCTGCTCTTACTGAAATTATGGAAAAGATTAAAGTTAATTTAATATTATTAAATTTTAAAATTATTTTTAAAAATTTCCCCCCACTAAATATATCTTTTAAACTTGCTCGTATTAAGATTGGGACATAATATTTCAAAAAATGAAAAAGAGAGTGAGAGACGCTCCTTCACTTTTTAGACGATAGTTCAATTGCTTTGCTCCTGTTGTACTATCTTTACACACTCAATTCAGATAAGGATTTAGGATTTAAAATACTAAATCTTGGTAATTTTTTCTTTCAATTTATTTATTTATTTTATTTTGTCTCTTCACATTTCGTGATTCAATAATTAGAGAAATAATTAATTTTTCATCTTTCTCTTTAAGACCTTTCATGAATTAAACCCTAATTAAAGGCTTCAACGTTAAATTGGAATATCAATAATGAATATGTGAAAAGATGCGATTTTAGTTTAATATAAAAACTAATGACAATAGTACCAAGAGTGCGAAAAATTTACTTCAAGTTTTAATTAATTAAATCACCAATTTAATTTATATGGAATGCCAATTTCATAACCTTCTTTAAATTAAAGATGGATTAGTATAAAAGATATCCATTTATTAAATAACTAGGATTTCAAGTTCATACATATATCAAAACTATAATAATGAAAACTAAACATGTAATAAAAAATAAACATAATAGGCAAAGATTTTTATGTGTAAATCCTCACGGGGAGTAAAACTCACTCAACTGTAAAAGATCCACTAATCAATGATGAACACAATATAAGTCCACAAAAAATATAACCACAAACAACCAACCTAGCACGAACTTGTGGATTACTGCTAATACATTTGAATATTCTCATTTTCTGGTTCTTCTTTTTTAGCATTCTACTATCACAGCATCATCCACAATTCACAGATTCACCATTGTAATTGTTTGTAACTCCTTACAAAATGGAAATATGTGCCTAGCCTTGCTATATGAGCTTATGTGTACTGCCTGACACTAGTTATAAAGACTTCAAACACAAGGTGCCGAAACCTCATAGAGAAACTTACTATATGAATAAAAACTAAAGCAAAACTCTCTCAATATATCTTTTTGCTTCAAAAGGTTAGGATTTGTTTTAGACACAAACGACCCTATTTATGAAAAAAAACATAAGCAAACCCTAATATTAATTGGAATAGGTAAATTATAAAATGAATTTAGAAAGTTATAGTCTATCTGTGCGTAATAAAATTAACATATGTCATAACCCAAAAACAAATGGTCATGACTTAGGGTCATTGAGACCCTAACTGAAAGGTAATCTAGTAAATTTATCCTCCTCAAGTATATTTAAAATAGTCATTTTTTCTAGTTAAATATGCACGGTTTGTTTTTCATTCTTATATTTGTTCAAGTCATGTAATGGGATTAAGTGTAAGAGAGTCTCATTGGGGTCAACCATTTGAAATCTGTAAAGCCATACAACAAATAATGGAAATAAGTTTGTATTCAGAGCTGACTTTAACTAACCACGTTCAATTTTTTGGATACATATATACATACATTATGCCAATGTAAATAAGGGTACAAGCGCCCTTGTACGAGTGTGTTATCCAATAAATACATATTTTAATACAAGACAATGTAACCAAGTTTGTAATCTACCCCGAGCTAAACCTGCAATTGTAATCTAAATTCTCATGTACTAGTCATTTTCAAGAATAATAGAGGTGAGATATAACATTCAATGGGATTTTCCAAAACACACAAGTACACAGCATGAGAAAAACTAATGCAAGCCTTAAGTATGCAAGCCTTATTTGGAATATCCCTAATGCCCAATCATGCAACAACATACAGAATTATCATCAGCAGATCAACAAATACATATATAGATATGCACATCAATGTACTGATTTGTAACCCAATACAATATATCAACCATATTGTTACACCCCGAATTTTTAAAAACTCGGGGAGTGAGTGAAATGAATTAAGAAAAATTAAAGAAAGGTAACTCAATGGATTTAATTGATTTCTCATTTATTCCCCCATGTTTCCCCAAAATTTAAAATGAGAACTTGCTCTTAGACTTAACCAAAATGGTTTTCTAATGTCAATTAAATATCTCCCTTAATCCCTATTCAAAATAGGTCTAAGTCATGTTCAAGAATGGTCTTCAAAATAGCTCGAAAATGTCTCTAAACATGCTTTGGAATAGTGGCCCGAATGGGCCCCAAATGCCCTAAGACATAGGCCAAGAATAAGTCAAAAAGTCTACCAAAACTTGTCTAAGGAAGTGGCCAAACATGGCCCATGAGAGTGGCCAAACATGGCCCCACTAGAATGGCCAAACAAGGCCCAAAAAGGTGGCCAAACATGGCCCAATAAGGTGTCAAGTTGGGTGCACATGGGGCAAAGCAGCAGGCGTGCGGGCAAGGTAGGCTGGCAGGGCTGGCTGGACGGCAGGGGGGTTGGCTGGACTATCTTGGGCTGTTTCTTGCAAATTCACTGTAGCTAGTTGCAAGCTGATTTTTCCATTTTCTGATTTTTTCTTCAAAGTGCTGCAGTTAGTTTTTCCAAGTTTTAACCTACTTCCTCAAGGTTTTTAACCCTCTCTTTTTGAAACTTTTTCCACCTATATATAGGGTGTTTTACACACCTAACAACCCTTTTAATTTCATAAAATTTTAACATGGTCTCCTTTGTTTTCTAAGCCTTTTCTACCTAATATTTTACAATAATTTATATACACAAGCAATGTACATTCCACCCTCACTCGATGGCCACAAGTCTATGGAAATTACACATACATCCATTGTTTTCAACATATATATGTAATGCACATTAAACAATTTGTCATTTGGATTTAAACCCTTATATTACAAAATGGCCCATGGCCTATAGTCCACTATTTTTCCAAATTTAGCACAAGGTATTTGGGCTTACGCCCATGTATACAAAAATGAAGCCCATAGGCCAAATATACTTCAAAATCTACTTTCTCCCTCCGTGCTCCAATGACTTCATCAAGTCTCAAGTACCGGGAGCCTCATCTGTAATATGATATCCCACAAGGGGTCAGCTCAACTGTTTGTATAACATAGTGCTAATGTAAGGAAGAAAGTTAAGGCGTGGCATGTGTAAAGTGTACGTTTATAATCTACATGCCTTCCAATTCATCAATACAATACAATGGTAATATGCGTGACACACCCATGCAAACTCTATGCTACACCCATGTCTCATTTCACGGATCGCTCCCGTTGGGTCAATCGAGTACCAACGCTTGTGTTCATGGATTGTTCCCGTTGGATAAGCAAGCAGCAATGCAATGGCCAATTTTGGGTTTTTCACCACAGAATCTACACCCTCATAATGCATAGTACCGCGTGCTCAACCCACACTATGTTTTCAAGGAA
Organism: Nyssa sinensis; assembly: GCA_008638375.1. Lineage (NCBI taxonomy): Eukaryota > Viridiplantae > Streptophyta > Magnoliopsida > Cornales > Nyssaceae > Nyssa > Nyssa sinensis. The sequence continues at coordinate 31,184,105 of CM018031.1, forward strand.
TCACAATATGCCAATATGTCTTGATTTTTCTATGCAATTTCAATGAGGCATTTTATCAAATACATGGTATACACCTTAAATCATGCATCATCCATAAAGTAAATTCTAACTTTCAAACCACACAACTTTTTCCACATGAACATATGTTATATACAATCAATTTAAACACATGCTCATGTTACATGTTCACTATATTACCAATTCTCAAAAAACACATGATTACACAAAGCATCAATGCATTAAACAAATATCTTCCAAAATACAAGATCTATTCACATGAACATAAGCCACAATATAATGAATTAAACATATATTCAAGTTACATGTTCATCATTTTGACAAATTCTCAAAGAACTCAAAGAACACACAAGTATACAAATTACCAACTCTAGATTTTTCAAAGCAACTGTATCCTAAGTAAATTTCTAACAACAAGTAAACATATAAATCATTCAATCAACATATAAAACACTCCTAAACTTAACCCTATTTTTTACTTAGCAAGATATGATACCTAGAAGGGTTTTTCTCAACCCTAGGGAGTTGTGTTCATTGTGCAGCTGAATCAATTGGTAAGAATGTAGCCCTTGATGTGGGAAATAACTTCCTAGAAGGAAGCCTTGTAGAATCCTAGCCTAGAGATGTGTTTTGGTGGCTTGAAACTTGGAAAACCCTAAGTTTTCTTCATCTTTCTCTCCATGCACGACCTGCTATTGTATTCTCAGATAAAATTCTGTATTTTTTTACACTAAGGGGTCCTATTTATAGTAAAGGGGCTAAGGGGTAAAATGACTCTTTTGCCTTTAATGAGTTTGGGATCCTATTACACTACAACCCGTCCTGAAACACCTTAATTTAATATTTTTATTTAAAAAAAGTTCTTTAAATTATTTTAAATGATGTTTTTCCAAAAAAATTATTTTCGCCCGTTGGCGGTTTCGTCCAGGTCCACCCGGGATGCCCTTTTGGTCTAATTTTTTAAACTATCTCCGGTTGGGCTAAAATTCTCATAGGAGATGTATTTTAACATTTTAAGCATGTTTCTATTCTATGGAATACTCAATTTATGCTTCTAAATATGACTTATGCCTAAATGATGCATGTATAGTGCCCTACTAGTAAACAGTGCATGAATAGTGCCCTACAGGCAAAAATGAAAAATTTACCCTGATTTTTTAGATCTTTACACATATCATATATCCCAACGTAAATATTTGTCTGTATACATGTCCCACGATATACCTAGATTTCTTGCATAAAGAAATGTCAACTATAGCAATACTAAAATATGCAATTCACAGCATAATCCATAAGATCAACACATTATCTATTATGAAACCCCATGCAACTCAGCCATGCTTCGTGAGTGTAGTCTTTCATAAATGTAGTATGCCATATTTTATGATTTCATGCCCATTCTTCAACCACATACATTAAGTCCCTTTTAAGCACTACCTTTAGGTTTCTATAAAATATGTTGCCCAGATATGTCCCCTAGAAGAGGGGCTGAATAAGGTATTTGACAAATATAATCAACTTTTATAGCCTTTAAATATTAATGCAAGTAAAACACAAATTAAATAAATAGTAAGGAAGAAAAAACAAACACAACGATTTTATAAGGTTCGAAAAACTTTCTATGTCCTCAACTCAAGCTCCTCGTTGAGTTTTTCCACTATATGAGCTCCTTCACAGGTGGAGGTAAAACATTTACAATGAAAAGCCCCCTCTATTTTATTTTTTCAGAAAAATCCATTTTTCTTTACAAGGGTAGCACCTACTCACAAATCTCACAACAATGAGAAGATACAAAAAGTTTACTAAAGAATGCTCTCTTATAGAGCTGAATGATATAATAAAAGTTCACTCTCTAATAATTGATCAATAAATTCTTAAGTATTTAAGAGATGAAAGAACTTTGAAATATACATATGAAATTAATGAGATCTCAAGTCACTTTTAATGATTTGAATATAGGAGCAAGGAAGTGTTGGTAAGAGTTAGCATAAATGCTTTCAACAACTTCTATATATAGTTCTTTGAAGACTATAGCCGCGAGATTCAAAAACTAGTTGTTTCTTATCTTTTTTATCTGTTTAAAATTTGACTTTGAAAGTGTCAGATCGACAAAGTTAGTCGCTTGAGTTCATCATTCAGTTTATTGAATCATAATTCAATTGACTGGAGAAATCAAATGATTCTTTTAGAAGGTAAATGTTGATTTTATTCAAAGTCATCAAGAATCAGTCGACTGAATCTTCCATTTTCAATTTGTTCATGAATGGCTTATAAGTTTTAATCGACTGAATGTTCAATTTGGTCGACTAAATTAGATAGTGTGTTAAGGCTATGTGAACAAAAATATATTTAGTCGACTAAACTTGACAGAGAAAAAATAGGCATTTTTTGTAAACATGATTCAGTCGATTGAATTGACAATTTAGTCGACTAAATATGGTAGTTTTGCAATATTGCCTATTTTGTTCAATGTTTTCTTTTTCAAATATATTGACTTTCAAAACTCTAAGTTTATCAATGTTATGCTTTTGAAAAATCATTTTGTTGATTGATTTTAGTTGATTAATTAAATATTTAAGCATTACGCATTTGATCAATCAATTCTACTTCACTCAAAAACCCAAAATAAGCAACAATACGGTCTTCACTTGATTATATGGGCTTGAGTGCTTTCATTTGTCTTGTATTTGACTTGCTGCTTGATCTTGAGAGAATATCATCATGAGGTTAATATTTTTCATCATTGATCAAAACTTGGTCAACCATTATTTAAGCTAATTGACTTATTTACATTGTTACTTAAGATAACCCATTAGTCCACATAATCAATGCCTTGTTATCATCAAAATTTATGGAATACCCTTGGTTGAAACCTTTAAGACTAACAATCTCTACTTTTTTTATGGCAAACCATTGGTGCAAATAAAGTTTAAATCTCTTCAAATTCCCAACACATGTCAATTACAAACTACAAGAAATGTGGTCTTTAGCGGCGCACATTTTTAGCGATGTTCATAAAAACGCCACTAATTGTCAATATTAGCAATGCACATGGTTGGCATCACAGAAGGCTAAAAAAAAAAATGCACGCGGCTAATAACTTCACTTAATCAAACGGCGTTATTTTAAGCATGGAGTCATTATTAGCGCACACTATTATCTTATTAGTGATGCACACATGTGCGCTGCTAATAAGTCTTTATATCTCTCCCGAACCAGTAGCCCTCCATTTTCTTGCGACCCTATTTCTGTAAACCCTCTCTCTCTCCTCACGCCGACGAGGCCTGCCATTTTGCGCCGCTGCCACCGACGAAGATCGCCACCGCCGACAAAGCTTGTAACCACCACCTCCACTGTTTGCCGCATTTTCATGACCTACTGAAAGAGGTTAGGGTTTCATTTTTGTGTCATGAAAAATTAGAAAAAAAAAATGTATAGGTGTATGCATATTTCACAAAACTTGTTTCTATCTTCATGGATATAATGGCTCTCATCGATTTTTGTGGTGTTTTTATAATTTCGCAATGTATAAATTTTCTACCATAAAAGATGTATAATATGCATATTTTTTTACCATGAAAGTTCAGAGCTTGAGTTATATAATATGCATATATTATTTTTTAACTAATCAGTATCAGTGTGTGTGTGTGTGTGTGTGTGTGTGTGTGTTATATAAATTTCCCATCAATGTGCGTGTTCTATGATTCAGATACAATTTTGTTTAGATAAATTTTGGATTTGAATGGATGTTTCTTTTTTCCTTTTCTGGGATTATTTCCTTTTTTATTTTATTTTATATATATATATATATATTTTGGGTGAATGACATAATGGAGTAATAAAAATGTTATGTATTTCTTCACGTCAATCCTATTTTTAATGTTTTTTAAATATTAAGATAAATTAATATAATTTTGAGTACTTAATACTCTACAACGTCAAAAAAGAAATAGAATTTACCATTTACATCTAACAATGTCAAAAAAGTCACTTAGGTTTGCCAACATCAAGGGGTAGTTCATTGGCAAAGAGCGATCGAGATAAGTGCATGCCTTATAAATACGAATTTCATATTCAATTCCCCCATTGAGTGTAAATTCCTTTTAGGGCACTTTAGGGTCAAGAAAATTTTCATGCGAGAGATCTTTGAAAAAATTTTAACTCCTCCAAACAAAACTTAGTCACTACCCATCTTTAGTTCCCTTATATTAACAAGGCATAAAATAATTAATGTTTAGTAAATGAGTAATCTAGGATTAAGATTAACATTTGGAATCTAGTTAATTAGTAAAAGGTTGGGTAAATTGAATGTGTAGTATTTCTAACTAAATGATTAAGATACCAACTATCTAATTGCATTCATGTAACCATAGTCCCATTCGGGAGTCGTTTTCAGCACTCGTGAATCTTGTTGCTTAATTAAGAGCGATTGGGCTTGTGTGTATGAAAATTGACTCTTGAATTATCTAGAATAAGACAATTTGAGAATGTATAAATCTACATTGCAGCCAGTAGCGAATGCTTGATTTTAGTGGATGAAAATTTCGGCATGGTCTCATGTTATTCTCTAGGCACATATTTAGGCATGGTAACATCTATCTTGTGTGCTTAGGGAACCATATGGTGATGCTGCCGAAATTTTCTCAAAGCAAAATCGAGCATTTGAGTTGCTAGCTGCTACTTGCAATGTAGATTGTGCATTCTTAAATGGGATAGGACCACCTTACCCTTTAGAGAGAAGTTAGGATTCATGTTTTATATTTATAATGAGTGACGTGTTTGACTTGTGTTAGGTAGACAAAAATGGATAAAAGTTGGATAGACTTGAAGGGTAGGCATTTGGCCGAGTATGTGAAAGGGATTAAGGATTTTATTGAGTTTGTTCGCACATCCACGGATGGGAGCAATAGGATAAGATATCCGTGTAGGATGTGCAATAATAGGGATTATATGCAAATAGATAAGGCTAAAGTGCACCTACTCGAGTATGGCATGGACAAGATGTATAAGTGTTGGGAATTTCACAGAGAACAACATGAAGTACGAGTGGTGAGTGAGGATGAAGACGATGACTTAGGTGAAAATGTCTGATTTGGTTACGATGGACTGCTAGAGATGTTTGCGAACATCTAGGGGGTGCTACTGCAAGCTGCGATCCAGGTCCTAGGAGTGATACTGAATAATCAAAAATATTTTTGGATCCCTTGTTGAGGGAAGCAAGACCACCGTTATATCCAAGTTGTGAGAAGTATTCGGCACTTGATTTTCTTGTCAAACTTTTTTATATTAAGGCCATCAACCGATGGACAAACAAATATTTCAATATGGCCATTTAATTGTTTAAATCAACATTACCTGCAGGGGAGACCTTTCTGAAATCACTTTATGAGATGAAAAGACAGATGGGGGCCTTGGGCCTTAGATATATCCCTATTTATACTTACAAGAATGATTGTATATTATTTTGGAAAAATGTTGAAGGGTGTGTTAAATGTACGGTGTGCCATGAACCCATGCACAAGGTGGATGAAGGAATGAGCAAGAAAATTCTACACAAAGTACTGAGATATTTTCTGTTAAAACCAAGGCCAAAGAGGTTGTACATGTCTCAGAAGATGGCTTAAGAGATGTAGTGGTATAACAAGAAATGTGTTAGTAAGGAAAATGTATATAAGCATCTGGCAGATTCTCAAGCTTCGGGTGAATTTGATAGAAATCACGATTAGTTTTCCAATGAGTAGCATAATGTACGACTTGGGCTGACTAGTGATGGTTTCAATCCATTCAGTGACATGAGTAATGCCCACAACATGTGGTCAGTGTTGCTTGTGCCCTATAACTTGCCACTATGGAGATGTATGAAAAAATCATTTATCTTCATATCATTGCTTATTCTTAGGCTGAAGTCTCTTGAAAATGAAATTGATGTTTATTTGCAATTGTCAATGGAAGGGTTGAAGGAATTGTGGGAGGTTGAGTGGAGGCATATGATGTATCTGGGAATGAGACATTCTAATTACATGCGGCAGTGTTGTGGACCATAAATGACTTTCTCGCATATGTCAACTTGTTTGGGTGGAGCACGAAGAGGTATCTAGCATCTCTAGTATGCAATAAGGATGCATCTTCGCTACATTTGTCCAATAGAAAGAAGATATGTTATATGTGCCATAGACATTTTCTACTGCATTCATATGTATGCTGAACCCACTAGAAGCATCTATTTGATGGCATACTTGAGCACAGGTCGGCACCTTGTGAGTTATCTAGGGAGGACCTAGTGGTGCAATTGGCTGACAACCAACCAATGAGGTTTCGGAAGATACTAGGTGCTAAGAAGATGAAGCATACTAAAATACAGCATAATTGGACGAAAAAAAACATATTTTTGTGATTTTTCGTATTAGGAAACGTTAAAGTTGAGGCACAATTTGGATATTATGCACATTGAGAAGAATATATGTGATAATGTGCTCAGAACCTTAATGAACATTGAAGGGAAGGCGAAGGATACTGTTAAAGTTAGGATAGACTTGCAAGAGTTGGGCATAAGGAATGAGTTGCACTTGGTACGTAGCGAAGTTTAATTTTTTGTTCCTCCTACATGTTATAAGTTATCACCCGACGAGGGAATGAAGATTTGTGAGTGGTTTAAATCAGTGAAGTTCCTAGATGTATATGCATCAAATATATCTCGGTGCGTGAATGTTAAAGATGAGAAAATATATAGCTTAAAGAGCCATGATTGCCACATATTTTTACAATGACTTCTTCCAATTGTAATACGTAGATATCTCCCCGAGAGTGTATCAATGACATTGATTGAGTTGGGATACTTCTTTAGAGAATTAAGTGCCAAGACGTTGATTGATTGGCATCATTTGTTGCCTTCGTGCCCCACTTCATGCCGCCACTTAGGATGATGTCACCGAGGAGTAGTGACGGGAGGTCCACGACCACATATTAGTATTCTTTTATTATTTAATTCCATTTATTATTTAAATATGTAATGAATCTCGTCTCTAATCTTAATGTGAAATGATTTTGCAAGAGAAATTTGATCTTGACTTGCATTTACCGCATGTGCGGAAGGAATTGGATAGGTACCTGGGGGTACGCTTCGGGATTACCATCGCACGTTACATGCGCATTTTAGGAAGGAAGTAAATGCAAGTAGAGAGCCTCGCAACAAGCCCTATAGAGGGCTATCTTAGAAGGACTAGGTTGTTCTGTGTGACTTGGTGGGACACAGACGAATTCAAGGTAATCAAATTGCGAAATTAATATTTTATGATAATTTATTATTATAATATTAACATTGTTGTTTTTAACGTTCAAGTGGTTAGTGCAAGAAATGTGAAGAGTAGGAGCAAGCAGAAGGTGAATCACTATAACGATTCACATTTATTTGTAAACCACATGCACGATATGGTAATTATAAGTCTATCTATTTTTTAATATTAGAAATATAACAATTTAGAATCTTAGCTTAATAGTGTTATGATTGTTATAGTGCAACCAGAATACCGGTGCATTGCTCAACCCCATTGATCTTTGGAACATGATGCACTTCAGTCCAGACAAGGGTTGGGTAGGCCTAGAGTCATAACGCTTATACGTAAGTTTATATTGTAAACATACCACTATTAATAAATTTAAAATTTATAAATATTTGTAATATAGATAACATAACATTTATCATTTTATAGGAAGAGGTGTTGGATAGACGTGTGACCCGACCCCCGAAGGAAAGACCCCGATGACTGATGACCAGATACGTGAGGCCATTTTGGGCCAGAGGCGTGGATAGGTCTAGGGCCTAGGGGCAAGTGTCCGGCCGACACCGACATCATCTTTAGTGGATAGCGATGCGAGATTCTAGGTGGCCACACAGATGGCCGGGGCATTAGAGGGTCGTAACACTGAGTTGGAGAAGAGGTTGTCCCATCTTAAGGACATTGTGTGTAGTAAGGCAGACCTTCTCAATCTTGGTAAGTTTAAAATCCACATCATTTGTTAAAACTAGAAAATTTTGCATGTCCACTTCACACACCTCACGACTAATAAAATACACATGCTCAAACTTACAGAACACAAATCGGATTTTCGATTAACAACTTATGCAAACAAATAGACTTAAGTGCCAAAACACCCCTTTTGGCCTTTTAATTGCCCAAAAGTCTGAAAATGGTCAAACCACCACCAAATCAACTCACACATCTCTAAACGAATAAAATACATGTGCTCAAACATACACAACACAAATCGAATGTCCGATTTACAACTTATCTAAGAAAAAGGGACTTAAGTGTCAAAACGATCCCTTTTGGCCTTTTGACCACCCAAAATACTCGAAAATGGTCAAACCACCACCAAATCAGCTCACACGCCTCTACAATAATAAAATACACATGCTTAAACTTACAACACATAATTCAAATATCCGATTTGCAACTTTTTCAAAAAAATTAATTAATTTAATAGTTTTTCTTAATATTTTTTTACTCACATCTAATTGTGAATTTCTTTTTTCATATTATTGGACTCTTGTATTGGCATGGAGATGTACTAGATTGGGGTTAACAACTTCTTTCATCTCTTTTTTTAGATATTATGTATATATTTGGAACAATTTTTAATTTACTACTTAATTGTATTCGGAATTATTTTGTAATTAAATTTTGTTATATATATGACAAGAATTTCATTTTTTATCGTTTGGAATACGATTGTATTATATTATTGATGAAATATGTTTGAACGATGCAATAAAAATTAGTTGAATGTAATAATTACAACTGCAAGAAATGTCAAAAGTATTATTAGTGGCCCACATTATGCGCGGCTAATAGTGGACTATTAGCAGCGTACACTGTACGCCACTAATAGTCCATTATTAGCAGCACACACCGTACGGGGCTAATAGTGGACTATTGCGGAGTACATGTGTACCGCTAATAATAGTGGACTATTGGTGGCGTACATGTGCGCCGCTAATAATAGTGAACTATTAGCAGCGTACATAGTGTGCGTCACTAATAATGGACTATTGGCTGCATACAGTGTGCATCACTAATAATCTATTATTAGCAATGTACAAAGTGTGTGCCACTAATAGTAGACTATTAACAACGCATCCTAAATCTATTTGTTTTTTTTTTAGCGACACTTATTAGTGGCGTTTGTGAATGTCACTAATAGTGCTTGCTTAGCGGTGTTTCATTTTGATCGCCGCTGATAGTATTTGTGACACATCTATTAATGGCGTTTAGCGTGGCATACAAACAAACACCGCTAAAACTCTTTAGTGTCGTTTCTAGGAGTATTAGCGGCGCTTTTAAATGCCGCTAATACTCTTGTTTCCTGTAGTGACACCAATACTTTCTTACATTCAAGAAAAATCAACTAACACCTGACCATCTAGGAAAAATACAACACGACACTTTATTCAAACCTTACCACTATCATATAACTTCTAGCACACTAAGTTCAGTAGTCACAGAGTTCCTTCTAACTTATCTTCCCTTTACTTCCCTTTGGTAACCTTATTAAGCTTTTTGATTTCTTCTGAAGTACACCTGGAAAATGTGGGTTATTTTGTTGTGAGTTTCAATAATCTCTATGAGTAATTCTAATACATTGTCATGAATTTTCAACCGATATTGTTTTGAAGTTTCCCAGGCTTCCCGATTTGCACACATATCAAGGCACCACATGGCTATTTGATCATAAATACACACACATATATCTGAAAATCAATTGTATCGAAATCGCACCAGAATTGGCAAGCTAGCTAATTTTGATGTGCCGATTCTAAATACGCCTTCCATTTTTTAAAATTATATCGTTAAATTATCCATATTTATCTACGTCCCATATTTGACTATGTGTCCCCATGGCATACACCAATCTTGAATAATTTACTAAAATTTTATTTTTGTCTCACAATATCATACTGATGACTTATTAATTAATTTGATTGCATTTTCATTTATTTAATTATCTACAATAATTTAATACAAAAAAATATCAAAATGTTCTTTGATAATTTTCCGAGTCGTTACATAGAAATTGGTGGCACAGAATTCTGATCCTTGGCTTATAACTTATACAAAAACAGTTATTTTAAAAACCTAAATTTTCAAAAGGCACTAGATTTGGAGTTTTGAGTGGCCGAAAGGTCTAATAACGGCCTAACTTTCCTGAAACTGCCTCACACACCTCACAAATTATAAAATAAACTTGTAAAAACTGATCGCACCAAATTTTGATCCATAATTTGCAACTGATATAAAGAAAGAGTCATTTTAGAAACCTCAATTTTTAGAAGGAACCATATTTGGGGTTTTGAGTAGCCAAAAACACCGATAACAATCTAACTACCTCGAAACTGCCTGACGCACCTCACAAATAATAAAATAGACTTGTAAAAACTGACAACACCAAATTTCGATCCCCGGTTTACTACTAATACAATAAAAAGATACTTTAGGATAAACCTACACAATAAAGTATGTAAATTCATATTTTATCATAGTTTTTTTATATTCATATCTAGTAAGTGTTTAATATATATATATATATATATATATATATATATATATATTATTTTATCTTTATTTCTGATTAATTGGATTCTTGCGTCGCCTCTCCTGTGCATCGGTACCAGATCTTTTGTTTGTTTTTTCTTTTACATATGTATTTGTACTTTATCAGACATTTTTAATTTTTGTAATTAATGAAAAATTATATTTTTATTATTTTAATTAAATCGTATATATATAATTGTATTTCTTTTTCATATATTAATTTTATAATGTATGAGATTGTTTTATATCAAGACTACTAAAACAGGGTTCAAATAGGAATAAACTAAAACAAATTAGTATAAAAGGTGGAAAAATTTAAAAAAAAAACTTTTAGCAACGCACAATTGAGTGTCATTAAAAGCCTAACACGCAACACTTTTAGCGGTGCACAAGTGAGCATCGCTAATGATATCCATTTTAGCGACGTTCATATGTGCGTCACTAATGACATGACGTAAACACTTTTAGTGATGTTTTTTTGTGTGTTGCTAAATAGCTAGCATTAGCGCACACTAACACCTTCAAAGAACTTTAGTGACATTTGAAATTTGGTTCTAGCGATGATCAAGAAGGATCGCTAAATAGTATCGTCAATTCAATTAGTCAAGCTTTTAGCAACGCATTTTTGTGCTTCGCTAAGAATTATTAGCGATATTTTTTTACTCTTAGCGATATGTGTGCGCAATAGAAAGAAACCATTTTACTAGTGATGATCGTCCCTTTGAGGAGATAGTTCTAAACTGTGACAAAAATTTTGTATTCGAGACATGTTGAGTTCAACTCTTCTTAAAGTTTGAAGTATTAAACTATTGTCTTTGAATTTATGGTTTAACAGTTCAAATTTTAGATAATCTAATACAAAATTTTTGTGTGTGCAACAGAAAGAAACCATTTTTCAGTTAATCTAATATATACGGATCCTTTTAGTTTCAAATCCGGATACAAATTACTTTCATTTTGGGATTTATTTTTAACCTTATTTTGTGATATTAATATAAACTTTCTGGTAAAGAAACACAGACCAACGGTTGTAGTAGCAAGTGCGATTCTTAGCATTTATAAAATAAAATGAGAGAGAGAGAGAGAGAGAGAGAGAGAGAGAGAGAGAGAGAGAGAGAGAGAGAGAATTAAATTTAAGAAATAATTATAATTCATGTATAGCTTAACACACACATTTGAAGTCTTAAGACAGAGATTTGAAAACACAAGATGCAAATATGCAAGAAAAATTCACACACTAAAACGCAAAGATATATGAGACATTATTGGTCATGGTTCAGTTCAACTAAATATGAAGAGCTTTTTGGTTGGCATTGGCTTGTTTTAAGTTTGAAGATGTTGTTGGGCATGGCCTCCTCATCAACCCCGTTTGCATCAAGCGAATTGTATGTCCTACGAGAAGAAGTGTCATCACACAACACCACACTATGACAGCAATTTCAATTACATGACTGAGCGGTTCCCTGTCAATCTTGGGTGTGATTACCACAATAGAAAAAGCATATGTTAGTGAAATTGTGGTAATTGTCAACCACATAATCACCATCAATATCCACATAAAAATCTTGCGCTTGAAGGGTAATCCACTCATGAGCAACAAGATTGTGCTTAAAGATGCAACAAAACTTATGGTGTTAAAACGAAGGAAATATGGGTATGAATGTGGATAATTATAAGCCATTACAGCTTCCCCAGCTCTGTGTTTACCTTCAGAATCATCTGGCCAAACACCACCGGGAGGGCTTACCCCAGCTTGAAAAGACATTGTTGCAATAAGCGACGCCACCACCATTAATTTATCCCGATTCTTTTCCAACCACTGACTTTGAGTAAGTTTAGCAAGTATTGGGGTAGTTTGATTAACAAAGGGAGTACCATTAGGCCTTACAATTAATCTATTAATCCCATTACTAGACAACAATGGATTAATATCCCTAGCTCTTAAGGCTTCAGCTTCTCCAAGGGACTCTGCAATGTCCAAATCCTTCATATCTCTTCGACTTTGTATTAAAATATCCAATGCTGTCAACCCATTTGCATTAATTGCGTTTACATTAACTCGTACAGCACTTGTAAGCAAATATCTTATTGTCTGCACACATTTATACATTGTCACAATTAGGAAAGAGAAGTTCAGATTGGACTAGTAGTAATAATTTTTTGCTTAACCCGCAAGTGGACAAGAAACTTAAAAAGTGTCGATTTAGCTTCGTACCAAAAGTTCATCAGAGTCATTTGTCATACCAATCCTATTTCCACCAACTAAATTGGATAAACCATGCAAGCTAGGTCATATGTATGCTCTCTCTCTCTCTCTCTCTCTCTCTCTCTCTCTCTCTCTCTCTATATATATATATATATGTTGTTGTTCAATTTGTGTCAATTTAAATGAAAAATAAATGTGTAGGCGATGGCTAGTTGGCTAACCCTTATATTTAGTAAAACAACATAAGAATTAAAATTTAGGAAAAGTCTTGTGAAAAAAAAAAAAAAAATTGGGAGTGGAAAAAATTTAATTTTGTATAAAAAAAAAAAGAAGAAATCCATAAGAATTAGTGATAAAAAAAATTTGAAGGGATGTGGCGTCCTCTCTCCCCCCCCCCCCCCCCCTTTCAAAAAAAAACCATGACAAATCCGCCATTTCTTATATTAATCAATCAAAAACTTAAATATGGTAATACTTCCTCGAAATTAAGAAATAATTATCATACCTCTATATGTTTGTCTGAGACTGCTAGATGTAATATAGAATTGCCATACTCATCCATAGAGTTGAAAAGCTGATGGTCCTTCAGAGTTTCCACCAATAGCTGCAAAGCCTCTAATTGATTGTGCTTCACACATAAATGTAATATGGTCTCACCACGGTCCACTATGTCTCGAGCGGCTTCGAGTCTGACTCGAAGCAACTCTCTTAAGACATGGACTCGGCCTTTCATGGCTGCAAGATGAAGGGGATTTCTACCTTCTCCATCACGAACCAAACACATGTCGGGGTTAGCCAACAACAGGGCTTTTACTATTTCGACATGCCCATTAGCCGATGCCAAGTGAAGTGGCGATGATCGTTGCAAGCCTAACTCTCCGGCAAGCCCGCTCTTTCTACGTAAAATTTCATTTACGAAATCTATGTGTCCACACATCGCTGCTATATGCAATGGAGTTTCATTGAAACAAGTCACCATTGCTCTCTCAAGAACCAGTCCGTCTTCTTCAAGTATTGCATGCAAAGATGCTACATTCCCTTCTACTGCCGCTTCATAGAGCTTTTGCTCCATTCTCTCTCTCTCTCTCTCTCTCTCTCTCTCTCTCTCTCTCTCTCTCTCTCTCTCTCTCTCTCTCTATATATATATATATATATATATATATATCTCAATACAAGAAATTCAGATGAGAAAGAACTGCAACCCAATATGTATTTGTAGTCTCAATATGTTACTAACTACACATGCACAAATATATATATATATATATATATATAATTTGTTGACTTATATTCAAGTCTTTTCTTATGTTTGAGGACAGTTTGCATAGGGTTTCACCTCCCCTGGATCCATGAACAATCGACAGAGACGCATATCCTCCTCTCTCGCCCCAAGTTACTACCCAGCCCCGAGTGGTAAAACTTCCCAATGTCAACCTGAGTATTTAAAATCTTCTGCTGAAAATTTTTACGTACTGAAATTACTCAAGAATGAAAAAGAAAACCTCAGGGAATTTGTCTTTGTTTGCTTAAGAAATTCCTTTCTCGAAGTTGTGGATAACAAATATCATCAATTTTTTAGTCATCTATATATATGCTTGATTGGATAGATAAATATATATATATATATATATATATGTTAAGTTGCAAGCATGGAGCATAGATTAGATCCTTTATATTTCAGTGTAGGCTGATATGCTTTCCATGATTCTCTGTGCTGGTAAAAATGAATTCCTTGAATTGAAAGTATACAATTTCCCTAAAAAAAATCCTGCATCTTCTAGCTAGCTTCAATATTAATAGACCGTTTCATAGACATTTTTGTGAAAATTTTACACAGCCATATAATATCTATGTTGAACTCAGCTTACCCCACTAAAAGCTATTAAATGTTACTAATCAGACCTGTGGCCATATGATATATGGAAAACTAATAATGTAATTATAAAAAAGTAGCATATATGTAATCTATGCACATGCTGTACAGATGTGAAAAAAAAATATATGAAACCAATAGTTGATAATAGGATACATGTACATGTGCAATTTATTATTAACGTCACCATTCATCTAATCGTCTCTAGCTCCTCTGGTCTGTATATAAGGACCCTCTCTACCTCTCTTTAACACCTGGGTTTTAAGGATGAGCTAATTGGGAGTTGGGCCTCCAAAATTTCAATATGGTATCAGAGCCAGGCCAGAGCCTAACTTTGGGCTAGAGGAGTCGGGGCGCGCCCATCTGGGATTCGCTGAGACACGCGATGTAATCCAAGAGGCGTGTTGGAGTGTCCCACATCGCCCGTCTCTAGCTCCTCTGGTCTGTATATAAGGGCCCTCTCTACCTCTCCTTAACACCTGGGTTTTAAGGATGAGCTAATTGGGAGTTGGGCCTCCAAAATTTTCAATATACATGTATAGTATATTATTACTATCCATTTGATCCTTGAAACTTCTGAATATTTGTTTGAAGTGATATATCAATTAACGCACTCCCTCCACGAGCGAAGGATATGTAATTTATTTATTTCTCCTAGTTTTGGGTTAGACTTATTATAGTTGTTGAATTTAAATTATTGACTTTTTCAGGAACTCCTTAGACTTATAATATAATGAGGTTGATAGTAAATATACACCTTCTCTTGCTTCCAAGGGATCACCAAATTTTTTTTTTTTAAAGTAATGCATAGTATCTTGTGTCAGTTTTCACACAGTTCCTCATGCAATCATTTCACACATTTGTGCATAATAAAAGTAAAGTGGTCCTAAAATTTTGTTCGCGAAAAAAATTAGGTCTGTAAGCTCAAAAATATTATACCTCTTACAAACGAGACAACTCTTATTCAGTCAACGCTTGTGATTAAGAACCACCGAATTTTTCTCATACAGATGTATCAATTAACATATCTTAATGCCTAGTTGTCATCATTTGGAGTCATAATTTATCAATATATTAGCTAGAATTGCGGGTCATTGCTTTCTCTATCATAAACTAAATTTGGCTGAAGACTTGAATTATACGTGATATATTAAATTGCACGTTGATAAAAAAGAATGACCTGGTAATTCGTCTAACAACTTCAAAGTGGATGGATAATAGTTTTTTGTGTCATAATGCTCATTATTAAAGTGGTAATGAGCCAGTCCAATGGAATGGGATTAAAAACATAAATAAATAAAAATATACATATATAATATATGGTATATATACACAAATATATAAATATAAAAATATATATACATAAATATATTAAAATAAATATGTGTAGATATAAATATATATAAAAATTCATATATATATATATATATATATATATATACACACACATAAATATATACTTAAATACATATATATAAATAATTGCAATATATACTTACTTACACATGCGAGCGCGCGCACACACACACACACACACACATATATATATATATATAAATATATATTTAAACACACATATAGAAATAAATACATAAAAAAATGTATATTTATATGCTGATTTATTTTTATGTATGTATGTATTACATACTTAAATACATATATATATATAATTAAGTATATAAATACATACATAAGATATTGAAAATTATATATATATATATATATAATTATGATAACTATGCATGTGTATATATATACATAGACATATATATATATATATATATATGTATTTAATATTATTAATCAAGTAAAATTGTTAATTGTTATCAAACAAAAGAATGAAATAGAATAAGAAATGACCATAGATTCCTGTTTCATTCCCAGCTCAAGTTATTTCTGAGTTCATTTCATTTCAATGTACCAAACGTACTTGTTACGCTCTTAACACATAGGATCAGGTTAAGAGGTCATTGGGATCCCGAAATGAGGGTAATAGGACTAACTATCCTAGTCAAGTATATAAAATATAGGCCTTTTTTTTAATTGATTTCCTTTAATTTGTTCCCCTTTAATTGGTTTCAGTTTGATTTCATTATTAGACTTCTTCAAGCCCCGTAACGGAATTAAATAAAAATAATTACCATCAAAGGCACTATACTAGTCATGCCTCAACAGTGTATAATATAGTAATATCCAAATCTGACTCTAACTGTCCTTATATACAAAACATATACATAAATAGTCTTAAGGGTACAGGCACCTTTTATAAATAAATGTAATAAATACATCAATATGGAACATACAGTATAAAGGTTTCAACCCATCTTGTAATGCTTCAATAAATGTTGTCCATCAAGTTAATCCTTGTCATTCCCATGAACAATAGGGGTAAGTCATAACGCTAATCTCTAATGTTCAATATACATCACGAGCACACAATAGCCATATCTACTAATCACAAACTTAGACAATATAATCCATAAGACGTGGCACCACTCTACGTGGTATAACAATAATAACCAAATAGTCAATATATGCAAGGTCGAATACATGACCAAGGTATTTTCATACAAACCCTATAACACACCTTTAGTTCTTGTTTAAAGTCACAAGAACATGCAAATGAATAATATATATGCATGACCGAATCTTATGATATAAATGTAAGCACACAAATTCACGAAACACCTCAATTTCCTGTTTAAAACCTCAAGAACAATATATATGCCAACGGGTATGTCACCAACTAACCAGAATTACATCAAGTATCATCAATAAACAACATGCAATCCATCAGTACGTACAAAGGTATACTGCATGATTATAGGAAGGAAAACAATCTCAGTTCTATCAATCCATGACAAGAAAGATAAAGGATTCATTCAACTTATTCTATTCTCTTAATAATCTCAATCCCAATAAGTATCCACCTAATTTAGCTCCCGGTAAGCCTAAGTGTTTTACGGGCTGTTGACTCGATGGAGACAAACGACCACCTGTGCAAGTTTACGGCTCGCAAGAAGATAGGAGACATCATCCCTAACATAAATAGAACCTCAGATAAAGTCCAATCTCACCACATTCAAGAGTACAAAAAATATAGACTAATTTCCATCCCAAGTCCTTTCCTCATAAACCATCCATTTTCGTAATCCTAAGCATCTCAAATCCACCCCACCTGGGTTCTCAATAACATCATATCCACTTAAATCTCACATCACTCGCGTATGTTCAGTAGTATAGATAACAATATCAACAAGTCTACAACAATCACCAATAACTATAAGAGAGGATATCTGATTAACAAATAATTATACAAGTAATAGTGATCATATATATTCATGACAAAAATAGAAATGACAATCAGCATCAACATGTGATCACATTTATCTAGTAATATCAAGAAAATGCCTGACATCACGGTAATCAATATAATAATCGTATCATACTGATAAATTAATTACATGATATAAAATGATGATAATAAACATATCATGTAAATCATGTAACAAGTATACACATAAAAGAGTCAATACATTATCCTAGTCCCAATCATCACCCCACTATAAGAAAACATTACATGTATCTTTCATAATGTTGACAAATTCTTTACACACTCACTGTTCCACTCCTAAGACCACCACGGCCCTTAACACTTGAGTATCTTATCAAGTCTTATGGTTCTCTATGACTAATTACACATCAGCCTATACATTGGGTACCTGTTTGTCCAAACGAATATCAAAAACGTTTTTCTAGGCCTCAAACATCTTAAAGAGGCCCTATCGATTTGTTTCTAAGTCATTTGATTGACTTTTAAACACATAAAGGCATTTTCGTAATTTATCGAATGAGTTACGCATCTATAGAGACACTGTCTCAGTAAATCGACCTTGGAATCAAATCTAAAAGGTCCAATACCCTTAAAGATGTCCTCTTTACATTTTATTTACTTTTTTAGATATTTGTTCCATGCCTAAAGGCATTTTAATAATTTCACATATTAATGTGGGACCAACCCGAGTCCCTGTTACATTAATCTGGTGTTATATTTGAGTTATTAACATCCAAAAATATTAGAAACAGTTATTCCGAATCTTAATTTGGTTTTCAATTGCTTAATACAAGTCTTGGGGTATAATCGTCATTTTTTCAATTTATGTGGGACCATTTTTGGGTCTCAATTTATCCAATCTATTCATGTATTTGAATTTCAGGCATCCAAAAACTTTAGAATAACCCTTTTTGAATTTTAATTAGCCTTTACATTTCTTAATTTAGCATTAGGGATATTTTTGTAATTCTGCATAATTATGTGGGATCACCCTGGGTCTTCGAATGTTTAAATCAACCCCGTCATTAAGTTCGGAATGTCCAAAAACCTTAAAAAAGCCTTTTTTTTCATTTTAATTGTATTTAAAATTTCATATATTAAAGGAAGGGCATTTTAATAATTTTATTCTTTTTAAACTAGTTCAACAGTAAACCTTTTCCAATTCTAAATCAGTTCATTTTGAACATTTTACAAAAATCCATTTTTCAAAATCTGTGCAACCAAATAGTCCCTAAGGCCACTCAACCCCTGACCCGATTTAAACCGTTGACCTAAGCCAGATACCTGGTTGACTCGACCAGTGACCCCGTTTGACCGTTGACCCATTGACCAATCAATGTTTGTCATTGACCATTGCCGATGAGTCGTCAGTCACCTTCCCGATGAGACTCTCCAAAAACCTATAATTTTTAGAATTTCTCCTCGTTTTTCTCACTCTATTTTCAATGATTTTTCATCCTAAATCACTTTAAATCATTTTTAACAATTTTTAAGATCATTTTTAAGCACTTACAGTCATCAAATCGACCTAAATCTTCCTTATCCCTATTCTCCGGCAAAGCTTGTAACCACAGTTTTTCCTAGCTTTCGGCCATGGTTCATGATCCAATTTGCTTCTTTTCATTTTCTAGAAGTCCTAGAGCTCTTTCCCAAAACCTAAAAACTGGTCTTTCCATATGGAGATTTGAATTTGGGTCTCCTCTATAAAACACACACTAGCGCACACATGCACACACAGTCACACACACATATATATATATATGCACATTCAAACACATTCAATCATCCACAATTGTAGTACCATGTTCAAATTCAAGCAACTAGACTAAATGAAAGGTCTAGAAACCCCTACCTGTCCTCCAAGTTTCGGTTTTCTAGAGAGGGAGTATAGAGAGAAAGCTTGGCTGAGAGCTTCCATGGTTGTCTCCCTTCCAGTCTATCTTTATGCTTCCTTCTTTTCTTTTCCTTTCTTTTTTTCCTTCTTTCCTCTTCTTCTTTTTTTCTTCTTCTTCTTTTTCTTCTCTAGTTCGGCCTTCTTCTTCCTTGTCTTAGTTCACAGTGTGTTTTGTACACTCACACTGATTCACACACGCACACACACAGTGTATCGCACACACTCAGTCTCTCTCTCAAACACACGCACAGCACAAGACACACACAGTCCTCTCACAGTTTCTCATTCTCTCCTTCTCAAACACATATTCCATACACACAGACTCACACCTATTTTGGCCTTGAGAGAGATAGAAAGTGAGAGAGAGAGAGAGAGATTTTGAAATCTGAAAAATGAGAGAGGGCTCTGCAGCATAGGGAGAGAGAGAGAGAGAGAGAGAGAAAAGTCGATGGAAGTGATGTGTCCTATCAAGTCATTTGTGTCCCCTTTCTATGCACTTACACACACCCAATCCACTCTCTCTCACCACAATCATTTGACATGTGTCATGTTCTAGAAAGTCTCACTTGGCTTCTTGAAGAAGCTTCTCACGCTTCTCGAGACACCACGTGGCCAGATAGTTAACTATGCGCGCATACACGTCTGATAATAAACTGTCTCAGAATTTATCAAAATTGGCACCCTAGCTAATTTCGACACTTTGATTTCAAATATGCAGTTCATTTTTTCAAATTTCATCATTTAAATTTTTTTATTTATCGGTGTCTTGTAAATGACTGTGTAGTCCTGTGACTCACACCAGCCCTAAATAAATTACCAAAAATCTTTTTTAGCCTCTTTTAGTCATACTGATAACTTATTAACTTATTTTATAATTTATCTAACACATTTTCCATTAATTCCCAATATGGCCTCTGTCTACATTAGAAATTTACCAAATTGCCCTTTGATGCTTTTTCGAGTCCTTACAGTATCCTTACTATATAATAAATGACGGTTCATCCTCATGAATAAAATGACGTATTTGCCCCTTGTTTATTATGTATTTACCTGTTTACCCCTCACTTTGATTCCATTTTTTAAAATTTTTGAAAATCTATTGTCAAACAAATTGAGGCGATGGTGATTGCCGCCTATTTTAGTTGCTTTATTTGGCTATTTCAATGCGAGGATTACAATTTGTGGACTCTTCAATGTAGGTTTTTCCTTGTTCTCTTTGTACCACTATGTATTTTTTTCTTCGTGTTTTCTTCGTTGTATAAAAGCAGTTATCACCATTGTTCATAACCCAACTACAACCACCAACAGTAGACACCATCTACCTTCATTTGTATGGTGAGAAAATTTTTGTATAGATGAAAGAATTTGTGATTCTTGTATATTAACAACTGATTTTCTAAATTGGATCCATCAAATTAGTGAATTTCTATCGTTTTCTCTTTGAAATTAATTAAAGCATGTATGATGAACTTTTGTTGTTCATTTGACTATATGTATTGAAAAAGAATCCCTAAATAGTAGGTGCAATATTGGCCACAATTGCTAGAGTTTTAATAAATATAAAAAATAATATTTAATTGTCTAGACCTTTAATTTTAGTTTTACATTTCAATTGATTTATTAGTGAGTCAATTATATATTCATAAGTTACATATACTAGATTTATTATTTATTTAATAGAAGTTATTATATATTCATATGTTACTTTTCAGTTTTAAAAAATAATTTTATATATTTGATTCAATCTAAGAATGCTGAGAAAGACACCAATCTATTTTCCTTTTGCCTTCCCATGATTGTGAAAGGGGAAAATCAATATAACTTGCCTTTGACTCTAATGAGTTTGGGAGATAAAAATTCATATAGTGTTTGATCTTTTCTTAATTAATTCTAGGAATACCCACTTTCTAACTCAGCTACCTCTTCTTTTTCTTCTACTATCTTTAAGAAATTTCCATTCTAACTTTGTTATCACCTTGGAAAGTCATCTATTATATATTCATTTTCTTGGCAATTTGAGAAAGACTAGTTCACCCCTTCTAGCTAGCACACGTGAGTCCTTAGGAGAATCGCTGAAAGCACCATAGGTTGTATCTTGGAGTTATTGTAGTTGTTTCCATCATTCACGTAGGGAGGCACAATTGTTTTAGGACAACGTTACCGCACCTCACATACTAGCTCTCTAATGTAGGATATATATGATATCTTAAAAGTAAGGATATTTATTTTAGAGTTGTATTAGAATTGTTTAATTCCTAATTTTAATTTATCCCTAATTTTTTTAGTTTCTCAATTTTATTAGAATTGGTATATATGAAGTATAAGAATTAGTAGTTTTCTATTCGAATTAATAGTCTTTATTCTATTAGGATTATGATAAAAATAGTATTTATGGTTTCTTAGTCAAAATAGTAGTATTCTACATATTTATACCTCTATAAATATGATGTAATGGGTATTTATTGTTGAGTTTTTTATCAATAAATATTAATTATAAATTTTCAAAAAAAAAAAAAAAAATTCTCTTGTTGGGTGAGGAGTTCTCATGTTACTTAGTTTATGAGAAATTCGACGTGTTTGATTCTACTTCACATTTTTGTGTTGAGTTAATCACTTTATTTTATTTTATCTTCAATTATATATATATATGTGTGTGTGTGTGTGTGTATTTAATCTATTCATACATGCATTTTACTAATTCGATCATGTTCAATTACATAGTACTCTATTGATTTTTAATAAATTTGTTGTAGGTGATCTAAATTTTTCAACAATCTAGATCAATTGAATCAAAATTTGTTTTGGTGCACACAATCTGTTTGACAATTTGTTTAGCTTCATATTCTGCTATCTTCGATCAGCTTTATTCGAGCACACATTAATTTCATTCTATTATCTTTTAATTGCATTCCTGCTATCATGTTACATCCTATAATCTATAAACTCCATGACCGACTGATATATGTTTCTAATTGCCACTTGTTAGTTAAAGTTTGCATGAATTGGTGAATATTTTAATCATAAGGATGCATATTGCTACTCTAGAGTTTAGTTTGCAAAATATATTGTGTTAATATTTGCATGTTATGTCCCCTGTCATACATTGAGAGGAACCAAAACTGAGATAATAGTATATACTTGTGTATGTTTACAACAAAAGGAGGAAAAAACAAAAAATTAAATTATTTTCAAAATACAGTCTCTTAAATAAGTTTTATAATGTAAAATATCATTTTTGTAAAACGGAAAAGAATTTTATAAAACCAATTCTAAGTAAATGGTTTTACAAAATCAGTGTTCTAGAAAAAAAAAAGGGTGTTTTAGAGATCTTTTTATACCAATGTTATTTCACTCTTACACCATAAACAGTTACAAAAATGAAATTTAATAAAGAATTCCAAGATAAGAAATCACATTTTGAGTTGTAACAGTTTGAAACATACAAAAGCGGTCTTTATTACTATTAATTCTTAACCTAAATTAAGTAAATAAGTGGCTGAAGTTTTTGAAATTTTATAGTGACAACTTTTCTTTAAAAATTGTATTTTGACATATTATGACTGATAGACTAAGATTTCGTTTCAACTTAAAAAAATTAATAAGATAAATAACCTATAAATTATAAAGGTGAAGTATAGAGCATAGTACAGTTAGAAGATTAATTCTTTAACTGGTAAGTGATCAGATGATTTATATGATATATATGTTATCATTTTATTTCTTCTTTCATGGCAAATCTGGTCTGCTTGTCTTGACTGGTGGGGAATGCACTGGTCAATGCCAGGTTTAGTTGCAAGTCTACTGGAATGGTGGTTGAGAGCTCCTCTTACAAGTTCTGATATGGTATTGTGGAATTCATTGTCATTTTTTATTCTATGATCCCTTTGGAAATTGAAAAACAAATGCATTATTGAAATGAAAGTTATGAATCGGGTTGAGGAGACTGATTTAATCAAGTTCAGGGTTGTTTTTTGGGCAAAACCAAACTCCATCTTTAAGGTTACTCTTCTTTTGATATAGTGCACAATTTGAACAATATCAGAGGAACGATTGGCTGATTTTCTATGCAATTATTTTTGTTGATGGCTGAGCAGCAATCTTCCGCCTATAGTGAATTTGCAGCCTTCGTCATCTTTGGGTTCTGCTTTTTGTTTTTCTTCCTTTTTGCCTATGGGTATCTTGCCAACCTGGGACTGTTTTCAGGTTCGATACATGTTGTCTTTGTACTGCATTTTTGGGCGTTATACTTGATCTTTCATGATTGTTGAGGTTACGTATTCTTTAAGGGTTACTAATAAAATTTCTTCCTTTTGTCGTTCAAAAACATTTCTTTTTCTTCTTTCTTTGAACGTTTCCTTATAGGTGTTATTTAAGTCTGACTTCTAATAATTGAGTGCATTCTAGATTTCCTTTATTACTTGATTGGAAAGCCATTTGGTCATCAAATAGACATAATTATGTTTTTAAATAAGTTAATTACACTTTTTTTTTTTTTGTATTTTTTGACAATTGTATATACTTTTATTATACTCTCTCAATCTCAAAATAATAGTCTCTTTTAGGCATTCTAACTTTTTTTGAAAGTATTGTTTTATTATTTGAAACTATTAAAATTTTTTTTATTGTTCTCATTTAATTATAAATCATGTTCACGTTAGGTGTAATAAAAGATAATTTTTAAAATTTATAACTTAAAAATACGTTAATTTTTTAAATAAAACTCTTAAAATGAATAGTTGTTATAACATGAAAAAAAAAATTTTTATTATTATTATTTATTCTTGCAATTGTTGATTAATTATTTTTATTATTATTATTATTATTATTATAACAATTATTGGATGTATGTATATATGTATATATATATATATGTATAAATTTAAGGTATTTATTTAGTATATGTGTATACATGTGAGTGTATAATTAAAAGTGAAAATATATAAGTATATGTATATATATATATATCAGATTTTTGGGCATGTGGGTGTGTGTGTGTACCCGGTTGTGTGTGTGTGTGTGACTTTGAGTGTTACACACTCAAAGGGGTATGGAGTAAGGTGGTGTGTGTGAGTAGGATTCAGGGAGTGGGAGAGTGCAGAATCGGCAGAGAGTGGTTGGTCTTGGGGAGAGAGAGAGAGAGAGAGAAATATAGAGAGAGAGAGTGAAGAGAAATGAGGGTGTGTCTCGGGTGAGAAGAAAAGAGAAGGAAAGAAAGAGAAAGAAGAGAGAAACAGAGAGAGAGAGAGAGTTCTAGACTGTGAAGAAGGAGAGGAAGCTCGAGGAGAAACCAGAAAGGTGGAAGTGGGCACGGCTAGAGAGAGAAACAACAGAGAAGCCACGGGTAAACCCCTTCTGTTTCAAATTTTTTTAAAGCATTTTAATTGATTTGAATTATAGGATCTTAGAGAGCATAATGTAGGGATTAATTTGCAAAAAGAATGAGAAGAAATGGTTGAGAAATGAGAGAGAAACTGGGAGTTGCAGGTCGGGAACAATACTCGGGTTTCATATTTTTTTGGCTTAAAAACGTTGGTTTAGCTTTATGGAAATGTTGCTGGATAGTGTGGAAAACCATTAGAGATTGGTGGGAGTTGAAACCATTGAAAACCAAGCTTAAAACCGTGAAAACACAGCTGGCCGGAATCTGGGTTGCATGGCCGGAAAACCGGCCTGGGTTTTGAGAGAGACAGTTGGGTTGGGACGGGAACACGTTCTAAATGATTCCTTAGGGTCCTAGGGTTCGTTTGGTGAAGAAAGAAGGGAAATGAGACGTGTAAAACTAGAGAAAAATGGGAGGGAAAGCTTCGGTCTCCGGCGATGTGGCCGGAGAAGACGACCTGAAGCAGGTCGGAAAGGCGGGGGGCGCAGGGGTCGACTGGGCTGTTCTCGTTTGGGCCTATTGCATTGGGCCTGCTTTGATCTTCAATTTTGGGCTTAGTGTTTTAAAAGAGTATTGGGCCTGTTTTCATTTTAAATGGTTGGGCTGCTGGTTTGTTTTAATTTGGAAAGGGAAGGGGGCCTGTTTGCTTAAGGATCGTTGGGCCAATGGGGGGCTGGGCCCAATCAACTGGATTCAAAAAAAAAAAAAAAAAAAAGAAAGGGAATCAAAAGAAAAAGGGGTTGGGGGGATTCGATCAGGGACGGCACGGAAAGGGAGGGCTCAACCGACCACAGGACCACTGAGGTCCTTTTGACCAAAAAGACCAAAATATACATATATGTCATGTTGATTAAATTTAATTAAAAATTATTTAATTAAATTAAATAGTCAAAAATGGCCGTCGTCTAAATTTAACGAGTCATATATGTATTCTTACTATCTCGGACCTCCCGAGTCCAATGGTGAGGTCCGTGATGCGAGATGGGGTCCCGAAAAATAAAAGACCCGTAGTAACCCTTAAAATTACCAAAATGCCCCTAACTCGAAACACTGTCAGACGAACTCCGAATTAGGTAAACAAATAGTAAAATTTTATTATCTCGAACATTCCGGACTCAACCGTGGAGTCCGAATTGCGAAAAGAGGTCACGAAATGTAAGGACACGTGTAAAGTGCAAAGTGACTGTTTTGCCCTTTTCAACCCTGGTGTCCGAATTGAGTTCTACGAGAACCTAGACTTATTTTCTTAAACGTTCTAAAACCAATGGTAGAGTTTAATTTAGCAGAATAGAAACTTATGAATTAAAGACATAAAATTTGATGAATAGCATAGATTCAAGTAACAATAGACTGAGTTGTAATTTCTACTTTTAGGGACATTGACAGGACAGGAGAGGGCGATCTGATCTTCTACATTTTCATCCGTCGGTTCAGTTACTTATAGTGCTCGATCTTCTAGGGTTGATACCAACCCATCAGGTATGGTGTTTTGCTAGTGTTAGAAATGAAGTTAAGTTAGGAATATTTGTGAATGACTGGAATGCTGTATGTGTTTATCTGTAATGTGTTTACCTGTTTATTTGGAGTTGGTTGTTCACATGTTATACGTTACTTGTAAGTTAAGAAAGTGAAGAACATGAATCGTGATGTACGAACATATGAGTTATGCATGTATATGAAACTGATTGGTGATTGAATTATTATTGTCAGAGCATGTCATATTATTGAGATCCATGTTCATTGAGATTGCATTGGCATATTGGCATATGATGAATTCCTTGAGAACATGGCGTGGGTAAGCACATGGTGCTTTGCATTATGAGGGTGTAGATCCTGTGGTGAAAAACCCAAAATTGGCCATTGCATTGGTACTTCGTGCCATCGGGGAGTACCCGTAAACGAGACATGGGTTGTGGCATAGAGTTGTGCATGGGTGTGTCACGCATACCATTCATATATATTACTGCGATGTTTTGAATGTCATTTAGAAATAAATGTACACTTTGCACATGCCACGCCTTAGCTTTATTTCTGGCATTAGCATTTCATCATACCAGCAGTTGTGCTGACCCATTCGTGGGCAACATTTTCAGATGAGGATCCTCCAGCCACATGAGACTTAGTGATGCCCTGAGAGGGCGAAGCACGTGATGTATTTGTGATCCATGAGACTTGTATTTTGTTATGTAAGGGCTTAAGCCCGAATGACTGATGAACATGTATTCGATGTTACTTTATGTATGGATGATGATGGACGCATGTTTATTGAATTTAATTACTTTTGCCCTTTTATTTATTTTACTTTCTGTCTCGTTACTCGCGCCCCGAGTTCGTGGGAAATTCGGGGCGTGACAACGTGGTATCAGAGCATAGGTTCGAATACCTAGAGACTGTGGGGTGTTGTTTAACACCATGAGACCCTAGAGAAGAGAATGAGACTTAGTGTGAACTGTTAGCAGCATGTGATAGGATCTTATGTGCTACGTGATTATGTGTCTTAATGCATGCCTTATTGTGATTACGTGAAAAAGTGATATTGGATTTTTCTTTTGGACTTGTAGATATGCCTCCTAGACGAGCTCCTACGAGAGGCAGACCACCCAGAGGGGGTAGGGGTAGGGGTGCGCCTCGAGGTGCCGCCCAGCCTCGTCGTGGCAGACCCAGAGCTGCTGCCCCTATTCCTGATGTGGTTGAGGAGGTAGTTACCCCAGCTGACGTTCCTGAGCATAGTACAGCTGAGGAGGATGTTGCTCCAGCCCCTGTGGAGGAGGTGGGGCAGACTATTGGCGCCAGAGATTTGGCGACCATTATACAGGAGTGCTTCCGTGCTATGTAGGAGGCCCGGACCACTGATGCTGAGGCCAGGGCTGCTGATGCCGAGGCCAGGGCTGCCGGTGCCGCGGCCAGAGCGGCCGGTGGGGAGACCAGAGACACCTTCGTCATGAAGGCGTTTCAGCGTATGAGGCCACCGTCATTTGCAGGACAGCCTGATCCTTTGGTGGCCGAGGAGTGGTTGGACCAGATTGTGAGGATCCTGGACTCACTAGGGATTGTTGAGCCACACCTGAGGATACGATGTGCCACCTTCCAGTTTACAGGACTAGCGAGCTAGTGGTGGAAGGTATCTGCCGGCAGGATTAGCAGGTTCGGAGAGGGGTAGGATGCATTTGTGGCCATGTTCAATGACCACTACTTTCCAGCGACTGCTAGGGTCGGGTTCAGGAGAGAGTTTGAGACCTTACTACAGAGGGACATGACCGTGACACAGTATGAGTCCCAGTTTACCGCATTGGGCAGGTTTGCCCCGCACATTGTTGGGGTGGAGGAGCTGAGAGTTTATCATTTTCTAGAGGGGCTGAAGACCTCTATCAGGGATAGACTGGCGGGTCACATCATTGACACTTACGAGGAGGCTGTGATCAGGGCCACGAGGGTAGAGAGGGAGTTGACAGCTCTCAGAGGGATTAGGGAGTCCCGGACTCAGACCAGGCCAGCCACAGCACTAGCACTTACACCAGCTCAGCCTACCATGACCGTCCCAGCTCATTCTGGTAGGAGACCGCCGAAGAGGTTCCGAGGCGGTACCTCTTCTCCATCTACATCCTAGAGACCTATGCAGCTTTTAGCACCCCAGCCCACTATGTCTACTACTCCTCGAGGAGGGGCACCACAGCTGACCATCACATGCTACCAGTGTGGACAGCCTGGCCACAGGATGGCTGATTGCCCACAGAGAGATCCTAGTCAGGGATCAGGGACAGGACCGAGCCAGCTACCACTTCCATCCCAGTCTCAGAGTCAGGCCTGGAGGGCCACACCAGTGTGTTATACATGTCATCAGCCGGGCCATGTCAAGGCCCACTGTCCTCAGGGGCAGACTTCCCAGAGCGCACCGAGGTCCCACTATTTCCAGCCCACCCAGGTGCCTTTACCCCAGACACAGTCAGGTTATAGACCCCCAGCACCTTACTATCAGCCAGCATCCTCAGCCTTGAGTGTTAGAGCCCCAGCCCCGAGAGGGGGAGGACAGCAGGGGCAGACAGGGGGAGGCAGACAGGGTCAGACTGTACAGGGCAGGGTGTACGCAGTTACTACCCCAGAGGCTTCTACTGCTGGGCCATCAGTAGTACGAGGTACCTTTCTTATGTTCAGTTCATGGGCTAGCGTGTTGATAGATTCTGGTGCATCGCATTCTTTCATATCCACTGCATTTGCCATGACATTGGGGTTGACTATAGACCGGTTAGATCCACCGCTACGTGTTGATACTCCTGTTGGGGGTAGTGTGACACTGACCAGGATTTGTAGGGGTTGTTCACTTGAGATAGCTGACCGTACTCTCTGCTTTGATTTTATTGTGCTTGATATGACTAGCTTCGACATTATCTTGGGTATGGATTGGCTGTTTACCTTCCGGGCTAGCATCGATTGTTTCAGGGGGAGAGTTACAGTGTGTACCCCTGAGGGGGATTGCTTTTATTTCACGGGAGATCGTGGGGACTTCTTAGTACCACCCTTGTACGACTCTAGGAGTTGGGGAGCCCATAGCTATATGTTGGCTAGTATGATTGCAGGGGATAGTGAGGCTACAGGGGTTGTATTACCACCAGTGGTAGAGGAGTTTCCTGACGTGTTTCCCGACAGTTTGACTAGTTTACCCCCGAGGCGGGAGGTGGAGTTTACCATTGAGCTTATCCCCGGTACTGTACCCATATCTATTCCACCATACCGCATGGCTCCAGCAGAGCTGAGAGAGCTGAGAGAGCAGCTGACTGACCTTCAGGGTAAGGGGTTCATCCGTCCTAGCACTTCTCCTTGGGGTGCCTCAGCACTCTTTGCGAAGAAGAAAGACGGGACGTTGCGGTTATGTGTGGACTACCGGAGGCTGAACCGGGTGACTATTAAGAACAAGTACCCGTTACCCAGGATCGATGACTTGTTTGATCAGTTGAGAGGTTCGAGATGTTTCTCGAAGATTGATCTTCGGTCTGGGTATCATCAGTTGAGAGTGCGAGAGGAGGACATAGCGAAGACAGCCTTCCGCACTCGCTATGGTCACTTTGAGTTCGTGGTGATGCCATTTGGTGTGACGAATGCCCCAGCGGCATTCATGGATTTGATGCACCGTGTCTTCGGTCAGTACATAGATCAGTTCGTGGTGGTGTTTGTGGACGATATCTTGATTTACTCACCTTCTGAGGATGAGCATGCTTTCCACCTACGGACTGTGTTACAGATCTTGAGAGAGCATAGGCTGTTTGCCAAGCTCTCCAAGTGCGAGTTCTGGCTCCAAGAGGTGCAGTTCTTGGGCCACGTGGTATCTGGGAGTGGAGTATCTGTTGACCCTTCGAAGGTCAACTCTGTTATGAGCTGGGAGAGGCCGCGGAATGTATTTGAGATACGGAGTTTCTTGGGGTTAGCAGGGTACTACCGCCGTTTTGTAGAGGGATTTTCCCGACTTGCCGCACCGATGACCCGGCTGACGCGCAAGGGCGTCAGATTTCAGTGGACCGACGACTGTGAGAAGTCATTTCAGGAGCTGAAGAGGAGATTGACTTCAGCTCCCGTCCTGATTATCCCCGAGGGAGGCCTGGGCTATACAGTGTACTGTGATGCTTCCCGAGAGGGACTGGGTTGTGTATTGATGCAGGAAGGCCGGGTAGTAGCTTATGGTTCTCGCCAGTTGAAGAGCCATGAGAAGAACTACCCCACCCACGATCTAGAGTTGGCTGCCATCATCTTTGCTCTTAAGAGCTGGCGACACTATTTATATGGGGTGAGATTTGAGGTGTTCTCGGACCACAAGAGCCTCAGGTATATCTTTACACAGAAGGATCTGAACCTTCGACAGAGGAGATGGATGGAGTACCTAGAGGACTACGACTTTGACCTTCAGTACCATCCTGGGAAGGCCAACGTCGTAGCTGATGCACTCAGTCGGAGACCGAGCAGCACCTTAGCCAGCCTAGCCATCAGAGAGTGGGAGATGATGGGAGTTATTGGGGAGTTTGACTTAGAGCTTACCGAGTCTGAGGGACACGCCACCCTATTTAGCTTGTGTGTACAGCCTACTCTTCTGACCAGAGTTATAGAGGCACAGTTGCTGGATACCGAGGCTGAGCAGATCAGGGCACGGATTGCTAGCTCTGAGGGATTTGAGGGATGGACAGTCCATTCTGACCTTGGTCTGAGATACAGGGGTAGGGTCTTCGTTCCCGAGTCTCTTAGGACTGATGTCCTTAGGGATTTCCACCATTCACGCTTGGCGGTGCACCCAGGGGGCACCAAGATGTATCATGATCTGCGCCGTCAGTATTGGTGGACTGGGATGAAGGCAGATGTGGCACAGTTTGTGGCTAGGTGTCTCACGTGCCAGCAGGTGAAGGCTGAGCACCAGAGGCCTGGAGGTTTGCTACAGCCACTACCGGTAGCCGAGTGGAAGTGGGAGCACGTTACCATGGATTTCGTGATGGGTCTTCCGAGGTCACCTAGGGGCCATGATGCGATTTGGGTTATTGTGGACAGACTGACGAAGTCCGCCCATTTCTTACCGATCAGAGTGACTGACTCATCAGACGCCCTCAGTAGGTTGTACATTCGAGAGATAGTACGACTACATGGGGTACCGGTATCCATAGTTTCTGACAGGGACCCACGTTTCACTGCACGGTTCTGGCAGAGTTTCCAGACAGCCTTAGGGACCCAGCTGCAGTTTAGTACTGCCTTCCACCCACAGACAGATGGCCAGTCAGAGCGCACTATTCAGATCTTGGAGGATATGCTCAGGGCCTGCGTCATGGACTTTAGAGGTAGCTGGGAGGACCACCTTGCCTTAGTTGAGTTTGCCTACAACAACAGCTACCAGTCCAGCATTGAGATGGCACCATTTGAGGCATTATATGGTAGGCCGTGCCGCTCCCCGGTATGTTGGACCGAGGTGGGAGAGACAGCTGCCTTAGGACCTGATATTGTTCGTGAGACCACGGACAAGATACAGGTGATCAGACAGCGGTTGTTGACAGCTCAGAGCCGCCAGAGGAGTTATGCAGATAGGAGGCGGCGACCCTTAGCATTTGAGGTGGGGGACCATGTGTTCCTCAAGGTGTCTCCCAGACGGGGCTTGAGGAGATTTGGGCGCTGTGGGAAACTATCGCCACGATTTATAGGTCCTTTTGAGATACTTGGGAGAGTTGGTGAGGTGGCTTATAAGCTAGCCTTACCACCACAGCTATCAGGGGTTCATGACGTCTTCCATGTATCTATGCTGAGGAAGTACCATCCCGACCCCTCACATGTACTTGACTGGGTAGATCTTCAGTTAGAGGGGGACGCTTCCTATGACCAGAAACCCGTAGAAATATTGGACTCGAGGGACCAGGTTTTGCGAGGCAGGACCATCCCTTTGGTCAAGGTTCGTTGGAACCACCATGGGGTTGAGGAGGCTACGTAGGAGCGTGAGGCCGAGGTTCGAGTTAGGTACCCTGAGTTGTTTGATCAGTGATGTATTTTCTTTTGGTTCTATGTTGTTTTAAATTTCGGGACGAAATTTTTGTAAGGAGGGAAGGATGTTATAACATGAAAAAAAAATTTTTTCTTATTATTATTTATTCTTGCAATTGTTGATTAATTATTTTTATTATTATTATTATTATTATTATAACAATTATTGGATGTATGTATATATGTATATATATATATGTATAAATTTAAGGTATTTATTTAGTATATGTGTATACATGTGAGTGTATAATTAAAAGTGAAAATATATAAGTATATGTATATATATATATATCAGATTTTTGGGCATGTGGGTGTGTGTGTGTACCCGGTTGTGTGTGTGTGTGTGACTTTGAGTGTTACACACTCAAAGGGGTATGGAGTAAGGTGGTGTGTGTGAGTAGGATTCAGGGAGTGGGAGAGTGCAGAATCGGCAGAGAGTGGTTGGTCTTGGGGAGAGAGAGAGAGAGAGAGAGAAATATAGAGAGAGAGAGAGAGAGTGAAGAGAAATGAGGGTGTGTCTCGGGTGAGAAGAAAAGAGAAGGAAAGAAAGAGAAAGAAGAGAGAAACAGAGAGAGAGAGTTCTAGACTGTGAAGAAGGAGAGGAAGCTCGAGGAGAAACCAGAAAGGTGGAAGTGGGCACGGCTAGAGAGAGAAACAACAGAGAAGCCACGGGTAAACCCCTTCTGTTTCAAATTTTTTTAAAGCATTTTAATTGATTTGAATTATAGGATCTTAGAGAGCATAATGTAGGGGTTAATTTGCAAAAAGAATGAGAAGAAATGGTTGAGAAATGAGAGAGAAATTGGAAGTTGCAGGTCGGGAACAATACTCGGGTTTCATATTTTTTTGGCTTAAAAACGTTGGTTTAGCTTTATGGAAATGTTGCTGGATAGTGTGGAAAACCATTAGAGATTGGTGGGAGTTGAAACCATTGAAAACCAAGCTTAAAACCGTGAAAACACAGCTGGCCGGAATCTGGGTTGCATGGCCGGAAAACCGGCCTGGGTTTTGAGAGAGACAGTTGGGTTGGGACGGGAACACGTTCTAAATGATTCCTTAGGGTCCTAGGGTTCGTTTGGTGAAGAAAGAAGGGAAATGAGACGTGTAAAACTAGAGAAAAATGGGAGGGAAAGCTTCGGTCTCCGGCGATGTGGCCGGAGAAGACGACCTGAGGCAGGTCGGAAAGGCGGGGGGCGCAGAGGTCGACTGGGCTGTTCTCGTTTGGGCCTATTGCATTGGGCCTGCTTTGATCTTCAATTTTGGGCTTAGTGTTTTAAAATAGTATTGGGCCTGTTTTCATTTTAAATGGTTGGGCTGCTGGTTTGTTTTAATTTGGAAAGGGAAGGGGGCCTGTTTGCTTAAGGATCGTTGGGCCAAGGGGGGGCTGGGCCCAATCAACTGGATTCAAAAAAAAAAAAGAAAAAGAAAGGGAATCAAAAGAAAAAGGGGTTGGGGGGATTCGATCAGGGACGGCACGGAAAGGGAGGGCTCAACCGACCACAGGACCACTGAGGTCCTTTTGACCAAAAAGACCAAAATATACATATATGTCATGTTGATTAAATTTAATTAAAAATTATTTAATTAAATTAAATAGTCAAAAATGGCCGTCGTCTAAATTTAACGAGTCATATATGTATTCTTACTATCTCGGACCTCCCGAGTCCAATGGTGAGGTCCGTGATGCGAGATGGGGTCCCGAAAAATAAAAGACCCGTAGTAACCCTTAAAATTACCAAAATGCCCCTAACTCGAAACACTGTCAGACGAACTCCGAATTAGGTAAACAAATAGTGAAATTTTATTATCTCGAACATTCCGGACTCAACCGTGGAGTCCAAATTGCGAAAAGAGGTCACGAAATGTAAGGACACGTGTAAAGTGCAAAGTGACTGTTTTGCCCTTTTCAACCCTGGTGTCCGAATTGAGTTCTACGAGAACCTAGACTTATTTTCTTAAACGTTCTAAAACCAATGGTAGAGTTTAATTTAGCAGAATAGAAACTTATGAATTAAAGACATAAAATTTGATGAATAGCATAGATTCAAGTAACAATAGACTGAGTTGTAATTTCTACTTTTAGGGACATTGACAGGACAGGAGAGGGCGATCTGATCTTCTACATTTTCATCCGTCGGTTTCAGTTACTTATAGTGCTCGATCTTCTAGGGTTGATACCAACCCATCAGGTATGGTGTTTTGCTAGTGTTAGAAATGAAGTTAAGTTAGGAATATTTGTGAATGACTGGAATGCTGTATGTGTTTATCTGTAATGTGTTTACCTGTTTATTTGGAGTTGGTTGTTCACATGTTATACGTTACTTGTAAGTTAAGAAAGTGAAAAACATGAATCGTGATGTACGATCATATGAGTTATGCATGTATATGAAACTGATTGGTGATTGAATTATTATTGTCAGAGCATGTCATATTATTGAGATCCATGTTCATTGAGATTGCATTGGCATATTGGCATATGATGAATTCCTTGAGAACATGGCGTGGGTAAGCACATGGTGCTTTGCATTATGAGGGTGTAGATCCTGTGGTGAAAAACCCAAAATTGGCCATTGCATTGGTACTTCGTGCCATCGGGGAGTACCCGTAAACGAGACATGGGTTGTGGCATAGAGTTGTGCATGGGTGTGTCACGCATACCATTCATATATATTACTGCGATGTTTTGAATGTCATTTAGAAATAAATGTACACTTTGCACATGCTACGCCTTAGCTTTATTTCTGGCATTAGCATTTCATCATACCAGCAGTTGTGCTGACCCATTCGTGGGCAACATTTTCAAATGAGGATCCTCCAGCCACATGAGACTTAGTGATGCCCTGAGAGGGCGAAGCACGTGATGTATTTGTGATCCATGAGACTTGTATTTTGTTATGTAAGGGCTTAAGCCCGAATGACTGATGAACATGTATTCGATGTTACTTTATGTATGGATGATGATGGACGCATGTTTATTGAATTTAATTACTTTTGCCCTTTTATTTATTTTACTTTCTGTCTCGTTACTCGCGCCCCGGGTTCGTGGGAAATTCGGGGCGTGACAATAGTGATAAAAAAATTTTAAAATGAGACAGAAAAAGTAGTTTCAAAATCTAAGGATGTCCTCTTGTTAGATTTGTCTACTAAAAGCCATAGTTAATTTACTAATTTACACTCTTATTTTAATAACATATTTTTAATAAAAATATCATAATATCTCACCTTCTTGTCATATCTTGTTCTCTACAATTACTCTCCTCACCTGCCCCTCAT
Organism: Nyssa sinensis; assembly: GCA_008638375.1. NCBI lineage: Eukaryota > Viridiplantae > Streptophyta > Magnoliopsida > Cornales > Nyssaceae > Nyssa > Nyssa sinensis. The sequence goes on from CM018031.1 coordinate 31,220,172, forward strand.
CTCTTTGTAAAAACCTTTCTTCATCAGATTTTTTAGTGTCGCGGGGTTGGGTTAGGGTTCCGGCCAGATTATTGGTAAAGACGTCAAAGAAGAAATCGAGCCATGGGTCGCCGATGGAAAGAAAGGTGGCGAGCAACTTTCGGTATACCCCGTGGGAGGGTTTCGGGGTGATTAGTTGTGTTGAAGTTCTGATTGTAATTTCCTTCAATTATGTGCGTGAGTGCATATATATTTATATATATACACTGTCACACCCCGAATTCCAACAAACTCAAGGTGCGAGTAACGAGACAAAAGGAAAATAAAATAATAAAGAAAATAAAGGCCAATCTAACAGATTCAACCCAAACTTACATTTATCTCCTTCAATGTACATCCATGTAAAGCACAATCAATAAAAGCATTCAACATGTCATTCGGGCTTAAGCCCGTACATCACAAAGTATACCCCAACGGGCCAAATATTCTCCTAAGCTCATATCTCTTCCACTCTGCAAGACTTCCTCAAGTCTCAAGTGCCGTGAGCATTATCTGAAATGTTTGTCCCACGAATGGGTCAGCTCAACTGCTAGTACAATATAATGCTAATGCAAGAAACAAAATTAAGGTTGTGGCATGTGCAAGTGTACAGTTATATCCATATGGCATTCAACATCATGCATACAATATATTAGCAAGAATCTACATGTCATCCAACTCATTAACATAATCTAAGGCGTGGCATGTGCAAGTGTACAGTTATACCTACATGCATTCTAAATCATCCATGCAATGTAATAACAATAGTCCACATACTTTCCAAATTGTCCATGCCACGTAATAGCAATAATCCACATGCCATCCATATTATCCATGAAATGTAGTGACAATGCCCATGGAACACCCACACCACTCTATACCACAACCATGTCAAATCTATGCCATGTCCATGTCAGCTCATGTAATGTAATGTAATGTCATGTCCGTTCACGGATCGCTCCCGTTGGTTCGGGTACCAAACACAATATCATGTCCTTTCGCGGATCGCTCCCGCTGGTTCGGGTACCAAATGTAATACCATGTCCCTTCGCGGATCGCTCCCGCTGGTTCGGGTACCAAATGCAATATCATGTCATGTCATGTCATGTCTAAGGAATCATACTATGCCAATATGCTTTGATTCCACCATACCATAACGCAATCTTAATAAAGCATCATACCCGCACATGAAGCATGCTTTAAATGATGTGTTACACAATAACATTCAAATCAGAAGATCCTTTCATCAAGGTTACATGCCATACATAATCCATTTAACACATGTTTTAAGTCATATATTTCATAATCCCAACAACTCTCAAAATATAATCTACACATTATGCTAACACATGCGATATACACATAGTCATGATCCACATTCATCACCCAACTTTCAACAAGATAACAAGGAGCACATAAGCATTAAGCAATAAAACAAACATGTGAATGATCAAGTCAATATGGCAATTAATCCTAAACTTAATTCTATTTCTTACTTAGCACAATATATCGTACCTGAGGGGTTGGTCTCAACCCTATGAAATCTTGCCTGATGTGTAGCTGAACTAAGTAATAAGGATGCATAAGGTCAGACTATCCCCTCATGTCCTGTCAATGTCCCTAAAATCATAAAATGCAACTTAGTCTACTGCCATTTACATTATGCTATTCATCAAATTTTATGTCTTTATTTTATAAGTTCTCATTTTGTTAAAACAGACTCTACCATTGAGTCTGGAATGCCGAACAAAGTCGGTTTAGGTCTTTGCGGAATTCAATTTGAATATTTGTACTTAAAAGGGCAAAAATGTCATCTTGCACTTCACGAGTTTCTAATTATTAAGACATCTTCTCACAAATTGGACTCCACAGTTGAGTCCGGAATGCTCGAAATAATAAAGTTTCACTATTGATTTACTTAAATTGGAGTTCGTTTGACTAGTCTTTGACTCAGGGGCATTTTAGTAATTTTTTCATGGGTTCTACAGGTCTTTTATTTTTCGGGACCTCGTATCGCGTCACAGACCTCACCGTTGGTCTTAGTAGGTCCAGAATAGTTAGAAAACATATAAGACTTGCCTTATTTGGGTTCCAGGCATTTTTTTGACCATTTAATTAAATTAATCAAATTAATTTATTTTCAATTATCTAATATAGGTGTAATACATATATAAATGTTAGTAGCATAACTGGGCATGGTTGGCAATTGTCCCAATTGGCCACGCGCCCCTGTCCCCATGCGATCCACCCTGTTTCAAAGCTTGGCAGCCGCATATATATATATATATATATATATCACATCCCCCTTTTCTTTTCATTTCATTTTATTATATATATATATATATATATATATTTTTGAATCTATTGGGCCCAAGACCAATCAGGCCCAAATCTCTTTTTAAATTAAAACCAACCCACTAAGAGCCCAATCACTTTAAAATTAAAACAGCCCAACCATTTTAATTAAAAACAGGCCCAATCCCATTTCCTTTTAAAAAAAACAAAGCAGGCCTAATTTGTTTAATTTCAAAACAGGCCCAAAGATCCCAAACACAAATCAGGCCCAATGTTTTAAAAGGGATCAGAAGCCCAAATGCAGCCCAGGCCAGTAGCCCCTTCCCCCACGACCTTCCAGTCGTCCCCTTCGGTGAGCTCCCCAGCGCCGGCCACCGGAAGCCGTAGCCCCCTCACTGTTTTACACGTTTTTGATGCCCATTTTTCAAGCTTTTCGCGCCAAAATTTTTCCAGAAACTTGGAGATTTATTCATCATGGCTTTTGACCCTAAAAACAATAGATTCCCAACACCCATTTTAATTTTTTTTTTTTTTTTTCCGGCCATCAACCCAGATTTCCGGCCAACTGTATTTTTCCCATTTTTTTTTGACTGTTTTTCAACTGTCTTAATTCTGTTTCTTTTCTAATCATTTCCTGCACCTTAGATGATCAAACCTAGGTCATTTAACCATAGTTTCATGCATAAAATATCAAAACTCCAACTACTTTCTAAAACCTGCAACTACCAAGTTCTACCTCACTTCCTCATTATTTTAAATGATTTTGTTTGCAGTTTAACTCTCATTTTATCTTCATCGGAGTTCCATGCTTCAAACTACTCATTGTACTTTCTAAAAATTCAAAACAGTAACAGAGCAAAGCATACCTTTCCTGGGTTTTCAAGTACAGTTCTCCTCTTCTCCTTTATTCTTCAAGCTTCTAAATCCTCAGGATACACTCAGCCTTCATCTTTCTTTCTCTCAGATCTCCTCATAACATCCCACGTACATATCCCAAATATATATATATATATATATATCTCTCTCTCTGTTGTAACCCACGCCCCATTTTCTGATTTTCTCTTCTCTCTATCCGATGTATATGCAAACACACAGACACTCCCACACACATAGACACTCCCTCACGCAAGGCACCTGCTGCAGTCCCCTAGCTCTGACTTTCCCTCACAGTTTTCTTTCTCCTACTTGTTGTTCTTTTCAGAAAGGCATTAAATGCTTTGCTTGATCTTTTGGTTTTTCATATATATATATATATATATATACATATATCATATGACACGCACACCACCGCCACCTGCCCATGGTACACATATGTATATATATATATATATATATATTTAATCACTTATGTATATATAGTATATAATACCATATACATATGCATATATATATATATATTTAATACCATATACATATGCATACACCCCATGCATTGTACATGCACACAATTCATCACACATATATGCCTACATGCACACATGTACATAGCTGAAATATATTACACACACTCATCTACACACATACATGTATACACCACTATTCAAATAATAATAATAATAATAATAATAATAATAATACTAAATAATTAAATAAATGAATAAAAAAAAAAATTCAAAATTTCAAATCCTTACATACACACTACCGATTTCACGATTTCATGATTTCATTTACCTAGTCCTTGAAGGAGTTCGGAAGAGGTTTATAGAAAATCTTTTGACAGAGCACGAAGATGATGATGATGGATCTTCAAGTGATTAGAGTTTTGAATCTTGATTTCTTCAGCTTTTTTTATCTTCTTATTTTGCATTTTCCTTGTTTTATTAAAGTTGAAAACTTTTTGTTTTATAGTGGTGGAGCTCTGGGCCACTTTGCTTTTGGGGATCTCTGTTTCTTGTTGTATTAATCAGATCTATGACATGTTTGTAAATCCCAAAACTCTTCAGTTGTAGAGGGATATCAATGTTGATGTGTTTCCTTTTTCATTTTCACTATGTGGGTTTCTGGTTTTTAACTCAGGCTTCAATCAGTTCAGTGTTAAATGAATATCAATTATAGTTCTTTTTTTTTTTTTTTGAAATATGCGATGGAGTGTTATTACGTATAACAATCAACTTAACTCTATTACAATCAAAGTTAATCAACTTATAAGACATAATCTAATTCAAAAACTTCTTTAAAAGGACCTTAGATAAATAACTCAACTCAGTCTATAACTGGGTGATAATAAATGTTCACCTCCCTAGTAAAGAGTAAGACTTGAACTCATGACCTTTCTTTTGAGAGAGGCATGGATAATCAACTTAATTCTATTACAATCAAACTTAACCAACTTGTAAGACATAATCCAACCCAAAAGCCTTTTTAAAAGGATTTTAGAAAAATAATTCAACTCAGTCCATAACTTGGTGATAATAAATACTCACCTCCTTAACGAAGAGTAAGACTTGAAGCCATGACCCCTCATTTGAAAGAGACATGGATGGCCAGCTGGACTAACCCCAGTTGGTTATATCAATTATAATTCTTAACATCATTAATTTATGAATGATGACACTGATTATGCTTTATTACACCCCCACAATTAGTGTAAATTTTAGAGAAAATTAGATTTTAGGGAACTTTTTAAGAGATAAACTGATTCTTTTAACTAAAAAAATTAGGATGATAAGCTGGTTTTTGGAAAAAAATTCAAGGTCAATTTTGTCTTCTTACATTGGTTTGTGGATGGTAATTTTGTCTTTCTATATATTATTTTTTAGGGAAAATTAGGCATTTTAAGAATTTTGTTTAACTTACATCAGCAATTTTCATCATTGTTAGTCATGGCAACTGACGGAGGGGGTATATGTAATTAAAACCCAAACCAGAAGGATGACAATGTAAATTTTGAAACTATAAGGGATATAAATGTAATTAACTCTTCTAAATATTATATGAAAAACAAGAAGGATACTAACACCTATAATTAATTTTTAAGAGATGTGTGATGTAACAACATTCCTTTATAATTAGTAGATTATTCTTACCTAGGAAAAGGGAAAAATAAAGAATGAAGTAGTAGTACCAATTGAAGTTAGCTATTCAAAACTGTTATGAATTGTTAAAATGTAATTTGATTAATTTTATTTCAAGTGTTGTAGTGCCTGGATTAGGGGAAAAAAATAGCATGTGCATGAAACAAGACTTATTTAGAGGTGTTGTGGGCCCTAAGTGTGAATATCTAACCTAGGTTTGTCAATTTTTTCAATTCTTTATCCACAACTCTATACTACAAACAATTGAATACAATACAATGAATTCAACTATTCTAAGCAATATACAACATGTTACACAATTCAATTCGTATCAATACAATCACACAATTCAATTATTCAATTTACCAACCAATTCACCTCAATTTTTATCCCAATTAATCAATTAATTGATTATATCTTTCAATTAGAAAATTTAACCAATCAACTACCAATTTACCAAATCATCATCACAATTCTCATTTTCACAATTATTCAATCAATTGAGTCCTAATTTCAATTCAATTTCTCAATTTCTAAAGTTCAATCAATAAAGCTCCAATTTCAAAACAAATTCATCAATTCTCAATTTAAGATATTTCAATTTAGCGAAAGCATGCTAGAATTGATAAAAGCTTGAAATGTAAAGCAATTTGGGGAATTAATAAATGCAAACTGATTTGTTGATGAAGAAGCCAACACAATCAACCGATTGTGATGAAAAACTTTAGGGCACTCCTTGCTTGATGAAGAAGCTTCAATATGAGGAATGAACCGATTACAATGCGGCAAGCTTGAACCTAGCTCTCTAGTCCCGTTCAATCTCCCACTCTCGATTCTGCCTTGAATCCACAAGCGTCTTTCACTCCAGTGAAGCTCTTTGGCACAATCATGAACTTCACAATACCTCAGACTCCTCCGATCGCTCACTCCTTGAAATCCACAAGAATGAACTCCTTTGTTGATAATGATTGTATTGATCTAGGCTCTTGTAATTACTTGGATCATGTGAGAATGATGCAAATCATGATATGAAGGTGTAGAGATATAGAAAAAGTATATAGGAATTCGCTCTAATAAATGCTCTCACTTCTCTCTAATGCTTTGCACTCAATTACTAAATCTCTCTCTTTGAAATCAAAACTTTGACTATTTATATGCACATTCGGGGATCTTAAAAGAACTTTTCAAAATATAAAAGTATTCTGTTTTACACAGGGTTCATTCGAACAAGCAAGTGCTCGTTTGAATGCGCCTCATCGTTCAAACGAAAATCGAACGATCATCAAACGAGAGGTTTCGTTTGATTGAAATTTAATAGAATGATAATCGAACGATAAAGATGAGGGACTTAGTTGTTCGTGCGAACGACCAACAGAGAGTTGGTCTTCTTCTTGCATTGTGAACTCAATTTCCTAAAGTATCAAAACATAATGTTTCCAAATATGTATTTTGAGATAATTGCTTCACAACACAAGATAACAACACTCACAATGACAAAATATATATATTATATGCAATGTATGATATGTGCGTGCATGTGTGAGACCTAAATCACAACAAGAGTCTGAAATATCCAGAATACCCTTCATAAACCAAGGCACCCGAAAGACGTGCACGACAATAAAGCTTGGGCCATATTGGAGTAGAACGGGACTTAAGCAACTCTAAGCCTAGGACTAATGTCATGATTACAACCAAAGCACGTTTTTGTCAACCAAATTATCCAATCACACTGTTACACCTCGAAAATTTATGAATCTAGTAATACAACTAGTCAGCATTTTAGTTAGACAAAATAATGATATTTCATTGAAGTTTTTTCTCAATTTTGATTTTCATTCTTCAATTACATCATCATCTTCCCATAGTATTGATGCATTAATAAATAGGATCTAAGTTCATAACCAGTAATCCCTTAAGGTTCTCCAAAACATAAATATTAAGTTCCTAGTTTTACAATTTCAAATTTTAAATAGCATAAAATAAATTACATCCCTCATGAAAAATAGAGCACATGCTACAAAAAAAATAAGTATCCCAAAAAAAATTTATCAAATCATCAAGTTTCGGGCCCCTTGCCATTTCGTGAAACTGGCAAGGGGTTAGAACAATGCCTCATAGGAGAATCTAACAAAAAAGAAAATATGAATGGTGAAAGTGGATACTTGTGCTAGTATAGTGATGCTCAATATGTCAATTCTAATATGCATATAATTTATTTGCATCACATAAAAATATAATTTATAACAAATTACAAGAAGCTGTCACAAAGCAATCACAAACATATACGTACTAATTTTCCTCTCTCAAATTCTTTATTTATTTATTTACTTACCAAGCCATCTTACTACAAACCAAGTTACTACTAAGAATTTAGGATCAATTCCAATACCAACTCACTACGGACCCATAATATCAAATCATCCGTTCTTGAGATACTAACCCAAAGGACCAAGGCAACCTTCTGCGCAGGTTTATGGATAAGGCCGAAGGGAGACACAATTCCAAACATAATATATTTTCGAGTCATAGACATTACTTATATTAACTTATCAAGTCACTAAAAATTTATATAGACATACTAAACCTCCCACTAAATGTCAAGTTCAATGTGTCCTAACAATTATTTCCATAAGATATATTATCAAAATAAAAATCAGTAGCTAAATATCAAGCTAAAATAACTAAGGAATTTATATTAGCATTTTAGTAAACACTTTATAAACATGCTTCAATATTTGTGATCATTTAATTAACATATAAGAATAATTATCATGTACTCAACATCATGTATTTTTAATCTATTGTGAGAGACAAAATAATAATGACATAAAGTATATCAAGATAATATGTCACTAATGAAATGTGGAGCATATTTAATATTTCTAATATTAACAAGTGTAAATAAAATTATGAACAATAAGAATATAATGTCCTAGAAATTCCATTTTTGACCTTAGGTTAGAAACTCCTACCTCTTGTGTTGATATTGTAAAATACTAAGACGTTCTCCTTGATCTTCTTGTAATATTCACCAACTAAGAGTAATAATCTGATGTAGAAGCTAATAATAAATAGGACTCCAGTTCTTTATAAATTTTCCTTCTAGTACTTAAAAGGTGATCTTAATAGAGAATGAAGGAAGATGTGTTGGGGGAAAGTCATTTGGCCGAATGTTCACAAGGAAAAAGGGATGAAAATGTTGTGTTTTGTACATGAGAATACATATACAATTAATCAAGTTTTTTTTTTTTTGGTCAACACACTTTAAATTCCCATGACCTTATCAGGTTTTATTTTAGGTAAGTTGACTAGACTTAGTTTAAATATTAAAATTATATATGTATGTATGTATGTATATCTGAACCGTCCTCCTTTTGTTTTTAGTCTAATCATGATTGGACAAGACAACCAAGCTACTGACTGACACAACAACAAACTTGCTTCAAACTTGATGCACATTGCAGCTTGTTTCTTTTTTTTTTCTTTTTTTTTTTTGTGATATATATATATATATATATATCTGATGTATCCTATGCTATCCTACACACTGCCATGGCAACTTTGAATGCTGCCATGAACAGCTGGAATGCTGCCCCTTACTTTTAACATTTTTGCCACCTTTTGAGTTGAACAATGCAAACCCTTTTCTTGTTATTTTAATAAGCCTACCCATTTAATCTCTAACCCCATGACCCACCATGTTGCACCTTGCAGCTTTCCCTTCTATTTTATTATATATATTCTTTCATTGAATTGGGCGTAGTGGTTCTGTCACCATTTCATACACACGTCACACACAAACACACACACACACACACACACACACACACATATATATATATAACCTTACACTTCATACACACAAACATATATATATATATACACATATGTATAAGCTACATGTGTAGCTTTAGATTTTATTCTTCTTCTTTTTTGGCATAAAGAGTAATAGTGAAATTAAATAAGTAAATAAATAAATAAAACAATTAAATGAAAGAGAGAACCCATGAAAAAAATTCATCTAACGATAAGGTTGGACTACTAATATTAAACATGTCAAGTTCTAAATTGTCCACCATATTAATTATCACTAGTTAGCACATATTAATCATAAAAAATTTTAATTAATTATTAAAATTACCCGGGACATTACATTCTCTCCACTTAAAAAAAATTTTCATCCTCTTAATTTAGCACATACCTTGCTCGACAAATAATTTTGGATACTTGGTGCGAAACTCTACCTCTCACTCCCAAATGGCCTCCTCCACTTTGTGGTGTCTCCAAAGGACTTTGACTAAAGGAATGGTCTTATCCCGTAAGACTTGTTCCCTAGAGTCTAGGATCCTTATTGGTCGCTCCTCGTAGGATGTATCACTCTCTATATCCAACTCGGCCCAGCCTTGAACATGTGAAGGATCTGGCTCATATTTTTGAAGCATAGACATGTGGAATACATTGTGGACACCCGACAACCATGGTGGTATAGCCAACCAATAAGCTACTTCTCAAATCTTATCAAGGATCTCAAAAGGTCTAATGAATCGCGGTGCCAACTTCCCCCTATGCCTAAAGCATGTCAACCTATTCGCGGTGCGACTTTCAAGAGCACATGGTCCCCAACCTCAAATGTCAAAGGTTGTCATCTCCAGTCTGCATAGCTCTTCTGGCGACTCTGTATTGTCATCAATCGTTATCTAATCACTTTGATCTTCTCAATAGTCTCATACACTAAGTCTGGTCCCAATGAAATAAACTCTCTTGTCTCAATCCAACAAATAGGTAATCTACACGGTCTCATGTACAAGGCCTCAATGGTGCCATCTCAATACTTGACTGGTAGCTGTTGTTATAGGCAAACTCGACCAATGACAAATAGTCTTCCCAACTACCTCAAAAATCCATAACACAATAACATAACATATCCTCAAGAATCTGGATAGTGCATTTAGACTAGCCGTCAGTCCCTGGGTGAAAAGATGTGCTGAGTAATAACTTCGTCCCTAAGGCTGCCTATAGGATCTGCCAAAATCGAGTTGTAAAACGTAGATCCCAATCTGAGACAATAGACACTAGAATGTCGTGAAGACACATTATCTCCCAAATATACAACCAACTAAGTGTATCAATTGAATCTATTATTTGGATGGGTAGGAAGTGAGTGGACTTGGTCAATCGATTCACAACAACCCATACAATATCGTGTCCCCGCAATGATTTCGTCAAACCTGTCACAAAGTCCATAGTCACATTCTCCCACTTCCACTTAGCCATTGGCAATGGTTAAAGTAATCTCGCGGGCTTCGGATGCTCGGCCTTAAGCTGCTGACACGTCAGATATCTACTCACAAAACTAGCCACGTCTCCCTTCATCCCTTTCCACCAATACTGGCGGCGTAAGTCATGATAAATCTTTATACTACCCAAATGAACTACAAGTTGTGAATGGTGAAACTGCTGAAGTAAATCCTCGCAGCAAGTAGGTGGAACATATAATCTGCCTTAGAATCTCAAACCATGATCGATATGAAGCACCCAATCCTCAACTATCTCTCCCCCAAGAATATGACTACGAATGGTATTGGCCTCAGCATCAACCTGTTGTGACTCAACCACTCTACTCATAAGTGTAGATAGTGCCACCATAGAACATAGGGTAGCACACTCCCTAGTTTCCTCAAGGATCAAATCAAACTCTGCAACTGCTCCAAGCATTTCCCACTCTCTAATGGCAATGCTAGCTAGATTTTCCTGCGACTTCCTACTAAGTGCGTCTGCCATTACATTTTCCTTCCCCAGATGGTATTGTAAGTCAAAGTCATAATCCTCCATGTACTCCATGCACCGTCATTGCTTCATGTTCAAGTATTTTTGGGAGAAAAGGTACTTGAGGCTTTTGTGATCCGAGAATACCTCGAATCGCTCGCGATACAAGTAGTGCCTTTAACTCTTCAAGGAAAATATCACTATTGCTAACTCTAAATCATGTGTCGAGTAGTTTTTTTGTGAGGCTTCAACTGTCGTGAACCATAGGCAATGGCCCTGTTCTACTGCATAAGCACATACCCTAATCCATCCCGTGAAGCGTCACAATAAACTGTATACCCTACCCCACTCTCGAGAATGGTAAGAATTGGTGCGGTGGTGAGTCAAGTCTTCAACTCCTAAAAGGAATGCTCACATGCATGCATCATCCCATACAAATCGGACACCCTTTCTAGTAAGGCGCATCATAAGCATCGCTAACCGAGAAAATTCCTCAACGAACCTACGGTAATAACCAGCTAGGCCCAAGAAAATAGGATCTCAAACATATTCTTTGGTCTTTCCCAAGTTATCACGGCCTCTATCTTGGAAGGATCAACGGATACACCACCCTATGAGACAACATGTCCCAAAAATTTCACCTTAGTGAGCCAAAACTCACATTTCTCGAGTTTGGCATACAACTGATGCTCCCTCATGATCTGTAATCCAAGGCGAAGGTGTTCCTCATATTTCTCCTTCGATAGTGAATATATCAAAATGTCATCCACAAATACAATGACAAATGTGTCTACCTACTCTCAAAAGACGCGATTCATTTGGTCTATGAATACTGCAGGGGCATTCATCAACCCAAATAACATAACAAGGTACTCGTAGTGGCTATACCGAGTACGGAATGTTGTCCTCTTTCACCCTCAATTGGTGATAACCTAATCTCAAATCAATCTTGGAAAAACATAAAAATCCGCTCAACTGATCAAATAAGTCATTGATGTGTGGTAAATGGTACTTTCTCTTCACAATCATCTGATTTAGCCTTCGATAATCGATGCATAATCGGAGTGATCCATCTTTCTTCTTCGCAAAGAGTGTTGGAGCTCCCCATGGTGAAGTGCTAAGTTAAATGAAACTTTTCTCAAATAGTTCCTCTATTTGCACCTTTAGCTCTCGTAACTCAGCAGGTGCCATACGGTAAAGTGCCATCGAAATAGATACAGTGCCTAGTAACAAATCAATGAAGAACTCTATCTCACGGTAAGGTGATAACTCAAATGGATCATTGGGAAACACATCAAGAAAGTCTCGTACTAATGGCGGTAACTCTCCGCGGACACTATCCTCGTCACCCAATGCCCAACTAGAAAACATGAAACTGAGTTCGCCCAAGTCATGTGAATCTAATGGTCATGGAGTAGTCAGGTCACTCCTATCACCCAAGAAGTAGAAGGAGTCTCCCTCAAGAGTACACATTGTCACTCTCCGTCTATAGCAATCAATAGTCACCCAGTAGGTAGTCAACCAATTTATGCCCAGAATAATATCGAACCCTGTCATGTCTAACACAATAAAATCAAAGAGAAATCGGAGATTTGCTACCTCAATCTCACATAAGAGACAAACTCTCCTAAGTACAACTCTACCCCAAACAAGACTCTCTACTCGAAGTAAATGGTCTAGCGTGTCCATATCTAAACCTAATGTGAAAGTAAATGATACAGAAATGAAAGAATAAGAGGCACCAGAATCAATCAATACACTAGCCCATGAATTAAACACCAAGATAGTACCTCTAACAACTGATGGTCCTGCTGATGCATTGGATAATGCTGTGGCTGCGAATACCCTGCCCTGAGTCTACTAGTGGCCCAATTGTCTTGTGCCACATCGTGGAGCCTGTAAAGCTACTACTGATGAAGCAGCCCCCTAAGTTGGCCTAGAACTCTGTGCAAAAAATGCAGGCACTGGCAGAAAAAATGATGGCTTGAAGCTTTGATGTGATTGGACAGTCTGAGAAAGACGAGGTTGCTGAAAACCCTATAAAGCTTGAACTCCCTATAATGAAGGACAATGACAAATGGTATAGCCCAACTCCCCATACCGATAGCAAACAACTCCTTGTCCCCAACCCTGAGACTGGCCTCTACTCTATGTCTGACTCTGGCCCTAAGTCAGAGTAGGTACCTTATTTCTGTGCTATTTGTAGATAATCTACCCTACAGTGCCCAATCCGTCGACAATGGTGACAAATAATCTCTTCCTGATGAGACCTCCCTGGCGCAAAAAATGATGCGGGTGCAGAGGGTTTCTATTGTTGTATCTGGCCCTGTGAATGTGGAGCAGCTTATTTCTATCTCTTCCTATCCCTCCTCTTATGGTAAGAACTCAAATTGGCACCTCTCGCTTGGATTCTAGCATCCCGAATCTTCTGTGTATTCTATGCCTCATCCTCTTTCAGTAGTGCTCTCTCATAAAGCTCATAGTATACTCGGATCTTGAGAGGTACCACTTTAGTGTGAATAGATGGTTTCAGTCCAAACTCAAAGGCACGAGCTTTAGAGGTCTCATCAGAAACAAGTTGTGGGGCGAAACGGGAAAGTACAGAGAATCTAAACTCATATTGAGTCATAGTCATGCCCCCTTGATATAAAAAGATGAACTCTCATTGTAGTGCATCTCTAGTAACATCTAGAAATTGCTTCTTCAAGATACCCATTGTGATTTCTGCCTCATCCACTTGAATCTGTGGGACTATAAGAGGGTGGGGAGCTTATGGTCTTCTCCTACCTCGACCTCTACCTCTACCTCGACCTCTTGACGGCATCCTAAAAAGGATACAATAAAAATAAGGATGAATATTTAGTGTATTTCCCATGCTTAGTTATATTCTTGATTATCATGTTTCATGATTCATCAAATAACCCCAAAATCAAGGATGGAGACAAATGTAGGCCGTAAGATATATATATTAAAATATGATGTTACAAGGTAACTCTACGTAAGTATATAAGGCATACACTATATGATTTAAGTCAACAAGTTTTCAAAGAATCACATGTAATTTCACTAGATATTATCAAAAGCATCGTGTTATAAACAACATAAAGCTTATGTCACAAAATTGCAAAAATCAAGTCTCATTTTATTTATTTATTATTTTTTTCAAGTATTTTTAATATTTCCTTACCCCGTCGTCCCTAGGTATTCTAAACCTAGAGCTTTGATACCAAATTGTCACACCCCGAAAATTTAAGAATCTAGTAATACAACTAGTTGGCATTTTAGTTAGACAAAATAATGATATATCACTGAATTTTTTTATCTATGTTGATTTTCATTCTTCAATTACATCATCATCTTCCCATAGTATGGATGCATTAATAAATGGAATCTAAGTTCATAATCAGTAATCCCTCAAGGTTCTCCAAAACATAAATATTAAGTTCCTAGTTTTACAATTTCAAATTTTAAATAGCATGAAATAAATTACATCCCTCATGACAAATAGAGCACATGCTACAAAAAAAATAAGTATCCCAAAAAAAAGTCATCAAGCCATCGAGCTTCGGGCTCCTTGTCATTTCCTAAAACTGGTAGGGGGTTAGAACAACGCCCCGTAGGAGAATCTAACAAAAGAAAAAATATGAATGGTGAAAATTTAGTGATGCTCAACATGTCAATTCTAATATGCATATAATTTATTTGCATCACATAAAAATATAATTTATATCAAATTGAAAGAAGTTGTCACAAAGTTATCACAAGTATATACTAATTTTCCTCTCTCAAATTCTTTATTTATTTATTTACTTACTAAGCCATCTTACTACCAACCAAGTTACTATTAAAAATTTAGGATCAATTCCAATATCAACTCAATACAGACCCATAGTATCAAATCAGTTGTTCTTGGACTACTAACTCAAAGGACCAAGGCAACCTCCCGCGTGGGTTTACAGATAAGGCCGAAGGGAGACACAATCTCGAACACATTGTATTTTTGGTTTATAGACATTAATTGTATTAACTTATCAAGTCACTAAAAACTTATATAAACGTACTAAGCCTCCTACTAAATGTCAAGTTCAATGTGTCCTAACAAGTATTTTCATAAGATATATTATCAAAATAAAATAAAAATAAAAATCAGTAGCTAAACATTAAGTTAAAATAACTAATGAATTTATATTAGTATTTTAGTAAACACTTAATAAATATACTTCAATATTTGTGATATTTAATTAACATATAAAAATTACTATCATGTACTCAACATCATGTATTTTTAATCTATTGTGAGAGATAAAATAATAATGATGTTGATGTACCCTATGCTATCCTACACATTGCCATGGTAACTTTGAATGCTACCATGCACAACTAGAATGTGGCCCCCTACTTTTAACATTTATGCCACATTTTCAATTGAACAATGTAGACGCCTTTTTTTGTGATTTTAAGCATACCCATTTAATCTCTAACCACATGACCCACCCTGCTGCACCTTGCAGCTTTCCTTTCTATTTTATTATATATATATATATATATATATATATATATATTCTTCCAATGAAATGGTGGTTCTATCACCATTTCATACACACGTCACACACACACATATAATATATAGTATATATAACCTTACACTTTATACACACAAACATATATATATATATGCATATGTATATATAATATCTAGGTAAGCTATATGTGTAGCTTTAAATTTTATTCTTTTTTTTTTGGCATAAAGAGTAACAGTAAAATTAAATAAATAAATAAATAAATAAAACAATTATATCAAAGAGATAATCCCTGAAAAAAATTCATCTAATGATAAGGTTGGACTATTAATATTAAACATGTCAAGTTTTAAATTGTCCATCATATTAATTATCATTAGTTAGCAGATATTAATTGATGCTGCATTTTCTGATTAATGGGGCTCCGTTTTTCGTCGCTTGTCGAACACTCAAAACAGAGAATAGAGGGCCACTGGGTTGGCTCCGGTGGTAGCCATTCCGATGGTGAAGTCAGTAAAAGTAAAGGAAAGACTGTAATTGAAAGTAATTGAATGATCGTCATTTAAAAAGCGCACCTTAGGGTTCAATTTATAGGCTGCGGATTCTCCCAATTTGAGTAGGATTTGGAGTCGTAATAATCGGGATTTTATTGTTATTAGAGAATGGCAGTTACTTTGTTGATCACTGCGCTCCATGAGAATAGGAAGTGAATGGTATTCATGAATAACAGTTTCCTTGTTGCACATTGTCTCCTTATCCTTAGCTCGGTAGGGTACCTAAGGTGGGGATCTGCTCGGTATCCTCTCATACGTGTGTTCAGTGTCTTCTGAGCTGAAGATGAGGCCAGAGGTTACACGAGGTTCCAATCTGGGAAGCTTTGGAGCCTGTATATATAAACCCATTCTGGATGGGTGAGCATTGGTTGTTCTGTATATACACGTGTAATGTGGAGACTGATCTGTTACTTTATAGAGTATCAGCTACTCCCTTCCGAGCCTTAGTTTAGCGCACCGCGTGACTAAGGCTTATGGGCTTCCGAAAGGTCACATGTCTTGTCTCTTTATTTTTCCAGGCGATCGTTGATGTGGCATTTAGTGCACATACCAGGCTGAACTTGATTCCTCCCTCAGTCAAAAACTACATATTCTAGGTTGTTTTCTCTACATCGTGTCTGACCCAATTGGTAGGGAATTACCTCAAATACACCTGATATCGCTGCTGCTCCAGCGGCTGCTGCTCTAGCAGCTGCACTATTTCCTCTCGTGAGCCTTTGCCGTTTCTATTTATCCATCAAGGTCAGTCCAAAGCTGTCACTTCAGGCCTTGCAGCAACAACTCTTACTGTAGGTTCCAAAACCCATAGCCCCCAAGGACTCTTCACCCAACTAGATCAACACGCCCAATTCTGCTTTAAAAAAATGGAACGACTTATATCTTGATGCTTCAAGAACCCATTCTGAATCCCAAAGACGTTGGGACGGAAACCTGACCACACACCCAACTCGAACCTCAATCTTCATGTCCTGTCCTCCCAATTTTTTACAGATATCTATATATATATATATATAAAGCAGCCTAGAATTCTCCCAATTTTTCCACAAATTCCACGCTCACCGCACCACATCGATCCTCCAATCCGCCTGGTACTACTGTTGTTCCAACTCCCTCTCTCTCTTAATTTATAACAGCAACCCAACCAGCCCTTCCAACAACAGTTCCTGCTACACTCAAGGCACCAACGACACCACCAGTAAGAAACTGCAATCGTTCCGATCTACGATTACTTGCGCAAGGACTTCTACTGCAATACTTTCTTTCTCCCTCGGCTGCTTTCTTTTCTCCTTCTTCCTTTTTCTCCCTTTTCCTCAACTGTTGCATCGCTTTAAACACACACATATATAAATATATATTTTCTTGCTGCAACTCTAAACCTACACCGCTATACACACCTATATATATACACTATTTTCCTACTGCACACTACTTTCTCTCCCAATTTCCCTTTACTTTTTCTCTTTTCTTTTCTTTTCTTCCTACTTTTATGCTACTTGCACCACCCCCTCTGTTCTTATTCTCTCTTTCTATCGTCTCGACTACAACCCCAAGCCCCTTTTATTGACTTTTCTTCCCTCCTCTTTCTCAATTCTTATCCTGCTTTCCTTTGATAATATATATGTATATATATATATATATTATATGTTATATGTTGGAATCACACACTACCCACACTCTAAGAACTTTTCCTTGGTTACTCTAAAGGTGCACTTCAAGGGATTTAATTTCATCTTGTGTTGTTTCAGGATATTGAACGTTTGGCTTAGATGCTGGATATGGCTATTCCTCTGTAGGCTTTTGACCAGCATTTCATCTATATAGACCTCCATCGTGTCACCGATCAGAGGACCGATCATTTTGTTTACTAAACATTGGTACATAGCCCCAACGTTCTTTAAACCGAATGGCATCACTCTATATCATTAGAGACCTCGTTTGGATATAAAGGTAGTCTTTTCTTGGTCTGAAGGATACATCTGGATCTGGTTATATCTAGAGTAGGCGTCCATGAAGCTCATGAGTTCGTGTCCTGCTGTTGCATCGACTAGTTGGTCGATCCTCAGAAGGGGGAAGCTATCTTTGGGACAGGCTTTGTTGAGGTCTATGTAGTCGACGCAGACCCTCCATTTGCCTTTTTTTTTACAAGAACGATATTGGCGAGCTATTCTAGATAGAACACTTCTCTTATCATTTTGGCGTCCAGCAACCTCTGTACCTCTTCATTAATGATCTGATGATGCTCTAGAGTAAGCATCCTCTTTTTCTGTCTTACAGAAGGGTGGTCAGGATCGATCATTAGTTTATGGGAGATAAGGTTGGGATCTATCCCCTCCATATCTTTAGTTTCCTAAGCAAACACCGAGAGGTTGTTCTTTAGAAATTCCACCATCTCTTCTTGCTCGGAAGGTGACAGGTCTGAACCGATCTACAAGTACTGTCCTCCTCCTTTAGGGTTGACAAACACCTTGATAGGATCCTCCATTGGCTTGGCCTTGTTATCCTTTCCTCTAGGGCTTAAAGGTTTATCAATTATGGAGGGGCAGGCCTCTATCTCATGAAGGTGGGAAAGGTCTAGGCTCCTGTCTTCATGAGAATGTTATGATTGCTATTTGGGAGCCTTTTCTCTTAGCGCGAGAGCATGGCACTCTCGAGCAGTTAGCTGGCACCCTCTGATAGAATAGACCACACTACTATGCACATACTTTAGGCATTGGTGGAAGGTCGAGGTGACTGCTTCCATTTGGTGAAGCCAATGCCTTCCGATGATAACATTGTATGTCACACCCTGAATTTTCATAAATTCGGAGACTGAGTGAAATGAAATAAGAAAAATAAATGAAAGGCCATTAAGATGGATTTAGTTAATTACACGTTTCTTTCCCCATGTTTTCTCAAATTTTAGAATGAAAAATTGCTACTAGACTTACCCAAGATGGGTTTCAGATGCTAATAAACTATTTCCTCCAACCAATACTCAAAATTAATCTAAGTCATGTTCAAGAATGGTCTCCAAGATAGCCTAAAAATGTCTCTAATTATGCCTTGGAACAATGGCCTAAATGGGCCCCAAATGCCCTAAGACATAGGCCAAGAATATGTCAAAAATTCTACCTAAAGTGGTCTAAGTAAGTGGCCAAACATGGCCTTGAAATATGACTAAAGTGTGTCCCAAAGGATAACCAAACATGGCCCATAAATGTGGCCAAACATGGCCTAAAAATTGGCCAAACATGGCTCAAAAGGGTGGCTAAAGGTTGGTGTCAGGGGAGTGTCAGGCGTGGCACGCATAATTGGGTTGGGAGCGCACATGGGCGCAGGGCAATGAGCGCGCGCGAAGAACCCGAGCAGGCAGGGGGCGCGCGCAGGCGCGCGGGAATGGGGCTGCGGGCTAGGGCAAGTTTGGGCTATTTTCCTACAGGTTTACTATAGCTACTACGGCTGAATTTCTCTGTTTCTATAGCAAATTTTCTCTGTTTTCTTAATTTTTTCCCAAAGTGTTTCAAGCTACTTTTTCCCATTTTTAGCCTATTTCCTCAAGGTTTTTAACCCCCCATTTTGGCACTTTTTCCACCTATATTTAATGTGTTTCACACACCTAACTAATCTTTTAATTTCACAAAATTTTAGCATAGTCTCTTTTGTTTTCTAAGTCTCTTCCACCTAATATTTCAGAGCACAATCCCTCATTTCTCAAACTAGCAACCAAAATACATCTTTTTAATTCAACTAAATACTTATACATCATTTAAAATATACAATCCTCCATACATACACATATATTTGAAATTTGAAATATCACAACCTCATGCTCATTACAATTTTAGGGTCTTGCCCATTGTTTTCATAATATACAAGATTTCTACAAGTAAATACACATGTCTTAAGGCTTATGCCCTCATACATACAAAATGAAGCCCTTAGGCCAAATATAATACAAAATTCACTTTCTTCCTCTGTGCTCCGATGACTTCATCGAGTCTCAAGTACCGGGAGTCTCATTTATAATATGTTATCCCATAAAGGGTCAGCATAACTGCTGGTATGACATGATGCTAATGTAAAAAACAATGTTAAGGCGTGGCATGTGCAAGTGTATATTTATAAGCTATAACCCTCTAATCCCCCAATGCTATGCAATGGCGATATGCATGACACACCCATGTAAATATATGCCACACCCATATCTCGCTTTACGGCCCTTCCTTGTTGGAATGCGAGTACCAATCGTATGTCTCGCTTCACGGTCTGTCCCCGTTGGATCGCGAGTACTAATAGCCAATTTTGGGTTTTTCACCACAGGTTCTACACATCCTCATAATGCATAGCACCAATGTGTTCAACCCACACTATGTTTCCAAAGATTCACACTATGCCAATATGCCTTGATTTTTCTATGTAATCTCAATGACACCTTTTATCAAATACATGTAATACACCTTTAGTCATGAATCATACATGAAGCAAACTTAACTTTCAAACCCCAAAACTTCTTCCACATGAACATATGCTACTTACAATCAATTTAAACATATACTCATGTTACATGTTCACTACTTTACCAATTCTCAAAGAACACATAATTACACCAAGCATCAATGCAATAAACAAACCACATCTTCCAAAACACAAGACCTATCCACATGAACATAAGTCACAATGCAATAATTTAAACATATATTCAAGTTACATCTTCATCATTTTGACAAATTCTCAAAGAACTCAAAGAACACAAGTACACAAATTACCAACTCTAGATTTTTCAAAGCAACTACATCTTAAGTGACTTTCTAACAGGAAGTAAACATATGAATCACTCAATCAACTTATAACAATGTAAAGAAACTTAACTCTATTCCTAACTTAGCAAAATATCATACCTAAAAGGGTTTTTCTCAACCCTGGGGAGTTGTGTTCACTGTACAGCTGAACCAATTTATGAGAATGTAGCCCTTGACATGGGGAACAACTTCCTAGAAGGAGGCCTTATGAGAATCCTAGCCTAGAGATGAGTTTTGAAGGCTTGAAAGTTGAAAAACCCTAGGTTTTCTTCACTTTTCTCTCCATGCAAGAGTTGTTGCTTCTTCTCAGACCAAATTCTGTGATTTTTTTCACTAAGGGTTCCTATTTATAGTAAAGGGGCCAAGGGGTAAAAAGAGCCTTTTGCCCTTAATGAGTTCGGGACCCCGTTACACTACACCCCATCCCGAAACGCCTCAATTCGACATTCTAATTTAACCAAAGTCCTTAAAATTATTTTAAATGAAAATTTTCCAAAAATTTTATTTTCTTCTGCGGGCGGGTTCGGCCGGGTCCACTCGGGATGCCTTTTTGGTCTAATTTTTCAAACTATCTCCGATTAGGCTCCACTTCTCACAAGAGGTGTATTTTAATATTATAAACATGTTTCTCTTCTATGGCATACTTAAATTATGCTTCTAAACATGACTTATGCCTAAATGATGCATGTGTAGTGCCCTACCAACAAACAGTGCATGAATAGTGCCCTACTGGCAAAAATAAAAAATCTACCTTAATTTTTCATATCTTTACATTGTAAGAGGACTTGGAATCCAGAACCATCTATTCTGAGATTAAGGTCTTCTGTCCGTCTCCCTCTCCTATTGTTGTGGGAAGGTCAATCCTCCTCAGCAGGGTGCTGAGGTTTCCGTCAAATTTTGCCATTATTGTGGTGGTGGTTTTGACATCATTAGAGTTGATATTCATGGCTTGAGGGGCTCATAGAATAGTAAGTTGGCGGAGCTCTATGTATCTACTAAGACTCTTTGGATCTTAAAATTAGCGATTTTGAATGAGATAACGAGGGCGTCACTATGAGGACAGTGCACCCCTGTAAGATCCTAGTCTGAGAAATGGATCTCAGGTACCGGCTTTAGCCTTTTCTCGACTGTAGAGATCTGAAAGATGCTAAGAGTAGTCTTGGCCTCCCGAGCGTACCGTTTTCTTGCTCGGTTAGACATTCCCGTGATTGGATTATCGGCATGGAGGATGAAGATAACCTAGTTGTTCTGTTGTTATGGCTTATTCCATCCATCCTTCTGTTCTGGCCTTTGTTCTTGCCTCCTCGGCTGTGGCCTGTCATTACGGGGGTTCTGCCTCCCATCTTGTCTGACCAACTCCCGCAGTCGTCTTCTCCTAATGAGCTTCTTGATCTCCTATTTGAGGGCTCTGCATTCGTCGGTAGTATGTACGTGATCTTTATGGAAGTCACAGTATTTGTTTTGATCCCTGGTATTGATACTGCTCTTCAGTAGTTTTGGCCACTTTAGATCTTCGCGGGTCAAAACCTGTCAGAGTATATGAGTGAGAGAGACATTCAGAGGAGTGTAAATACCGTGCCTTCTAGTGTTGGAGTTGCCCTATGCTCTAGGTGCCGTCCTTTTATCAGGATTTCTGACCTTCTTCTTAGTTGCACTAACATCTCTCTTATGGTCATCCCTTTGAGCCTATTCTTTGATTTTTCAGGAGGACATCTTGGCTTCTTCCAAGTTTATGTACTTGCGCGCCCGCTCTATAAGTGCTACCATATCGATGGGGGGATTTTTTGTTAAAGAATCCCGATAACGTCCTAACACTAGGCCAATAGTGAGAGCCGCTACTAAGAAGTTAGGGCTGGAATCTATAATCTCAGTAAGTTCGGCGTTGAAGCACACGATGTATTCTCGGAGTGATTCTCCTTGGGCCTGCTTTACATTTACCAGGAATTCTAGCCCCTTCCTCAAGCTTCTGCTGTCATGAACCGATCAAGGAACCGCTTACTGAGTTCATAAAAATTGATGATAGATTCCTGAGGGAGGCTATGGAACCACTTCAAAGCAGTACCCTTGAGGCTGGTTATGAAGGTACGACACATGAAGGCATCAGTGGCCCTATGTAGCGCCATGGTGTGTTAGTAATGAGAGAGATGATCTCCTGGATCTTCAAACCCATCGTACAGAGTGAATTTCGGGATAATAAATTTTTTTGGCCGCTCTTCCGCCATTATAGCAAGGGTGAACGGTGTGGTGAACCTCCCGAGTAGCCTCGCTAGCTCATCTTGCTCTGTAGGGGGGTTAGTACCTTTAGTAACAGCGGTGTGATCCATAGAGTCTGCTACTTCTTCGACCCTCTGTGGGCCCCTGGGCTGTGCCGGTTGTTGTTGGTCATGTCGTGCAGCCTCAGCCCCTATATGGATAAAACGATTTTGTCCCATAGTAGGGAAAGGATATCGATTTTCCTGGACTAGGGGAACCGGTGCCATTTGGGGCTGGACCTCATGCGACGCTAAGTTAGCCCTTGAAGTTGTCGAAGTCGGAACCCTTGTCCTACTCTAGTAATGAACAGCCGGTATCCCCCTATCTGCGGCGGTTGATGGCTGGGGGTCTCCTCCCATACGAATGATGCCTTGGGGGTGCACTGGTTGTTCGCCGAGGGTTTCCACATGAGGTCCTCCACCCATGGTGGTAGTAGGAGGCTGTGTCCCTGCATCAACCGCGTTGGTGGAAGGATGAGTGGGGTTGCTCCAAGGGCCCTGGGTAAGCAACGCCAGAGTTCTAGAGATGGCAATGAGTTGCTCCTGCATCTGGTAAGTCTATCACTGGACTTGATCGAGTTGCTGTTGCATGGGATCAGGTGTTTGTCCTCTTCCTCTTCTAGCCGGTGGCCGATTTTGAAAGTTTTAAGGGTTCTTACTTAGACGAAGATTAGGAGCCATGGTCCTTCAATGAGAAAGACAAAGAGTTTGTTTGTAGAAGAAAGATCTTAGCAAGAAATGATTTTTCGATTCCCACAGACGGTGCCAAACTGATACTGCACTTTCTGATCAGTAGGGCTCTACTTTTCGTCGCCTATCAAACACTCAAAAGAGATATCAGAGTGCCACTGGGTTGGCTCCGGTGGTAGTCACTCCGATGATGAAGTCGGTAAAAGTAATGGAAAGACTGTAATTGAAAATAATTGAATGACCGTCATTTAAGAAGCGCACCTTAGTGTTCAATTTATAGGCTGCGGATTCTCCCAATTTGAGTAGGATTCTGTATGTACATGTGTAATGTGGAAACTGATCTATCACTTTATGGCGTATCATTAATCATAAAATATTTTAATTAATTATTAAAATTATCTAGGATATTATACACAATATTGGACCCTGGTCCTAACAAGAGGTATAAAATTGAATGTGCATTTAATATTTAATGCTTGAGGTTTCAAAAATTAATTGAGTTGTTAGCTCCTTAAAACTCAAATACAATTAAATAATGCTTAGCCTACAAAAAACTTAATGTCATAGTAGTCCCAGTAAATATAAATACTTTTATATCTCGATTAAGTGTCTACTGAAGTTGATTTAAATTTTTTGGAAAAAATATATATTAGGGGTGGAATTATTTTTTGAGAAATTGGAAATGGGAAGAACCCTAAGTTCTATAATTTGATGATTATAAGAAGAGTAATGTGATTGACGTGTCTTGGATTTTTAAAATACTTTTCTACTTAGGGTACGTGTAATAAAAAAAATTCTCAAAGACATATGACTATAGTAATTGTATCTAGAGAATTAAGGGGGAAAGGGGGGTTTGAGTACATGATATTTCAGTTATAATTATAGTCTTTTCTCCACTTCAAAGACAAATGACTATAGTAATTGTATCTAGAGAAATAAGGGGAAAATGGGATTTTGAGCAGATGAGATTTTAGTTATAATTATAGTCTTTTCTTCACCTTCTAAATTATAAAGCTTAGGGTGAGGAAATGATGAATCCAACAGAATTGTGGTTACAAAAAATGATGTGTTAATTGGAGAATGATAGATTGAGTAATTTGAGAAGATTGTAAAAAAATGTCTCCTTGAGGTGTTACAATATTAAATTTTGAGAGTCAATAGAGTTGCAAATAAAAGAGCTTATGTATTTGTGGGAGTTAGTATTTGATGATTTAGATAATTGATTAGTTTTTAACAAACATTTAAATTTTCTTTGAGCTTTCTAAATGTGAATCCTATAGTGGGTGAAACTATTTGATGGTACATTTGTTGTATCCAACTTACTTGCATGTCATACATTTAACCGTGCGTGACCTTTTTGAGCTAGTTGTTGGCTCATCAAACTCCTTTCTCCTACTTTTCATTGGCCTACCAAGCAACCTTCTTAGTGGTGGTGGCTAGACTTCATCACCTTATACTCATCCCCCCAGCAAAAATAATTGTGCAATTTTTTGATTGTTGAATGATAACATCCAAACTTTTACAAGGACCCCAATGATGTCCCCCCAGGATAGATGGTGGTGAGAAATTTTTTGGGAGAATTTATTGGTGGCCTGTCTAAATATTGAAATTTGGATAGTAGTCCTTTAGTAATGGAGGCCTATAAATAGTTTTGCATGATAAAAATGATGGTGGCATCACTAAGACTAACATGTACAAGTAATGGTGCTTATGGGATTGGGGGATCCATGAAAAGATGAGCAAGAATCCAAGTTCTATTTTTGAGGACTAGTTCATTGACTCGATCTGGGCCCTTGCTCACCTTTCTCCTTCATCATTTTTTTTTTTTTGATTGTTTAGTTCAACTTCTGTTCGACTTACATCCGTCTTCGGCTTGATGGTCTTTAAAGTCCAATCAATCACAATGGAGGCGATGAGTTGAGTCGAGTCTATAGATGTCTTATTTGGGCTGCTAAATTGAAACAGATTGTGTTAGCCCAAATCTTTATCCAGCCCAAGGTCAAATTATGGACCAGTTAGTATGGGCTGAGCGGGAGCCAACATCAGCAGGACCCACCCTTGTCCAGTCTGGCACAATCAATCCAAAGCGAACACTAGTTTATCCATAAAACTCCACGTGGCATGATGTAATTGAGCCACTGCCCATCCATGCAATCTCTGAGTCGCACAATCCTCTTAATGCCCACATATCCCTCAAATATCTAATGCTGAAACCACCACCACCACCACCAGATTTGCGACTCTTTTTGTGCTGTAAAGACAGTTTCTCACTCTAAAGTCTGAACTTGAGAAGCAAAAATGGCAGCAACAATGGCGACAGCATCAACCGTCATAGGCTTGGGCACTTCCTCTCTCTCATCCCCTTCTCGTATCTCTTCACCAAAGCCAACCTCCCTCACTTCAGGTAATATAATCCCCAAATACTCAATTCTCTGCCATTTATTTTTCATATTTATATTTCTGAAGTTTATGTATTTATAATAATATAATTACATTAGTAAAAAAGAGCAGTATAATTTACAATAAGATACTTAAATTAAAATCATAAAGGAAAATATGATCATGTATAGTTTAATTTTTTTTAAAAGAGAAAAAAATGACATGTATGAATGTATGACAAGACATTACAATAAACATACATAAGATAAAGAGTTATATTAAAATGTTTAAATATTAGTATGTAGCTTTACTCATAATTTTGTTTTAAGAAAAAATATTAAAAGTTGTTTTCACTTTTTTGTGATTACAGCCTTTCTAAAATCTCCGGTAACGGCCCGAAACCCTTTAAGCCATGCAAGTGCTTCGGGAGGGAAGTTTACCTGGTAACTATATTTACATGTATGTATATATATATATATATATATATATATAGACAGCCTTGGTTTAGATTTAGTTGATGATGACTGAATTCAAGTGTTTTTTGGGTTGTGAATATATATATATATATATAACGATCAGCTTTGAGAGGAACTGGCTGCGGACCGATTTTAACGTGATTGGGTTCGGGCTCATAGGGTGGCTCGCCCCATCTAGCATTCCAGCTATCGGCGGTAAAAGTTTGACTGGTCTCTTCTTTGAGAGCATTGGAGCTGAGCTCTCTCACTGGCCCACTGGTCCTGCTCTCACTTCCCCCTTTTGGTGAGCATTCTAATATAGTGGTGTGTCTTTTAAATATTATGATGTCATATGTGTTATTTAGTTTTTTTTTAATAAATTATAATAAATATGATAAAGTTAGATGTGATAAATGTTATTTAAATTCGTCATAACCCATCAAATTTTAATAAAGTTATACTCATTCGAAATGATAGATTTTGTTTCGAAAGCCAAACAACTTAATGTGGATACAATTTGAGTCATTTTGAAAAACTCTCAAATAACATCATTTTCATAGTATTGGCAAGATCCTTCCAAAAGAATTTTTTTTTTTTTGAAGAATGCTATACACTTTTGCAACGATCGGAACTTTGTCCATCTAATTGTATGTGTATTTCTTACTCTTATCTCATATACTTGCATAGACGAAATTTCAACAGTTACCAAGATACGTCAACGTAAACTACTGTTAGACTGAAAAAGAACATAAGAATATTATAGAATTAATAATACTTATAATTATTGAAAAGTAATACTATATGTCTTAAATTATTGTGTCAAATTCTAAATTCCAAATAATGTAATGAAATATTAAATAATGTATCTAATGCGCCACTAATAATCTAATGTTAGTATGTTGATTTAAGATTTTAGAAAATTTGAGGCTCTAATACTACATTATCAAATACAACATAAGTATACTTTATTAAAGATATTACAATTAACTAATTGTTGTGTGAATCGTTGCACTTGCGCTGATAGATAGAGTCAAATTGAATTTATGTAATGAATAATGATTCATACCTCATGTATTAATACTCATATAATGCATATATATTAACATAGGATGGAACTGATCATTATAGACCTTACTATCAATACCCACTTCATATGAATATAAAGACACAAATAGATGAACAACAAAACATTATGTAATAGGAGTAGTAGTCCAAGAAGCCTTGCTCCGCCAGGTCTTGCCAGCCTATTCCTTGTTGTCACTCAAATTATACAAGAAGGAAGATAAGGTCCTTGATCCAATGCATATTTGCCAGTTGACATACCTTACACTAACACACACACACACACGCGCGCGCGTATATATATATATATATATAGAGAGAGAGAGAGAGAGAGAGATGCACATATCATTTGTTTGGTGACTTGAATTTATTTATTTATTTATATACAGGCTGTGGATGATTACATGGCACCTGGGGCTGTTCCTCTGCCTAACTTTTGGGCAAATTGGGTTCAAGGGAAGGACTGAGGACTACTTTTGAGATAGAAGACTAGTCTCTCTCTTTCTCTGTTTTCTATGTATGATAAAACACTTTTTATTCAATTTCTCAGCTTTGTTTCTTTTCTCATCCCTCTTCAAAAGGAAACTCTGTCTTCTGATTTGCTTTTGTTGTGTAATTTGAATCTCATATTGTGCAGTTGTGCCTATTTCAGCAAAACCTTTTATCTGAAAAAAAAAACCATTTCCGTATAATTTTTAAAATATTTTCAAATATGACTCTTCAAATTATGTTTCTCCCCAAATAATTTTTTTTTTCACACCTTTTAATTTAATCAATTTTTTAGAGGTTTTTTTTTTCTTTTGTATATTTTAAAGTTAATTAAATGTCTCTTTCTTTGGTTACACTTAGTATTTAACTTGTAAGTTTCTTTATATAAATTATTCTAGTTTCTTATAAAAAATAATATTAATTATTATTAAGTTCTAGGTTTACTCTCATCACAATGATCACTTACTTATAAAACAAATTGTATCCTTATTTAATTTTTAAATTTATAATTAAATATTTTCTTAACAAAGTTTGCTTCTCCTGAACAAAAGTTTTGGCTTTGTCCCTATAATTGCACAAGTGAGACTTTCAATCAGATTTCATCATGTTGTTGACAAAGTAAAGTAATTTAACACGAGAAATTCAATCCCAAATGACATAATAATTAAAAAGCGTATGCTTGACATAGAGATTTTACAATTTTAGAATTTATCTTTCAAAGAGAAGATTATTGAGAAATTGATATGTGTGAGAACTCACAGTTCGTTTGGATAAGTAGGAGGGAAAGGAAAAGAGATGAGAGTGTTAGTTATGAGGGAAAGGAAATGAGAGGAGAGGAGAAGGTAATCCCTCCTTTATGTTTGGATAACTAATGAAAGAAAAGGAGAGGAAAGACTAATATAATTCTTTCATCTTATTTGGGAATGATAAAGGAGAGAAAGGAAAGGAAAGGATTTGAATGTGTATTTGGATGCCCTCGGATAGAGGTATCATTTGTATTTTAGCTTTTACAATTTTAAGGGTAATATTGGTATTATTAAAAATTCATTAAATCTTTTTTTTCATTTCCCTTCATTTCCTCCCACTTTTAGAGGGATAACAAAATTGTTTAAATAAGGGTTAAGCTCTCCCTTCCTTTCCCTCCTTTTGCCTTCCTAATTCTTAAAACAAACATGATATAAGCTCTCCTTCCCTACCCCTTCTTTCTAATTTCTTCCATTCAAACATAGTTTCAGTGCACAAAACAGTGAAGATATTATGTTATGTGTACTCATTTACATAGTATTTTCACTTACAAAAATTCCAGCCTCTCACATTCTTGCTGTTCCTTCTGTCATTTTAGTTTTAAGGTTGTGTGCAATATTTGAATTGTCAAAGTATGTAAAAAATAAGTTTATGTCTTGAGAGCATTTACTTTGTAAAAAAAAATAATACAAAAAGGTTAGATCCATCACTAGTTCACCCTCCCAACACCTTGTCAAAGTGAGACCAATACTGAATAATGATCTTTTAAGAAGTCATTACTTATTACAATGATAAAATGTTCAAATTATCAAATGTGATAATTCTAGTTTGAGTATGTTTTCTATTTTTATCATTCTTAGCATCTCATATCGCTGGATTCAATTTATTTTTTTCCTCTCATAAAGCTAGTTACTTAATAGTGACTTTTACATGTGGGGGCTCATATCATGCGATAAAGAAAATTAGACTATATTTTCAATGAGTAATATTATTTTAATCATTACATTTTATTTAATTTCTTTACTTGTTGATGTGATTGTTTGGATACTATTGAATATAGCTTGTTTGATATATACGGTTGCTTGTGAATGCTAAGAAATTTAGTCACAGACTGAATTCAATAACACCTGAAATTATATTCACTAACATCCGAACAACCATGTCAACAAATAAAAATAAATAAATTATACTGACGTTCCATAAAATTTCTAACAATTACACTGAATCTTTTTTAGATTTTTGAAATTACATTGATCTCCCTTCCGGTTTAATTTTTTTAAGAAATAACAATATTGCCCCTTTTTTTTTAATTTGACTGATTTTTTCTAAATATTTTTTTTCATTTTCAAATAAATATTAATTAAAAGCTTCTTTGACTAAAAAATATAAATTATTTATTTAAAATTTAATTTGGTATAAAATGAAAAAATTCTTTAAAAAAGTTAAAAAAAAAAAAAGGTCAAGATTTAAAAAAATTTAAAAACATATATATGAAATGAATAATTTTATCATTTTCAAAAAAAAAAAAAAAAAGATTGAAAGACAATTAATTTCAAATAATTAATAAAAATTTAATAATAAAAATAGCATTATTGAATATCCAATACACTGAAAAGATCCCGCATCAAATCCCTCGTCAACCAACCAAAAACAAGTAAATTAATTTTGACATCACCACCCATATCCACAAAAACCATGCCCTCTGCTGGATGACATCAAAGATCAAACCCTATTATGTATCTTATAAAAAAAAGCAATGCTATACATACCAAATTCTTTTACCAAAAAAAACAGTAGAGTGAGGGCCCAATAAATAAAAAATTTAAAAATAAAAAAAGGTGAAGGAACAGAAGAAGTGGGTGATGCATCTGCAAGATGGCAGGGTGGGTCCAAATTTATCAGGACGTGGGTGTTTTATGGAAATTTCTGATTCCAAATACAGGGATGTGATGAAATCCCAACGAATCCGCGACATAGAGCCGTTAGTGTGGGCCAAAGCCTAACCCCGTCGGCCTGAAAATTTCGTCGCTGTGATTGATTGATTGATGATAGATGAGAAGAACTAGTGTCAGCGATTAGACGTTCCCCAATTATTAATGCCCTCCACGTTTAACGTTCCTTTTTTATTTTTAAGGAACCCCTCCTTTGTTTTATATTTGTGTAAATTACACTGAATATTTTTTATTTTAATTAATAATATATAATTTTTTTTTAAATAATAAAACTATCTTTTTATTTATTTTTATATTTTAAAACTTTTTATTATTTTATAGAAAAATAAGTTATTTTTCTTAAATTTATTTTTATATAAATTTAAGATTTTTATCAATATTTATTTAAAAAATGAAAAGAAATTAATCAAAATAAAAAAACATAAAAGGAATAATTTTTTTTATTTTAAATAAAAAAATTGATTAGATGAGATATCTGTATAATGTCAAGTAAAATAAGAAAAGTTAATATAGTTTTAGAATTCTCAAAAGAAATTAATGTAACTACTAAAACTTCATGTGATGTCAGTGTAATTTATCCATTTTATTTAGATCCATGTCCATTTTGTACAAACCCAAATAATAAGAAAATTAATAGGATAAATTATACTGATTTATTTATGTTTTCTATAATTAAAAAATTAAAATTTTAAAATTATACTGTTCTTTTTTAATTTTATTGACAAACTACACATACATATTCTTTTGTATAATTATTTTTTTAAAATTACAAAAACACTTCATGTTTTTTTTTATACATTTTTTTTCAATTTTTACTAAAATTTTTTAACTTTTTTAAAATAGTTTTTTCAATTTATACAAAAATATATTTAAAATAAATGACTTATATTTTTATCTTTGATTAAGAATATTTTAATTAATATTTATTTAAAATTTTTAAAAAGTTAAAAAAATTGGTCAAAATTCAAAAAATCTAAAACAAAATTAAAAATTTTACACTTTCATTATTTTGGAAAAAAAAAAATCTAGAAGAAATGTATATATAATTTGTCAGTAAAAATAAAGGAGAACAATGTAATTTCAAAAATTTTATATGAGACTTTTGTAATTGTCAAAAACTTTATAATAGATCAATATAATTTATTCAAATTAAAATATAATTAACCATTTATTTAATGCATGCAATAATCCTTGTCTAGAGATTTGCCTAATAATAATAATATTAATAATAATAATCCTTGCTTTGATGCAAGTTAATCGTCTTATGTAAAAATATACAACTAAGATGGAAGATAAATTTTTTATTAATCATTAAAATTATTAATTATTAATTTTTTTTATATTTTATTAATCAAAAAATGTTCTTTACATGTACATTATTATTTTTATATATAAAAGATGACTTTATACATAGCTTTTGAATAATATTTTGATCTTTTATTAAAATACATATAATGTTTAATTTAAAGCGTAAAAAACCTTTAATATGTTTTTGAACTAAAGAATTTATATTTTTATGTTTGGATTTTTTTTGGTTCACAATACTTTTTATTCTAATCATTTTGAATTATCATAAATAATTTGTAAGACATGTCATAAATGAAATATATATATATATATATAATTATTTTATCTTTCTAATAACTAATATTATAAAAAATAAAATTTTAAAAATATTATTAATTATTAGTTAATAAAATTATTAATTATTCATCATGAAATTAACTAATTAAGTTGGTATCTTAAAAATTTATTAACTTATTAAATATTAATTATAAGAGAATTGATGGTATATAACTGGGACAATATTTTTATAATTAATAAGTATAACTTTTTATTGCTTAAATCACTTTTGATCATTTCTCAAGTAACTCATCAATTATTGGGCATTCCACGAATACTTTTGAATCTTTTTATTTTTCATTATGGAGGATGTGAAGGATTTAATCCAAAATGATAGTTTAGGGATTTAATTTGGAATAGTTTAGTATTTGGGGTTAATATTATCAAGAATTCAATTTTGATTTAGTTCTAAATATATTTAACATTAAATATTAAAGTTTCGTTTGAATAGTAATTATATAATTACCTTTATATAAAACAAATAATGACATATAAATGTGTGAAAATAACAAAATTTATTTTAGAAGGAGAGAGAGATATTAAAAAATAAAAAGAAGGAAAAGAAAAGACAAATTGTCAAAAGTAGAGGGTGTGTTTCGTAAATATAGCATGACGTTGGGTACGGATCACAAAAAGATAATCATCCTGACACGATTTAATTAGGGGAAGACGATGTAATAAATACGGAGGAGCTACGCAAGATTATGACCGTTGATTTACACATCCCACGTCCATGATTGTATCCCTAATCTGCTCACGTGTATGCCACGTCCTCCTCTTTTATCAACTGTGCCAGCCCTTCTCTCTCTGCTTCTCTTTTCCCATGAAAAAGAGACAATCTCTCTCTGGATTCTGGAAGTTTTTCGTCTGCATTCCCTTTCACCCAAACTTAAAGATCAAGCTTTCACACTTCCTCGTTTCCCCAGGTCTCCCTCTCTCTCTCCATGCTATTTTCCCAAAATAGAAGTTTGAAACAAAGCCACTTTGAACTCCAAATCTTCTTCATTCCATTCAACCAAAGTTCAAAGTACTAAAGTTCTAACTGTCTAACAGTTTTTCATTTTCTTTCTTTTTTTCTTCTTATCTTTTTAACTGTTAAAGCATTCAAACAATCTTCATTTTCATCACAAAGTTCCATTCACACTTTGAGGTTACCAAGAAAGATTATGATTACCATTAATGTACAGTTTCAGATCTGTAAAACCCCAAACCCCACTTCCATTTCACAATCTGCAATTCAATTTCTGAAGATCACAACATCAAATTATCCCAGTTGAGAGAGTACTAGACTGCAATACACATACACATATATTTATATATGATAGCAGAGATATGTCAAAACAGAACTTGGATGTGGTGGGAAGGATTGGAGGGCAGTGCAATATCAGGAAGAGAGGGTGTTCTTCATCTTCATCGTCGTCATTAGTGCAGAATTATCGATTGAAACGGGCATTTTTGGTTGGGAAGAGAGGAAGGTCGAGCATGCCTGTGCCCTTATGGATGGTGGCTTCGAGACCACCTTCATGTGCATTGAGAAATGGTGCATCAATGAAAAATCTGCCATCAAAAAATGGTGAATCAATGAAGGAAGTGTCGTTATCAGCACGAAAATTGGCTGCCACTCTGTGGGAGATCAATGAGGTGCCTTCGCCACCATTGAACAAAAATAAGATGCAGATGAGGAACAGAGAGAGAATTGTGAAGTCTTCGAAATTGTGTTCGATGCAGAGTCATTTGTCTGATCCATCTCACAGCCCTGGTTCAGAGGTGGGAGGCTTCTTTTCTTGGTGGGAATGTCTTTGTTTTGAAACTGGCATTTGAATTATTCAGTTGGGTTCTATTGATGGATAAAATTCTTATGTTTTTGAAGTTCAATTATTTTGAATTTTGCAGAGAATGGATCGATATAGAGATGGTAGTCACCGAAGAAGAACATCCATTGTTCCTGACTTGGGAGGCTTGGACTCTATTTACACTGCCAGTACAATCAAGGTAGACTAATACTATTCCTTTCATTTAAGTTTTTTATGTTGCAATGAGAGCACCATCCAAACTAGTTTTACATTATTAGCCCATTTAGATTTGCGTATTGTGGGACCCTCATATACTGGGTGAAAAACCTTTCCACTGGACTTTCTCTCCTCTGCTTGGCATTGAAATCATGAGATTCACAGGGAAATTTTAACTCCAATTACCTCCAACGGGAATTAACCTCATTGAAACTACAATGATATATGACATAGCAGTCCATATAGGCGGCTAAAACTATACCTTCTGTGTTAGAAACCAAGAAATTAGATAAACTATCTGATCTTCCCTCAATTTCCTAAGCTTATTCTCTTAGAAAATTGTCTTTGTAGCCACTCTTTGGTCTTCATGAAATGCACTCTGGGAAATGGACAATTCTCACGTTAACTCCAACAAACAGAGCACATGGGCTGGTTCTTTTGCCTACCCCACCAAACCTAACTATTCATATGGTTGATTTCCAACATCATTTTTATATAGTATTGGAATATTGTTTATTATGAGCATATTATCATAATAGGAGCCATAGAAAAATTTGATGTTCAAAAGAATTCAGATCCCTAGGGTCATCTCTTTCTGTTAGCTTTTATCCAACTTTAAGGAATATTATTGTTGATTTAAGCTTTAGGCTATGCAGATTGAAAATCAATCACGTCGCCCGACGCCAGGCAGATACATAGTTGGAGTTGAGACCCGTTTTGAAGGATGTAAGTAATGGCCTGACTGCATCTAAAGAGCTTCTGAAAGTTTTGAATCGCGTTTGCAGTTTGGAGGAGCAACACTCTTCAAACATAACCCTTGTCTCAGCTCTACGAGCTGAGCTTGATCGAGCCCGCATCCAGGTTGATCAATTAATCCAAGAGCAGCGATCTAACCACGGTGAGATTGATTACCTTCTGAAGCAGTTTGCAGAAGAAAAGGCAGCCTGGAAAAGAAAGGAGCAAGATAGGATTTACAATGCCATTGCATCCATAGCAGGAGAGCTAAATGTAGAGAAGAAATTGAGAAGACAGACTGAGAGATTGAACAAGAAGCTTGGCAGGGAATTGGCAGGTACAAAGGTAACTCTGTCGAAGGCAGTCAAAGAGCTAGAGAGCGAAAAGAGGGCAAGAGAGATATTGCAGCAAGTCTGTGATGAGTTAGCCAGAGGCATTGGAGAAGACAGAGCTGAAGTAGAAGAACTGAAGAGAGAATCTGTCAAAGTTCGAGAAGAGGTGGAGAAGGAGAGGCAAATGCTTCAGCTAGCTGATGTGTTGCGCGAGGAAAGAGTCCAGATGAAGCTATCGGATGCTAAATACCAGTTTGAGGAGAAAAATGCGGCTGTGGACAAGATGAGGAATGAGCTTGAGGCTTACCTGAGAAGCAAACTTGGTGAAGAAAAAGGTGATGGCTTTCCAAACTTTGACAGAAGTGAAGAGCTTGAGTTTTTTAAGAAAACACTTCTCAGATCATGTCAAAATGGAGACAAAGAAAAGGATGAAGGAGAAGTAGTGAATGGAGAAGACTATGAAGGGGATGATTCAGGCGACAGTGATCTTCATTCCATTGAGTTAAGCATGGACAACAATAGCAAGAGCTACAATTGGAGTTTTTCTTGTGGGGCTGCTGCTCAAGATGACATGATGAGGACTTCAGTTGATGGAAAAATTAAGGGGAGGAAGTCTATCTCTGAGAAAATTAAAAGCAGCATATCCTTAGAAAGAACAATTTCAGATGGCATTGAGTGGGACTTTAGCACTAGAAGTCAAAAAAATTCAGATGTCTTCGATACGGGAAGATCATTCAATATTACTTCACAAGCTTGGAAAAAAGATTGTGAAGATGAAATTGAGAGGTATAAAATGGTTAAAGATCTCAGAGATCATATATTGTCTGGTTCAAGAATAGCATCTTCTCAGGGTTTTGCTAGTCCAACACGGCACTGGGGCCAATCCTTGCCTTCCCAGGATCATGGTGGAATGGCTTACAGAAGTTCAACAGTCTTGCAGGAGAGCGGTTTGCAAGCAATGCTGGAAGGAATCAAAGGCGAACGCCAGAGCTCAACACATTTAGGAGAATAAAATTTTTTCGAGTTTTTGCTTCTTTTTTCATGAGTAATGATTTGCTTGCATATTCTAACAGATGGTCAAAATATTCCCAATGGCTGCTGTTTTCCAACAAGCCAATTGCCACAATATGGAATAGGAAACTGTGAATAGAATTTTGTATATTGTTGCTCAGATCTACTCAATCTTGTCTGTAAAAAACCTTCTGCTATTACTTGGCATACATGCTATTCATAAAACATAACATCAACTAAATTTATCGTGTAAACCCTATGCTTTACATCTGCATAAACAGCAACAACCAAAAAAAAAAACTATATAGTCAATGCTCTATTTTGTGAACCATTGTAATATGCTGCCACTTTGGCATCCTTTGTGGTTGCCCATAATAATTTTGTTCTATTTTTGCTCGTATTGTCCTCTACATTGAGGGTGAGCTTTGACACAATGATAAAGTTATTCTATTGTGACTGAAGGTCACGAGTTTAAGTTGTAAAACTATTTCTCCGCTCACGAGGAAGAACTAGCAAGAGCATTGTGCACTAGGCTTACCTCTTTATTTTTACTCTACATTGTTTTATCACCAAGTACATATTCTTTGTTATATATATTAAATTAAAATATATTAAAAAACGAGAAGAAGATCTGGCATGAAGAATTCATGCACCATTTTCAAAATATTCAAAAAAACTAGTTAAGCATTCAACTGTTTATGGAAAAATTACACATAAATTGACCTTTGTACTCAGGATGTCACCCCGAAAATGGGTAGGGTTGAGATTTCAATTATTGCACCCAAATTATAATGGCTTGTCCATAATTTGGATCTACTTGCATCCATTACCAGCTATAGTTGTTGAGTAGGCACTTGAGATAGGTCGCATAATCCAGCTATATTTCCAGCAAATGATTGCTAAAATGTAATGTGATTTCACAACAAAGGGATATTCTTCAGTCGTTTCGGTCGTATATGCTTATACAGCCAAGGAATTGGGAGAGTTGGGTCTCTCTCCATCTGGATTGGAAAGTTTACCAGGGGGAAGTTATTGAATGGACCTATCCCAATAGTCTTAACGACCAAGTGATAGGTCACTACAGTATAGTGTTATAAACGTGACCCTCAATCTGACTGTTGGAACCATGGTTCCAAAAGACCACCGAATAATTACTCGAGAAGGCTACCATCCATTGTACAACCCAAAGCACAAAAAAGGGCAATTTCAGAGAGTGAGAATGACAACTTGATATAGATGTTAAGTGCCAGAGTGCCTCATTGTTTGTGGCTTCTAAAGTTGGAAACTTTTTTTTTGTGGTTCAACAGTTGGTGAGTTAATTTGTACTACTGTTCAGCACCCCAAGTTCTACAAGTTGTCAGGTGTTCTGGGAAGAAACAATCTAATAGGTAGCGAGCACATTCCATCAGAAATTAGTTTTCCATTTCAAGATTTAAAGGCAGCAATGGCGCCCATTCTTGAAAGTTTCAATTAACAGTGTTAATACAATTGTTAGGGTAATTCTAGGAGTTCAATATTTTGAAAGGTATCAAGCAACCTGAATTAGATTAGACCACAGGTTGATATCCGTTACAAAAACTCTTCATTCAATTTTATTATTTTCTTATACTAATAGCTCTTCCTACAATTAAGCGTCTCATCAATTCCAAATATAATCCATAAAGACTAATCTGTTGCAAAACGTGAAAACTCCCTCATTATAGAAGATAAGTTTTGCATGTTCACAGCAAGAAACAGATGAATGTTTGTAATGTAGGATGACCAGATAAACATTCAGATTCACTATAACCAACCTTCAATGCAATTATGCAAGAAGACATTCTTTGATACAAGACAACACAACGACAACCAATTCATCTGACTTCGGGAATGTATACGGACCTAGTCATTTGTCTGATTCTTAGTGAAGACGCGCAACTTTTGGTGCAAGTAACATCAATTGTTGGCTGGTAGAGCTCCAGCACTATTTGTGAAGCACTTCATTTTTACCAGATGCTGATGTGAAAGTAACTGGGCTTGTTGGATGGTCCCTCACAACTAGAGTAAGCACTTCAGGCCTTGAATAATGCCCAACCACATCAAAATCAAACTTTGCACGTGCTATTTCTCCGAGATCTGTGGATCATTCAATCATCATAAAAACTGGAGGTATGTTATCAGAAAGAACAAAAACATAATTAAAATAGAGTAAAATATTAGAGGCAGGGCGCTCAGCATGAACTTAAGCAAAAAAGATCCCATGAGAGAGAGAGAGAGAGAGAGTTCCTTAAGAATGTGAGTCCAAGCATAAGGACAACCACAATTACATGAAATTCAATATTAAAATCCTACCTTGAGGTAATTTGTGGCATCCAAATTAGTAGAGCAAGGCAGATATTTAAAAGGAGAATCTAAGATTGCCCAGGAGAGTTACTAGGAGTGGCCTACAGAATTTTGATTGTGATCACTGCAGTGCCCAACTCAAAATGACCATTAGTGTAACAACAAATTGCTTTTACAATTTCAAAGGGATTTGTAGAGAATGGAGGTGCCACCTGCTTCTTTAGAGAATTAATGAAATTTAGCTCAGAAAAAGTCAAGAGATGAGTCCCATAGTTACCAACAATGTTACCTAGAACGTGGATCGTTATGGTACGGAAAACGGGAACGGAAACGTAAATCGTTACTTTTTAAAAAACATGGTATGTTAGGGGTAGGCTTCTTTGAATCACTTTGTTGAAACGGAATACGTTTATTTGGAACATGATATGCTTTTTGAGTGTATTTGTAATAATATTGGTATGTATATATATACACCAAAATGATTTCAACGA
Source organism: Nyssa sinensis (assembly GCA_008638375.1). NCBI lineage: Eukaryota > Viridiplantae > Streptophyta > Magnoliopsida > Cornales > Nyssaceae > Nyssa > Nyssa sinensis. The sequence goes on from CM018031.1 coordinate 31,259,666, forward strand.
ATCTAAGCCATTATAAAATAAAATTTCAATAATGTGTGTATTTTGTATGATTTTTGGTTACCACAATTCGCTCATCCTCTAGCAAATTGCGAATTGGAATCGCACGATTCAAAACATGGATCATTAGCAATTTAGAACGCAAGATTTAGTGTTCCGATATAAATTACCAAAAGTCCCAAAAAAATCATATAAAATACAAGAAAATACACACACATCATTGGAATTTTATTGTAAATGGCTTTGATTTATAATTTATTGAAAATTTTCTGGTGTATATATATACATACGAATATTATTACAAATACAATGAAAAAATATATCACGTTCCAAGTAAACGTATTTCGTTCTAATAAAGTGATCCAAAGAATACTATCCCTAACGTACCACATTCTATAATAAGTGACAATTTACGTTTCCGTTCCCGTTCCCGTTCCACGTACCAGAACAATCCATGTTCCAAGTAACATTCAGATGACAATCAGTCTAACAACGAATTGGTCCTACAGTAAATGGATTTGCAGAGAATTCAGGTGCCGCCTGCTTCTTTGGGGAATTTAATGATGTCTTGCTCAGGAAGATTCATATGAATTCCATTTCCTACAATTGTATTTATCAACTTACTATTTTTCCTTCAAAGGGAGATAATTCATCAAAACAGGTCAATGAATGCATGTTACTACTGTTTTGCAGAACGTTGGATTCCATAAAAGGAGGAAGAACCTCATATTTCCCAGCAAATGAAATACTCCCATTGTAATTTGACACAATATAACCAGTAATTGCAAAACAGAAAACACAAAAAAAAAAGGAAAGAAAAAGTAATGAAATAAGAAGTGTGTCCAAATAAATTGCAAATCATTACACACTTTTGGATTGTGCAAAAATGGAAGAAGAAGAGTAACACCCCCCCCCCCCAACACACACACACAAAAAAAAAAAAAAAACCCAAAACGACAGGGTGGGGGGTGGGTGAGTTCTGTGAAAAGAAGGAATTGACAATTTGAAATCTTACAAAATGCTGGCTTGCAATGTTGGTTGTATAATTGTACACAATATTTTCATTCCAATCATTTTGGAAGAGAAAATAAAAGAAAAATGAATGAAGTAATTTTCGAAGATAGATGCCCCAAATAAATTGCAAGAAAATCATTATAAGTTCCTCCATGTTTATTATATTTTTTTTTTGATAGGTCTCCATGTCTGTTACATACTTATGCAAGGTTGCAATGTCTTTATATGATTCTGCATCATAGTTTCATTCCAATTGTTTTGGAAACTTAAATGGAAAGTCAAATCTTTATAGAAAAAGACCTAACAATTCCATTCTCTTCTGTTAATTAATCACAAACACTACTGTTATATGGCCTAGATTATAAAGTTTAGGAATGCATAAGTAGTGGAGAACAGAACCATACCCAGATCAGCCGAGATGAGTGCCTCCCCTTCATAATTGGGGCCTGCCAGAACAGTTCCTGATGGTGAAATAATAACACTGCCTCCAGCACAAACAACAGAATCTGGTGTGAGATCTTCTATGCCTGAAAACACATATTCTGGAGGAGGTGGGTAATCTTTCCTTCGACAGAATTGGTTGGCTGATAAAATGAAACATCCACCCTCAAGAGCAATGTGGGTCATTGATGCTTGCCATACATCCCTAGAATCAGCCGTGGGGGCACAATATATTTCAATGCCTACATAGATCAAAATTTCGTAATTTAAATCATGGTTCGGAGACATCTTCATACCAAAAAACTTATAAACTATGGAAACAGAAAAATGAAATAACCAGATAAAATTATTATCTATGAAACTTCCAACTCATTTAATCAAATAGTTAACATTCATACCACGGTCAAACAGATTATTCAGATAGTTTTCAATCATTTAAATTCATATGTGACACATTGATATTCAAGCATATAATTCGATAACCTCTATCTATCTTAACAAAATCTGAACTTGGGAAAACAGGGCCATCAGAGTATCAGAATTATCCAATTTTAGAGTCTCAATCTAACAGCTGAGTGCAGTCAAGTTCTATAAATATATCAACTTTCAGTTATGTACTTGAAATGCTTGAACCATGTATCTCACTGTATTACATGAAGAGGCTGCCACTAGACCGGATCCAACATATGTATAGACAGAACTGCGCGTGCGCGCGAGAGAGAGAAAGAGAGAGAGAGAGAGAGGTAAATATAAATTACATTCCTTCGTTGACTGCCTGGGCAAGCTACAAAAGTTTTGAACTTCGTAACTGGAAACCAGCACAAAATAATTGGGGCTCTCAAACTAAGATTGTCCCTACATCATATGCCTCAAAAGTGGCCCAATATTTTGATTGCTTGAAGGTGGTTATTGATCCTGTTGGTCAAACAAAAATATGCCATATAGAATATGAAGTCTTGTTTATGGCATTAATATGTTTTTGTAAGAATGTGAGTCCAAAAGAGTGTCTGATGCCATTGCAAATACATGCCATAGCTATTGGAAAAAGATTAGAAGATTGCTGAGTCACATACAGATTGTTAGAATACCAATCGCCCCAAATGCTTAAGTTGTTAGAGAGGGCGTCTCTAACACGGACCCTCACATGTGGCCAAACTCTTCACCACAAGTGGGCCAACACCTGCATGAATTATAATTATCAGGGTGGCGGTGAGATTTGAACCCGGAACCTTTGCCAGCTCTGATATCATGTTAAATCACCAATTATTCTAAAAGATTAAACAGTCATAGAATGGAGCAACAATATATATCAAGCTCTTAACACTCCCCCCACATGCAAGCTCATCTAGCACATGAAAAGAGAAACAAAATTAACTCTGATACAATGTTAGAACAACAATTTGCTCAAAAACTTAAGCTATTAGAGATGATATAACATAAGTATCTAATCATCTAACATGCCCCCTCAAGTGTGGTTAAACTCTTAGTGTATCAATTATAATTATCAGAGTGACCATAAGGTCCAAAGCCAAGACTTTTGCCTACTTTGGTAGTATGTTAAACTACCAATTATTTTAAAAAAACTACCTTAAGAGAATGGGCCAACGATGATTATATAGAGAAAAAATAAAAACCGTGTGAGCCAGACAAGCCTGGCATAAGCTCAACCCAGGACCTGTCAATAATATGATCCCAGTGAACGAATTTCTCCAAAGAAATTTAGCTCATCAGATCTGAGAAAAATTATAATCCAAATGAAAAGAAAAAAGTAAAGGAGCAGGGTAGCATATGGAGAAAAGTGCACCTACCACGTTGCGTATGGGACAAGGAAATGACATAACTATATAAAAGTAATTTTCAGAGAGCTGTAACAAACCTTTTGCATACATTGCTGTTCGTAGAAGTGGCATTCTATTTTCCCAACATATGGCAGCACCTATTTTTCCAATTGGAGTCTCAAAAACTGGGATTGTTGATCCATCTCCAAACCCCCAGATTATTCGCTCCAATGCTGTTGGCATGACTTTCCGATGTTTTCCCAGGAATTGACCTTGAGAATCAAAAAATAGAACTGTGCAATAGAGTGTATATCCATCTCTCTCTATCACACCCATCACTAAATATACCTTATATTTTCCAGCCATCACAGCCAATCGTTCAACTTCAGGACCTGCACTTATCAAAATATGTTAATGTAAGACACTAGTTAAAAACATAAAAGATATATATTAAGATTTGTCAGAATAAAAAATTAGATCAATGACGCCATATAATACTCATGGGTTTTGGAAAACATCTCTCTCTCATATATACATAAATACATATGCATATGAGTGAGCACATAGGTACAGTATCCCATGCAAAGACCTGTATCCCAACAGATTGTGGCCTTAACAAGCCTGCCCTGAAAAACTTCACCCACATTTTTTTATTCTTAAACTCATGAGTTAAATCTAAGCGCCCCCCCCCCCCCCCCCCCCCCTCCCTCTCCACAAAACCTTCAAAGAAGTAAATTTCATATATTCACGTTCTATATGCTTATAAGAGAATACTTTGGTATTCCAGATGATATTATTATAGTAATCTTCAGTCTTCAGTTTGAAACTGAACATAATAGACATCTGTTACCAACTTTGGATTAAATTTGTAGTACAAATCTATAATCGGATTAGAAATTGGATGTAATATATAGAAGCTGTAAGATTTCGATTCAAGCTCTAGTACTTGCATATCTAACTGGATTTGACTTGTGCTTGATCTGCAGGTAAAGCTCTTAGCTCACAAGCCCATATGTGTCGCCTGTCTCATGGATTTTTTACTGCACCCCAGGTACCGGGGGCTATGGAGCTTACTATTCAATATCTAGAGATTTCCTCGTATCAGACAAAGCTTCTAGAATTATGTTTAATCTGCTCATTTCTAATTTTAAAAATAAAACTGCAGGTTGGAAAAGTCAGCTTTGTCTATGTGGAGGAAAATTTATCCTCTTGAAACATCTGTCAGCCAGCATTCTTATCGATATTCTTGTTACTACAAACCTTCCCAATATGATAAAAATAAAACTGCAGGTTGGAAAAGTCAGCTTTGTCTATGTGGAGGAAAATTTATCCTCTTGAAACATCTGTCAGCCAGCATTCTTATTGATATTCTTGTTACTACAAACCTTCCCAATATGGTTATTGTAGAAACTGAAGAATTTTTGCAGTTTTTGGTGGGGAGGGCTTGAAGATTGTAAGAAAACGCCATTGGCTACTCTAGGAAAAGTAGTAAACCTAACAAGGAAGGGGATCTAAGCTTTGCAGATTATAAGATATAACGGAAGATCTTTGCCCTGAAACTTCTGAGCGTCATCTACTTCACCAAATTCCTAAGTGGCAGATATAGCTAATAACATCATCACTATGGCTGGAGAATTTATGAATTTGATCCTCAGATTTATAATTCTCGGACATTGAAGCAAGTTCTTTAAATGAAAAATAATTACCTTTATAGCACTGAATTGAGTGCGGCAAAAGAGTGCATTAGTTCTTGGTATGAACCTTGGCTTGACAAGCACTTCATGTGAACTTCATAATTTCTATTGATCACAGAAACTCAATACTGAGAGACATTTTGGCCAAAAAAGTATTGATCTGGCTAGATTTCATTATCTCAAGAAGTTCACAAGATTTTATTTTCAATAGCCCCCTCTACCAACTTTGATAATATTGACGTGGAATACCAGCTCACTTAGAAGCCAGACAGTAAAGAGAAATTCTCAATTAGATTAGCTTAAGAAACAATTTGTGGTAAAGGTAAATGAAACCTTAGAAACCCCCCACACCTTTTTGATAATCATAAACACACATTCGCATCCAAATTCCCAACTGGCACCTGAACCTTGCATCTCTCAATTAGATTAGCTTAAGAAACAATTTGTGGTAAAGGTAAATGAAACCTTAGAAACCCCCCACACCTTTTTGATAATCATAAACACACATTCGCATCCAAATTCCCAACTGGCACCTGAACCTTGCATCTCTCCGTTGGAAGTGACGGGAGATGCCACTCAAAATAAGAGTTTATGAAACCAACCAGAATCTGTCTTCACATGGAAGCTGCTGAACAGCTGTTTTTCTCTTGATTCTGTTCTCTGCTTTTTTTTTTTCATTTTATTTATTTCGTAAACACGTGTCCACATCCCAATTCCCAATTCCCAACTGGCACCTGAACCTTGCATCTTTCAGTTGGAAGTGACAGGTGAAAATCAGAAAGAATTTCTGTATTTCTGTGTGTGTTTTTCATATACAAACTATAGGTATTTATAATACAACTGGGAAGCAAAATAGGAAAGAGTTAAAAAAGGAAAGAAGAAAATCTTCCTACAATTTCTCTATAATTTCTAACTCTAATTACTCCACAATAATCTCTACCATAATTTTTACCTCTAATTACTCCACTAATTGGAAATTTCTACGCTCCCCCTCAAGTTGGATCGTAAATGTTAATCATATCCAACTTGTAGATGATCTCGTCAAAACTAAGCCAAAATAGTCCTTTGGTGAAGATATCCGCAGTTTGTTCTTTTGTAGGAACATAGGTCATACAGATAATTCCGTTCTTAACTTTTCCTTGATAAAATGTCTGTCCACTTCTACATGCTTGGTTCGGTCATGCTGATCCGGGTTGAGAGAAATGTTGATGGCTACTTTATTGTCACAGTAAAGTTTGATTGGGAATTTTACTGTGACCTGTAGTTCTTCCAAGAGTTTCTTTAGCCACAATCCTTCACATATCCCTTGTGCAGTAGCTCTAAATTCGGCTTTAGCACTGCTTCTGGCCATTACACTTTGTTTCTTGCTTCTACAAGTAACCAAGTTTCTCCATACATAGGTGCATTACCCGGTAGTGGACTTTCTATCTTCTATTGAACTTGCCCAATCAGCATCTGTGAAGACTTCGACTTCCTTGCATTCTGATTTCTTGAAGAATAGTCCTCTACCCAAGGAGCCTTTGAGATATCTGAAAATCTTGTACACAGCTTCTAGGTGAGTTTCCTTTGGTGAATGCATGTGTTGGCTCACCACACTAACTGCAAATGCAATGTCAGGTCTGGTGTGCGATAGGTAGATTAGCTTGCCAACTAGTCTCTGATATTTGTCCTTTTCGACTAGATTTCCCTCATCCTTTGGATTCCTTCCTACTTCGATAGGTGTGTCACTTGGTTTACATCCAAGCAAGCTAGTGTCGGTTAGAAGGTCAAGAACATACTTTCGTTGAGAGACACTAATACCCTTTTTTGGTCTGGCAACTTCCATTCCCAAGAAGTATCGCATTTGTCCCAGATCTTTTACTTCAAATTCAGTGGCTAGGATTTTCTTCAGTCTCTCCATCTCCACTAAATTATCCCCAATTAGGATTATATCATCAACATAAACAATTAGAATTGTTTTCATCCATCTTCAGATTGCTGGAAGAACATAGTGTGGTCTGACTGCCCCTATTGATATCCTTGACCCTTTATCACCTTTGCAAACCTATCGAACCATGCTCTAAGTGACTGCTTGAGACCGTACAGAGACTTCTTGAGTTTGCATACCCTATTTTCTTCTCCCTTCTTACAAAATCCCGGTGATATTGTCATGAAGACTTCTTTTTCTAACTCACCATTCAGAAAGGCATTCTTAATGTCAAGTTGTTGAAGAGGCCAATCCAAGTTGACTGCCAATGACAAGAGGACTCGAACTGTATTCAACTTTGCCACAGGTGCAAACATCTCTGTGTAGTCAACACCATAGGTTTGTGTAAACCCTTTTGCAACAAGGCAGGCGTTGTAATGCTCGATTGTTCCATCAGCCTTGTATTTCAAGATAAAAACCCATTTGCAGCCTACCGGTCTCTTCCCTATCGATAAATCCATCACAACCCAAGTATCATTTTTTTCCAACACCCGCATCTTTTCTAGTACTGCATCCCTCCATTTGGGGACCTCCAAGGCCTCCTGAATATTTTTTGGAATTCCTGTACTATAAAGGTTAGAGGTAAAAGCACGAAACTTTGTCGACAGAGCATTATAAGATATGAATTTCGAGATAAGGTGGAGAATACATGACCAAGTTGATTTTCAGAGAGCAATGGGTAAATTAGTATCAGGAGACTCAGTTTCATCATTAGACTTGGAAGGGGACTCTTTGGATACTCGGAGCTATCACCGGAGCCAACTCTCTTGGTGCTTCAGTTGTGAGATGTTCCTTGTACCTTGATTTTGGCCTCCGTGAATAAACAAGTATCTCCTTATCCTGTTGTTTTTCTACATTGCCTCCTGAGTTCAAGTTTCCTTCTGTAAATGGCACACTAGAACAGGATAGTGTGGCAGGTTCAGTGTTTGGGATAGGCTCAGAAAAGGAGAGTTCAACATCTAATACCCGACCTTCACTTAAATGCTCCCCTTGAAGAGAGGGCTTTTGGAAGTAAGAAGTGTTTTGAAAAAATGTAGGCTCTATTTGCTTATATTTTCAAAAACAGTTTTTTAATTTCAAAACGCGAAATAAGCGTTTTAAAATAATTTTTTTTTAATTGTTTAAAATTTAGATTATCATATTCAAATGTATTTTCACAGTTTTAAAAAAATGAATTACCAAATTTTGAAATATATTTCAAAAAATTATATCTGAATCACTATCCAAACGAAGCCGTAACATCAAGGCTCACAAAGACCCGTTGGGTGGATGGATCATAGCACTTGTAACCTTTCTGAGTAGGAGAATACCCAATGAAAACACACTTAATAGCTCGAGGGTTGAATTTATGCCGATGGTGGGAATGGACATGAACAAAGGCAGTACAACCAAACACTCTGAGAGATAGACTAGAGGAGAGGCGAGAGTGAGGGAAGAATTGCTGAAATGTTTAGAGGGGTGTAGCAAAAGAGAGAACACGGCTAGGCATTCTATTGATGAGGTAGGTAGATGTCAAAATAGCATCACCCCAAAACATTTTGGGCATATATATAGTGAACATCAAGGTACGAGCAACGTCAAGAATGTGTCTATTTTTTCTTTCGGCAACCCCATTTTGTTGGGGAGTGTTGACACAAGAACTTTGATGAATAATCCCATGTTGTTGAAAATAATCACCCAAAGTAGTATTGAAATATTTTGTGCCATTATCAGTGCGCAGAATTTGAAGTTGTGCCTAGAATTGTGTTTGGATTATGGAGTGAAAATTGATAAACACAGAACGAACATCAGTTTTATCCTTTAACAGGTAAACCCAACAAACTTAAGTATGGTCATCAATAAAGGTAACAAACCATTTGGTATGAGTACGATTAAGAATACGAGAAGGACCCCACAAGTCATTGTGAATCAGAGTGAACGGCTTGGATGGTTTGTATGTGGATGGCGGAAAGGATGTACAGTGATGTTTTGCAAGTTCACATATTTCACATTGAAAATCAGAGAATCCTTTATTCGGAAATAAACGTTTCAAATATTGAAAATTGGGATGACCCATTCAAAAATGCCATAACAAAAGTTCACTATCCTTGAGACATGCAAAATCACAAATGGCAATTGGACCCTGTTTTTTCACATCAGCGTCTTCAAAGTAGTAGAGATCAGCACACTCCTTAGTACTGCCAATCGTCGTCCCTGATAATAGGTCCTGAAAAAGACAATGAGAGGGAAGAAACTTAGCAGAGCAATTGAAATTTTTTGTCAACTGGCTAATGGATAACAAATTACATGATAACTTTGGAACATGAAGAATAGACTCGAGAATAATAGAGTCAGAGAGGTGAATACTCCCTTTTTCAGCTACAGAGGAGAGGGAACCATCTGCAATTTTAACCTTAAGATTACCAGCACAAGGTGAGTATAAAGAAAAAAAAGTGGTAAGAGCCAGTCATGTGATCAGAAGCACCAGAGTCAATAATCCAAGGAGTTTTTGAGTGAGAGGCAGTAATGAGGGCGTTTAAAAAATTATCTCGGTGTGCTAATAAACCAGAAGGAGTAGCCGTGGAAGACTGACCAGAGGGTTGGAGGCTAGAAAAGATTTTGTAAAGTTGATCCAACTGGTCAGAGGTAGAGGCACCGCTCGGAGTGTGTTGGACTGTTGGAGGGGGCTCGGCCTGAGGGTCAGCAGTAGCGTGATAGCCACGAGTGCGATGAGTCTGCCGTGGTTTCCAATCAACGGGCTTCCTATGGAGCTCCCAACAGGTAGCCTTAGTATGACCAAGCTTATGGCAATGTTCACACCAAGGTCAGCCTCTGTTTTGTTTCGGCCCAGACCCAGTCAAGGGGCCTTTTGTTACCAAGGCAAATACTTCAGGCCCAACAGGAAGAGAATCCTTTAGCATCACTCGACACCGCTGCTCTTCACACCTCACTTCCTAGAAGACTTCACGTGTGGAAGGCAGAGGGCGTTGACCAAGAATACGTCCACGAACATCATCCAAGTCGCGGTTGAGTCCAGCAAGAAACTTGAAGACTCTCTCAGTTTCGAGTTTCTTCTTGTAGCGAGCACTATCACCAGAGCACTCCCATTCATCGTCGAAGTTGAGATCGAGTTCCTGCCAAAGAGCCGTCATCTCCATGAAATATCGGTGACGTCCTTCTCTCCTTGCTTTATCTGCCATAGTCGAGTCTTGATGTCAAAAATCTGATATGAATCGCCAACATTAGAATACGTCTCTCGAACGGCATCCCAAACGTCTTTCGCCGTCAGCAAGAAAAGATAGGTCTTTCTGATGGCAGGTTACATGAAATTCACCAGCCAAGCAGTCACCATGGAGTTCTCGGACGTCCATTTCTGCAGAGAAGCAACATTCTCGGTTGAAGCTGGCTTGGGTGTCGCGCCAATAAGGTAGTCAAGTTTGCCGTTGCTGTCGAGCACAAGCCGAATGGACTGAACCCATTCACTGAAATTTTTCCCATTCAGCTTCTCCACCGTGAGTTGAAGGGGCGAGAGAGAAAGGCCACTGAAACCCATAGTGGAGAGAGCTTCGAACTTGCTGCTGGGAGCTTCTGTTATGGATTGGATCTAAGGTGCTGGGTAAGTATCTGGGCTAGGCTGGAATTTTTTTTTTTTTTCGATGGTTTAAAAAGAAATTGGGTTAAATTTTTGGACGTGGATTACAACCGGGTCTGGGTTAAGGTTGCGTATCAGCCTCTCCGTCAAACACTTTATCCTCAATTTCTCTGTGGATCGAATTAGCCTCTCGATCTGCAGCTTCTTCCACCGTTACTCAAAGAAGGGAGACATTTCGGGCTTGTCTCAAGCTCTCAGCTTCTGAGATCTGATTCAATGGGATCAAGGGCGACACTCAGGAGATAGAGGAAGGATACACCCAATTGTGCACTGTTCGTGAATGCCTCACAGAGACACTCAACGTCGGCCTTCAACACCGTCTTCAAGCCAGAGCAACATATACCCTCAGGCTTGGTCTTGTTGCTATCGGCAGAAATGAAAGAGAGACAGTCGACCAAGTCCAGGATCAAGCTCGAACAATCGACGGAAGCAGATTTCTTGGCGATAAATTTGAAGGTCAATCAGACTCTCGGTTCCCCCCTTCAAACACAGCCATTCTTGTACGCTCTGCTTCAATCGGTGAACGCGATGAACTGGATCTGCGATTGGGATTCAGTGATGATCAACAATGATAAATAGCGGCTCGATCTAGAGATACTATGACAATGATGATCAATCTGGCGTGGGTGAGGGATCGAGAGCTTTCTTCTGTGACGAAAAAGTAAAGTTGTTTCCAATGATGAAGACTGAGGGCAGACTCTCTGCAACGGTGAGCTCTACGCTCTGATATCATGAAATCAGAAAGAATTTCTGTATTTCTGTGTGTGTGTTTTTCATATACAAACTATAGGTATTTATAATACAACTGAGAAGCAAAATAGGAAAGAGTAAAAAAAGGAAAGAAAAAAATCTTCCTACAAGTTCTTTATAATTTCTACCTTTGATTACTCCACAATAATCTCTACCATAATTTCTACCTCTAATTACTCCACTAATTGGGAATTTCCACAACAGGCTATACCACTCAAAATAAGAGCTGATGGATATGAAACCCTTTTTATTTGGCACAAAGAAATTCCAAGCAGAATCTGTCTTCACATGGAAGCTGCTGAACAGCTTTTTTCTCTTGATTCTGTTCTCTGATTTTTTTCATTTTATTTACTTCATATTGCTGTTGGGTTCTTCTCTAGATTCTATCCTCAAAAGGAAATATGTGGATTAGCTTCAAAATGTAAGCACAGACATTTAATCACTAATTAAGTAGGAGATATGACATCTATGCTATGAAGCAAGTTCAGTAATATTGTTGATGTTCAAGCTTAATATCAGACATCTACTTGTGCTAAAAATCCCAGTTGGTGGAGCAAATAATCAACAAATGAGACTGTTCTTCTCTTAAAAATAGTTCCTTCTATAATCTGCAGGGTCATTTGGAATAAGAGAAACATGAAAAGTTTCGAAGGAACCAAAAGGTTCCCGAAATCTTTCTAATTCTCTTAGAAACTGGTTGGAAGACTTATCCAAACTTTTTCAATCCAAGTATGAGTGATTGGGATTTGAAGAAATCAGTTTGGCCATTTTGAACATCCCCTTGGTTCCTGCCCGTGGGGCATCAAGGGTCCATAAATGGGAAACTTTCTGTGGTGACTTTAGTCTTCTTCTTTCAAGCATCTTTGGGGACTTTCAAACTAAACTAGATGATTCAAGAAAGAATAAACATGGGTTAAAGAAGAATGAAAGAATTATCAGAGACTGAATTGGAAACAGGATAATTGTTTTTGTGATCCTATAGGCAACTATCCAAATAGAGTGGCAGAAGTTCTAGCCATTCATCATGGACTTGTAATTTTCATGGAGTTCATATTGAGAAAATCCTTTTGGAGAGTAACTCTCTTGTTGTGATATCAGTTCTTTGCAGTAAATTTCCATGCCCTTCTCATGCACCCCATATTTTAGAGACATCTTCTCCTTTCCTATCTTCAGGTATTCCCATAGCTATAAAGAAGCAAATCAAGTTGCTGACTAATTGGTAATTTTTTCATTCGCTGTTAGGCAGGAGAGTATTTTTAATAACTACAGAACTTCCACGAGACATTAGTAAATGTTTAAAAGAAAATTAAGTGAGTCTTCACTATATCCAATCTAGATATTGTTTGTTGTTAAAGCAGCAGCGCTCATAATCGTTATTTGGGCATCTCTAGACCTTCTAAGGAGTACATTCCTCTCCTCCCTGCCCCCACCCCCCAAACATGCTAGAACACACCAAATCCAACCCATTGCAGCCATGTCACTGGCCTCAAAAAACATGTCGAAGTATTCACATGGGCTAAAGTGGAAGTTGAAGGATCAGGTTTGCTTTGGCCTTTTAAAATATTAGGTGGTAATGTAATAACAGTAGCATTCTTTTTTTTTTTTTGATAGGTAAATCACACACATGCACAATCTACTCCTCAAGGGGACTTGAACCTTCAACCTACCAAATAAGCTAGAGCTTGTTGGTGTAGTAACAAGCATTCATATGGATGAGTGGGTGGGATGGCTTTAGTAGTCAGTAACAAAAAAGTGTATGTCTAGGAAGCATTACAATCAGAAAGCATCACAATAATTTGTTTGAAAACTCTGAGAACCTAGGACTTCAAGAAAATGTAATTTGAGAGCTGAACAGAACACATACATACCAAAGAAGAACGAACACGGAAATGGGACTCGAATACGACACAGCGGAGACACGCGGACACGAAATTTCTCAAAAATGTAAGACACAGATACATCATAAATACATTGAATATAATTTTTTTATATGGCCATGGAATAAAGACTTAATATTATTTCAATCAAAATTGGCACAAAAATATACAAATTACAACTATATTATTATATTAAAATATCAAAATAACAAAGCCATTAAATAAAAATTCAAGAACTTCTTAATTTAATCATTAACATCCATGATCCAAGTTCCAAAATAAATTTGCTACCTACTAGAAAGAATACATATAGTTGTTATTAGCAAAGGTTAAATATATAAATTCACACCTGAGAAGGGCAAATCCATAATAACAAAAAAAAATGATTGACTATAAAAATCAAAGCCTAAGATTCCTAAAAAAAATTATATAGGTTTCTAAATACAAGGGTTCTCCTCCTTAACCCAAAAAAAAAAAAAAAAGCAAACGCAAAAAACTATCTTTTAAGCCCCATCGTGAGAGCTCATCCCCATAAAAAATGCTTCAATCTCTTTTCTTCCATAGACACTTAAGTTTGGCCAATGGAGCCATCCTCCAAGGAATCTTCAACTCCTTCCTAGTACGGTCGCACTTCCACTACAAGAAAAACTCCCTAATTGTGGCCGGTGTCACCCAAGAAATCCCAAACAAGGAAAACACCATACTCCATGCACCACTTGCCATCTTACAATGTACAAGAAGATGGTCCATTGTTTCTTCCTCACATTTGCACCTACACTGGCTAGCAAACTGAAAGCCTCCTTTTTCGCAGGTTATCTAGGGTGACAATGGCACTATGCCGCTAACCATGCAAAGAATGCCACCTTCTTCGGGACCGGGGACCTCCAAATCAACCCCCATGGCAATGACACATCATGTCTCCCCACCATCTCCTTCTAAAAAGACTGAACAGTGAGCTTTTGTGGCTGCTCAGTATCCAACTCATGACATCCTCTCTTATCTCTCTCAAATGAAACCTAACCAATATTTGCAAAAATCCCACCACCTCCACACAGTCTTGCCTCCCACAATGGACACACAATAAGCTACCAGGGCATCTCTATTAGTGCCGATGTTGAATAAGGCTGAAAATCTCTCCTTTAAGGATTTGTCACAACACCAAGCAAACCAAAACTTCGCTCTAGTTCCCTTCCCAACATCATAATGAACAAGTAGATGAAACTCCTCTTTCCCCTTTCAAATGGCCTTCCACTCCCCACAACCATAGGTTTCCTTAACTTCCTTCAAACACCATCCCCCATCTTCACTTCCATACTAGAAATCTCTCTCCTTCAAGGATTTATCACAACACCAAGCATCAAACCAAAACTTCACTCTAGTTACCTTCCCAACATCATAACGAACAAGCTAATGAAACTCCTCTTTCCCCTTTCAAACGGCCTTCCAAATCCCACACCCATAGGTCTCCTAAACTTCCTACAAGCACCATCCCCCATCTCCACTTCCATATTTAATAGACATTACTTCCCTCCATAAGGCTCCCTCCTCCATAGCATATCTCCACAACAACTTGCCCAAGATAGCTTTATTGAATACTTTCAAGTCTTTGAAACCGAAAACCCCCTCCTCCAAAGGATGCTTCACCTTGTCCCATTTGATGAGATGAATCTTCCTCTCACCCTTCTTGCCATCTCACAAAAAATCCCACTACAACTTGTCCAATTTCTTCTCCACTGAAGCAAGATCATGAATAGAGAAAAAAAAAGGGAATATCATAAGTGGGGAGATTCACCAATGTGCTCTTAACAAGAGTGGCTCTCCCTGCTTTTAATAGGTACTAACATTTCTAGCCTACCAATCGTCTCTGGAATCTCTCTATAAAGAGGGAAAAAAATTATAAACAAATGAAAAAAAATTACGAAAACGTGTGTGTAACATGTATGGGACATGTCCAAAATTCAGAAAAATAAAAAAATAGACAATCTTTTTTTGCATGTCCAAGACATGTTTGAACGTGTCTGTGTCTCAAACGTGTCCGACCTCGATACGTAAGTCAAAATAGAGTGTCCGTGCTTCATAGACATATACAAAAGGGATCAATTAAGCTTCATCCTTGCAGAAAATTGAAGCCACTTGACTAATATTTCTTGATGAATTGTCTATTGGAATGGTTTGAATTTTCCTAATATTAAATAATTGATTAAAATTAATTATTATAAAGGCCAATTGGTGTGAAATAGCAAGGTAGAACAAGTTTGGTAGTTAATTGAGGCCATTAAGTTATGTAACAGAACCAAGGGGCAATTTGGTGATTTTATTGCAACACGAGACTACGCGAGGGTAGCACTTGGAAAACAAGAACATTGAGACTTAGAAATTTTTTCAGAATTTCATTTAGTTGAAAGAATGAGAAGACAAAAGGGTAGAATTACCATTGACCCAAAAGGAGGAAAGTAAGCTTAATATTTAAAGTAAGGGCAAAAGGGTAAAATTCCTTTAAAAGGGGTTAAAATCTGACCTATAGAGACAAATCCCACCCAAAACCCGATCACTCTCGTGCTCTCTCACCCTCACCATGCAGCTAGGGCTTTAAGCCATCTTCCCCCTTCATTTTCTTCATCATTGAAATCAAAGGCTAGATTAAGGGTTCTAAAGCTAGGGTTTGGGAATTTGGAGTTCTCTACAACCATTTCAAACATTCAAATTTCCAGATTTTTTAAGAACATTTAACTAGGGCTTGGAGATTTCTCAAATTGAGGTAGGGGTCCATCCTCCCTCATGACTAGTTTAAAGATACATGTAGATAAGAAGTGTTTTATGCATTTTTATTGCATCTAGCATGCTATACTTAAAACCCTAAACTCATACATTGAGTATTGTGTGTATATATGATGTAATGTGTGTGTGTGTGTGTGTATATATGTGTATATATAGTGTTCTTGAGCATGCTAGAAATATGATACATTGACTCTTGGAGGTGTGGAAATCGTGTGTGTGGTGATTAGTTCTCATAAAGATGAATATTGGGCATGATAATGCATGTTTATAATGTAGAGCATATGAAATGCTTGATAAAATGCCTCAATGATATTCTTGTCTAGCCTAGACTTGCATTTGGTTCATGATTTGTGTTTTGAAATAGAACACATATTAGAAAGCATGAAAAGTCACGTGTGGTGCATTGAAAAGCATGGGATGGATGTTACTCAAAATATGTTTATGTATTTGTTGACATAGGAGATGACACATCAACACTTATATCACGAAGTAAAGACTTGACCCACAAGATCCCACACGTAGTATAAGCCATAGCACGATATTTTGCCTCAGAACTAGAGCGTGCTACCATATTCTATTTTTTGTTGCACCATATAACAAGATTATTACCAACAAATGTGCAATATCAAGAAGTAGACCCCCAATCACTACAGTTGCCTGCCTAGTCAGCATCATAAAATCCAATCAAACGTTCCTTTCCAAGAACAGCATACCCTGGAAGATGAACATAGACTACACACCAAAAAACACAAGGGGTCAAACTAGAAGGTGGAACAACAGGATAAAGGATAGAAAACGGAGACCTTATTGCCCAAAAGAGAGGATGTCATGCAATTATTGAGATAAGTAGCAATCAAGACAGCATCAGCCCAATAGGAATTTGGTACACGCATATTAAATAGTAAAGTACGAGCAAAACCCAATAAATGACGATGCTTACGTTTAGCAATGCCACTTTGTTGAGATGCGTGTGGGCAGGTAGTCCAATGGATAATGTCACACACAACGCAAAAGCATCTATAAAGGACTGAGTATATTCACGTGTATTGTCAGGTCATAAAACTTTGATGCGTTTGTTGAATTGACCCAATATTTTATTATAAAATGTAACAAAAATTTTAGGCAATTCAAAACAATCTTTCATAAGAAAAGACCAAGTAATTTGAGAGAAATCATCCACGAAGATTACAAAATATTGAAAATCATAAGTATTTTTTATTCTTGTAGAACTCCAAATATCTAAATGTACAATATTAACACGACTAGATTGACGACTTCTTAAACTACTAGGAAATGAGCTACAGTGATGCTTGCCTAATTGGAAATCCTCACATTCCAAAACAGATATAGGACTCAAATTGCGGATAGCTTGATGTAATTTCTATAATAATGGGTGACCCAAACAATAATACCCCTGCAAAGGAGAAACTATTACACTCAAGGCAGCAATAAACTTGCTAAGATCCAAATAATAAAGACCATTGCACTTGTAAACACCTCATTTTTGTACCCTTGATTGTATAGAGTTAAAACCTTAACTTCGCGGCATTCCGAAGACATTTTGGCATATTTCAAGAAACCCCTTGATTAGGAGTAGTTTTGTCATTTCTGAAAAATTAGTAAGATATTTCTCACCTAGGAGTATTTTGGTAATTTCTCTCACAATTTGATCCTCGAGAGTATTTTGGTCATTTTACACATTTTTTACCCCAAAAAACATTCTCGTAATTTTGCACATCTTTCTGATCCTCAAGGGCACTCCTGGTGATTCCTACAGGCTTCCCATCTCATAAGAGTATTTCGGCAATTTTACCACAGTCCTACCACTAGTAGGACTCCTCTGCCGATTGGAGGGTATTTTGATAATTTTACTAGTCCTACCAAAGGTAGGACTCTCCAGCCCTTGAAAGGCATTTCGATATTTTTGGCCAAAGTCTTACCTTGGGAGGACTCTTTTGCACTCTATGCCTTTTGGAGGGTATTTCAATAATTTTGCCAGTCCCACCTCTAATAGGACTCTCCTGCCCCTTGGGCAGCATTTCGATAATTTTGTCAAAATCCTACCTCTAGTAGGACTCTTCTGTCTTTTGGAAGGCATGTCAATAATTTTGACACTATTTTGCCATGTGAGGGTATTTTGGTCATTTTGGCACAATCCTACATTTAGTAGGACTCTTTAGTCACTTAGGGGGCATTTTGATAATTTGGTAATTCCAGTCCTTTAGGGACAAATTAAGCACATTTTCATGCCTTGAAAGGCAATTTGGTCATTTCCCATGCCTTGGGATAATCTAGAGATTCTTCATCAAATTTGGGAGTAATTTGGTAATTTTGAGTGATAGTTGTTCATTTAGGCATAACTAAGACTTCCATTTTTTGGAGTTTTGTTGGATCTAGTTTTTAGACATTTTCTTTAGAGATTCATTGAATCTAGACATTTGTATTTTTAGAGTTTATTTAGAAATAAACTCTTTTTTTCTTAATTATCATTTGGTCTTGCATGTAGACATTGATTCTATAGGTTCTTGCATTTTCATAATTCATTTTTATTCCATTTATTTAGGATATTCATTCCTTGAGATAATTATTTGATTTTCTTAGTTATTTAATCATGTAATTATCACTCAAAACATGATCCTAGCCCTCCATTTGTGAGGTCAATTATAGGTCCCTGAATCAAATCTCAACATTTTGCCTATAAATAGACCCCCTTAGTCACCATTCTAGGGGGGCCAGAAATTCATAGCCTTATGTTGTGCTAGTGCCGGAGCTCTCTCTCTCTTGAAGTTTCAAGCCTTTTTCCTCTCAAGGCTAAAGCCCTGCCTGATTGTCTCAAGTCAAGAAGCAAGTCGGAGTTCTGCCCGAGTGACAATTCCGAATCAAGTAGTCCTAGTCGAAGTGTTGCCCAACATCCGCGACTATACGTCCCTGAACCCTTCTTAGTCCTTTTTACCCAGTTTTTTCCTTCGCCGTCACTCTTGATAGAAGAGGGTAAACCGGAGAATTACATGACTCTGATTCCATCTTCGAATAGATACGTTCAACAAGAGACTTGTAACCTTGCTTTGTGTTGAACATGCACTCAAAAAGCTCATAAACTCGAAATCCATTATGCTCCTATGAATACATCTCTTCAAGAGATACCCATATCTTCTTTGTCGTATCGAAAAACTGAACATTCGAGAATACATATGACTAAATGCTAAGCCACAACTAAGTCATTACTAAGGAATTATCACTTCACCAGTCTTTAATTTTTTATCATCTAAAGTGGGTAAATCCTCAGTGAAGTACTTAATTACATAGAAATACTTTAAAAGCATGAGACCAAGAATAGTAATTATTGCCATTCAATTTTACAGAAGTAACTGATCGCACTTGATCATCCATGGAATGATTGTTGACATCATAAAGAGAAGCCATAAGGAATGGAAAAAAAAAAAAAAAAGAAGACCACACTCAAAAAACAAGCTGAAGAAGCAACTCACAATATGCAGCAACAGCCCACAATGCAACACATTGAAAAAAAAAAAAAGAAGAATAGAAACCAAATGGCTTCAAACTAACCACTACAACAAAGGAAGAAAGCACCAAAAGCAGCCAAACAAGCCCTTAAACAAAATTTGATGCGCTAAACAACCCAATCGACTAGCACACAACATGCACAGATCTGATATGCACAAAATTGTGACAACACGTACAACTAGAATAGGGGCCGACCTGTGATGGAGAGTCTCAGTCAAACACAATCCAATCGAGCATGGGCTAGTCAAAACAAACTTCCTAGGGCTTAGCCACACCCCTTGGGTGTGATTTGAAGCATCAAATCTGTGTCATTTGGTCTGGATTTGCAGATTGAAAAATTGATAACCATTTTTGTGAAAAAAACATTCAAAAATAGAAAACTCCCCTCAAACAGCCTCAAAACAATTGACAAAAATCACCATAAACACCAATATTGAAGTACAATTAAAATCATGGTTGCCGGTCACTAAAATATGTTGACGTCAACATGAACGATGACATCAACAGCCTACAACAGTGTGCTTCTTCTCCAGATGTCTCTGCTGTGTTTTTATTACTTCTAGCCCTAATTGAGTGCTCTAATACCAAGTTAAGTTGTATTATTAGAATTTCTATAAAAGAGAGAAGAGAAAAGAGAGAAAATAAACAGAAGTGTGGGTTGTGTGTATCCACTGTCTACACATCACCAATTATTTATATTATGCAAAGGAAGGCATGCAAACTACAATATTGCCCCTACTTAAGTACTCTATCTTACAAAATAAGGAATTAATAAATAAGAACTCTAACAAAAATATAGTTACTCAGATCAACAAATCGTAAGAAAAATCTATAGATTGAATAATAACACATTTAATATACATACATACTTATATATAAAGAAAAATCTGAAATTTCTCAACATCACTGTGAGGGGAAAAAAGCTCTTTGTTTACAAGATACCAATTGACAAAAATCTTCAGAGCACGCTCCTTTCAATGACAATATCACCAATGGACCTTTCATTACTTCAAATTTTTAGTAAAATCCACCAATATTTTAATAGAGGAAATTAAACGTCAGATTACTTGAATAAAGATTTTAAAAAATTACATGCACAAGAGAGAAAAAAAATAGCAAGAGATAGAAAGAGAGAGATACCCATTCCACTGACAACTAAAAAGATGTATTTCATTCATTGGAAGTATTGACATAGCCGAGCAGCAATACTAATCATAAAAGGGATATCAATGTATATATAAATGCACCTGCAGTAATGTTAGATTGACATAGGCCAATTTTAATTTTCCAAAATGTTCCATTAAAAGGAGAAAATAAATCAGTAACTCATAAGAATTTTAGGGCCATATCCTCAATCCCACAAATCCTAATATGAGTTAGTCAGCATTCTACCAATCTGGTAGTTTTGAACAGGAATTGGTTCCCAAAGTATCATAATTTGTGATAAAAACTGTTATATTTTATGATCTGTATCTAGAGCTAGCGACTCTGCCCTCCAAGACACGTTAGCCTAATTCAATCGTATTACTTGCTAAGAAGCAAGCAGGTTGCAGTTCCAGTCATCGTTCTGCCAAATATAAAATGGCTACCCAAAATAAATAAAATGCCCATTCATTGTCATAAAATCTTTATTTGCAAGAAAATAAAATGATTAATAAGTGAATGACCATGCAAAATTCTCAATCGGTGTCAAATAAATAATAGAATATGCTTTCAACAAATTCTCAAGAATTCTTCCTAAATCATCTTTTCTTTCAAACACAAGCAGCCTAACGCACACAAATTGAAACAAACAAAACAATACAATACAAAGACATTTTGAAAGTGTCCAAATATCTCACATTCAGTCTGGAGTCACACAGAATTAACCAATGTATTTTCCTACTGCAAACACAAAACAGGGACTTACCAGGAACATCAATGGCTGCTGCATGATATTTCCGGAACTCCTCTTTACCCTTAGCCGTACGGTTACCAATTGTAACACCAAAATTTGAACCACGTGGATAACCACCCACAAATGCTTCTGGAAACACAACCAGCTGGGAACCATATGAGGCTGCTTCAGCCAGCAATCTCTCTGCCTTGTCTGAATATACAACCAGATATAAAATTCAGTACTCAATACCTCTAATCTCAACAACGTTTCAGCAGCTGAATATGGGTAGCATAGCTGAAAATTAGAAAAGAAAATATTTAAATCTCTCAATATCATCAACTAATTAAATTAGATAAATCAGCACAGAACTAATTTCTTCATTTATACAAACTTCAATAATAAGGGCTAGTCTAGTGCACGAGACTCCCGCCATTGCGGCTCCTGGGGAGGATTAGATGTAAGCAGCCTTACCCCAGGTAACATCATTTTTTTTCCGGTAAGTACCCCTGGAAAATTCAATTTTCAATGCAGTATAAAATTATCTGCAGCTTGTTGATGAGAAACATGGGGAAAATGAAAGAAATAATCATATTAATATTAGGCTTTCTGTTTTGTTGGTCTTCAGAAAGATGACTTAGTGCAAACATGCCAAAGGCTTATATTAAGCCCAGTATAATTTTCATAACCAAATGAAGCTTTATGATTCTGAGACTGAAAAGATGGAAAATCAACAAAATTGCATTTTGAAAAACAACAAAAGTTGACTGTAATATAAACTTTCTTCAACAGGGAGAAGAATAAAAGAACACAATACTATGAATATTATGCTTGCTGCTCAACCCTAATTTTGGAAGTTTGAATATATTATCAATTAGAAATCATATTAGTACATGAAATGTTTATAATTTTTTCAATTAGTCACTCATGGCCATTGTATGTGAATAGATCTTTATAACAGAAGCTGCATCCTATGCGATTTATGCTTTTCCAACCGGTCTTTGGGTGTTTCTATCATTATATTGTTTGAGTGGGTACTCTGTGCTTTATCTTTTTCCTTTTGGAATCTAGATGAATCGTCCTACAAATGTGTTTGATCTTAGCCCATTATTATTATTATTTAAGTTTTTATGATTGCTACTTGCTAATAAAGTGGATCTAGCACCTTCATGGCATGCAAGAAAAAGAGAATCTCAGTTTTAGAAATGTGATTTTGTCCTCAAACCTTTACCTTAAGGGAAACCACATGATGACATATCCATTCTTTAGATATTCATTAAAAATGTGAATGACAGGCATTGCAGGTAAGTACATTGTTCTTCTTCAGTTGATTTGCCATGTGATTCCTATAACTTGACTAATAACATATGAGCTCAGCAGATTTTATCATCAACATTACTAAATAACTCCCTCAACTTTTAAAAATTCACTAATATGCCTCCCTAAACTACTCTATTTATCCACTAGACATGATCGAGAAATCATGTGATGTGCACTTGACTTATAGAGCCAAATTTCTAATGGTTTCACCCTCTCAAGTGCATGAAGTATATTCTTGCACTCTCACTTTTCTTTTTCTTTGCATTTGAACTTCACTAACCAAGTATGCCAGAGGAGTTGACTGTGTTTGGTGACTGCATGATGTGTGTTTCTCATGGTTTGTCATGGTATCATCTTTATGTCAGGAAAAACCTGTGGGTGGGTGACGGAATATGCAATGATGAGAAGGATCCAAGAAGAATGGATTGCCACTGAATTTGACTAACTGATTGCACTGCAAAGGATTAAAATCAGATATAAAAGCTGAAACTTCTTATTGTATAGTTGCACAGAGAGAGAGAGAGTGAAAGAGAGATGGAGACAGTCTTGTGATTTAGGCTTTGTGTCTTGATGAGAGAGAAAAGGGGAGAGAGAAGATAATTGACTATTTGACTGGAATAGATAACTATGTGGCGTTTATGGTTGTCATGTCAATCTCCATTAGCAGCAAGAAATGTGTTATCAGTTAAGATGGTTTTAAACAAGAGATATAGCTGATCTTTTCAAAGGAGAAAAAAAAAAGGCCTTAAAAGTAAAATAATTGAAAGACTAAAGTTTGACACAATTTTGTGATTTCACGGGTCAATTGATGCATTTTAAAGTTCAAGAAATTCCCTTCACCTTAAATTCAAGGGATGAATTTGTTTAATACGATAGACTTATCAAAAATTTAATATGACAGTCTTTTTAGGTTGTGGATGCGTTATGTAATGGATTTTAGATATTATTTCTAAGTTCAATTTATGACGAATCCATGTGGATTTTTGTTTAATGTATGTTGAATCATACAATTTATCATGTTACCAACATGAATATTTTCCTATTCATTTTTTTTTATAAGAGCTCGCTTGAATGTCGCTAACCAGCCTAAATTAAGATATATTGTAACAGGTTGTTTGCACTAGGAACATTCTGAACTAATGACAGCAACAATCACCTTGCCAGCAAGTCTTGGTCTTAATGAGGAATGAAGGTTTCTGCAAATTGGCTTACACTCAATATAGCAAATGTTACACCCATGCTGTTTAAATGACCATGCAGCCAATGTTTTTTATTTTTGAATCAGTTGCCATGCAGCCAATGTTGACAACAATTTACAACATTTAGAAAGAAATACAAAATCATTCAAGTATGCTGAGTGCCAATAGTTTCTTTATTGACAGAGAAAAAAAAAGGTAAATGCAATTAAAGAAGTTTAGAAAATTTAGGGTCCATTTGGATACAAAATGACTTTTATGGTACATGTATTTTTATTTTTATTTTGTTACAATTATACACTCATATAAATATATGTTGAAACTTTGGAGATAGAAGAACAAAAGTTGAAAGTGAATGATATAGGTAGAAAGTGAAACATAAGAACATAGAAAATCTTTGTTGAAAGCGAGGTGGATGGCAGTTGACCAAGCCACTTTTCCCAGTAATGAACAAGATCCAATGAACAACTTAAAATGAATAGCAAGTAGAACCTGCTTTCCTTCAAAAATTAGAAAGTAGGCAAAATAGGATCTTTAATTTAAAAATAAAAAATTGATGCTACAAAAACAATTAACCAAAATTCATTCTGGAATGGCCATTCCAGATTCACCCCTATGTGTAAATATCAGCATTGATAAGTTGAATATTGGAAACATTTATGAGGTAATTTCAATTTGTTGTAAATACAAGGGATTGCTATAATGCACAATAATAACTTAACAGAAATCTCTTACCTAGAATTACTCTACTATGCTTCATTCATCAGGTTAACTATTTATCTCTATTAATGCACTTTCTTTTGCCCTGAGATAGCTAATTATAGTTTATCAATTATATTACTGTGATTAAATGCATCATCATATTTCGGAGAACCCATGATGGACATCATTTGAGGTTCGTTTTGCTGACCGTGATTACATAATACAGACACAATGCTGGATTCACCTCCAGGCCAGTACCAGTTGAAACTGTCATAGTAACAGGTAGTTCCATGTGATTCTATTTCCACTAACAAAAAATTGGATTCAAGTACAAGCTGAATGCTGTATGTGTTTGGTTACCGTTAAACCAACATGAATTTGGATTTTAGTATGTACGTTATAAAAAGCAAGGTAGACAACAGCAAAAGAATCAAGATGATGGGTAGTAAACCCATAACTGTATTCAGGAAAAACATGTCCATTTTTATACCATACCCATATTCATACAAATATATTAGAAGCTTTGGAGATAAAGAAAGAAAAATAGCGAGGGAAAGGTATTTGTGGAGAGAGAAAGATGAGAAAATACATAATCTTTGTTTAAAAAAGGGGGTGTGTGGCAGTTGGCCAGCACCTCTTCCCCAGTAGGGAGCAAGATCCAATGAATAAGTTAAAATAATTAACATGTAAAACCTGCTTTCCTTCAAATAGTAGAAAATGAGAATATTTGCATCTTAAAAAAGAAGATGCTACAATAACAATTAACCAAAAGTCATTTTGAAATAGCCATTCCAAATGCACCCCCACGTGTAAGTATTGCCACCTACAAAAGACGGAAGCTCTATTTTGACTCACGTATCCATGTTAGACACGTGTCGGACACCAACACTCTCAAACACTTTCCGAACACAAGACATGCTAAAAAAGAATGTCCAATTTTTTTTTATTTTTTCTAAATTTCGGACATGTTTTGGACTTACTATTGACACATTAGGATATGTTAGTACACATTTTGGACACGTTTTATTTTTTTCCGTCGTTTTCTCTACTTTTTTTTTTTTTTTTTGTTATATATATACATATAGAAGTTCTATATAGTAGTTAGTAAATTTGTTTTGGAACTTGAATCATGAATGTTGATAATTAAATAAAGAAGTTCTAAAATTTTTATTTAATGGATTTCTCTTTTTAATATCTCGATAATATTTTTGTGATTTATGTATTTTTATATCAATTTTAATTAAAAGAATGTTAAGTTTTTATTATATGGTCATATAAATATATATATATATATCATGGTCTTAAATCGCAGTATTGGGACACGTAACAGTCGCGATAGCAGTGTAACGGTATTGGGAGTATCAGTCGATATGTAACGGGAATCGAGAGCCGCATCCGTAAATTTTTTGCAATCACTAAAAAATTCCTTAAAAGTTACTAATATGCATGGTTTTGTTCTATTTTATTATTTTTTAATAATTAGTCATTTTTATAGCTCTTATGAAAAAAACTACTTATTGTATATGACTTTATATTGGTTTTATATCAAAGTAAGAAGAAAGTACAATCTATTATGACTGACTATGACAACTAATAATTAAAAATGCAATTATAAGTAACTTCAGCAAATATAAAAAATAAAATAAAATATAAACAAAGAATACACTATAAGTGAATATTAATTGTTAATTAATGGACTTAAAGTTAATAAACACATAATTTAGCAAAAAATAACAAAAAAAAAATATATGTGATTAATCATATTACAATACTTGAATGCCCAAAAAAAAAAAAAACACCCAAGATTCCTTTATATGATTTTAAAGCAAAAACATTAATACAAAAACAAAAATAGCAAATAAATAATTTTACTTTTAAGCTTGTGGTAATAAATAATTAGATATATTTATAGGACTTACTAAACACTTTGACTATATTCATAATTCCAAATCTTGTGTTTGATAATTTTAAATCACTAGATCTATAACCAAAAATGAGTTTTTTAGCCTTTAGAATAGAGAGAAAGAGAAAAATGTACCATTATTGTTACGTATCGGCCAATACCGTTATACATCGGTCCGTAACAGCCGTTATGCCTATGAATTTTTTACACATCGATATATCGGTGTGTAACGGTATCGGAAGGTTCAAAACAGGTTACATAACGGCCGATATTTAATACCATAATATATATATATATATATTTTTTGAATAAGTAAACGTATCCGTGTCTTACTTTTTTTAAAAATGTCGTGTCCGTCGTCGCATTCATGTCCCGTGTCAGTGTTTGTGCTTCTTAGATTGCCACTGGTAAAGTGTTGTCAAAGGCTGTCACCTAGGCGATTAGGTGAGGCAATTTTCAGTCTTACCGCCTTAACATGTTCCAAGTCAAGCGGTCGCCTTAAGCAAAGCAAGAGGCGACCAGGCGGCGGCCTTTTTAATTATAACATATTTTACTTGTATGTTCTTATGTTTATAGTATTTTATGCACTTATTTAACAATTTTGTAAAAGGCATATCAATATAAAAGAATATAGTTATAGTTTAGAAATATTATTGTCCAATCTATTACATTGATATAAGTATTATTATCAAACATTTGCACAAAATTGGCTTAATAAATATTTAAATATTTGAAATGTTGCAAAAAATTCAAAATTTTGAGAAGAGTAAAACTTTCAACATGAAACTTTTTTAAGTAGGGAATGATATTTTATCTACTATAACTAGTAAACTATCATCATTCTTCAAAAAATCCGAGCTTCTCTGTAATAAAACATTTTCCTTCCATCAACCTAATTGATCACCTACATGGGAAGTCTTCTCAACATAGGCCTGATTTTTTAAAATTAGTTCAGATGTCTACGAGATTGGCCCTATCATGTCTTCCATATTATTAGGACCAGTAAGTTTACAAAAATTTCTTTTATATAAAAATTTGGATATTAATTTAGAAAAAAAAGTACTAAAATTTAAAATGGCTATATCTCTTAAATACGTCATATCACTCATATGTAACTTTTAGATTGAATTTTTAGTGTTACATGATAGTTATTTTAATGATAAGATATTATTTAATTTAGAAGTTAGAATGAATTAACTTTTAATGTGCAATATATATATATATATATATATATATTGATTATTTTATGAGTTAGCGCCTTACTTTACTCAAGCTAGTGTTTTTTTGACGTCTCACTTTTTGGGCAATGCGAGACCTTAGGGCCTTAATGGCGCCTTTCGCCTTTAACTACACTGGGTGATATATTGGGAACACTTTATTTTTTGTTTTTTTTTTTTTTTTGGATAAGTGAGATATTGGAAACATTTATGAGGTAATTTTACTTTGTCATATGTACAAGATGATTGCCATTACCCACAATCTAACTCAACAAGAAATCTTCTAACTATAATTACTCTATTACATTTCAAAATGTGTATTTTCACAGATTAAAAACATTAACTTCGTCACCAACAAAAGAAATTTGTCTCTGTTAATGCACCCTTTCTTTTGCCTTTCTTCTACTACCAGATTTAACAAAAATTAAGATTGAGGAGGAGATAAATAACGTCCCAATTTTTTTTTATACGAAGAGGAACCCTGCAACTCTAATTTTTGGCATGAGCAAGTAAATCTCACGAGCCGGTCAGGGCTGGCTCTATATAAATTGAGGCCTAAAGTAATAAAGTAACAATTCTAAACAAAGCATTTTTTAATACTAATATAAATTTTTTTATTTAATATTAAAATTAAAAAATTCTACTGAATATATAAAACATATATAGATGTTTTGAATACTTTGTTTCCTATATATATAAATATATATATATATATATATTATATTTATTTTTTGTAATATAAAATTGCAATTACTTTCCAATAATAAGAGAGGTATATATTTAATAAAACTCTAATAACAAAATTTTTACATAATTATTTTTATTTAAATAGATAGCAATTAAAAATTAGAACAATATGAATAAAACTATATTAATAGAATTAAATAATTTTCATGGAATCTTTATGGAGTCTTTAATTAATTTATTTTTAAGAATGTGCAAGACACTAGCCCATCTCTGGTAACAACTATTTCTACAAAGATTGCTGCATCCCATGATGGGTAGCAAGTAGCAACATGGGCCTCACAATCAGCAGTGTATAAGGGCCCCAAATTGGGTGTGTACAAAAATTCAATTAACTAACAACTGCCCTGCTATACAAATAAAATTAACAAGAAGTAATCTCCAGTCAAGTTGGCAAAAAACAACCCCAAGCATTGGCTGATGTGAGGGAGGCTAGGGGTAGCCTGGGCCCCCCAAATGTTAGTGACCAAACACTCACATGAAGTGCAATGATTTATGACCCAAATGTTAGTGACCAAACACTCACATGAAGTAGGGCCATCATTATAATGAACTCACACTATGTGAGTGTTTGGACAGCATTTGACACTAACATTTGGGCGTTCTAATATTTACTCATATAAAAAATAAAACTTTGCCAAAAAAAAAAAATGCTTTTATTTTTCCAGTCACTTTCGTCCCCTCCCCTTGACTTTCCAATATTTTTTCCAGCCAAACCTTGCATTAATTTCTAGAACTTTTCAGTTTCTTTCATTTTCCTCTATCTGTCTTAGCGACCATACGTGGCTTCAAGATGGATCACATGACCAATCAATTGCATTCCAGATTCAAAAACCCAAAAAACTATACTGTGCAAGAAAATTAACAATGTAAAAAGTCATGAATCAGAAAGAAATGTAATGTTGAACCTAGAGTGGCGAGAGTGTCGTAGAAGACGGTGGAGGCCTGGACCACGGTTGCTCGGACCGTGGGAGCAGAAGAGTCGGCGCCCATGTGGACCTCGGCGAACACCGGTCCGTCGGCGACGGGCGTTGGAACGAGCGCCATGTGCTTCGAACTTGTGTCTGTGTCGTCGTCAGTCTGAGTAGATGAGGTTACTTAGGTACTTTGCATTCGATGGGCGGCTGGGATTCGGGCACGAGGTTTCTATAATCCACGACGCTGGCCCATCTCATTTAATTTAGCGTATTGAAAGCTGCCAGCTGTCGAAGAATAAAGCTGTGGTGATGATCCACGTGCCGTGTCAAACATAGATTCGTAAAAATATAAGTAGATATCCCACTGCAATTCCGTCACATTTTATTCTATATTTTAATTGTTTGTCACCAGATTTTTTTATAAGAGGTGGGACCATAATAATTTCTTTGGTGGACCTCTGTAACTCAATTATTTGTAAGCGTGGGATGAGTGGTGAATTTCATAAATGATGGTCCTATTTTTATTTGAGAAAGTAAATTATGACGCAAGACAACTGATAACTTATTATTTTTTTGTAATGAGTTGAGTTAGTGATGAACTTATATGTCTCACTTTTGTAAGAAAATGAATTATAATATAAGGACAATTGATAACTTATTCTTTTGTAATGAATTGGATTAATGATGAACTAATATATTCTATTTTTGTAAGAGAATAACTTAATTCTTTTGTAATGAATTGAACTAGTGATGAACTCATATGTCCAACTCTCATAAGAGAATGAATTATAACATAGGATAATTAATTTAAAATGTTTATAATCATTGATTTGTAACTTGTGATGACATATGTTGTAAATTCTACTATTTCTTATTTGTTCCAATGGTGTTAGGGTGCGTTAGGGATAACAATTCTGCTCACTTGGGCAGCATTCGGATGTGGGGCATCCATATATACGTTGGGTTAGAATTCATTTACATCGAGAAATATCAATTTTTTTCTTTTTGACAAAGAAAATGTTCAATTGCTTTTACATATGACTTGACATTTATAATTAGTTAGCTAACTCTACCTAGGTTTGATAACTTGATGGTTACATCATCCAATCCTCTCGTACGCCTATTGAATGGAGTGGCCAAGCAGTGGTCCTCTCACCATTATTTATGAATGAACCCAACTTCAGCTTTTGTTTTTTTTTTTTGTTTTTTTGTTTTATATATATATATATATATATATATATATATTTGGCTTTTGAGTGGCCAGCTAGTTAATGAACAAGATTAAATTCAATAAGAGTTATCTCATAGGTTTTGTGGATGAGGCCTTAGTGTTTGCCACATCATTGTGGACCATCTTTATGGGAAAAAAATCTACAGAAATGCTTAGAATCAAAGGTGCTTTAGGTTTACCTAGTGAAATGATGTGGTTAAATTGAGCAACACTTAAGATTAAAATTAGTTTTCTGAAAAATAAATTAAGAGATTCTTTTGTGTATAAAAGAACCTTTCCTTTAGGATATTCCCAGTTCGAAAGTAAAAATTTCTTTTGATTTCAAAAACTACTTTTGATGTCTTATTATTTACTAAATGCCTGTGGAATGTACTCAATGAGTAAGCTTGAGGAGTGGCTAACCCTAAATGGCGTTTGCAAAATGACATATTAATATCTTGTGCACTTGATCACTTTATACAATTATTAGAATGTATTATAAAATGAAAAGTGGTGAAATCTTGTATTGCAGAGTTATTATATAAATTTTGTACCAGTGTTGATTTTTAATGCTTGTCATGTAGATTGTAGTGTTTAAGTTGTGTTATAGGAAATAATACTGGTTAATTAAATTCTTGTTAGCTATTAGAAATATAGAGTTGGAAGTTAGGATTGAGATCTATTCTGGTCGAGAAATCAAACTCTAGGCAGTCACCAGAATGTTACTAGAGTTTCATGAGTTCATATCTGTATCATTGGCTTTGCTGGTTATGTTTGTTTTTGTTGGAGGATCCTAGCAAGTCAAAAGGTTCATATATGTATTCTCTTCTACACAAATATTTACTATGTTAGGTGCTCATCATGAATTCATCTAGATTTTTAATAACCCGTTTGCAACCCGCGAAGAACCAAAAAATCCAAAAAAAAAAATGACCCGCTTTTTGTTTTGAACGCGTTTTGTCTCTTATGTTATAAGTCGCTTATATAAAAGTATTATTTTTTAGGGTTTTGACTTATAAAAGATAGTCGTCATTAGAATAAAATGAAAATTTCAAAATTTGAGAGTTTTTTACTCTTATAATCTTTTTAATACATAATGTATTGATTATCTTTGCTTGTAAATGTAAACATCTTACTGAATTACGTAAATCTTGTGTTTTTTCTGTGCATTTTGTTTATTTTACTTGTTTGGGATCGATTTATTAATTATTTCATCGTTTCCTCTACAACATACTAATACCTTCAAAAGGTAAAAGTACTTACTTTTGCCTCTTTATCTAAACTTTTTGGATCCACCGCTGATTAGGGTCCTATATTTTTGTTTTACCACATGGTTTTGATTTTGGGTCGAAGTTAAAGTAGCTTGATGTTTTGGCTAGTTTTAAGTAAATTATAAACCAAGAACACAAAATACAGAAATTTTCAAATTGTTCTTATTGTAAAAGTTGGTTGTCTGCCATAAATGTTTTAAAGGTCTCGACTGCAATCATAAATATACAAATTAAACATCTGATATTCTGAATCTTCAAATGACCTGA
Source organism: Nyssa sinensis (assembly GCA_008638375.1). NCBI lineage: Eukaryota > Viridiplantae > Streptophyta > Magnoliopsida > Cornales > Nyssaceae > Nyssa > Nyssa sinensis. The sequence continues at coordinate 31,291,740 of CM018031.1, forward strand.
TTTGTCTTTTAGAATACTTAAATCGATTTAAAAATCACATGTGGCTAGGTTGAATTCCTCTTTTTAGTTAAATTCATTTTCAAAAAAAAAAGAAAAAAGAATGGGGTATTCTGTTATCACCTGAATGTATCCTTAGCTTGAACTCAATTCAGACACAATTTGATTAGCCAGTTACAAGTGCAATTTATAAATAAGCCGAGTTTATAGCTCGGAAGAGTATACTAATACAACCTACAAACTCATTCTATGGCTAAAGAATAACAATACCACCACATACTTCAAGGCAAGATTTGAAACCGTGACCTCTCACTCAGCCACTTGGGACTTCAGCCTGTCCAATAAAATTAAAAACCATATATAATTTCCTGTAAAATATTAACAACTACAACTTCTCTCTCTCTCTCTCTCTCTCTCTCTCTCTCTCTCTCTCTCGCTCACACACACATACACACATATATACACGCGTGTGTTTGTTGCTTCCTTTTCTCATCCTTAGCTTGAACATGCACAACAATGCCAGACTTGGGTTGCTTAAATAGTTGAATGTTTTAACAAAGCACTATTGTTTTACTTGAAAGTAGGAAAAACATGGAGGTGACTGTTTTGCTTGTATATTAGATCATTTTCAAAAGAAAACTCTTTATCATATCTTGAAATATCATGCCATTCATTCATGTCGGCCACACGAGAGGGAGATGCTTGTTAGTATAATTTTCTTTTAAACAATAATTTTGAATGATGTTGATAATTCTTTTCTATTAAAATGTGGTGACATTGACATTGAAGGAAAAATTGAAGAACTTCATATTTGTAAGTTTCAATTCGAAAATGCATGGTAACATGTCCCTAATTATATATAATATGTTCTTTGAAAAATCTTGTTAACTACCATTTTATTTTAGTGGAAAGTGATAGCATACTAATTATATATTTTTTTATACTTGTAGACGGTTAACATGTCGTACAAGGAATAAAACATTTTTGTTAGATAGTTGAAGGATCCCAGAGTGAGATGACAGAAAAAAAAAAAAAAATAAAGGCGATCTAGAAATCTAGAGAGGTTGTTGAGGAGTTTGGGATGCAGGGTATGAGTGTGTATCAAGATTACTATAAAGGTGTGATAAAGATGACATAATACCCAAAGTACTTCTCAATGGTTAGGGTTGAGATTGTGAGCACTATAAGGAGCACAATGTCTAATATTAATTACATCACATTTTACAATGACATGAATGAACTATTCATAATAGTCATAACACGTGAGTTAATTTGGGGATGACATCATTAGTAACAAACTGATCACATAGTTCACTTGAGCCTAAAATAGAAGATAGTTAAAAGACTGTCATAGAATGTAAAGGAAAGTGATAGAAGGTTTAAGGAATCTTAATGAAATTTCCCTATTTTAAAAGGCCCAAGGTATTCTGCACATAAGTGATGTGATAGACACCTTAGATAACTTAATAGTTTAGTCCCTAGGTCACAAAACCCTGAGTATCCTGATACTATATCTATGGCACTATATTGTACCATAGTCACATGCTAAACTTTATAAGCCTCCCAAAGATCTATTCACATCTTTGGGCAACTACGGAATGGAAGGGTAAGAGTTTCTTGAGGAAAACTTTACTTTTGATGATAAGCTATACCACGTTTAGGAGCTAATCATTAGCTTGACTAGGTCTAGCATCACTACACAAGATATAGGAGCCAAAGTAGCTCGACTAGGTTAGGCGCACAAAAGTAGGTTGACCAGCAAATGAGACCTCACTCTAGAGTTACTTTACTTGTATGAGTACTTGAGAGCTCATTGGTAGAGGTTTGGTGGCATGTCAACCTGGGTTGGACTATGTTTAGAGGATTTGATCGATCACATAACAACCATTTCATGTTTTATGTTGAGTTGTCTACTTGATATTGGTTACCACTTGACAATTTAGGATAGAGAAGTAAAACAAGTACCTACAATACTATTATTTTTGAGTTTTTGTTTTGGAACCTTTCAATCAACAAAAATGGAAATGAATCTATCATCACGTATTTGAAACCACATTTATGCTTATTTTTTATGTTGGATTTGTTAGAATTCTAACACTTAATTTTTCATATGAAGCTATGAATGACATTAGTGGCGTAAATCTCCTTAAGTTTTAATTTAAGCAATAGTCTCAGCTTGAGTTTATGGCAATGGCATGCCGTAAAAGTTGTGCTAGAGCTCACTTTTTTTCATATATATGAAGCATGTATCATGCTTTGGACAACCCGACTCATTTTACACCTCAAATGAGGATGAAGCTAGAGGATTGAGAATAACTAAACGCCAACTTGACTATCATTCTTAATTTTCATAAGACTCCAAACCTGCTTACTATCCAATGAAGTGGTAGGTCATCGTTACTACCAATAATGATTCCATGATTATTATCAACAATACAAGAAATAGTGGAATAATCATGTTTAATTTCTTCTTTCTCAAAGAAATAGCGCAAATCTCTCTCTAAAAATTGTCTCATCTATCCAAAGTTTTTGCACCTTTTTTGTTTTACAAAATTTATTTATTTATTCTGCTTGTATAGCTCCCTCTCTTATATTTCTTCTGGTGGTCTTCATTTTTTGGTGGTTCACAAACAAAAACTTATTAATGGGATGGAATGGAATGGAGGCTGAGGACGCTAATGAATTTGGGTGGTAAGTTATCAAAAGTCAGAGGTGAGAAATTATTTCATATGACAAGCTCTATGATTTTAATAATACAATGAGTCTCATGTGAATCACGCAAGGTATTAAAATCATAGAGGTCGTCACATCAAATAATTTCTTGAAGTGTGTTTTTAGTTTAGAGATACTGGTAGTAGGGGTGAATGGTGGGATTATGTATCCAAGTTTATGGGTGTCTAAATGCACAAAACTGATGTTGCCCCTTTTTTATCAGAAGGATCTCTCGTCCTTCACTACCTGTCAAGAACTTGAGATCAGAGAGTTACTGGGAAGGCTCCGGTGGTAGCTGTTCCGATGATAGAGTCAGTAAATAGAAAAATACTGTAATTTAAAAGAAGAATTGAATATAAATTGAAAGCGTACCTTATGACCTTATTTAAAGATTGTAGATCTCCTGAGTTGAATAGGATTAGGAGCTATAAAAGTACGAATTTGAAGATATCCGAAGATAGTAGTTGCCATATTGAACTCTGCTTTTTTATTCTGAGGTCGGTAGGATATAGAAGGCGATACTATGTTCTGAACCATACACCTCTGAACCTCCCGTGCTTGTTTGATCTAGATAAAACAATCCTTCTTAATCTGTATCCTGAAGAGCTCTGTACATACATGTATCATGCTTTGAATATATTAGTCACTTTATAGTATATCAAAAACCATATATAACTTCATGTTAAAAGAAGAGGTTTGCTATTTCACTTTTCATTCGTTATTGTGCATTTATTTGGTTGTTCTTTCAATTTTGGCTTTGTTATTTTACTAGTTGATTGTGATCTTTTTTTTTAACATTTCAAAACTTTGACATTTCCCTATTTTCCCCTCTCAATTAATCTGTTAATCTGCTGTTCATCCAATGGTTGTTAATTACTAGTTTGTCCTTAACATTTGGCTACTCTCTCACTTGTTCATGTTTGAATTTGGTTCTTTTGTTACAAAATTGACCTCAGTGTTTGGGACATTTGGAGAGTCATCACATTTATGGGTACCATATTTCTCCACCTCATTATAGAAACTTTCCCAAAAACAAAGAGATGTCAAACTCAACTCAAACGTAAACACTTCAATTTTCATCACGTCCTTGTGTTTTTTTATGCGAGGTATGAGTTGCAGAAGCAATTCATGAGCACCAATCAATCAAGGTCCTCTCAATCTATTTTGTTGTTCATCTTTGAATTTTGGGTCCTTCTGGTAATTTACCAAGTTTAATTTTAGCCTCCCATGTAACTTTGCAATTCCAGCTTCTACGTCCTGCTACATATTGATGGATTGCAACCATTGTTTTCACTCTGCTAACTCTCTCTCTCTCTCTCTCTCAAATTCTTCAATTTTGAGGAATTGTTCAAATATTATTTATCTAAGTTGACTTAAATTTCAAAATAAGTTTGGACATTTTCCATTAATTAAATTTTTTGTCACCTAATTCATGGTGCCAACTGATTAATGCAGTTGCAGGCATGCGTGATAATTCACAGGTCTGCATGACGGCTTGTGCAGTGAATTTTTTCATTTAATTCGGTTTGAACTTCTACTTTTTTTTTTGCACCTTACCTTTTTTTCTCTAAATAAAGAGTGACTTTCATTGTCTTGTTCTTAAAATTGACAAGCACTAAGGACTTGCTTTTCCAAGCACTTGTTGAAAAGTCATGAGTCGGGTTGGGGGTGTCTCTATTTCATGAGAAATGGAATAGAGACACCACCATTAGTCTCATAATTAAAAAAAAAAAACTGTTCTTAAACAAATTTAAAAAAAAAATATTTTTTTTAATAATTTTTTTTCTTCCACAATTACAAATAGAAGAAGCTTTGTATTTCATGAGAAATGAAGGAACTCTTAATTTGTCTAAGCCAGCATACATGATAGTGTCATCAAAATGTACCATCACTTCATCAATTACTACAACATACTTCGCTCTAGTGGCCGACAGCGGTGTCTAATAAGCCAGCAAATAGGATAGAATGGTTAAATCATGTGTTGGGAAAAGAAAGTTGTGTGTGTGTGTGTGTGAGAGAGAGAGAGAGAGAGAGAGAGAGAGAGAGAGAGAGAGAGAATTATATGAGTCATACGTACAAAACATATCTTCTATATATAAGTGGACATCATCTTCCCTAACCAAAGTACATTTCTCAAAGTAGGTGGAAACTTTGGCAGGCAGTGGTGGGAGTCATGGCAAGCAGCCCACACTCCTCTGTTGTTGCAAAGAGGTACGTGTTCTGATAAGCTAAGCCTAACTGGTGATTTAGTTATTGGGTTCCATGATCTGTAATTGTTTCACAATTTTCCCAAGGTTATATTAAATTCATTCCTTAACTTTCTGATGTCTTTAGCATGTCATGCCATATGTTTTTCTGACTAATTTCTTGACTCTCTTACCGATATATATTATGTATTTTTTCTCGTGTCACTTTATAAACTCTTAAAATCTTTGATTTCTTTCTACCCTTCTAATCGTACTTACAAATTTGAAATCAACCAACTATTTGATGCTACTATTTTTCAGAATTTGAACCACAATTCATTGACAGTTTTCAAATTGTCTAACACTGTTTTTAGACAAGAGACAAAAGAAAGAAAATGAAAACATTAATTGGAATTTAGGAGAGAAAATAAAAGAAGTGGAAGGAAAGTGGTGATCATATCTTTTGTTTGAATAACTAAGGATGGAAAATTTTGTGCTAATTCTGTATGTATGGAAAAGATAAAAAGAGAGAGAAAAATAAAGTCTTAAGGGATAAAAATGGAAATCACTTGTTATAAAAACACAAAACACAAAACCAATAATCAATTAATTATTTAACTCCGAAAGAAAGGTTATAGATTCTACTCTCACTCTCTTTGATTACTAGGAAGAAATGTGTAGTTTATTTAATTTCATTCTCTCAATTTTTAGTTGAGTTTTATCTTTATACTTGTTATAATTTGTTGGGTTACTAGGTTTTTCAAGATTCAGAATTGAAATATTCTAATAAACTTATAAAATAATAATTGATAAATATACAATACTAGAAAAAAAAAAAAAAACAAATGAGTAGTGTGATGACCTTTGGCCTAAAACTCTTTCTTTCTTTAGCATTAAAAATTATATATTTTTGAGCAAAACTTTTCACTAAAAGGGACTCATAGAAAATCTTCATATAACTTACCAAAAGAAGAAAATTTTCATATTTAATAGCTCATATTAATTTTGATTATAAAATTATTAATTGTTAGGATTGTAATCAATTAGAATATAAAATTCTTTTATAATTTCTTAAAGTAAAAAAATTACAAAAAAATTGCGAGAAGAGATACTTGAGATCAATGGCAAAATAAAGATTTGCTGATTATTCTGCACAAATTAAAGTTCTTTTGTAATTAGAATTAATTCTCTAATTATAAGACTTTGGTCCTATTTAAATAGTATAACTGTCACTCTCCATACAAGTAACATGAATTCGATTTTCTTTTTTCACATCATTTTATCAACAAAAATAAAATAAAATATTTACTTCTTGAATTGTAGAACAAATGAGCCCAAATTTGACTCATAGGACTCCCTTGTTTAATTATAAGCTTCTTATGCTTCTATGAACATTAGATTGGAAGGAAAGGTGGCCATAATTACAGGTGGGGCTGGCGGCATAGGATCCTGTACAGCAAAGCTTTTCTGTCAGCACGGCGCCAAAGTCATGCTCGCAGACATCCAAGATGACCTCGGCCACTCAATTTGCAACGACATAGGCCCCAGTAATGCTACCTACATCCACTGCGATGTCACAAATGAAATGGATGTCCAAAATGCAATTGACGCGACTGTTGCCAAGTATGGGAAGCTTGACATAATGTTCAACAATGCAGGCATCATTGGAACCAAAAAACCCAGCATTCTTGAAGACGACACAGCCCAGTTTGAGAACATCCTTCGCGTAAACATATTGGGTCCATTTCTGGGTACCAAACATGCTGCTCGTGTGATGATACCAGCCTGCAAAGGAAGCATAATCAACACAGCCAGTGTCAGTTCAGTAACTGCTGCAGTTACAGCACATGATTATACATGTTCCAAGCATGCAATTGTAGGACTGACCAAGAACACAGCAGCTGAACTGGGGCAATACGGCATTCGAGTTAACAGTGTTTCACCATATATTGTTCCAACAGCAATGCCGAGGAAGTTCTACAATTTGAAGGAAGATGATCCACTTGGTGATGTTTATTCTAATCTGAAAGGGGCAACTCTTAAGGCTCAGGATGTAGCAGAAGCTGTTCTGTATTTGGCAAGTGACGAGTCTAAGTATGTGAGTGGGCACAATTTGGTCATCGATGGAGGTTTTTCAATTTTAAATAAAGGTGTTAACATATTCGATGAATAAATCTGGAGCTTGGTTTAGCATGATGTTAGGATGAATTTCAGTGGTAATAAAGTTAAAGTTGCTTGTATTATCTTGAAACAGTTCTCTGTATTATTGCAATTGACTAGCACCAGGACTTGCTTTTCCAAGCAATTGTTTCAATAGTCATGTGCAAATGTTCATTGGGTCAGTTACATTTTGGAGCCCAACTAGCTATGTATTACCAAAAAAAATAAAAAAATTGAGAGTACTTTGGAGAATCTCTCTCTCTCTCTCTCTCTCTCTCTCTCTCTCTCTCTCTCTTTTTTCTTTCTTTTTGTTGGGTAACAAAGGGTATTCTTGACGCATAGGGCAGTTTGCGCGCACCATGAACCCAACTAAATCCCCCCCCCCCCCGAGCCTTTTCTATGCGAGATTTCTCTCAAGGCTAGGGTGGGTGACTCCAGGTAGTGGCACGACGTGTCGAACCAACGAATTCGCGATGGTAAGCCCTCGTACAAGCCGCTCGATTTTCACTCGGCCAACTCTTTTGGGTTTTTTATGGGGCCATATCTTACCAAGGATATCTTTTAAATAAGTATTAATTTTCTCATTCTTATGTTGATGAAAATCATAGTTGATATACCATAAAAGAGCAGACCAATCAACACTTGACACGTATGATCATGAATCCAACTCATGCTCGGCTAACTCAGCTCTCGCTCAGCCAATGACTAAGAGCTCGAGCATCCAGATCAGCATAAAAGGTCGGAAATGACCGAGCATATGTCTTCAGAGCACATATATCCGGATAAGGATCTCAGAGTTAATTACAGGATCCAGACCAACACTCCAGACCTCGTCACCGCCTTAGCAGAGGCCGAGCAGGGAATAAGGAAGCAATCCTCAAACACGAAGACAATCCTCAAACACGGAGACAGTCTTCAACAAGGAAACAGTCTTCAACAAGGGAACTACCATCTATGGTTATCTCTACGCAATATTCCACAAGGTAACTGCAATCTCCGATGATCAAGTCCCTACATTCATGGCTCCGAATCCTAATCAACTTAGGAAGGCCACGGTCTATAAATTAAACCCTAAAGGTACGTTTTATTTTCATGCTCATTCTTTGGCTTTCAATACAGTCTTTCAATTCCTTTTACTTACTTAAGCATCGGAGCGGCTACCGCCGGAGCCAATCCGGTGGTCCTCTGATCATCTTTCTGAGTGTTCTACAGGTCACGGAGCCCATACTTATTGCGAGTCGAAAAGTGCAGCATCAGTTTGGCGCCGTCTGTGGGAACGACTAATCTCCAAGTGCTCTATTCATAAACTCATCTTTTTCCTCACCGGAAAACTATGGCCCTAAATCTCCGACCACGACAGAATACTCAGGTTCCGTAAAGCTCTCAGCGTCAACCGCTTGCTCCACGAGCAAGGGGGCCAACTGTTAATCCCATGCGACAGGAGATCGAATCGATCAAACGACACAATGAACTGGTGCAGGAACAGTTGCTTGCCATCACTAGAACGCTGGCAACGCTCACACAGAATCAAGGGATGAACCCTCCTAACCCACCGGTCAACATTGCTGCGGGAACTCAACCTCCTGTTGCCACGGAGAATGAAGAACTTTATGAGCAGGCTCCAAATAACCAGCCCGGGCACCCCAAGGGTGTTGCCCGCATTGGCAGAGATCCACAACCGTCAGCAGCTTCAGGCTGGGGAACATCAGCCTTCGTTCCCGACGTCCATTACCGGAGCACTACTCGAGCCCTAACTCCAAGGGCCTCGGGAGCACATCTGGCACCATAGGAGCCTTATCCCCATGCAGCACCAATCCCTCCGGTTCGAAACCCTCCTCCGTCCGAAGGGCGTACTCAACCCTACTACCCTGAAGCCGAGGCTGTCAAGCAGGGTTCGCAAGATGTCAGACTTAGAGACCCGCGAAGGGTAGAGGAAATTGCCGAGTCTATGGACCGAACAATCGCCTTGAGGGGACCTCAGAACCCTCCAGAGCAAGACGAGTTGGCCAGGCTGCTCGGAAGACTAGCCACCCCATTCACTCACGCCATCATGTCAGAAGAGAGGCCTAGAAAGTTCATGGTGCCCAAGTTCACCCTGTACGATGGGTCTGGAGATCCAGGAGATCATCTCTCGCACTACCAGCATACGATGGCCCTTCACGGAGCCTCTGATGCTTTCATGTGCCGAACTTTCATCACCAGCTTGAAGGGAACTGCTCTGAAGTGGTTTCACAACCTCCGTCCAAACTCAATTACTAGCTTCTATGAGCTCGGTAGACAATTCTTGGACAGGTTTATGACCAACAGAAGGCTCAGAAAGGGACCAGAGTTCCTGTTAAATGTCAAGCAGACTAAGGAGGAGTCCCTCAGAGCCTACATTGCGCGTTTCAATGCCGAACTCACGGAGATCACTGACTGCAGCCCAAAGTTCCTTGTAGCAGCCCTAACTACTAGGCTTGCCCAAGGTGGTTTCAGAGACTCCTTAACAAAGAGCCCCCCAGCCAACATGGCGGCATTAATGGATCGGGCAAGAAAGTACATCAACCTGGAAGAAACCAACCGCACATCCCAGAATGGCAAAGACCAGACCCAGAGGGATAATCCAAAGAGGGAGGATCACAAGAAGGAGGACCACAGAAGAGACTCCAACAAAAAGAGGGCCAGGAGCCTAGAGAAGAGAACAACACCCAAAGTTGTGTACAATTCCGGACCAAGGGAGTTCACCAACTTCACTCCTTTGAACACCACACCGAACCAGGTACTCCAGTAGATTCGAGATCGGGAGAACCTGAGGTGGCCGGAACCAATCAAAGGAGATCCCAGCCTTCGGGACCAAAGTAAGTATTGTAATTTCCATAAAGATCATGGACATACAACTAACACATGCAGGACCCTCCGATATGAGATAGAGCAGCTCATAAAGAAGGGGCATCTTCGGGAGTTCGTCAAGCAAGACGGAAGGCAGAACCCCCAAGAAGACAAGCCTTAACAACGACCAGACCAGAGGCCTGAGCAGAGGCAGGAGCAGAGGGAAGGACGAAACGAGCCTCAGAGGCAGAACAACCATGTCATCTATGTCCTCCATGCTGACTCCCCTATCATAGGAATGTCCAACAGGGCAAGAAAGAGATATGCTCGGGAGGCCAGAGCTGCCCCGAACGTATTACAGATCTCCAACGTAGAAAAGAGGCTCAAGCCAGCACCGGAGATCCAATTCACTGAACAAGATCTAGCAGGGGTACACTGCCCTCACAGTGATGCCCTTGTTATCACTCTCAAAATTGCCAACTTCGAGATCAGGAGAGTCCTGGTCGATACTGGCAGCTCCGTCAACATACTGTTCCATGAGCCATTTAAACAGATGGGGATGGACCATGACAACGTCAAGCCCACTACTGCCGTGATGGCAGCTTTTGATGGCAATCTCAGCATCCCATTGGGGAGAGTCGACCTTCCTACCATTGTAGGAGAGGGTGAAGGGTAGAAGACCACCATCTCGGAGTACATGGTGTTGAACATGAAATCTCCCTACAACGTCATAATCGGGAGACCCTGGTTGCACCAAATAGGGGCTGTCACCTCGACCTTCCATCAGTGTCTGAAGTACGTCCACAACCAGAACGTTCACTCTGTCAGAGGGTGTCAGCCAACCTCTCGGGAGTGCCATGCTATTGCCCTCAAGGAGAAGGCTCCTAAATAGCAATTGCAATACACCCGGGACTGTGCAGATCCAGTTCTCACCCACACTCCCGAGGTGGAAGTTTGCCCATCCAGCATTGAAGAACCCTTGAGCCCAAGGGGACGCGACAGCCGAGCCAAACTTGTTGGCGAGCCCATCAAAGTATTGGTCAGTTCAGAAGCAGAGGGGCGTTATTTGTATATCGGACCAGATCTGACACACACCGAGCAGGAAAATATACTCAGGTTTCTGAAAAACAACTTCTCTATATTTGCTTGGGAAACTAGGGACATGGAGGGTATAGACCCTAGCCTCATAACTCACAAGCTGATGGTCGATCCAGATCATCCACCAGTCAGACAGAAGAGAAGATCGATTGCTCCTGAACGGCATTGGATTATAAATGAAGAAGTCCAGAGGCTGCTTGAAGCCAGGATGATACGAGAAGTGTTCTATCCCGAGTGGCTAGCCAACACCGTGCTTGTCAAGAAGAAAAACGGCAAGTGGAGAGTCTGCATTGATTATACAGACCTCAACAAGGCATGCCCCAAGGACAGCTTTCCGCTGCCAAGGATAGACCAACTGGTTGACGCCACTGTGGGGCATGAGCTTATGAGCTTCATGGATGCCTACTCTGGGTACAACCAGATCCAGATGTACCCTCCAGACCAAGAGAAGACGGCTTTCATAACCGAACGAGGGCTCTACTACTACAGAGTAATGCCTTTCGGTTTGAAGAACGTTGGAGCCACTTATCAACGGTTGGTGAACAAAATGTTTAGCCCACTGCTCGGCAGTACCATGGAGGTATACATCGACGACATGCTGGTGAAGAGTCTGCAGAAAGGTAGTCACCTCCTGCACTTAGCCCAGACCTTCGATATCCTCAAATAGCACAAGATGAAGCTCAACCCCTCGAAATGTACCTTCGGGGTTACGAAGGGAAAATTCTTGGGATACATTGTCTCTCAGAGGGGTATCGAAGCAGACCCCACTCAGATCCAAGCTCTGATTGGACTGAAGTCACCAAGAACCAGGAAAGAAATTCAGGCATTGAATGGCAGAATTGCGGCACTAAGCAGATTTATCTCCAAATCCACCGATCGCTGCCTACCTTTCTTCAAAGCTCTGAAGGGCAGCAAAGCTTTGCAGTGGACGGAAGAATGCGAGAAATCCTTTCAAGAACTAAAGGAGTATCTAGCCTCTCCAGAGCTTCTGTCAAAACCAGTACAAGGTGAGAAGCTACTCTTATACCTTGTAGTTTTTGAAAACGCGGTTAGCTCCGCATTGGTCAGACAGGACAGAGGAGTACAGAGGCCTATATTCTACGTCAGTAGGGCACTACTTGACACAGAAAAGAGATATCCAAAAGTAGAAAAGCTGGCCTATGCCTTGGTCATATCAGCTCGGAAGCTTCGACCTTATTTCCAAGCCCATCCAATCGAGATCTCAATTGCCTATCTTTTGAAGTCAATACTGAGGAAACCTGAGGTATCGGGAAGATTAGTGAAGTGGTCTGTGGAGCTAGGGGAATTCGACATATCATATGTACCCCGAAACTCTATCAAAGGGCAGGCCTTGGCTGATTTTGTTGCCGAATTCACCCCGGCACTTCAAGACAAGGCACAACTCATCGAAACCTCGGGAACCTGGCTGATATACATCGATGGATCGTCAACCGATCAAGGCTCGGGAGTAGGCCTTGTACTACAGTCCCTTGAGGGGCTCACAACAGAAAAAACAGTCAGCTTGGGATTCAAAGCTTCCGACAATGAAGCAGAATATGAAGCTCTAATCTTAGGCATGAAGCTTGCCTTGGAATGTGAGGCTCAGAACCTCAATGTCTTCTCAGACTCCCAACTGGTGGTAAGCCAAGTCTTGGGAGAATTCGCCCTTAAAGATGATAGGATGCTCCGGTACTCTGAACTGGTGAACCACTTGAAGCATTCCTTCCAGACATTTACTATCCAGAAAATTGAAAGAAGCCAGAACTACAGAGCAGATACTTTGGCTAACATGGCGTCCCGCCTAAAGTCTGAAGCAAACTCCACAATAAAAATCTCTTATCAGCTAGGACCTAGCATAGAAGAAGCCCAAGTTGCTCAAATTACTGAACAGTCCCAGAGCTGGATGACTCCAATCCTCTAGTACTTGTAATCCGGGCTCCTCCCCGAAGACAAAAACAAAGCTAGGAGAATCCGAATCAGAGTGGCTCGGTACCTAATCCTGAACAACAAGCTGTACAGAAGGTCGTATTCTCAACCTCTGTTAAAATGCTTAACTCTGGAAGAATCACAACATGTCTTAGCTGAAATACATGAGGGAATTTGCAGGAATCATAATGGGGGCAGAACTATAGCTCACCGAGCTCTATCTCAGGGCTATTACTGGCCTAGCATGCTAAGGCAGGCTAAGGAGTATGTCCAGAAGTGCGACAAATGCCAAAGGTTTGCCCCATATCAACACCAACCTCATCATGAGCTCATCCCGATTCCAAGTCCGTGGCCCTTTGCTCAGTGGGGGATGGACATTGTGGGTCAATTACCAAAGGCACCACCAAACAGGAAGTACCTCTTAGTAGCCATTGACTACTTCTCTAAGTGGTCCGAAGCTGAAGCTCTAACACATATCACAGAAAAGGAAGTTGAGAGCTTCACCTGGAAAAATATTGTTTGCAGGTTCGGCATACCATGTGTAATTATCTCTGACAATGGGACACAATTCACGGGTAAAGGCTTCAAGAAATTCTGTGAAAACCTCAACATAAGGCAACACTTTGCCTCCCCAGGCCATCCACAAGCAAATGGGCAAGCAGAGGTCACTAACAGAACGATCCTCGACGGGTTAAAGAAAAGGTTGGAAAAGGCCAAAGGGAAGTGGGCAGAAGAACTCCCTGGAGTTCTTTGGTCCTACAGAACAACCAGAAGAACGCCCACCTCTGAAACTCCCTTCTCACTGGCCTATGGTACAGAAGCAGTAATTCCGGTTGAGATCGGTATGCCAACCCTGAGGACTGAAGCCTTTGAGCAAGGATCCAATGATCAGCAGCTGATGAAAAACTTGGATTTGCTTGAAGAAAGAAGGGATCAAGCCAGTATCAGGATGGAAGCCTATCAACGGAGGATGGTCGACAAATCCAAGGTAGGACTCAAGACGGTCAGCTTTCAAGTCGGAGACCTTGTCTTAAGAAGAGTCTTTCAAAACACCAAAGATCCCACTATGGGAAAATTATCACCAAACTGGGAAGGCCCCTACAAAGTAACAAAGGTTGTTCGGCCTACCACCTACTGGCTAGAAGACATGACAGGGAAGCCTGTTCCTAGGCCATGGAACGTGGAACACTTACGGAAGTATTATAAATAGAGATGTTTCTTTCTTTCACTTCCATTGAATGTTCATCTATAAATGCACAGGCCTCTAGAGCTTGGTCCATAATGTACAAGTCTTTGCACTTGGTCCATCTATAAATGCACAGGCCTCCAGAGCCTGATCCATAATGTACAAGTCTTTGCACTTGGTCTATTTATAAATGCACAGGCCTCTAGAGCCTGGTCCATAATGTGCAAGTCTTTGCACTTGGTCCATCTATAAATGCACAGGCCTCCAGAGCCTGGTCCATAATGTACAAGTCTCTAGACTTGGTCTATCTATAAATGCACAGGCCTCTAGAGCCTGGTCCATAATGTACAAGTCTTTGCACTTGGTCCATCTATAAATGCACAGGCCTCCAGAGCCTGGTCCATAATATATAAGTCTCTAGACTTGGTCCATCTATAAATGCACAAGCCTTCAGAGCCTGGTCCATAATGTACAAGTCTCTAGACTTGGTCCATCTATAAATGCACAGGCCTCCAGAGCCTGGTCCATAATGTACAAGTCTCAGTACTTGGTCCATCTTCTAATGCACAGGCCTCCAGAGCCTGGTCCATAATGTTCAAGTCTCAGTACTTGGTCCATCTTCTAATGCACAGGCCTCCAGAGCCTGGTCCATAATGTACAAGTCTCAGTACTTGGTTCATCTTCTAATGCACAGGCCTCCAAACCTTGGTCCATAATGTACAGGTCTTAAGTACTTGTTCCATCTTCTAGTGCACAGGCCTCCAGAGCCTGGTCCACCCTAATGCACAGGCCTGCCGAGCCTGGTCCATCTTCAATTAGCAGACTCTGTGATCCAGTCCATCCAAAGGCAAAAGTTTTAAGCATCTTCGACCAAAATCCACACAAGTCTCCTAGATCTGAACTCCTCAAAGCTGACAGTTAGCTTATTTTGCTTATCTACCAACGAGCAACAAACAATACAAGTGCCGAACAGATTTAAAGAATACTGTTTCAAAACTTCAAGTTTGTAAAAAGTTTCCTTGATCTATTCTTGAGACATACAGAAGAGTTATTTATCAGAAGTGCACAAAAGGGTGATTAAACTCCAGAAGAGCACATTCAAATACAAAGAACATCAGATCTGAGAAGAAGGAACTCAATTTTATTGATGATTTAGAAGATTTACATCAGTACAAAGAGACTGGAAATAAAACAGAGGCTACAATAAAGACATCATTACATAGGCTACTACAGAAGCTACTACATCA
Organism: Nyssa sinensis; assembly: GCA_008638375.1. Classification (NCBI taxonomy): domain Eukaryota; kingdom Viridiplantae; phylum Streptophyta; class Magnoliopsida; order Cornales; family Nyssaceae; genus Nyssa; species Nyssa sinensis. The sequence continues at coordinate 31,307,060 of CM018031.1, forward strand.
CTACGATTTGCAACATCATGGCTTTCTGCCTCGGATGATAAAGGGGCACAGGATCCAAAACTTCTATAGCCGCCGCCGGCTCCATTTGAAAAGAAGGAATCTTGAACCCTAATCTGCAGCAAGGAGCACCCAGGCCATTTCATCATCACTATCATTGATCTTATGACCAACGGATGAGGAGGGCTCTGGGTCTCAAGGGGCCTCCATTCATCTCCTTCAAAACAGTTGTCACACCTCAGCCGATTTGAGCAAGGGTCTCTGCCAAGACACGAAGAAGAGGAGGGGTCCCACCTTCGTCTTCACCACCAACGCTCCAGGTATCGGTTGAATAAAGGAGAGTCCCCCACTAGTCGGAAGAATTTCGACTGGAGGCCAAGGTGGACAAGAGGACTTGTGCCTCCTTTAATCCTTCCTTGGAGACTGAATCAAAGGGAAGGTTAACTCTCGGCCACAGTTTAATCATTCCTAACTCAGACGAAGAATCATCCATCATCTCCGGGCGAGTGAAAAATTTTCGGCAGCATCTAGAGTCTCTCTTACAAGGGAACAATTTGGGAGCAAGAGGGTTGGGCGCAATCGTATGCCCTCGTTTCCATATATATAGACCCTTGAAGACCAAAAGCCACCCAACTAAACCGTCGCAACGGTTAAAAAGAGATTGGCCTCGAAATCCCAAACGATAATCGAATAAATAAACGATGCATTAAATGTGCCTCTTCGATATACCAAAAGACAGGGTACAGAGCTCTTTGAACAAAAAACTACAGTCCGGCACTAAAGCTCCTGAATTAGCAAAGAAGAGGGAGGCAAAGTCTAAATGTACAAACCTCCTATCCGGTATACAGACCCTCCAATCTTATCTATTTTATGATAGGCCATTCATACGGCAAAGGCCCACAGCTCTGATATATCCTGATCCTAAAGGCTCGGAAACATCAATGTCGGTCATCATAATGATGGGCACAAACTGCCTAGTTATTTTCACAAATCTTTGGCTCAGAACGGTCTACTTCAGAACTCTGCAGAATTTACTCCCTCTTTGTGTGATACAAAATCAGGATTGGGTTCTATTTGTCTGATTATGTTTGCTTTCTTATCTTATTATGATGAGACAGTTAAAGTTAATCTACATTCACTATTCAATTACAAGTACTAAAGCTCAGAAGGCAGCTATCAACTAAACGGACAGTTGATCTGACATGCGAAGGGCTCAGAACAGCCATACTCACAAAAAATTTCACAAAAAGGAACAACACAAGAAGAATTTGAAGAAAAAGTCAATTTTACTGCTCAAAAGGGCATTTCATTACATCAAAAAGACTGGCAAAAAACAAAAAAGCTGATAAAGCCTCAAGCCTTGTCCGAAGGGCCTAGGTCCTCATCCAAATTAAGGGCAGTAGCCCCAGCCGTCTTGTACGGGTCAGGACCAGACGAGGTAGGTTCAGGAGGAACGATTGACGACACGTCAAAATCTGGGAACTTAGCCAGGAATCTAGTTCGGAAGCTTTCAAAACCAAACCGGATCAGGTCATCACCCATCTGTTCAACTTTCTCTCTCAATTCCGTCTCAGTCTCAGTCTTGGCATGATCAACTGCCTCCTGAACCTTCTGATCAAAGGAATTTCGGAGCTCGACCAACTCCGCCTGAAGTCCTGCAACTTGCCTAGCATATATGTCCCTCTCAGACTCTGCCACGGCAAGATTGGTGCTAGCTTCCTTCAGACCCTCCTCAACAGTCTGAACCTTGGACTGAGCTGTCCCAAGCTCCAACCTCATTTCGTCTATTTCGGCCTTCAGCTTATCAGCCTCCTCGAGGCTCATGGGAGTCACCATTAGTGCAGCTAAACTATGCATGCTCTGCACGATGCAAGATAGACAAGTTAGATTGAACGAACAAACAAACAGAAAAGACAAGAAAAGTTTCAGAAGTTACCCTCATCTAGAGATTCATCATCTCATTCATCAGCTTTGAGGGGTTGTCCCCCCTATACCGATGAGGGCCCTGAGCCCATATTTGGTCAAAAGCCTTCTTGGCAATTTGATAGTTTGGCTCATCAAACGGCTCGGACGGTGCAGCAGACGCCTTCCCTTTCCGAGCCCTTCTGCTCAGAACGGAAGGGGCAAGAGGAACGGCCGAGATAGGAACGACAGGTTCAGCCTCCTTCTCGGCCTCGGCAGGAGCTGGCTCGGGAGAGCCAGAAACCAACTTCCTCTTTTTTACTTCCAGAGGAGGATCAACTCAACTCGGGAGGAAGTCTCCCCCACTGCTTGGGCTTCCGCCTCCGCCCATCTCGATGTCAGCCTTTTCCTGAGCTCAGTAGTACGAGCAGCCATCAAATTCTCCGAAGTAATAATGGCAGTGTGAGCTCGGTTGGGAGTCGAAAGCAGCACACGGTACTGATCTCGTAGCACGTCGGTGAACTCAGATCTCCTCCAAGCTCTTTTGACTGCACATAAACAAGAAATGGCGTATCAGATTATCAGTTCGGAAGGCACAACGAAGTTAAAACAAACCTAAGGGAATAAGCCTCACCCTTATGACCCGTGGCACGAGGGAATAGTGAGGCCTCACCATCTTGGAAGTCTTCATGCTCCCATCCTCCTCCAACAAAGAAGTACCACTTCTTCCACGTTTTATTAAAAGTGGGAACGGAGGACAGGGGTCGGAACCCCTTCTCAAATGACATGTAAAAAAGGCCTTCTGCCTTCTTGAACTTCAGATCCATATTACTACGGATCAGATCCATGGACACATCTACCTCGTTTTGATGTCCCAACACTAAAAACCCTAGAAGTTGCCGCCAACTATTGAGATTCAGGTCGGCAGAGCTTATACCAACAGAAGAATTGCCTGACTAAATCCGACAATGAGAGTCTCAAACCCATTTTGAACCAGGCAAGATAAACACATATCTCCCCGGCTTCAACATTTTGGGGACGATCCATGGGGCCTGGTACTCTGCAGGTCACGTTTGGGGGAAAATTATATTTTACCCTCCACTCGTCCAGAAGGCTCTGAGTAACAACACTCTCACCCTCTTCTCTATGGGAAGACCTACTAGAGGTTCCCTAGCCCTGTCTCGGGGCTCTTCAAAGGCATCAACTATCCTAACCTCAGGACTAGGGGGAGGTTCAACAAGCCTCTGCCCAATATCTTCGGGGGCAAGGTTACCTACATTTTCCACAAGAGACGGCACAGCCATCTCAAAGGGATTTCCTACCCCCTCACTTACATTTGAGGATTCAAGAGGAGCAGACATTACTCCCCAACTTAAGAAGAAAGAAGCAAGAGAAGAGAAAAGATCGGTTGTCACGACCTGAAACCCACCCTCTGCGAATTTTGCATCGCGACCGCCACCCTCAGGCCCGAGGACCCTTGGGCGAAGGCTCGCATCTGCAGCGGTATCGGATAGATGTGTTTCAAGTGGTTGTGGAAGCGCGAAAACTATTTTTTTTTTCTTTTTTTTCTTATTTCAAAATTTGCACATCCGTCCGGTACTGCCGCTCTTCACATTTCGGTATACATGTATCATCATACATTCAGAGCATATCTAAAAACTCAAAGACTTTATAATATTACATATCACTGCCCTGAGGGCTTATACATATTTGTATTGTTTACCACTACAGGAGTTCGTACTAAAAATTCACATGGCTTCATAAGGAAACTACTTAAGTACAACTTCCCAAAATGGCAGATCCATCGTCTTTGTCTTCAAATCAAAAACTGCCTTTTTGTCATTTACCTGAAAGGGGGATCCGAACAAAGTCCGGGTAAGCTAATCTAAGCTTGTGAGTAATTCCTGCATTCGTCATGGGGTTTTCAACTGGTAGTGGTTTATCACTTGTGAGTTTATAAAATACTCACTACCAATCGTTCGTACAATTTAGAACACAGGATGTATGCATTCTTAAAACAGATAGCTATGAAACATTTAAAGTATTCAAGCTATACTTATACTTATGAACTTCAAAACATATCCTTAAATAGAGTATATAAAACTCGAAACATATGCATTTCATAAAAACAGATAACTTTGAAACAATTAAAGTGTTCAAGCTAAACTCGTACTTCGTTAATAAAGTATATAAACTTTAAAACACATAATTATGTATTTTGAAAATGAGGGTAAAACCTGGTTTCATTTTCAAAATCACTTTGTCATCTTTTCTCTTTAATTAGGTGGAATCTGTTTTGAACCAGACTCCCATTTTACTGCCAATACTGTCGATCTCATTTGCCTGGGGGATTAGATCCTGCTACCTGGCATGTACTGTTGAATCCCGAAGGATGTCAACCATCATAGGGGGTGGTACTTAGTACCGTTTATCTTATAAAACATTTGTCACATGACTTCTTCAATAGATATTTTTCATGAACATTTAAAACATGAAATATACAACTTCTACAATGAAACTTCAATGTTGGGAATAATCAAATTCAGAATATTTAAAGGGATTTGCATTTGATTTAGACATGCTAAATATTTTCAAGAAAAGAGCTGAATATAAAACATTCATCGAGCATGTCGTAACAGAAGATTTTAAAAGAACGGAATCATATGAAGACTGAATTTGATATTCAAAGGCTGCAATAACTTGAACTTAAAACTTCTTCAAATTCATGGAGTTAAATCTCCATTTCAAATACAGGGTTACTCACCTCGGTCCTTTAGGGTTAGTGCTAAAATGCGCCTTCCCACTTCCTCCGTAATTCCTAAGAACAATTCATAAACTGTCTCATTAACTTCACATTCACTGCAATATCATCTATCGATGTTTCTTAACTTATGCTTCAATCGTACTTCATCCTAACCAATTTAACTCATACTCTTAACCAACGACACAATTTATTATGTTAGAAATTTAATTCATTTCAACCTATACTCTTCTGGTAGCTCCATTAACTTTAATTTAAAGTTATTTACTTCACATGTTAACGCGTCGTGTCTTCCGTACTTTATTTTCTCGTAACTTGCCTTAGTTTAATATTTCGGCAATACTTTAATTTATAGTCATCTGACAGGTGCTATTCATCAAATTTTATGTCTTTTTATTTTAGACATTTCTTTTGGTCGAATAGACTCTACCATTGAGTCCGGAGTGTCGAAGAAAGTCAGTTTAGGCTTTCCAAGATTTTAATTCCGACTTTTATATGTAAAAGGACAAAATGGTCATTTATCGTTTTACGTGTCTCATTTTTCTGTACTTCGTTTCATAATTTGGACTCCATTATTGAGTCCAGGATGTCAAAGAAAGTCGATTTAGACCTTCTCTGGTTTCATTTTGGCTTTAGGGGTACCAGGGGTATTTTGGTCATTTTACCCCTTTACGTGTCTTTATTTTTTGGGACCCCGTCTCGTGTCGTGGACCTCACCATTTGACTCAGAAGGTCCGAGATAGTAAGAATACACTAATAACTTGTTAATTTTGATCAAGGGGTATTTTAGTCATTTACCCTTTTATGTGTCTTTATTCTTCGGGACCCCGTCTCACAAAACAGACCCCGCCATTAGCTTCAGAATGTCCAAAATAGTAAGAATTCACTATTCATATGTCTGATTTGGACTTTATTTGCCCTATTAAAAATCTAGGGGTAAAATAGTAAATTTACCTCATTTATTAAATAATTATTTAATTATTTAAATATTTTTCTAGGGGTGAAATTGAATAATTTTTCCATCAGTAGGGCCCCATTAGAATTTCTTAAAACAGTTGGGGCCAATCTGTAAATAGTGGAAGTGTTGGTTTATTTAGTTTTTAATTAAATTAAAGAACCAATGGGTTCGGTCCAAATCCAAGTGAACCGGTCCGGTTCACTTACAAACCAACCGGTTTAACCGGTTTGCCACGTAATACTGACGTCAGGAGTATGTCAGCCCTAATGGTTAAAATTTAAAATTCTTAAACCTCTAAACGTCACCGTTTAAATAAACCCATAACCGGATTTGACCCGGACCCGTAACCGACCCGTTGTCCGACCCGACCCGAACAGTGTCGTCTTCCCCATGAAGGTCTACACTATTCATCCGAAACCCTAATATTTTTCAGTGGTATTTCGTGTAATTTTACCACTCCATTTTTCCTGTTTTCTTTTCCAATCAATTCCTAATATCTTAAGACATGTTTCTACATTGTTTTTGGGACTCGAATTTAGTTCAATCGCACTGTCCGAGCCACGATAACCAGACCTGTAACGATCTGGTTCATGCTTATTTCTTGATCGTTTTCCATGGGGTTTAGCTTGTTTTGATCCCCTATTCATGGGGATTTAGTTTTCGTTCATAAGGGTAGGTTTAGAAGCAAGTTTGTGAGATTTGTTTTGGAAACCCGAAACTGTAACTTGATATTCGGAGGTCGATTCTTTTGAGTTTTGATCGCGGATATGGGTTTTTGGCATGTTTGAGGAGTCTAGTTGAGGTTCCAACCAACCAAATTGGGTTTGGGGAAGCTTGATTCAGTTTCATCATTTTGGGTATTGCATTTCAGTAAAATTTTCTGCCCTCCTGTAACCTCCGTTTTCTCCCTCGATTTTCTATGATTTTAAACCATTTTTCTTGCAAAATGAAGCTCATTCTACATAGATTAAGACCCTATGTTTTCATGCTAAAATATGAACGAAATCGGATTTAAAATTGGTTGGGAATATACTTGTTTAAGCGGACTGTTCCCAATTTCCTTCTCCCTCTTCGGTTTCCAACTTCCTCTTCTTGCTTCATCTTTCTTCTTCTTCTTCCAGAACTCTCTCTCTCTCTCTCTCTATCTATCTTTCTCTCTTTCTTTCACGATTATTTCCATGGGTGTGTATATAATCAATGTATATAGGTGTAAGAGATTTGATGGCTGCCACCTTTCCCTCACTTACCCCCTATCTCATCAACAGCCATACCCATCACTTTTCTGAATTTGGGCCATACTCTTCTCCATACCTCCTCACCTAATAGCATATAATATACATATATTGTACATGGCACCTTACTTCCTCTCACTTCCCACCATACCTCCTTGTCTCCAAGTATATATATAATATGTATATATATATATATATATACAATATATACCACACACACACCCACACTCACGGTTCCATGCACACATATATTAACATATTATATATACACATAGATAATATATTTATTCATTCACATGGGTATATACCCACACATATATATTTAATGTATCCATTTACATACATGCATACATGCTTGGTTACATATACATATACACATTACACCTTCCATGTAGTCTAATGTGTGTTTAAATTATTTAATTATAATTAAACTAATTATTTCATATAAATAATTATTTATTTATTTGTTTATTTAATTAATTATTCTCTTTGAGTGTAAATGTTTTTACACTAATTTTTTATAGCGTCGTAATGCGTGTCATATGACCCGACATTCTCGGGTCGGGGTATTACATCGGTCGAACTTGTTCTAACTCAGAAAACCGGTGTTCTTCAAGGTCGCACAAACCAACAATGGCCGACGAGATCTTCTAGCACAGTGAAAATAACGGGGAAAAGGTCATTTCAAATCTCACCCCGTATTTATAAGCACAGTATCAGAAGGGACCCACCAAGCCCAAATGCCGTGACGGTTTGGAACAATGATGATTTCGAGAAACCCAACCATTGGCCCAGTACAATGATGACCTCGAAAAGACTTAATCTCCGGCTGCGTAATAAATGACGCCCTAACAGTCGCTTTGGAAGGCGAACAGGCATGATACATGACTCTCTGAAAAAGGCTTAGCCCTAGTTGCTGGTCAGCATCAAACTAGGACTTGGGGGGGGGGGGGGGGGAGTAACTGATATACCAGAAAAGAGCAGGCCAATCAGCACTTGACACGTATGATCATGAATCCAACTCATGCTCGGCTAACTCAGCTCTCGCTCAGCCAATGACTAAGAGCTCGAGCATCTAGATCAGCACAAAAGGTCGGAAGTGACCGAGCATATGCTTTCAGAGCACATATATCCGGATAAGGATCTCAGAGTTAATTACAGGATCCAGACCAACACTCCAGACCTCGTCATCGCCTTAGCGGATGCCGAGCAGGGAATAAGGAAGCAATCCTCAAACACGTAGACAATCCTCAAACACGGAGACAGTCTTCAACAAGGAAACAGTCTTCAACAAGGGAACTACCATCTATGGTTATCTCTATGCAATATTCCACAAGGTAACTGCAATCTCCGATGATCAAATCCCTACATTCATGGCTCCGAATCCTAATCAACTTAGGAAGGCCACGGTCTATAAATTAAACCCTAAAGGTACGTTTTATTTTCATGCTCATTCTTTGGCTTTCAATACAGTCTTTCAATTCCTTTTACTTACTTAAGCATCGGAGCGGCTACCGCCGGAGCCAATCCGGTGGTCCTCTGATCATCTTTCTGAGTGTTCTACAGGTCACGGAGCCTATACTTATTGCGAGTCGAAAAGTGCAACATCAATAGTTATTGGAAAATGCTAATACTCTAGTGATTTTTATTTTAGTGCGCACATTAGAAAAAAGAGAATGTTAGGACTAAAGTCCTATTCAAGTGGTGTTTGTGCCCACTTCTCATACAAGTGGCGTGAGTTCGATTCTCTCTCCTATTGTTGTATAAAAAAATCAAATAATGTTTACGTTTCAAAGTGTTATATTTAGTGATGTTGCTCTTTTCTTGTCGGATGACTTCCCGTCCTTTACTGCTTGTCAAGAACTTGAGGTTAGAGGGTCACCAGGAAGGCTTCGGTGGTAGCCGCTCCAATGCTAAAGTTATTAACGAAATCAAAATAATAATTCGAGAGAAGAATAGAACATAAATTGAAAGCGTATCTTATGGGTTTATTTATAGGCTGTAGATGTCCTAAGTTGAGTAGGATTAAGAGCCATAAAAGTAGGGATTTGAAGATATCCGAAGATAGTAGTTGCCATATAAAACTCTGTTTTCTTATTTTGAGATCGGTAACCTGTGGAAGACAGTGATAAGCTCTGGACCCATTACCTCTGGACCTTCCGTGCTCAGTAGACTTTTGTGGGATAACCCTTTGATGATCTATATCTTGAAGAGCTGATTGAACACATGTCACGCCACGAACATGGTTGTCAAATTATGGTATATCAGCTACTCCCTTCCAACCCTTTATTTTGTGGCATACTCAGAGCTGAGGCTTGAGTTTTTGAGCCGTTATATGTGTGCCCGCCATTAATGCGACGCTCCGTATTCCAAGGAGACAGTCGTTGCTTTGATGTTTATTGCGTCAGTCGTTGGTTGGAATTACGAGGCCATCATTGCTCTAACCATCACGACGGTTTAGAAGTGGAGGCCTCCAACACCTATACCTGTCCGATCCTTATAAAAAGGGTGGAAAACGCATCACTGTTCCCTCTTTCAACACTTTGGCATTCTGAGAACTTCAAAGCATTAAGAGAAAGCATCCAAAATCTTTGAATACTTCAAACTGCAAGAGAGATCTTTGGCATTGTTTTCAATCAGCAAAAGAAAGTTTTAGTGAAGAGATTTCTAGTTTATTAGAGAACACGATTTCTTATCAAGACCATGGTCAAGTTTGGTGATTGTTTCCTGAATCTTTTCGCCTCTTTTTATCTTCATTTTTTGCTCTTATACCATGTCTGTCTCTGACGCCCAATCAGGCATAAGATTTGACTGTGGTGAACGACATTGTAATCTCCCAAGTCGAGGTTGATACATTGCACGTTGATGATGAAAAGGAGGAAGCGACTCCAGACCTTCTTATTTTTTTGGGTTTTTTAATATATGAAATTTTTGTTGCTTCAGAACTTGTGCTTATTTTGATATCTTCGTGTTATTTTTAACTTTAAGATAATTTCTTAATATCTATATCAATAGAAAAACATAAGTTCTTCTAGGGACTCCAAAGCACTTATAATATATTTCAGAGGTCTAAATAAAATATACAGACCCATAATATTTACAATAAAATAAGGTTTTTTAGGCTTCTGTATATTGATAAAGCAAAGTACACAGACCTGCAACACTTGTAAATAATACAAGGTCTTTTGTACGATGAAAAAATGGACCAGACCTATAATACTTGTAGTGAGGTCTGTACATTAGGTAAAAATGGACTAGACTTATAACACTTATAACAAGCACAAGGTTTTTAAGGGTTTGTACATTGGTAAAATGGACCAAACCTGTAACACTTATAATAAATACAAAGATTTTTTTTTAGGGGTCTGTACCAAACTTGTAACACTTGTAATTGATACAAGGTTTTTAGGAGTCTATACATTAGTAAAATGGACCAGACCTATAACACTTGTAATGGATACAAGGTTTTTAGGGGTCTGTATATTGGTAAAATAGACTAGACTTATAACTCTTGTAATGAATACAAGGTTTTTAGGGGTCTGTACATTGATAACAAGCTTTGAGGTGAATAAAAAATAACTTTATTATTAATAATACTTACGTAAGTGTTCGATGTTCCAAGGCCTAGGTACAGTCTTCCCAGTTAAATCTTTGAACCAATAAGTCGTAAGTCTGACAATCTTGGTTATTTTGTAAGGCCCTTCCCAGTTAGAGGAAAACTTTACTATGGTGGGGTCTTTAGTGTTTGGGAACACTCTTCTCAAGACGAGATCTCTGAGCTAAAAATTAATGGGTCTTAGCCCATGGTTGAAACATTTAGCCATTCTCTACTGGTAGGCTTCAGTTTTGATCCGAGCTTGCTCGTGCCTTTCTTCTAGAAGGTCTAGATTTTCTACGAGTTGTTTGCTATTGGTCTCTTGCTCAAAGAGATCTATTTTAAAGGTTGGCATACCAATTTTAATAGTAATGATTGTCTCGGTGCTAGAGGTTAGTGAGAATGGTGTTTCGATAGTTGGAATTTTTTTAGTAGTATAGTAAGCCCAGAGCACCCCAAGGAGCTCTTTGACCCATCTTCCTTTGGCTTCATCCAACTTTTTTTTTATGGCCTCAAGAATAGTACAGTTAGTGACCTCGGCCTGCCCATTAGCTTGAGGATGCCCGAGAGAGGAGAAGTGGAGACTAATGTGCAAGTCTTTACAGAACTTTCCAAATACATTTTCGGTAAATTGCGTTCTATTGTCTAAAATAATGAATTGGGGTATATCGAACCTACACACAATATTTTCCAAGTGAAGTTCTTTATTTCAACCTCTGTGTTGTGGGCCAGTGGTTTAACCTCTACCCTTTTAGAGAAGTAGTCGGTGACGACTAGCGGGAATCTCTTGTTTTGAGTAGCTTTTGGTAGTGGTCCTATGATGTCCATTCCCATTGGGCAAAGGGCCAATGACTCGCAATAGGGACGAGTTCATGTTAAGGTTAGTGTTGGTAAAAGGCAAAACGTTGTCATTTGTCATACTTTCGAACATATTTTTTAACTTATTTAAGCATACTGGGCCAATAGTAGCCCTGAGTCATTGCTCGGTGGGCTATGGTTCTTCCGCCGTTATGGTTGTCACAAATCCCCTTGTGTATTTTTCCCAGAACGTCATGGGCCTCTTTTAGAGCTATGCACTGTAGAAAGGGCTGTATGTAAAACATTCGATAAAGTTTTTCTTTAAGAATTAAATACCGAGTTGCCCTGATTTGAACTCTTATGGCATGTTTTTTGTCCTTTGGAAGCAACCCTTATTTTAGGTATTGAATGATAGGAGTCATCCAATTTAGAGATTGTTCTGAAATCTGAAGAGCTTGTACTGCTTCAATATTAGGTTTTGACTGGTAGGAGATTTTTACCATTGAATCCCTTTCTACCTTGAGGTGGGAGGCCATATTTGCTAAAGTATCTACCCTAGAGTTCTGATTTCTTTCAATCTTCTGAATAGTAAATTTTTGGAAAAATTGCTTTAGTGATTCCACTAGTTCTGAGTATATGGTCATTTTGTTATATTTGGTAGAATATTCTCTCAAAACTCGACTAACTACAAGCTGAGAGTTAGAAAATGCGTCAAGGTTCGGAGCTTCATATTCCAGAGTTAATTTTATCCCAAGGATAAGTGCTTTGTATTTGGCTTCATTGTTAGAGGCTCTGAATCCCAAGTTGATGGCTTTTTCGGTTATAATCCCCTTGGGAGACTGAAGTATTATACCTACTCCAGAGCCCTTATCTATAGATGAACTATTAGTGTAAAGTAGCCATACCAGACTATCTGTAGCCATACTAGACTATCTGTAGCCATTTGAGCTTTTGAGTGCTGCGTTCCAGTGAACTCAACTATGAAGTCTGCTAGTGCTTGAGCTTTGAAAGTAGTCCGTGGAACATAGGATATGTCAAATTCTCCTAGCTCCACTGACCATTTGACCAATCGTCCCGAAACTTCAGGTTTGTGCAGGTTTAGTTTTAAAGGATAAGATGTAGGAATCATGATAAGATGGGCTTGAAAGTATGGTCTGAGCTTCTGAGTAGATATTACCAAGGCTAAAGCTAGTTTTTCAATTTTAGAGTACCTTATTTCGGTGTCCAGAAGTGCTTTACTGACATAGAAGACATGTCTCTAAACTCTTTTGTCTTCCCTAATCAACGCAAAGTTGACGGCACTTTCTAATACGGCTAAGTACAAGAGTAATTTTTTCCTTAGCACTAGTTTTGAAAGAAGATTGGGGGAGGCTAAGTACTGCTTGAGTTGTTAGAAGGCTTCTTCATATTTAGAGGTCCACTCTAGGCATAATTATCAAAATCGGACCGAACCGGCTGGATCAACTGGGAACTGAGCATTAAATCGATTCGATTCGATTAAAATACCGGTTTTGCTAAAGAATCAGAAAAAATTGGTTGAACTAGCCAATTTTTTTAAAAAATTGAGTGAACCGATCAATTTTTTTTAAAAAAACTAGTTGGACCACCTTTTGACTTTTTATCACCTATAACTTTTTTTTTTTCACAAAACTTCTTATATTTGATGATTAAATGATGAAATTTAGTATAAAATAAGATATTGTTGCATGTATTTTTGTTATATATACAAATATATTAAACTTATACATTAAGATAATTTCAATGATTATGCTTATAATTTGTTATTTTTCACTAGATAATAGAAAATATATATTTTTCTTGTTATTTTCTTAATTTTTAATATATTTATTGATATTTTTTATATATTAATTATAAAATCGGTTGAACCACTGGTTGAACCAGTGAACCATGAACCGGTCTATTCACCGGTTCATTGTCTGGTCTGGTTCTGATAACTATAACTCTAGGGCCTTACTCCCCCTCAAAGCTTTAAAGAACGGGAGGCACCAATCTGTTGATTTAGAGATGAACTGATGAGAATGCAAAATGTCATATTTTTCTTCCTTAATGTTTAGTCTTTTATACTTATTTGGTGCCTAAATGTACTCATTATTCTTATATTTTGATTTTGGATGCAAATGGTGCCGTTAAGTGCAAAATGAAGCTAATTGGGCGATTCTGGATAATTTCAACATCGCTTCGTAATATGAGCATAAATCTCTCATCCGAGCTCTGATTGAGATGATTCAAGATTTTATAGAAAGCCAAGAAATAGTTCTACAACTTTCATGTTTTGAGATTTGAGCTATTCTAGCTGCATCAAGGTCGAAATCGGGCTTGAAGTTGCTGCACCTACACTGCTGACGTTCCTTAGCTGCGTGAAATTCTAATGTGCGGGTCCACGCGATTTATTTTTGAAAACTCCAAATCTGGTATACGAAAATTCCAGCTGAAAACACCACTTTCTTAGTTATATTAGGACTTTATTTTATTTTTAATATTTTCCTTAATTAGTTAGATTTGGATATTTTTATTTTAGGATAATATTTAGAATATCTTTAGGAGCTCTAGTAGGCTTCCAAGATTGATTTTTAAATGTGTAAAAGGAGGAGGAGATCAGATTTGACGCCTCTCTCTCTCTCCCCTCTTCTCTAACTTTTCCTTCAAGTTTTCATGGCCATACGTGGTTAAATTTTTATAATTGGTTGAAGGAAACGGAAGCCTCAGAATCAATAAAACTGTGAGATCTAATTTATTTTTATTGTTCAATTTATGCTTTGAGTATCGGATGTTCTTCTGTGCTTATTTTCATGATCGTCTCGTTTAATTACTAGGAGGCCTACTAGTTTATTATTCGTTGCAATCTACTGCTAGGTTAGATATCAAATTCGTAATTTATTGTTTGATCCCTCTAATTTGTGAAGAAACTAAGATTTAATAATTTGCTGCATCAGAAATTATTAGATCTTAGGAAGAACGCTCGATTAAATTAAATACAATTGCTTGTGCTTGTGTTGTTTAGCTTCATCGATCTTTCTAATTCTTAAGGTTGCTACTAGATTAAACATTTAGCGTTTGTCTTGGGTTGTTTAGTAGTTATGGTTAATTAGATCGCTTGTTTTCTAATTAACTACGACTAAGGAGAGATAGGAAAATAGTTCCAAAGGTGAATATTCAAAGTGTGAATTGATATATACTTGTATCGATGATCGGTTGTAAAATTTTGATAGTGGATGTTGACTTAGACCAATGCTTGTTCTTTTGATTGATTTTGATACTTTAATTTGAATTGTTCCTTAGTTGTTTTTTCTTAAAATTATTTCCGTTATACTCAAATCCCCACATCTTTGTTCACGTAGCATAAAACTAGGCTAGATACTCTCTATGGGAACTATCCCTACTTGTATTACTACATATATTTTTAGGAGTTTAAGCTTTATTTTTTTGGTTGCCTGCAACAACACGCCATGAACCTATTTAGTGTTGCTATCCTTCTATCCCTGAATATATTTCTTAGTTCTGGGAGATTCCAGATCGATTAAAGCTTTGATTTGGGTAGGATTTGCCTCAATTCCTCTTTGGGAAACTAGGAAACCTAGAAATTTACCCTCCGTGATCTTGGAGGTACATTTTGATGGGTTAAGTTTCATTCTATGTTTATTCAGGATGTTAACATCTGTGATAAGTGTTGGATATGGTCATTATTCCGAACACTTTTGACGAGCATAACATCAACGTAGACTTCCATTGTATCCCCAATCTGGAGTCCAAACATTCTATTTACAAGCCTCTGATACGTGGCTCCAGCGTTCTTCAAATTGAATGGCATCACTCTATAACAATAGAGACCTCACTCTGATATGAATGTTGTTTTCTCCTAGTTTGGAAGATACATTTGGATTTGATTGTACCCAAAGTAAGCATCTATGAAACTCATGAGTTCATGGCCTGCCATGGCATCAATTAGTTGATCGATTCTGGGAAGAGGAAAGTTGTCTTTAGGACAAGCTTTGTTAAGGTTAGTATAGTCAACGTAAATTCTTCATTTTCTATTTTTCTTCTTTACAAGAACTGTATTGGCAAGCTATTTAGGATAAAATGCCTCCTTAATCATTCCAGCATCAAGCAAACTCTAGACTTTTTCGTTGATGATTTTATGACTTTCTGGGGCAAATATCCTCATTTTCTATCTCACTGGAGGATGGTCTGGATCTGTCATCAACTTTTGAGAGATGAAGTTAGGATTTATTCCCTTTATATCTCTGGTTTCCTAAGCAAATACCTAAAGGTTGGCCTTTAGAAATTTAACAATATCTTTTTGCTCAGAAGGAGAGAGAGCTAAGCCAATGTGTAAGTACTTTCCCTCTTTTTCAGTGCTAATAAACACTTTGATAGGCTCCACTAGTTTGACTATACTGTCACTTCTTTTGAGACTCAGTGGCTTATCAATATCGGAAGGACATTCTTCTACCTTGTAAAGCTTGGGAGATAAGGAGCTTTTCCTTTCATGAGGGTATTGTATTTGTTATTTGGAAGGTCTATCTTTTTGTGCGAGGGTATGACATTCTTAGGCAGTGGGCTGACAGCCTTTGATGGTAAGAATTTTGCTGTTATGGATATATTTCAAACACTGATGGAGGGTTAAAGTAACTACCCCCATCTAGTGGATCCAAGGCCTCCCAATAATGACATTATAGGGAGATTTAGCGTCTAGGACCATGTATTCAGAGATCAGGGTCTTCTGGTCATTTCCCTCTCCTATCGTGGTCGGTAGATTAATTTTACCCATTGGAAAGCTGAGGTTTCTGTTGAGTCTTGCTATGACAGCAATGGTAGCTTTGATGTCATTAGGGTCTAGCTTCATATGCTCGAAGGGTTCGTAGAATAATATGTTAGTAGAGCTTCTAGTGTACAAGAACCTTTCTGATCTCAAAATTAGCAATTTTGAGTGAGATGACAAGAGTATCGTTATAGGGACAATGTATCCTAATAAGGTCCAATTTAGGGAACTGGATCTGAGGTTCTAACTTCATTTTTTTCTCAATGGCCGAGATCTAAATGATATAAGGCTCTAACCTTGCCTCTTGAGAATATATTTTTCTAACTCGGTTAGACGTCCTTGTTATCACATTGTCAGCATGGAGCACGAAGATGACTTAATTATTTTATTGTTACTGATCATTCCGAACTTCCCTCTATTCAGGCCTTTGTTCTTGCCTCCTTTGAGGGGGTCTTTTGTCACAGGGGTTCTGCCTTTCGTTCTAGAGGATGAACTCTTTTAGCCACCCTCTCTTGATGAGATGCTCTATTTCCTACTTCAGAGCTCTGTACTCCTCAATCGTGTGCCCCTGCTTCTTATAGAAATCAAAATATTTGTTGTGATTCTTAGAGTCGAGGTGGCTTTTTAGTGGTTCTGGCCACCTTAGGTTTTCACGAGTCTAGATCTGTTAGAGTATATGGGTAAGAGAATCATTCAGCGGGGTATAGGTCCCATACCTTCCAGAGTTAGAGTTGTTTTGGCTTCTGGGTGCTGTTTTCTTGTCGGGACTTCTAGTCCTTTTTTTGTCGGCGTTGTTATCCCTCTTGTGAACTTGCTTATCCTTTTGAGCTTGTTCTTTAGCTTTTCGAAATGAGGCTTTTGTATCTTCGATTAATATACTTCCGTGCTCTATCCATGAGTGTTGCCATATCGACAAGAGGATTCTTGGTTAAAGAATCTTGAAAGCATCCAGGTCCAAGGCCTGAAGTGAGGATGGCCACTAAGAAACTTGAACTATTGTTGGTTATCTCCATTAGTTCGATATTTAATCGAGCTATGTACTCTCGAAGTGATTCTACCTTTGCTTGTTTTATAATTATCAAGAAGTTTGGCCCATTTTTCAACTTTTTACTTGTTAGGAAGCTGTCACGACCCAGAACCCGCCCTGTGCGGATCAGGGGCTCACGAGCCGTCCCTCACTAAAGGATCTCAAACACCAATAAATTATTCATTAATGCATTTCATAACATTAGTTAATTTAGCATCATCATCAGAGTATAGTTATTCATGTCATAATAAAAGTAAGTGTTTAGTTTATAGATCCTCAAAACAAAAATATAGCCAGGACTTGGACACATGGGAGAGCTAAGACTATATTACACCCAGTCTATTACAATTACAGCAAAAACGTCCACCATTACTTGCAAAAAGGCGATATATGGGCTAAATGAGGCGCCTACTCGTAGTACATGCCCTATGGTCCTTCCGTAGTATCCTCTCCTGAAAAAAATGACATATCTGGGGTGAGCTAACTTAACTCAGTAAGTAAATTCCCTGGGTTTTCCATGGGTCAGGGTTAGTCTAAATAAAAGGAAATGAAAAATAGCAAGCAAATGATATAATATCACAATAGCCAGTTACCAAGAGTGTGAATCACTAGAAATGACCCATAGGTCCACAAGTCACATCCCAAGATAGTATGATACATATGATGTAAATGATATAACAAATCAACAATAGGGATTGGCCTATACAATAGTTAGTTGCCACAAATCACAAGATAGTAATTCGAGTCCAAATATAGGCATGCAAAGCATATCAACAACCAAAGAATGCATCATAAGATAATCCAAAGATAGGATTGCAAGGCATATCAACAACCAAGGAGTGCATTATCAGAATATGTTTAATAAAAGAAATGGGATACTAATAGAATAGATGCTATCAATTAGACGGGCCCGACTATCCTCAGAAGCACTTATTCAGGTTTATCCCTCTATCGAGTTCCTAAATAGCACTAGAGCTCTTTACATATATCATGTCTTTCATGGACTAAGTGTTGGAAATCATTCCCAATCACCGACTCGTAGGTCCACATCAACATCTATAGAATCAAATGGACGTTGTGACAGACACAACTCCCGACACTCATAATAATATTATGATCAACAGAATTCGACAGGAGATGTACATATATGCAGAATAACAAATTCTCAGCAATGAGAAACATAAAAATTTTTCAATATCCAAAGCAAGGTATAGAAATGAATAAATAATCACATTAAGATAGTGGCAACCGAATTCTCATCATATCCATAAGGTAGAACAGTCATCAAATTGTGAAAATCAATAATGTCAAGTATGTATAGAATACAAATTGGCAGCATTGAGGAAATAAAATTGTGACATGGCTAAGAATACCGCATGTTAGAGTTCGGGTTTTACTTACCTTAAAATAGTCCCTCCTCTATTCAAGAGAAAATCAGACCTCATTTCCTTTCCCTTTTGATGTCCCTATAAACTAGAAAATATTATTTAGTTCGATATCATTCATAGACTTAATCTGATTTTATTAATGAATCTATAGTTTTTGTGTGTCGTATTTTAAGTCTATGGACTCATTTACTCCCCTCTTGGTCTCCTCGTTGTACCTTTATGGTGTCCTAAAAATAGCCAATTTCATATATTAGTATTTTAGGTATTTTATTTGGTCAAACGGACTCTATCGTTGAGTTCGGAACGTCAAAAAACCTTAGGGTATGTACTCTCATAAATTTTTGAGGTTGTTTGGTATCTTCATTTGGCCTTTAGGACATTTTTGGGATAAGACCAGTTTGTTTGTACACATTTTTTGAGATTTAATTTTGCAATTTGGACTCCGCCATTGAGTTTGGAATGCCTAAAAATATTATTTCGCATTGTCTTTTTATTTCATTTTAGACACTGGGAATAATTTGCTAAATTAAATTAATTAAATTATTTTATGTTATATATTTATTTAATCATTATTTTAAATAAAAGACACAGTGGCATAGTAGCTCACACGTGGGGTTTAAGACCTTCATGCGCGGATGGTCCTAGGTTCAATTTTGGGGAGCTGCGACTCTCCTTTATTTTTTTTATTTTTGATAAGCCAAACAACAGACAAGGAGTCAATTCAGGGATAGGGTATCCCTATTCTATCTCTCAGCCAAGCACTAACCCGTTGGTTCAGTACTCATTTCGCAGATCCCAATTTAATTGTCATTTTTATTACCACTTTTGATTCCATTTTCTCGACCCGTAAGTCTAGTAAGCATCAGATGGAGTTTGTGACTGAGCACAAATCCGGCTACAATATAATATATCGAGATCATGCTAGATCCCATAAATAGTAATTGCAATAACACTATCTCAGTAGCGAAATGAAACTGTTGCCTAAATATGTCACGACCCCAAATCCAGCCCATGCGGATCGAGGGCTCGTGATCAGCCACCGAAGCCTTTCCTGATTTCCATTAATCAAACGCAGTGGAATAAATTTCTTTTTCTATTGCGAAAGCGTCAATCAACACTCAAGTCAACATCATTCATCTATTTATACATTCCATAGTAATTACAAAAGTACATGATGTAATTTTTCCAAAACCTGCTGATGTCATATTCGATATACAGTCCAAAAATTTCCAAAAGCAATCACATCATGACTAGCAAAATCCTATTACAAAAGGGTTCATAGCTTTACAAGCTTCCAACTAGTCTGATTGAACCTGCTATTTCTTTTCCAATATCATCACCTGAAATAGGATAAAAATATCCTATGAGCTCAATAGCTCGTGAGTATCCCAGCTCGTGAGCATTCCATAATATACTAGGGGTTTCAAAACTACTATATAATTTAATATAGAAATGTCAATGATCAGATATCATATGTTATCGTAATTTATAGTACAAGATAACGGTATCAAATTCGCTTCCAATAAATCTCAATTTAACGAGAATCATAAATCGATAATCAATAACATAGTTCAATAAATCAAAATCACAATTCAATATCATGGTTCGATAAATCATAGTTCAATAATTCAAAATCATGGTTCAATAACCCAAATTCATAGTTCAATAATTCAGATTCATGGTTCAATAACCCAAATTCATAGTTCAATAAATCATACTTCAATAATTCAGATTCATGGTTCAATAACCCAAATTCATAGTCCAATAATTCATAGTTCAATAATTCAGATTCATGGTTCGATTTTCAATATTCATATTCAAATCATATATTCCACTTCTATGGTCAGCAAATTAACCCTCGCTGACTGAGATCATAGGCTAGCTAGTTCAATATGCCGTATCAACACCGGCTCAACACAATATACCCTGTAAGAAGGGTCTAGAGAATCATAACCTATTCGATAGTGATTAATCATAGAAGAGTGTTCTATTCAAAGCATCAAAATCATAACCAAATCATATCCAAAATCAATAATCATCAATAGCAATTCAATTACTCAAATCAAAGTTCTTTTATTTGATGTTTAATTAAAACAGTTCAATATTTGTGAGAAAATCACATAACGTTTGAGTATCTTACGAACACATTTTCTTAAGTCAAAGAAGACAATATAGTTGTCAATAGGTCATTCAAAACGTAAACAGTATAACTGTTAAACAATTGCTATAAAGGAAAATGATTTCATATGTCGATATATCATAAAAGAGTTCAATATTTATATCTATACTGAAAATGTCTACCTCAATATGGTATGAAATACTCACTTGAATTCTAAAGACTTAACTCCAAAAATCCTCCCTTTGAAGTTCCCTAAAATCACATTTCAAAGTCCGGTCACATTCCATAATATTACTCTGATTTAATTATCATTAATTCTTTTTCCTATTTTAGTTACATTTGTTGGGTAGCTTCTTTAAGTTTTAAAGTTTGATTCTATTACCTTACATATTTACGTGTCATATTTTTTCGTACCTTATTTTAACATACGGACCTCACCATTGAGTTCGGAAAGTCGAAGAAAGTCGGTTTAGGCTTTCGCAGAATTCCCCTTGGACTTTTGTACTAAAAAGGGCAAAATGGTCATTTTGTAATTTTACGGGTTCTCACTTTCCGAGACCTCTTTTCACAAATCGGACTCTACAGTTGAGTCCGAAATGCTCGAAATAGTAAAATTTTACTATTCTTTTATTTTAATCGGAGTCCGTTTGACTATTTTTTGACTCAGTGGCATTTTCGTAATTTTTTATTATTTTAAATTAATTAAATATATTAATATTTAATTAATATTTTATTCTGGGGGTTCAAATTAGAATAACTAAAAGTCAGGGGGTCAATTTGTAAATTTCGTAACTTTTTGGGTCAAATTGTAATTTCTGAAAATCCTATTCTAAATAGGAATAACCAAACAGTGGTTATTTACAAAACTGGGATAGGATATCCCTGTTCCTGTTTTCCCCCAATTTCCAATTTCTTGCCCCTGTTACCAAACACACCCAATTGGATTTTAAAACATTTTAAACCTAACCCAATACTGCACCGTTTTGATTACCCGTTTCTAATTCGGTTGGGTCTTAACCTGGATCCGAACCGTGACCCGATACCCGAACCCAAGACAACAGTATCATATTCCACGTTTTTCCGGTGGAGCACCGGTAGGGTTCCGTCGCCATCTCCGGCGACGGTGACCAGATTCCGACCATTTTTCAACAGGTTTTAAATGTCTTCTTCTGTAGTTTTTCATGGGGATCGTATTTCTAAACTTAGTTTTTAATTTGAAGCATTAAATCCGCACAAATTTGAGCAAACCCGTAACTCCGGTGACCTAGTTATTTCCAATTTTGCAATCGGTTGCTCACTGTTTTGACTCTTCTTTTTCTCTATTTAATTTTTGCACTATATGGGATCAATCTTATGCAATTTAAATCAAGTTTTATACATAAAATACCAAACTTCCAATTATTCTCTCACACTTGTAACTCATGATTTCTAGCTTGTTTCTAACCCAAATCAAGTGATTCTTTTTGTAATATTTCCCATTTTCCATGCTTAACAAGATCATACTGTTAAAACTACACGAATCATGCTAAAAATTTGAAAACAGAATACCCACTTACCGTTTAATTTTCTGATTCTTTCTTGGTGCAGTTTCCTTCTTTCACCTCTGTATCCCTTTTTGGTTTGCTTCTGTGTTCTCCCCAATCAATTTCCTAACCTTTTAGACATCACAGTTTCTGAATCTCTCTCCTTTCTATCCTCTCGTAACATGTATATATATATAAAACTTCCACCACCTCTTTCTCTCTCTACTTTTTCTCTCTACCAGCCCCTTTCTTTGACTCAACTCTCTGCCCCATTAATTTTTCACTTTCTCTTCTTCTAAGAATGCAGGTTTGCATTCAATAGGGTGTATGATATTTGTATATATATGTAATATAATATCTATAACACACATTACACATACACCAACTCACACACACCTTGGCCGACACACATATATACACACACTGTTCACATATATACATATATATATATTTATATATTTTTAACTATTTATTATTATTATTATTATTATTATTATTATTATTATTATTATTATTATGATTATTGTTATTATTATTTTTATTTTTTTTAATTTATTATAGTTCAGGTTTATATGCCATTGCCGAGTTTACCGGGTCGGTTACCGGCTAACTCGGGTCGGTCCCACCTAACTCGGGTTGGGGTATTACAAAATAGGCCAATGTAAGCTAGGCTGCTGAGATCATAAGTCTTGCCCCTTGAGGCCTATATACAGAGTGTATAGAAATCATGATCAAGATATATAACAGTCAAGAAACACTTTCCATAAGATAGAGCAATATCAATGTGGACTCAATAAATGTTCTGGCATGTATGGAGTACAATAGATAATATAAGAAAGACTGTTGAGATGACTAGGAATGTAACACATGCAGAGATCAGACATTTACTTACCTCTTAAACCATTTTCGTTCTTTCACAATAAAATCAAGTCACTCTTCCTTCCTCTTTGAAATCCCTATTCATTAATAGATAGTATATCTCAGTTTACCTTTTCCTAATTTATGCTGTTCATCAAATTTTATGCCTCTTTACTATTGGTTTCTCTTTTACTAAAATAGACTCTACCATTAAGTCCGGAATGTCAAAGAAAGTCGGTTTAGGCTTTCGTGAAATTCAATTCGGACTTCTGTACTCAAAAGGGCAAAATGGTCATTTTGCAATTTTACGAGTTCTTACTTCTCGAGACCTCTTTTCACAAATCGGACTATATGGTTGAGTCTGGAATGCTCGAAATAATCAAAATTCACCATTCTTTTATTTTAATCGGAGTCCGTTTGACTACTTTTTTACTTTAGGGGTATTTTGATAATTTTATTTATTTATTAATTAATTAAATTAATATTTAATTAATTAATTATTTTATTTTGTGGGTCCATTCATAATAACTAAAATTTTAGGGCCCAAGTACAATTCCCATAACTTCTGGGTCCAAATTCAATTTCAGAAAACCCTATCCTAACTAAGGTTAACCAAACAGTGGATATTTACGGAACAGGGATAGGATATCCCTATTCCTATTTTTTCCCCCAATTTCAATTTCTCACTCCTATCACCAAACACTCCCAATTTAATTTAAAACCCTTTTAAACCTAAATCAATACTGCGCCGTTTTGACATATCCATTTTTGTTTCGGTCGGGTCCGGACCGAATTTGACCCATGACCCAAACCCAAGCCCAAACAGGACCCTTCTTCTCCAGCAATACGCCGATAGGGTTCTGTCATCCCTTCCGGTGATGGCGATTATTTTCGATCGGATTTTTGCACAAATTCAACATGACTCGATACCTATTTGCATGGTGATTTCATATTCATCATCAAAATTAGATTTCATCTATTGTTGGGTGTCAAAATAACGAGTTACAGTCGAACTCGTAATTTTTTGGTGACTGGTTTCTTTTAATTTCTATGCATTTTCCCCGACTGTTTTGACTCTGTTTCTCTTCTAATCACTTCCTGCACCTTATAGGATCACATCTAGGCCATTTAAACAATATTTCACGCATAAAATATTAAGGAACTCGAACCATCCTAAAACCTGCAACTACCCTGTTCTTCTTCATCTCTAAGTCATTTTGATTGATTCTTTTTGCTACTGAATCTACATTTCATGCTTAACATGGCCCAAAAATCAGATATAATTATCATGCTTAATTTTAAAGAATAGAGCTATAGGAACTCACCTATATTTTCTGTATTTTTCTTGGTGTGGCCTTCTCTTTTCCTTTCTTGTTTTCAAGCTTCTGAGTTCTCCTACTTCACCTAGACTTCACAGTTTCTTATGCCCTTCTTTCTTTTAGCTATTTTCCTTTCAACTCGTGGACACATATATGTATATATATATAAACATACAACCGCCTCAATTGCCTCTCTATCATCTCTCACTCTCTCTCTCTCTCTCGTCTCTCTCTTTCCTCTCTGTTTCTCCCCCTTCAAGCCCGTCTTCCTTGACTTTATTTCGGTATCCTTTTAATTTCTTCTTTTTCTTTCTGTTCAAATGCAGCCTTGCATTATTAGCTAGGTGATATATGGGCATGTATATATATATATATATATTATATTACACACACATACACACACTGATATACCAACCAACACCCACACCCACACAAGCATGCATCACACTTGCATACTGCCTTTCCTTTTCTTTCTTGTCTTATATTATACTATGTATATATATACATATATAATTACATACTTTATACATATATATATACTCATATATACACGTATATTTTAGTTTCTGATTACACGTACATACACTGATATTAAATTGGCTACGCATATGGTTATACGTATGTATGTATGGAAATGCATGTGTGCACGCATTACAAGGCATAGTTCTGGGTTGCTTGGGCATTGCTCGGCACTAACTGTATAACTGATACTGTTCACATTCCAAAATCATCCATTACACGTGATATCATAATATAGAGCTTAAACAGCTCGGGTTACAACTGATAGTACATTACCCGACCCGGTCTACCTTAGTATACGTGCTAACCCAGGTCAGGGTATTACATTATTACCCCATTCAAAATAAGTTTGTCCTTAAACTTAGCATTCCTAACTCCGGTGGCTCCCGTGGTTTCTTTAACATTTGGTATAACTTGGACAGGTGTTTACGTTAACTAGATAGAAAAATTTCTACTGAGAATCAAGTTTTACAGTCACATCAAATCAAGTTTTACAGTCACATCAAATCATTTTTCTATTTTTCTAAAATTTGCCTGTGTATTTCGAAACCTTCACGTGAATCCCATTTTGAAATTTCCACTCTTAAGCATGCACTCGGTATCTGTAATTCACATATTCTATATATATAAATGCTAAGTCTTTTACTAGCACTAGAACTATTAACATACAACCTAGGGGTTCTCTTTCTACATTCACACTCCTAATAGTATTCATGAGATACTCTTCAATGTATAGAGTCTAAGATCAACGGTATATGTATAGGTTAAATATGAACTGGAAAAGTACCTGTGGTCGCTAGTGTAGTAGCCTGATCATTTCCTAGCAAAAAAAAAAAACCCTCCTTGAGCACTATTGCCCATCATTCCAAGTTTGGGGTCTAGTCACTAGGGCTGATGTGGTAGGCGTGGTGCTAACCACGGTTGTGTTAGCCTGGGGACACTCTCACGAAGTCTCCACTTTTGCCGCAAAAGTAGCAGGACATTGGTATTCCGAAGGCATCGTCATTTATGGACTTTCTGGCAGGTAAGACATTTAGCTATGTCCTTAGTGTGGGAATCGGCCCTCTCTTGGTTAGGTTTTATGCTCAGTGATTCGGCTCTAGGCCTAGAAAATGAGGATCCGTGGGTTATGCTCTGACCCTCTCTAGACATCTGACTTGCCTTCCTCTAAACATGTTCTTCTCCACTCTGCTCAACAAGTCTGGCTGTGCTCACTACTTTGTCATAAGTGTCTAACTGCAGGGGTTTAACCTTGTCCCTAATGTTCCACGACAGATCGCCCTCAAACTTGCAGGCTCTCTCGTGTTTGTCCTCTAAGATGGAAGGAGTAAATCTAACCAACTGTGTAAATCTAGCCTCATACTCCTCCACTATCGAGTTCCCTTGCTGTAAGACAAAGAATTCTACGACTCTCTGATCTCTGACTTCCCTGGGGAAGTACTTCTGGTTTAAGACCACAATGAATCGATCCCATGTCATCTAAGGCTCTCTAGCCTTCTCTAATAGCCACCAATCATGAACCATCCCTTTGAAAGTGAAAGTAGCAAAGGCTACATTCTGTACCTCAGTACAAGCCATAATCTCAAAGATCCTCTCCATCTCGAGCCTCCACTCTTCAACTAAAGTGGAGCCCCTATTAAAATCGAACGTAGAGGGTCGTAGTGCCTGGAACTGCTTATAAAGATAAGCCTGACCCCGCTTGTTCTCCTGACGCACTATGTGTACTACAGGTGGTGCTTGTTGCTCTGGCCTAGCGGGAGTACTGGAACCCGCCTGGTTCTGAGGCGTATTTTGAATAAGATGTCTAATAGTCGCTCTAACCGTTCTATGTGGGCGTTAGCCTCATCCAATGGTATGGTAGTACGAGTGTTCACCATTTTTTGCAAATGGTTAGAAAATCAGTTTCATATATTAAGAGTCTAATATCACATGTTAGTTTCTACCTACTGACTCTACTTGGACATTTGTAATACTAGTACCTTAGTCTATCTCCCAAGAACCATTGTGTTACCTAGGGTGCTCTAATACCAAGCTGTTACAACCCGAGACCCACCCTATGCGGATCTCGTGTCGCGCACCCGATCTGACACTGTTGTCAAACCCAGGGTCTCAACTTGCTACACAATTAGTGCTACTAACATGCAACAACTAAACAGCGAAAAACTTAAACAATAAATAAATAAAAGTTGCATGTGATATATATAAGGTTCTAAAAATGCGGAATACAAATTTCTTAAACTACTGTTCATCCCCAAGACGTGGATAACATGGGAGAGCTACAAGACTGTCTGTACTAAGTATTACACTGTAACTTTAAAAGAAATGTCCACTGTTATCTAGCTGACTGCTACTGTTACTGTTACTGCTATTGCTCTTCTACAGTTTCCTTTCCTAAAAGGGTTGGTATGTTTGGGGTGAGCTAACTAAAGCTCAATAAGTAATTCTCCTTTGCTCTGCCATGTGTACAAGAATATAGAAAGCATTATCCATAAAAGAACTAGAATAAATGTAGATGTGCTAGCCAGTCAATGAATATAGAACTCAATATCAGATGATAGAAACTAAAATGATAAAGTAATGAAATATGTCTGATAATATAATCATACTGCTACAGTTATGAGCTGTCTGAAGCATAATCATATGTAGTCAATAAAAAGCTGTGAAATCTCATGATCATTTATAATGGTATAACATGATCAAGCTATGAAAGTCAATAATAGATACTGATAACAACAAATATGGATGTACTTTAACTTGGGGCTCAGCATACTCCTTAAAATCATTTTATTCCCTTTTTCCTCGATCTCTCAACCAAGTACTAACTCGTCGGTTCAGTACTCGCATCACAGATCCCACTTTAATTGCCACTTTTGATTCTATTTTCTCGACCCGTAGGTCTAGTAAGCATAAGATGGATTTTGTGACTGAGCACAAATTCGGCTACAATATAATATATCAAGATCATGCTAAATCCCATAAACAATAAATGCAATAACATTATCTCAGCAGCGAAATGAAACTATTGCCTAAATAGGCCAATGTAAGTTGGGCTGCGGAGATCATAAGTCTTGCCCCTTGAGGCCTATGTACAGAGTGTACATAAATCATGATCAAGATATATAACAGTCAATAACACTTTCCACAAAATAGAGCAATATCAATGTGGACTCAATAAATGTTCTGGCATGTATGGAGTACAATAGATAATATAAGAAAGACTGTTGACACGGCTAGGAATGTAACACATGCAGATATCAGAAATTTACTTATCTCTTAATCCGTTTCCATCCTTTCACAATAAAATCAAGTCATTATTCCTTCCTCTTTGAAATCCCTATTCATTAATAGATAATATATCTCAGTTTACCTTTTTATAATTTTTTCTATTCATCAAATTTTATACCTCTTTACTATTGGTTTCTCTTTTACTAAAATAGACTCTACCATTAACTCCGGAACGTCGAAGAAAGTCAGTTTAGGCTTTCGCGAAATTCAATTCGAACTTCTGTACTAAAAAGGGCAAAACGCTCATTTTGCACTTTTACGGGTTCTTACTTCTCGAGACCTCTTTTCACAAATTGGACTCCATGGTTGAGTCTAGAATGCTCGAAATAATAGAAATTCACTATTCGTTTATTTTAATTGGAGTCTGTTTGACTACTTTTTGACTTTAGGGGCATTTTAGTAATTTTATTTATTTTTTAATTAATTAAATTAATATTTAATTAATTAATTATTTTATTCTATGGGTCCATTCATAATAACTAAAATTTTAGGGCCTAAGTACAATTCCCATAACTTCTGGGTCCAAATTCAATTTCAGAAAACCTTATCCTAACTAAGGTTGACCAAACAGTAGATATTTACGGAACAGGGATAGGATATCCCTATTCCTATTTTTTCCCCCAATTTCAATTTCTCACTCCTATCACCAAACACTCCTAATTTAATTTAAAACCCCTTTAAACCTAAATCAATACTACGCCGTTTTGACCCGAATATGGCCCATGACCCAAACCCAAGCCCAAATAGGACCTTTCTTCTCCAGCAATACACCGGTAGGGTTCCGTCATCCCTCCCGGCAACGGCGACTATTTTCGATTGGATTTTTGCACAAATTCAACATGACTCGATACCTATTTGCATGGTGATTTCATATTCATCATCAAAATTAGATTTCATCTACTGTTGGGTGTCAAAATAATGAGTTACAATCAAACTCACGATTTTCCGGTGACTGGTTTCTTTTAATTTCTATGCATTTTCCTCGACTGTTTTGACTCTATTTCTCTGCTAATCACTTCCTGCACCTTATAGGATCACATCTAAGTCATTTAAACAATATTTCAAGCATAAAATATTAATGAACCCAAACCACCCTAAAACCTGCAACTACCTTGTTCTTCTTCATCTCTGAGTCATTTTGATTGATTCTTTTTGCTACTGAATCTACATTTCATGCTTAACAAGGCCCAAAAATCATATCTAATTATCATGCTTAATTTTAAAGAATAGAGCTATAGGAACTCACCTACATTTTCTGTATTTTTCTTGGTGTGGCCTCCTCTTCTCCTTTCTTGTTTTCAAGCTTCTGAGTTCTCCTACTTCCCCCAGACTTCACAGTTTCTTACGCCCTTCGTTCTTTTGGCTATTTTCCTTTCAACTCATGGACATATATATATATATATATATATATATATATATATAAACACAACCGCTTCAATTTTCTCTCTCTCTCTCTTCCTCTCGGTTTCTCCCCATTCAAGCCTTCTTCCTTGACTTTATTTTTGTTCTTTTTAATTCTTCCTTTTCTTTCTTTTCAAAATGAAGCTTTGCATTTATTAGCTAGGTGATATTACACACACACACACACACATTAATATACCAACCGACAGACACACCCACACAAGCATGCATCATACTTGCATGCTGCCTTTCCTTTTCTTTCCTGTCTTATATCACAATACCTATGTGTACATATATACTATACTATGTATATATACATATATAATTACATACTTTATACATATATATATACTCATATATACATATATATTTTAGTTTCTGATCACGCGTACATACATTGATATTAAATGGGCTACGCATATGGTTATATGTATGTATGTATGGAAATACGCATATGCACGTATTACGAGGCATAATTCTGGGTTGCTCGGGCATTGCCCTACACTAACTATATAACTGATACTGTTCACATTCCAAAATCATCCAGTACACGTGATATCATAATATAGAGCTTAAACAGCTCGGGTTACAACTGATAGTACATTACCCGACCCGGTCTACCTCGGTATACGTGCTAACCCGGGTCAGGGTATTACACCATTTTAGGGACTATCGACACAGGCTCCACATGCACTACGAGACGGAGGTGACAGCCGGTAGAGAGCCTTACGACAAACCCTACAGGGGGGTGACGATTCGCTAGTGATGCATTCCAAGTAAAAATTGTCAAAATTAATTTTGTTGTATGATAAATTATTGTCATTTATAGTAACGTTCTTTGTTTTGGCTGAGTGTAGGGACTTAGCAAGAAAAATAGCGAGACTAGAAGCAAGCAAAAGGTAACCCGCTGTGGTGGATTACAATCTTTTGTTAGGTATAGGCATGAGATGGTAAGTTAATACATGTATCAAGTTCTTATTGTATAATCTTTTCATGAAATTAATCTTCACAAGAAACTGCTTATTTATTGCAGCGAGACCATAAGACCGGTGCACCATCCAACCCCATTGATTTGTGGCACATGACGCACTACAACCCCGAGAAGGGTTGGACTAGGCCTGAAGCTCAGCGACTTTATGTAAGTTATTAATGTATACATACTAATATTACTGATTTAATACTAAACTAAAGTTATAAAAGTAGTAACATATATTTATGTTTTTATAGGAGGAGATGGTCCAGCTGCGTGCTCAGCCGACCCATGAGGGTGAGCATTCGTCGACCGATGACCAAATATGGGAAACTGTTCTAGGTAGGAGGCACGAATATGTGCATGGCTAAGGGAGTGGGATGCAGTCGACGACATCGTCCTTTATTGTCGAAAGAAATGCTAGGTTTCACGAAGCTACCTAGAGAGCTAAGGCAGTTGAGAGACGAAAAGCACAGTTGGAGCAGATGATGACAGAGCTCCAGGCTCGCCAGACCCAACTAGAGACTCTTATGCAGACGGTCCTCAGCCAGCAAGGAGGCTCTGTTCAGCCTTGGTAAGTTTTTAAAATTAATTACTTTGGTGGATTTATTATTTATAGAAAATATTACATAAAAAAAAATTGATTTTCGGCCTAACGGCCTAGAAACCACATGACACACTTCAGATAAGAAAATAGGCTTGCACGAACTTACTTAATTTCATTGGTTCTAATGACTGTTAAAAACTAATTTAACTTTCCACTCCAACAAGGCCCATTTTAGAGTTTTAATAGACCAAAATGTCGGAGATCAGCTTACCGACCTTGAAACCCCATCACACACCTCACAAATGATAAAATAAACTTGCACAAATTTACGACACTCAGTTTGGATGCCCAGTTTGAAACTTTTACAAGTTTCCACCCCAAAAGGGCCATTTTTGGGTTTTGACGGACCAAAATACCGGATATCGGTCTTTCAACCTTGAAACCCCATCACACACCTCAAAAATGATAAAATAGACTTGTATAAACTTACGGCACTCGGTTTGGATGCCCAGTTTGAAACTTTTGTAAGTTTCTTTTCCAAAAAGGCCCATTTTGGGGTTTTGACAGACCAAAATGTCGGATATAGGCCTACCAACCCCAAAACTCCATCACACACCTCAAAAATGATAAAATAGACTTGCACATACTTACGACACTCAGTTCGGATGCTCAGTTTGAAACTTATACCAGTTTCTACTCTAAAAAGGACCATTTTAGGGTTTTGACTGACCAAAATGCCGAATATCGGCCTAACTACCTCGAAACCCTATCATACACCTCAAAAATGATAAAATAGACTTGCATGAACTTACGACACTAAGTTCAGATCACTGGTTTGAAACTTATGGAAGTTTATGATCCAAAAAGGCCCATTTTTGAGTTTTGACAAACAAAAATTCCGAATATAGGCCTACCGACCATGAAACCCCAAACACACCTCAAAAATGATAAAATAGACTTATACAAACTAACGACACTTGGTTCGAGTCACTGGTTTGAAACTTATGCAAGTTTATGATCCAAAAGGCCCATTTTTGGATTTTGGCAAACGAAAATGTCAGATATTAGCCTACCGACCCCGAAACCCATCACACACCTCAAAAATGATAAAATAGACTTGTGCAATCTTACGTCACTCGGTTCGGATGCCTGGTTTGAAATTTTTGCAAGTTTCTACTCTAAAAAAGGACCATTTTAGCGTTTTGACAGACCAAAATATCGGATATCGGCCTTTCAACCTTGAAACCCCATCAAACACCTCAAAAATGATAAAATAGACTTGCATAAACTTACAGCACTTGGTTCGGATGCCCGGTTTGAAACTTTTGTAGGTTTCTTTTCCAAAATGGCCCATTTTAGGGTTTTGATAGACTAAAATCCTGGATATAGGCCTACTGACCCTGAAACCCCATCACATACCTCAAAAATGATAAAATAGACTTGCACACACTTACGGCACTCAGTTCGGATGCCCAGTTCGAAACTTATGCAAGTTTCTGCTCTAAAAATGCCCATTTGGGGGTTTTGACAGACCAAAATGCCGAATATCAGCCTAACTACCCTGAAACCCCATCATACACCTCAAAAATGATAAAATAGACTTGTATGAACTTATGAACTAAGTTCAGATCACTGGTTTGAAACTTATGGAAGTTTATGATTGAAAAAAGGCCCATTTTGGGGTTTTGACAGATAAAAATGTCGAACATTAGCCTACCAATCCCAAAACCCCAAAGACACCTTAAAAATGATAAAATAAACTTGCATGAACTTATGGCACTCGGTTCGAGTCACTAGTTTGAAACTTATGCAAGTTTATGATCTAAAAAGGCCCATTTTGGGATTTTGACGGACTAAAATGCTGAATATGAGCCTAACTACCCCAAAAACCCTTCACACACCTCAAAAGTGATAAAATAGACTTGCACGAACTTACAACACTCAGTTTGGATCACTGGTTTGAAACTTATGCAAGTTTCTGCTCCAAAAAGGCCCATTTTGGAGTTTTGACGTACCAAAACACCGGATATCAACCTAACGAGCTTGAAACCCCATCACACACCTGAAAAATGATAAGATATACTTGTATAAACTTATAGCACTTGGTTCGGATCACCGGTTTAAAACTTATGCAAGTTTATGATCCAAAAAGGCCCATTATAGGGTTATGATAGAAAAAAATACCAGATATTGGCCTATTGACCACGAAACCCCATCACACACCTCAAAAATGATAACATAGACTTGTATAAACTTACAGCACTCGGTTCGGATGCCTGGTTTGAAGCTTTTGTAAGTTTATGCTCTAAAAAGGCCCATTTTGGGGTTTTGACAGACCAAAATTCTGGATATCGGTCTACCGACCCCAAAACCCCATCACATACCTAAAAAATGATCAAATATACTTGCACGCACTTACAACACTCGGTTCGGATGCCCAGTTTGAAACTTATGCAAGTTTTTGCTCCAAAAAGGCCTATTTTGGAGTTTTGACAGACCAAAATGTTGGATATCAGCCTAACTACCCTGAAATCCCATCACACACTTCACAAATGATAAAATAGACTTCCACGAACTTACGACACTTGGTTTGGATCACCGATTTGAAACTTATACAAGTTTCTGCTCCAAAAAGGCCCATTTTAAAATTTTGACTGACCAAAATACCAGATATCAACCTAACAAGCCCAAAAACCCATCACACACCTCAAAAATGATAAAAATAGACTTACACGAACTTACGACACTCGATTCGGGTCACCGGTTTGAAACTTATGCAAGTTTATGATCCAAAAAGGCCCATTTTGGGGTTTTAATAGGCCAAAATGCCGAATATCGGCCTACCGACCCCAAAACCCATTCACACACCTTAAAAATGATAAAAAAGACTTGCACAAACTTACATCACTCAGTTTGGTTCACCGGTTTGAAACTTATGCAAGTTTCTGCTCCAAAAAGGCCCATTTTGGGGTTTTGACAGACTAAAACACTGGATGTCAACCTAACAAGCCCAAAACCCCATCACACAACTTAGAAATGATAAAATAGACTTGCACGAACTTACGACACTCAATTCGGGTCACCGGTTTGAAACTTATGCATGTTTCTGCTCTAAAAAGGCCCAATTTGGGGTTTTGACAGACCAAAATGCCGAATATCGGCCTAACTATCCTGAAATCCCATCACACACCTCAAAAATGATAAAATAGACTTGCACGAACTTACAACACTCGGTTCGGATCACCAATTTGAAACTTATGCTACTTTATGCCGTTCTTACTATTTATGCATGCAAAAAAAAAGAAAATATATTCACATTCTATGTTCATATATATATATATATTTAACAAGTGTTCTAATATATACCATTTGATATTTATTTTAGATTGATTGGGATTATTGCGCCACTGTCTTTCTGTTCTGCATCGGGACTTACTATTCTCATTTGTTTTTTTTTTCTTTTCATGGAAATCTGTAGTTACATTTTCTGAGACAATTTTTTATTTTTGTATTTATTGATAAATTATACTTTTATAATTATAAGTAATTAGTATAATATATATATATATATATATATATGAATGCATTTTTCTTTTAATATATTCATTTCAAAATGTTTGGATTTTATTGTATATTAAGCTGATTGATACAGGTTTTAAACAGGAATAAAACAAAAAACAATAATACAGGTTAAAATATGGCCCAAAAAAAAAAATTTAACTTTTAGCGACGCACATAATGGCGTCGCTAAAAGACACAAGAATAAGGTTTTGCGACGCTTCATATTCGTCGCTATAAATATAATATTAGCGACGTACTAAATGTGTCGCTAAATAATTCTAAAAACATACTATTAGCGACGCACCACCGTCGTCGCTAATAGTTTTCAATAAACTATTGGCGATGCCCTGTGCGTTTCGCTAAAGGTCCCTATTAGCGACGGTCATTGCGTCCTATGTATAGTATTAGTGACGCTCCCATCTGATTATTAGCAACACCATTGGAATGTCACTAATAATTACCTTTAGCGACGCACATAAGTCTAATAGTATTAGCGACATGACTATTAGCGACGCTTCTAGTGACGCCCATATGAGCATCGCTAAAACCCTTTAGCGACGCATATTGCTACTATTAGCGACGCTCGCGAACATCGCTAAAAGTGAATTTTCCTATAGTGATGATCACTATTACTCCTGTATCTATTTGTTAAATCATATATCATCTCTTATAGTTGTTAGTGTTGTTGTGGATGTTGATGATATTGATATACACCTTGTTGAACATACTTGAGTAGTGTGAGATTTGAGAGGATATTGGTATTGATGAGCATCGTTTGTGGTGTGGATTTTGATATTGGAATTGTGGAAAAAACACCTATGAGAAAATGACTTGGGATGAGAAATAGTCACATCTTTTGTGTGCTCTTGAGCGTGGTGAGATTTCCCTTTACTCAGAATTCCATTTATGATAGGGATGGTGTCTCTCCTCAGTCTGCGAGCCTTAAACCCACGCAGGTGGTCATTTGTTTTCATTACGTTGGTAGCCCATAAAGCACGTAGGCTTACCGGGAGCCAAATTAGATGGATACTCATGGGATTGAGATTATTGAAAGAATATAATGAGTTGAACAAGGCTTTATCGCTTTTACTATGGATTGATTTATTTGAGATTATTTCCCTTATCGCTCATGTGATATTTCCTTGTGTTTATTGATGGACTGCATATTGTTAGTTATGACACTGTGGCAATTGTGGCTGGTTACTTAGTTGTGAATACATACATTATTCTTGTGGCTTTTAACTGGAAATGAAGGTGTTTCGTGGGGTTAGTAAGCTTGTACTCACATCTTGTGATTGGTTATATATTTATATACATTGTTCTTGTGGCATTAAAATAGGAAATGGAGGTGCTTCATGAAATTATATGTTTATATTTATGTTATGTATCTGACCCTCCATATTCCGACTACCTAGTTATTATTGTCAAACCAAATGTAGTGGTGCAATGCCCTTTTAATACTTATGCTTATGTCTATGTTTGGGATATGATGATGTGGTGTGCTTGTGATGCATATTGGACTATACCTCTTCGGACTGGCATTAGTTTTTGGCATGTTGCTTGCTTGTGTGTTTTGGGAAACCCTACTAAGCATTATGGCTCACCCCTGCTGTTCATAGGAATGATAGGTATTAACTTGATGGACGGCTGACGAAAAGCAGTGAGAGATGGACTAAAGTCATTGTATAACATTTAGTTAACTTCATGTATTTATCAAGGGTGCCTGTACCCTACAAACTATTCATGTATATCTCACATATTTAAGAATTGTAGAGTCAGCTTTGGACATACCTTGTTAATACAGTTGATAGGTATTTGATATAATTACATTGTGATAATAATCAATTTCATTTAATTCCTTTGCAGGACTTGAACAAGTCTAAGAAGAAAAACCAAACTGAAACTAATTAAAAAAGTCAATTCAAAAAAGATGACTTATATTTTATGTAATTGACTAGGATGACACACACTGAACTAATTAAGCGATTAAGAATAAACCCAAATGCAGCGTCATTGCGATGAGACCATTGTTTTAAAGAGCAATATTTTCCAAACTTCTTCTAAAATGAAAAACCAAACCGAAATTGACCATGAAAATGATTTATTGTGACTTATAGTAAATTGAAACTGTGTACACATCTGAATCGGAACAAGGTTGGAGATATTATTGAAGTGGCACCTCAAGTCGCAGTTGCGACCTCCTCATCTTTCTTGTCAATCTACAAGATTTTTTTTTCTCGCTAGATTTTTTCTTTTTCTCTACAGTCCCACTTTTCAGAATAAATCCAAATGCAGGGTCATTGCGATGAGACCATTGTTTTAACGAGCAATATTTTCCAAACTTCTTTTAAAATGAAAAACCAAACCAAAATTGACCATGAAAATGATTTATCACAGTAAATTGAATCTGTGTACACATCTTAATCGGAACAAGGTTTGAGATATTATTGAAGTGGTGCCTCAAGTCGCAGTTGCGACCTCCTCGTCTTTCTTGTCAGCCTACAAGATTTTTTCTTTTTCTCTACAGTCCTACTTTTAGAATTTTTATCAAGATTAAATATAAGTCAGTAACAGTTCATCGGATGTGTTCTCCATCTTAAATTTTTAAAAAACCAATAGATTCTTGGAATTAAATTGTTTTGCATGCAGTCTTTCCTTACAAACACTTATTTTAAAGAACCTCTTAATAGTTAACTCTATTTAGTTTAAGTTATTATAATTTCTTTTATGTGCACCAATATCCAACTATTGTCAACATGCTTAATCAATGTGTTTTATATAATATTTACATGTTTACATAGATATATACACTAATATATGCTTATATTTCTGCCTATATACATGCATAGATGTATACTTATGTTTAATTACTTAATATCCAATATATCTTAGGAAAATGAATATAGTAGGCCTGCAAACAAAATAATCTTGAGAGTAAAATACAATTTAAGAGGTAGTTATCAATACTTATATAAAAATTAATAAAAGATACTTTTTAACTTTCTATAAATACTTTTAAAAAATATTATCAACTGGTACCTTACTATTATTCCCGACATCCCTTTAAAATATGTAATACCAAATTAGCATCATTTATTTTTGCTTTGACCTAAATTATCTATCTTCAAAATCACTTCTAATGTAAAAAATAAAAAAATAAAAAAAAATCACCTTTAAAGTGTCAATTTAACTAAAGAATGACACCTTTGAATACACTTTAGCCTTCTAATGTTGCTCTTTTAGGAACAAAATTTATCTCCACAATAAAACACCCTCTACACTATTGGGAAATTCTTGAATGAGAGCCGTACAATGATATGGTAATGTATATTTTCAATGGTATTTTGTCATGTATAATATAACTCTTTTTTTTAGTGAAACATAATATATATGAGAAAAAACCATTAAAAGAGCACATTACCACTTGTTATACCAATCTATTGAATATATCCTACATTCTTCTCACACCAAATCCACTGTAATGGTCAGGGTTAGGGATGGCAACGGGGCATGGGCCCCTTGCCCAACCTTGTTTAGCAAAAAAAAAATGACAATACATGTGCAAAATAAGAAATATACATATTTATAAAGAATTAAAATGATATTATTTTTTTTTCAAACATATAACTCTATCAAGTTTATATAAATTTTAATGAGTGACTAAAATATATCTGTTATTCAGAGTTTATAAATTAGTTTTTTTAAAATCAGTTTTGATAATAAAATAGAAACTATTTTATGAATTAAGAATTTGTTCTATGAAAAAACAAAATATATATATATATATATATATATATAAAGTAAACATTTTTTTTTTCAAAACAAAGCAGTATAAGAAAACTTTCCAAACCAGAAACTGAAATTGAAAAATAGAAAACTATTTTACAGTATAAAACATTTTTTTTTTCAAAACAAAGCAGTATAAGAAAACTTTCCAAACCAAAAACTGAAACTGAAAAACAGAAAACTATTGTATAGTATAAGAATACAGTAATGGAAACATAAACAATGACACTTACAAAATTGTAGAAACTGAAACGGTGATCAAGACTTGTGTTTTACACATTGTCCTTAAGACGAATTGCAACCCTCGTAACGGTGCTTATGAGCTTTTGGTTGTATGCTTCCCAGGATATAATGATCAAATACACGAAGATGTGAAGCACTTCAACTGTGTGCCTTGCAAACCCAAATTGTGACTTGAACTCTCACAAACTTTATGAATGTATGAAAAATTAGATGAATGAATGCTAAGTGCAGTGGTGTTTATATAGACTCATTCGTGCCTGTTTGGTACAGATATGAAGCTTGTTGCGTCCAATGAAGAAGACGTTGCGTAAAACGACAATGTTGGATTTACTTAACCTAGTAATTAAACGAAAACGTTTTAGACTATTTCTAACAGTAACAAAAAGGAAGCATTTTAGAAATTTTTTTAAATAATTTTTTTGAAAAAGATATATGAACAATAGGCCATAGCCCAAACCCAAAATCGACCTGGTTCGGTGCGAGGTGGCGGCGATAAGTGTGTGTGTGATGAACCAAGCATGTGCTAGGTCCTCCCCCATCCACAAAACTTTGGTACCCCTAAGGGCCCAAACCGTCCTTCAAGGTAATTGTATATATACTCTTTAAAAGCCTTGTACCCATCCTATGTGGGACACAAACTGTTCACAAGCTTCAAGTTTTTGTTACCATTTTTAAGTGGGGATGTTTGGAGAAAATTTCTCATTTACTCCTTAATGGTTTAGAGCAACCCAATACATGATCTTAATCTCCTCATGGAAGAGAACACATTTCCATGTTGACCCACCAAAATTAATGTTTGAGACCCATTTTAATTTTACCTCAAAGATAGCTAAAAAATTATACTCAAAACCCATTATTTTTAACAATCCCCACATGAATGAAATTGACTGAAAGTAACGCAAATGACATGCAACACTAAGAGAGAGTTCAGTTGGAAATTTCCTGCATAGAGGAAGGTGGCTTATGGCTTTGAACCTTCCCTTGTGAAATGCTATCGGGGTTACTAGTTGATCAGTAAACATGATGTCTTGAACTGTTCAACCGTTTGTATAAACTAAGACAATAGTATTCATAAAGAATCTTTCCTCACACAGTTGGTTCTCATGATTTTGTTCATTTTGGCCCTAAATAATTCTTGATTTGATGAATGCTCTTAGAGAATTTAACCTTTATCATTCTCATAGAACTGGCCTAGTTCATACTCACATAGGTGATTTCTTATTAAGAGTATACTGCACTACCCTACTTGTATTTAACAAGGTATAAGAATCATTAAAAGCTTAGCTTATCATATTCAATGCTAGAGACATCACATATTCTTATCATAGCAATGGGTAGGAGATTTTATCTTTATTGTGATCTTAATGAGTCACACACAATTCAGTTGTCCCTTTGATCCTAGATCTTGGGATTTCCAGTTAGCTAGGTTGGGTTGCCATTATGGTAACTCTTAATGCATAAGCTTTAAGACCATTCCCCTCGATGATTTATTCACTTGATCTCTGGTCAAACCTTTGGTTAATGGATCCGCAATGTTATCTTTTGACCTTATGTATTCAATGGTCATAATACTATTAGAGAGAAGTTGTTTTATGTTATTATATCTTCGACGAATATGTTGAGACTTACCATTATACATCTGACTATGTGCCCTACTAATTGTTGATTGACTATCGCAATGAATACAAATAGCGAGCACATGTTTTGGCCATACTGGAATGTCTTCTAAGAAGTGACAAAGCCATTCAGCTTCTTCACCAGCTTTATCAAGAGTAATAAACTCATATTCCATTATAGATCTATCAATGCACATTTCTTTAGAAGATTTCCATGATACCGCTCCACCACTAAGTGTAAACAAATAATCACTTGTGGACTTTGAGTCTTTTGTATCAGATATCTAGTTTGCATCACAATAGCCTTCAAGTACTGTTGGATATCTTGAGTAGTGCAATCCATAGTTTTGGGTATATTTTAAATACCTCAAAACCCTAACTATTTCCTTCTAATGGTCTGGACTAGGACTACTTGTGTATTTATTCAGTTTGCTAATAGCGTACATTATGTCTAGATGGGTACAATTTATTACATACATTAGGTTGTCAATTATTTGTGCATACTCTAGTTGTGATATGTTTTTTCCATTATTCTTGGATAAGTGAAGATTTACATCCACAAGTGTTCTCGCTGGACTTTTATCATCTTGTTTAAATTTCTTGAGTATTCTCTCAATGTAATGTGATTGAGATAATATCAGTTCATCCGATGTTCTAGAGATCTTTATTCCAAGTATAACATCGGCAACACCTAAGTCCTTCATGTCAAATTTATTGTTTAACATTTTCTTGGTAGCTTTAATGACTTCATTATTACTACCTCTAATGAGCATATCATCAACATAGAGACAAATAATGACAAAGCCATTTACTGTGTTCTTGACATATACACATTTGTCACACACATTGATTTTGAACTCATTTAACATTATTACACTGCCAAATTTCTAATGCCACTGCTTCGGTGCTTGTTTTAGTCCATAAAAAGATTTAACAAGTTGACAAACTTTCTTTTCTTGACCTGGAACAATAAACGCTTCGGGTTGCTCCATGTACATTTCTTTATCTAACTCACCATTTACGAAAGTTGTCTTTACATCCATTTGATGTATCTCAAGATTGTGTATAGCTACAATACCTACTAACATTCGAATGGATAATATCTTTGTAACTAGTGAATATATATCAAAATAGTCCAAGCCTTTATTTTTCTTATATCCTTTAATAAGAAGTCTGGCCTTGTACTTTTCAATAGATGCATCTGCTTTCATTTTCTTCTTGAATATCCATTTATATCCAAGAGGTTTTGAACCTGGTTGAAGATCCACTAGTTCCCACGTATGTTTTTTACAGAATGGATTCTACTTTAATTTTTATATCCTCTTTCCAATAAAAAGCTTCAGGACTTGACATTACTTTTTTAAAGCTTCGGGGCTCATCTTTTAACAAACACGTTAGACAATCTAGACCAAACGATTTTGATGTTCTAGCCCTTTTGTTGCGTCTAGGTTCATCATCATCTTGTTGGTCTTGACTATTGCTTATTGCAGTGTCATGAGTTATTTTAATTGAACTCGACTCCTATGTTGATTTGTAAGGAAATACATGTTCGAAGAATGATGCATTTCTTGGCTCAATAATAGTATTAACATGCATATCAAAAATTTCCAATTTATGAATTAGAAATCAATATACACTACTATTATGAGCATACCTTATGAAAACACAATCAACTGTTTTCAGTCCTATTTTAACCTTTTTAGGTGTAAAAACCGCCACCTTAGCCAAACACCCCCATACTTTTAAGTATTTGTAAGAAGGTCTTCGACCTTTCCACAACTCATATAGGAACTTATTGGTTTTCTTTTGAGGTATTCAATTGAGAATATAATTTGCAAAAATAATTACTTCCCCCTTACAAATTCTAAGGTAGTCCATAACGTAATAGCAATGCATTCATCATTTCTTTTAAAGTTTTGTTTTTCATTCATCAATCCTATTTTGGTAAGGTGAATAGGATGAAACTGTTTGGTATATTGTACCATGTTGTGAACAGAATTCACCAAAGAGTGCTTCATATTCACCACCTCTATCACTTCTCAATACCTTGATCTTCTTATCAAGTTGATTCTTGTAATGTTTAAACATTTCCAATGCCTCACTTTACTTCTCAACAAGTAAACACAACAGTATCTTGTGCAATCATTAATAAAAGTAAAAAAATATTTTTTATCACCTCTAGTTTGAATAAATTTCAAATCACAAATATCTGAATGTATTAATTTTAGAGGTGCACTACTTCTTTGAATTAATTGAAAAGAAGTTCTCGTAAGCTTTGCTTCCACACAAGTCTCGCATTTGTGATTTGGATCAAACTCAATTTAGGTAAACATTCCATATTAACTCATCTACACAATGTATCATAATTAACATGTCCTAGTCTACCATGCCACATATTTGGAGACTCAAGCATATAAGCAGAAGTTGTGTTCTTATTATTATTTTTAATAGGAGGTACAATTGTAATTACATTCATCTTAAAAAGCCCATCGCTCATATACCCCTTTTCCACACACATCCTATTCTTGGACAGTATAAACTTGTCCGATACGATGACCAATTTAAAGTTTTTTTTGCTCAACAATGATCTAGACACCAAGTTTTTTTTGGATATCAAACACATGCAACACATTGTTGAGGGTGAGTTCCTTTCTAGAAGTCATCTTCAGCACCACTTGTCTTTCACCTTCAACCTTAAAAGTCGATGAGTTGCCCATAAAAAGTTGTTCTCCATTATCTATATTGTGATATCATGAGAACATTTTCCTATATGAGCAAACATGGGGAGTAGCCCCAGTGTCCACCCACCATTCCTTGGTGTTGCCAACCAAATTCACTTTAGATACCATTGGAGACAGAATTATTTTAGAAACATCTTCAAAGAGATTGTTTACTTGGGTCATATTTGCCTGAGCACGCTTCTTGTTTAGATTTCTTTGGTCTTTGCAACTGCGACAGTCCTTAGCACGGCGCCCTTGTTTGTTGCATACATAGCAATTACCTTGGAACTTTTTATTTGGACCTTGTTTGGGACCATCACCACTGTACTTCCTTTTCTTATTCTCGTCCTTTTCTTATTTTGAGAGTTTTGCCTTTGTTCCACAACATTGGCCTTGAATTCCATGATGGCTTTCCCATCTTTCTTCTCAGAAGTATGGTTGTCTTCCTCAATCCTCAATCTCACAATTACGTCTTCAAGTCTCATGTCCTTGAGCTTGTGCTTTAGGTAACTTTTGAATTCTTTCCAAGATGGTGGCAATTTTTCAATAATTGGAGCCACTTTAAAAGATTCACTAAGTGACATGTCATCTACATGAATGTCACGCAAAATCACTTGGAGATCTTGAACTTGGTTGATCATTGTCTTGGAATCTAGGAATTTTCCCACTACAAACTTATTGA
The DNA here is from genome assembly GCA_008638375.1 of Nyssa sinensis. Taxonomy (NCBI): domain Eukaryota; kingdom Viridiplantae; phylum Streptophyta; class Magnoliopsida; order Cornales; family Nyssaceae; genus Nyssa; species Nyssa sinensis. The sequence continues at coordinate 31,350,647 of CM018031.1, forward strand.
GTCCAGCGTCTTCTATTTTTTATTTCTTGTCCAGTGACTCCCAAAGTTCTCTTGTTGTCTTGACTATGCAATACGCATTGTTTAATGTGTTATCCAAACCATTGAGGATGTACTTATGACATAGAAAATCTGAATGTTTTCAAGCCTCAAATACAACAACTACTTGCTGGTCAAATTCATTCTAAGGACTTGAAAAATCATCAAAGGACAATTTGGTAAATTGTCAGTATAGACTAAGGAAAAACTGGAGATAAATAAAAAATGAGTCAGACAAAGTGTAAAATGAGTCAATAAGTCATCAATATGACATAGTAAGGCAAAAAAAAAATAAAAAATTTGGCAATTTATTCGGGACTAGTGTGAGTCACAAGAATACACAAGCATTTACATGACATAGATAGATAAAAAAATCTAAATGTAGGAGTTTGGAGAAATGGACTGCATATTTGAAATCAGAGTGCCGAAATTAGTTAGTGTACCAAGTTTGGTGCGATTCTGAGACAATTTCAATTCGGGTTCGTGTGTATACACAGTTGGCCAACTGGCCACATGCCGCTTTGGGAATTGTATAAGACTTCTACGAGAAGCTAACTAGATATTTTATAAGGAGGGACATGTGTCAAGAATTGGGTAGTGTAAGAGGATGTGATATGTGTGAGGGTGCACTTGAAGGGAACATGGTTGACACATAATGGGACATGAAAGATAACTTTTTTTCTTCTCTCTCCTCCTTTCTCTCTCTCTCTCTCTTTCTCCCCTTTGCGACAGAAGCAAGAAACCCCTCCCATTTTAAATTTTGCTCTCTCTTTCTCTCTCTCTCTCCCCCTCTCTCTCTCTTTCCAGCCCTTCTTTCTCTCTATCATGGTTGCAAGTGTGTATATGCATGTGTGATAAATGTGTGTGCTGTGAGGAAATTGGGAGAGAATAAAAGATTGAGAGTGTGTTATGTGTGAGGTGAAGAGCCAAGAGAAAATCAGAGAGGGGAAGAGGTAGATAGTTTATACGGGTGTGTATGTGTGTAATAGTGTGTGTTTAACCTACATGGAAGGACTGAATTAGAGAATAAGAGAACCAGAAGAAGAAGAAAAAAAAGAGAAGAAGAAAGGAATGAAAAAGAAGGAAGAGGAAAGGGGGGCAGTTGGACACAGAATGTGATGGCTATTGAAGCTCATCAAGCTTTCTCTCTCTTAAAATTGAGCTCTCTCTCTCTCTAGCCGAAACAGCGAGGTAAGGAATTTCTTAGTATCTTGGATTTTTATTCTAAGTCAAGAGTGATCATTGCATGCTTGTAATGCTATTCGTGCATGCATCATTGTTTCCATGAGTCTCTTTCTCTCTCTCTCTATATATATATGTGTGTATATATATATATAGTAGAGAGAGAGAGATTAGAAACAGCATCTCTCAGATTTCTTTGATTTAATCCCTTAAACTAGTTCGTATGGGTGGTAGAAAAACTCAGAAGTGATTTAGGAATGATTTAAGTTAGAACGGAGAAAAGGATGATGAAAAATTGGTCGGATAACTAGTTCGTCGGAAAGTTGGAGTCCTAAATTTTTGACATGATTCTGTGAGCTTCGATGCTTCAAAATTATCATAAATTGCATAAAATGACTAGATATAAAATTAGAAAGAAAAATAATTAAAACGGTGCAAAAAAATGCAGATTTAAAAAGTAAGGTTTTCAATTTTTCGGCGAGGTTTGCCAGAGAAAGTGACTGGAGCTTCGCCGATGGCGATCAACACCGATGTTGACCGATCAACTATCAAATCGGGTTAGATCTCGAGTCATGGACTAGGTCGGGTCTCAGATTCGGGTCTGTCCTATAGTTGTTTGGGTTTGAGGGGTTGTTTGGTTGTGGTTGATTTGGAACCCAAAAATCGATTTGAGCTGTAATAGGGTTATACCTGTTCCAAAAATTGAAATTGAAATTGAAATTGAAATTGCTTAAGGCCTATTTGGCAATAGGGATTGAAAATTGATAAGAAATTAAAAAGGGGTTGACTTGTTTGAGTTATTTACAAATCAGTGAAATAATTTTAAAGAAATTACAAAAAAGCCCACTTGTTCATAAAATTAAAAATAAAGCTAATTAAAATGGAAAAGGAGCCATCCGAGATTGAGGCGTGACTGAATGGTATTAGAGCTTTAGGTTTCGAATACCTATGAACAGTGGGTGAGGTTTAGACCTCAAGTTATTTAGGCCAGTTAGTTTGCATATTATATGTGTGCTTGTTTCATTGGTGTGTGCGGTCATGCACTATATTTGATTTCTCGATTAACTAGGAGTGTGTGATGTGATTGATTTATTGATTGAGCGAGACTAGATGCTTGTGTCTACAAGGTAGACTGTATATTTTATGGTATAGGTCGTATACCTAGTTATCTATAAGATAGGTCGTGTGCTTAGTTATCAGTTTGGGAGACTGTGTGCTCATATATGTATATGTATATTCTTGGGAGAAATTCTATATGTGTATGCTAGGTTAGTACCCTATATTAATGGGTTACAGTACTGTGACTATGATATACTATACAAACGGGATTGGTCTCAGGTCTTGCGTTACAATTGATGGATGGCACCCCATCAACCAGTAACAAAAAGAGTTGTGACTCATGAAGGGTTTTCACCTAGCTATGATAGTAAAAGGATAATGAAAAGATAATGAAGAAATTATGAAAAGTTGAATGAAAGAGATGTTGGTAAGACTATTAATTGCAAAGTAAAAGACACATAAGACTATAAAATGCTAAAGTAAAGAATAAAACTTGTTGATTTTCTTGTGTTTGGGCTGGACCAGTGGATGCTTTGTATACCCTATATTTGAGATTTTATGAATATTTTTGTGTTAAACTCTCTTGTCGAGAGCTGTATCACTTTTGTATAGTATTCACTCATGGGTGAGTATTGTGTATCAAAATAAGCTATTACCTTAGAAACTGTATACGATAGACCTTATCGGTCTTCCACTTGTTCAGTTAAGTTTGTGGTTTAACCCTATTGTGTTCAAGCTTAGTTTATGATGGAAATAAGGAGTGTAGCTGATATATAGGATTGGATGGTATTACTTAGTGCATAGAATTTTAGATTCTCTCACAGATTGGTGATTGTTATATCACAAGAGATATCTTAAATTTCTTGGACGAAATTCTTGTAAGGCGAGGAAATTGTAGCAGCCCTAGAAATTATCAAATGATGTTTTGATAATTTCCTCTTTAGAGCAATTGAATTTCGAGGACTAAATTTTTAAAAGGGGTGAAGATTGTAAGGACTTGAAAAAATCATCAAAGGGTAATTTGGTAAATTGCTAGCATAAACTAAGGATAGGCTGGAGATAAATAAAAAATGAGTCAAATAAATTATAAAATGAGTCGATAAGTCATCAAGATGACACAGTGAGACAAAAAAATGAATTTTGGTGATTTTTTTGGGACTGGTGTGAGTCACAAGACTACACAAACAATTATAGGACACAGATAGATAAGAAAATCTAAATGAATGAGTTTGGAGAAATGGACTGCATATTTGGAATCAGAGCACCAAAATCAGTTAGTGTACCAAGTTTGGTGCGATTCCGAGACTGTTTCAATTCGGGCTCGTAGGCACACATAGTTAGCCAACTGGCCACATGGCACTTTCGGAATTGTGCAAGACTTCCATGAGAAGCTAACTAGATATTTTATGGAGAGGGACGTGTCAGGAATTGGGTGGTGTAGGAGCATGTGATATGGTGTGGAAGGGTTCACCTTAAGGGAACAAGGTTGACACAAGATGGGACATAAAAGACAATTTTTTTCCTTCTCTCTCCTCCTTTTTTCTCTCTCTCTCTCTCTCTCTCTCTCTCTCTCTCTCTCTCTCTCTCCCCCCTTGTAGTAGAAGCAAGAACCCGTCCCCATTTCAAATGATGCCCTCTCACTCCCTCTCTCTCTTTTCAAACCCTTTCTTTTTCTACCATGGGTAGTTGCAAGTGTGTCTATGTATGTGTAATATATGTGTGCGCTGTGAGGAAGTTGGGAGAGAATAAGAGATTGAAAGTGTGTGTGTGTGTGTATGTGTTGTGTGTGAGGTGAAGAGCCCAAAGAAAATCAGAGAGGGGGAAAGGTAGACAGTATATACGGATGCGTATGTGTGTGTAATAGTGTATGTTTAACCCATATAGAAGGACTGAATTAGAGAAAGAGAGACCAGAAGAAGAAGAAGAGAAGAAGAAAGGAATGGAAAAGAACGAAAAGGAAATGAGGCAGTTGGACACAGAATGTGACAGCCACTGAAGCTCACCGAGCTTTCTCTTTCCAAAAACTGAGCTCTCTTTCTCTAGCCGAAACAGCGAGGTAGGGAATTTCTTAGTATCTTGCATTTTTATTCTCAGTCAAGAGTGATCGTTGCATACTTGTGATGTTATTCGTGCATGTATCAGTGTTGCCATGAATCTCTCTCTCTCTCTTTATATATATATATATATATTAGAGAGATCAAAAATGGGAAATCTTAGATTTCTTTGATTTAATCCCTCAAACCAATTCGTAGGGGTGGTAGAAAAACTCAGGAGTGATTTGGGAATGATTCGAGCAAGAATGGAGAAAGGGATAACCAAGAACTGGTCGGATAACCGGTTCATCGAAAAGTCAGGGTCCTGAATTTTTAACATGATTTTGTGAGCTTCAATACTTCAAACTTATCATAAATTGTGTAAAATGACTATATATAAAGATTAGAAAGAAAAAAGAATTGAAAACAATACAGAAAATGCGGGTTTGAAAACTAGGGTTTTTAGTTTTCTAGCAAGGTTCGCCGAAGAATGTGACTTGAGCTTTACTGGCAACGGTCAACGCCAGTGTTGACCGGTCAACAGGATAAGGTGACTAGAGCTTTTACGGCAGCGGTCAACGTCAGTGTTGACTGGTCAATGGGTCAACGTGTAGAGATCCAAATTTTGAAAAAAAAAAAATTTTATTTATTTATTTATTTATTTACTTATTGGTTGGTGAAATGTGTATTATGCATGTGTGATATGTATATTGTCCATGGGTATGTGTGAACATGTATATATATTAAAATGTGTACGTGTATAATGTGGTATATTATGTATAGATATAGATATATATATATATATGCATTGAATTCTGTAAAAGAAAATAAAAGGAAGAGAAAGTGTGCATGCAAGTGGAGCGTGTGTATGACAGCCTGTGAGAAAGTAGGTGGGCTGCTGTGTGTGGGCGTGAGTCAGTGTATTGGTGTGTGTGTAATATAATACACATACATGTTAACCCAAAAGCAAGCAAACATTTAATGCCATCAGAAGGATAAGAAATGAAGCAGTGAGAGGTCAGAAAAAGGGTAGAAGATTGTGGCTGTGCAGGGGTATTGCGTGTGATAGTGTGTGTATATCTATGTATATATGTGCCTACTGGTTGTGAACGTTGGGTACAGAGAAAAGAAACCATAAAGAAGGAAACTGAGAGAGAGGGAGAGTCCTGACGTTCAGAGGTTGGAGAGGGAAGGAACCAGAAGGGAGGAGAGCACGACAACTGGAGCAACCAGAAAATAAGTAAGTTAACTACCCTTCTGTTTCAAAAATTTTCAAAAACATGTTGGTTGGTTTAAATTATAGGGTCTGGTAGACTAAGATATTTGGGATCTAATACAAAAGAATCGATCAAAATGGTTAGGAAATGAAGCAGAAAAAGGGAGTTGCAGGTGGTGAGAAATAGTTTGGGTCTTAAGATTTCGTGTATAAAACTTGGCCTGAACGATTAAGAAATGTTCCTGTAAGGTGCAGAAACGATTAGGAAAAATATTAGAAACAAAATAGTGGGAAAATACCGTGAAACCGAAGCTCACCGGAAACTGGGTTTGGTGGTCGGAACCACGGCTGTTGGCTGTTTTATAACGATATAATGGGCTAAAACGAGAACCAGGGCAGTAGATGGGATCTGTGTGAAAAATGGGAGGGAGCTACGCTTGAAAATGGAGTGAAAAACCATAGGTGGCTGGTCACCGTCACCGCAGATGGTGACGGAACCCTAGTGGTCGCCACCGAAAAACCAAGAGTGAAGACGGATGAAGGGTTGGGCTATGACACCGTTTAGTGGGTTAGGTTTTAAGTTTTAAAATGTGAAATTGGGGCTGTTTGGCTGCGGCCTCAGGAAATCGAAATTGATTTAAAACAAATGTGGGATATCCCGTCCTCAGATAGTAGCGTTGACCACTGTTTGGCTTCCAAACAGTTTGAAAAATAAAAAGGGGCGCCCATAGGCAGCCCCTGAGGCTTGAACCGTGAACCTCATGGAGAATAGCCCAAGCCCAATCCACTAAGACAGGTACCACCCGTACTGTCTAACCCACCCAAATAAATATATATCATGATAATGCAATGATTAATTAATTAAATTAAATTAATTAATTAAATAATGGTGAATTGACCGAAACCCAGATAAGACAAGTCATATATGTTTTCTGACTATCTTGGACCTCCTAAGACCAACGGTGAGGTCTATGACGCGATACGAGGTCCCGAAGAATAAAAGACCCATGGAACCCTAAAAATTACCAAAACGCCTCTGAGTCAAAACGCGGCCAAACGAACTCCGATTAAAATAAAAGAATAGTGAAACTTTATTATTTCGAACATTTCGGACTCAACCATGGGGTCCGATTTACGAGGAGAGGTCTCGAGAAATGAAAACCCGTGAAAGTACAAAATGACTGTTTTGCCCTTTTTAGCCCGGATGTCTAAATTAAATTCCGCAAAAGCCCAAACCTATTTCCTTCGACGTTTCGGACCCAATGGTAGAATTTAATTTAGCAAAATAGAAATTAGTAAAATAAAGACATAAAATTTGATGAATAGCATCATTCAAGTAGCAAACAGACTGAATTGTACTTTTGTGATATTAGGGACACCAACAGGCAAGGAGAAGGTGGTCTAACCTTCTATACTATCACTGTTGACTCCACCACCTTGTGAGCACGGTTTACTAGGGTTGAGACCAACCCGACAGGTATGGTGTTTTGCTAATGTTAGAAATGAAGTTAAGTTAGGAATATTCTGTAAATAATTGGAATGACTTATGTGTTTATTTGGAATGTATTTGCTTGATACCTCGGAGTTGGTTGTTCACATGCTTATGTGTCATTTGCGTTCTTTTAGAGTTTAGTAATGGGAAGACACATGAACTATGATGTATGAATGCATGAGATATACAATTACATGAAATAAGTTGATGCTTTGATTATTATTGATACTCCAAATGTGATATTTCATTAAAAGCATGCCTTATTGAGATTACATCATTGTGTGCCGCATTCGAAGCATATTGGCATAGGGTGAATTCCTTGGACACATGGCGTGAGTTGAGCACGTGGTGTTATGCATTATGAGGGTGTAGATCCTGTGGTGAAAAACCCAAAATTGGCCATTGCATTGGTTCTTGATCCATCGGGGGGTGGCCCGTAAAGGGAATTGGTACTCCGGACCATCGGGGGAAGGCCCGTAAAGGAGACATGGGTGTGGCATCGAGTGCATGGGTGCGTCATGCATATTTTCATTGCGTTCTGTTTGAGAAGCATTTAGAGATAAATGTACACTTTGTACATGTCACGCCTTAACTTTATTTCTTGCATTAGCATCACATTATACCAGCAGTTGAGCTGACCCATTCGTGGGACATACATTACAGATAAGGATGCCCAGCTACTTGAGACCCAGTGATACCTCGATAGGATGGAGCACTTGGTGTATTTTGGCCCATGAGGCTTATATTTCGTGATGTAAGGGCTTAAGCCCGAATGACCATGCAAACGGTGTATTCATGGGATGTACCTTACGTTATCTTATGTATTGATGGGAATGGATGCATGTTCAGTGAATCTATTTACATTGTCCTTTATTTTATTTTATTTTCTGTCTCGTCAGTCGAGCCTCGGGTTTGTAGAAATTCGGGGCGTGACACAACGGGTCAACAGTTGACTGTTGACTAGTCAACGGTCAAATCGGGTCAAATCTCGGGTCATAGACCGGGTCAGGTCTCAGATTTGGGTCTGACCCATGGTTGGTTAGGTTGGAAGGGTTGTTTGGTTGTGGTTTATTTGGAACCTAAAAATCAATTTGAACTAGAATAGGGTTATCCTTAGAAATTGAAATTACAATTGGTTACGGCTTGTTTGGTAGGATGGATTGAAAATTGATTTGGAAGAAATTACAAAGGGGTTGAATTTTTTGAGTTATTTACAAATCAGTGAACTAATTTTAAAGAAATTACAAAAAATGGCCAATTGTTCAAAAATTTGAAAATAAAACCAATTAAAATGTAAGAAGTGCCATCCAAGATTGGGGCGTGACATTCATTTTCTTCAATGCGAGAGCATCTTCACGAAGGAACTTAGCCAAGTTTAGAGTGGTCTAATAAAACAGCATTTTCTGTTGCCACCTCTTAAATTTGGTGCCATTGAATTTCTCCAACTTCTCTCCATAGTTCACGAGCACAGTTCCAACCATAGAAGTAGGGGTAAAAGCCACTAAGGGGTTCGAAGTCACCACAGGGGTACTTTCAGTAATCATTTAGACTGAGATAAAAAAAGTATATAAGTAAAATTAATAAACTATTAATCTATATTTAAACAGATTACTTAAGCAATGAAGTAATACTAAATTTTAGTAAATAAAATAACAAAACTAAATTTCTGCAATAAATAGAAATATAAACAACAGCTTCAAATTCTGAATTTTGCACTTTTTGAAAAGAAAAAAATTTATGTATGAAATACTACAATAGCAAACTGAAATAATAAAAACTGATATATAAAAGGTAATTTGTCTTAATATTGTTATTCAGAGTTTATAAATCAGCTTTTTCAAAATTAGTTTTAATAATAAAACAGAAACTATTTTCTGAAATAAGAATCTGTTCTTTGAAAAAAAATAGAAAAAATTCAAAAACGTTTTTTTTTCAAAACAAAACAGTATAAGAAAACTTTCCAAACCAGAAACTGAAAAACATAAAACTATTTTACAGTATAAGAATACAGTAATGGAATCATAAACAACAACACTTACAGAATTATAGAAATGAAACAGTGATCAAAGCTTGTGTTTTACACAATATCCTTAAGAAGAATTACGGCCCTCACACTTACGAGCTTTTGGTTTGTCACGCCCCAAATTTCCACAAACCTGGGAGTGAGCGAAATGAAATAAGAAAAGTAAATGAAATACAATTTAATGGGTTCAATTAGACATGCATTCATTTCCTTCAACATATAAATACATAAAGTACATTCGGTAAACATATTGTTCATATCATTTGGGCTTAAACCCTTACATCTCAAAATATGCCCCAAGGGCCAAATATACTTCTAAGTTCTTTTTCCTTCCTTTCTTCTAGACTTCATCGAGTCTCATGTACCAGGGGCGTCATCTGTAATATGATATCCCACGAATGGGTCAGCGCAACTGCTGGTATGACACAATGCTAATGCAAGGAACAAAATTAAGGCGTGGCATGTGCAAGTGTACATTTATATCTATATGCCATTCAAACTATCCATACATCAATGCAATGCGTTATCAATATGCATGATGCACCCATGCAAACTTTATGCCACACCCATGTCTCACTTTACGGACCTTCCCCGCTGGCAAAAGTTCCAATCGTATGTCTCACTTCACGGTCCGTCCCCGTTGGCATGAGTAACAATGGTCGATTTTGGGTTTTTCACCACAAGATCTACACCCTTATAAAGTACAGCACCAAGTGCTCAACCCACACTATGTTTCAAGGAATCACACTATGCCAATATGCTTTGATTCCACCATGCCATAATGCAGTCTCAATGAAACATTTTACTAACATATGAAACATGCTTTAAATAGTGCATTATACTTAGAACAATAATGGCATTTGAATCACACAATTCCTTCCACATGTATGCATGCTATTCACAATCAATTTAAACACATGCTCAAGTTATATATTCACAATCTTAACAATTCTCGAAGAATATAAATCATATACTGTGCCAACACATGGAATATACATATAGTCATGGTTCACGTTTATCACTTAAACAAACTCCCAAGGAAACAACAAGGAACACATAAGCACATAAACAATTGAATAAACATACGAATCACTAAATCAACATAGAAATCGTTCCTAAACTTAATAATGTTTCTTACTTAGCAAAACATCATACCTGATAGGGTTTGTCTCAACTCTAGGGAGTCGTGCCCGCTACATAATCAAACCAACTAGTGATAACGCAACCCTCTTACTATATATGTCTAGAAGGTCAAACCGCCTTCTCTTTTCCTTTCGGTGTTCCTAAGATTCACAAAATATGTCTCAATTTATCTTCACATGAATTTATGCTATTCATGAAATTTTATGTCATTTTACTATTGGTATCTCTTTTATTTGAATAGACTCTACCATTGAATCCGAAACGTCGAACAAAGTCGATTTAGGCTTTCATAGAATTCAATTTGGACATTTGTACCTAAAAGGGTAAAACGGTCATTTTGTACTTTTATGGGTCTTTACTTCTCGAGACCCCTTTTAATAAATCGGACTCCACCGTTGAGTCTGGAATGCTCGAAATAATAGAAATTCACTATTCTTTTATTTTAATCGGAGTTCGTTTGACTACTCTTTGACTTAGGGGCATTTCGGTCATTTTAGTATTCCTACGGGTCTTTTATTTTTTAGGAACCCGTCTCACAACACGGACCTCACCATTAGTCTTAGAAGGTCCAAGATAGTCAAAATACACTAATAACTTGTTTAATTTGGACTCCGAGCCATTTTTCTATTATTTAATTAATTAAATCAATTTAATTAATTAATTATCATTATTATATAATACATATATACATATATATATATATATATATATTTGTGTGTTTCAGTTGGTACGGGTGGTACCTGTCCAATTGGTTTGGGGCTTGGGCTTCTTTTTAATGGGCTCAGGTTCGAATCGTAGGGGCGCAGCCTCTGTGCAATTTTTTTTCATATTTCTTGGCCCTAAACAGCGAACAACGCCCCAATTCGAGGATAGCGTAACCCCAATTCCAATTTGGTCCCTATTCTAATTTTTGAAGCCTGTAGCCAAACACCCCTGATCTAGGTTTTAAATTTAAAAAGGTTTCAAACTAAATGACGTCGCATGGCACACTGTTCATCGTCCCCCTCGATATTCCGGTGGAGGAACCCTAGGGTTCTGTCGCCATCTCCGGTGACGGCGACTATTTTTTGACCAAATTTCAACGTTTTTAAAATGCAGTTTTCTTCCATTTTTCCTATAGATTCCATTCCTAACCTTAGTTTTCATTTTTATACATTAGATCTTCACGAAATGGCCAAGAACCGTGGCTCCGGCCAACTAAAATTTCTCAATTTTGAAGCCTTTCTGCTACTGTTTTAACCTAACCTAGTTTCAAATCAGTTCCTGCACCTCACAGTAACAATTTCTCATTGTCCATTTTAACTTTAACGCATAAAATATAAGGAATCCGGTTCCAACACCATGACCTGCAACTTAACTTTTCCTACTAATTTCTTACTTTTTTTCATTCATTTTTTTTGCAAATAATTCCTCATTTCTTGCTTAATATGACCCTAAGATTCAAACTAAAACATCATGCTTTAAAAGTTCAAAACAAAACTAAAGTTACTCACCAAAGTTCTGGGTTTCCTCGGGTTGTATCCTTCTCTCTCCTTTTTGCTTCTCTCTTGGTCCAACTTCTGAATACCAGACTCTCTCTCTGTTTCTCACTTGCTTCCTTTCCTTATGTTTTTCTCTAATCAACCCCACGCACACATATGTATACACATACATCATCTACCTGCCCTCTCTCTCTTTCTCTATCTTATTTCTCTCTCTACTCCAGACCTGCTCTCATTCATGATTTCTTATCTTTACACACTTACTCACTCTTTCAGTTCTGAATTTTCCCCCACACACACACAATGTACACAACACACACTCATTTCACTTTCTGCCCCATTATATAGATATGTACACCAATATATATTTCACTCATTGCATTTCACTTCACTTGTGTGCCGCACACTCAATCGGTACACACACACACACATTACGCACTCAATAGTACACACACACACACACACACTTATATGCACGTAGGTTTCACACACACACTTTGTGTATACATATATATATACATATATACTTAATTATATACTTCTATACACTTGTACATATTTATGTACACATATATTATAATATATATATATATATATTTCCAGTCATGTCAAGCAAAATGAAGTCAAAATAAGGGATGCAATCAGTTATCTTTATCAAGCAATCTCTACAGATCCTCGTTAGTATCTCACTACCCCAACTGGTGAACTATACGATGGTGGAACAAGGCAATCATCACAAGCCCCCTAATAAAATAAAAAAAAATCTCTCAAGTGTAATATTTATTAACTAGATCCAGATAACACAATCATTTATAACTTTATCCAAATTAATTAGACTCGTTCATAACTTTTACTCACGTATTTCTAAATGACAAGTGAAAACCACCATTCACTTATAAGTCGTATAACAATCCTAGCTCTCAAGTTCTAGTGCCTCAACCACAATATTTTCACTCTAAGTACATTCACACAATGTCACGACCCGAAACCCACCCTAAGCGGATTACCGGATCGCGATCGCCGCCCCGAGACCTGAGGGCCCCGAGACAAGGCTCGCATATGCAGCGGTATCGAATAGAGTGCAACATACGTTTTGCGGAAGCGTGAAAAACTTTTTCTTTTCTTTTATCATTTTTAAATTATGCACATCCGTTCGGTACTGCCGCTCCATACATAGCATACATGGTTACACATTCAGAGTATAACTAAAAACTTAAAGACTTCATACATTCATACCATACATAACCGATTTGCCCAGAGGGCTTATTACATTACCTTACTATGTCTACTAATATAAAAGTACTATTAGAGTTTACAGACTTATCAAAAGAGACTAATTAACCATGTCCTCCCAAAATCAGCAGACTTGTCATCATCGTCCTTAAATCCAAACTGCTGCTAATTACCTGAAAGGGGGGGGGTCCGAACAAAGTCCGGGTAAGCTAATCTAAGCTTGTGAGCAATTCCAGTATTCGTCATGGTGTTTTTCAATTGGCAGTGGTTTAGTACATAAGAGTTCGTAAAATAGTCACCGCCAATTGTTCATATGATTGAATACAAGATATATGCATTCCTTAAAACATGTAGCTGTGAAATATTTAAAATATTCAAGCTAAACTTACACATGTGAACTTTAAAACATATATCATATCATGTATTTCTTAAATAGAGTATATAAAACTCAACATATGCATAATGAAAATGAGAGTAAAAACTTGCTTCCATTTTCAAATCATTTGTCATCTTATCACTTCCATTAGTGGAATCCGTTTCGAACCGGAGTCCCATATTACTTATCTATGGAGATATCTCATCTGCCTGAGGGATTAGATCCTGCTACCGGGCATTTTACAGGGCAATTGAGTTCCGTAAAACCCAAAATCCTGCCTATTTTACAGGGCAACTGAAAACTCAGAATCCTGTCTAAGTGCTTATGCACCATTTATCTTGTAAAACATTTATCATGTGACTTGTCTTATAAATACTTTTCATAAATTCGTAATAACATTCGTATACTTGAAATAAACAAATTCAGAATATTTAACAATAATTGCATTTTAACTAGACATGCTAAAAAGTATTTGAAGGAAAAACTGTTGCAGAAACCAATCACTAAGCATGTCACAATGAATTTCTAAAACAGAACAATTAAAAACTGAATCATGTAAATACTGAATTTGAAACTTCAAATACTTCATATCTTATACTTAAAACTCTTTTTAAATCATGGAGTTAAATCTCCAATTCAAATACAGGGTTACTCACCTTGTACTTTTAGTCCTGCTCTATTTGGGTGCTTTGCCCCTGGCTTCCTTTAACCTTTGAAGCCATTGCTGCAATGTTTCCGTATCTTCCCGTTTCTTAAGCTGTTTAGCTGCTAATTGCTCCTTTGTTATTGTCTTGTAAATAAAGGGGCTTACGCAGCATACTTCATTTGTTTTAGAAATTCGGATACGATTTTGAATCAGCTGAAGTTGTCTTTCTAGCTGTTCCCGGAAAGCTTGCTGTCTTGGGTCACTGGCCAATTGGGCCCTTGTCATCATAGGAGTGACTTCCTTTTCTTGGCTCATTTTGTGTTTAGTTAATTATCTGTTTAAAACACAATTTACCATGTCAAGAAAAATAGATTTCTACAATCATACTCTTCTGGGAGTTCCATTAACTTTAATTTAAAGTTATTTACTTAACATGTTTACGTGTCGTGTCTTATCGTATTTCATTTCTCGTATTTGCCTCAGTTTAGTTCTTTGGCAACATTTCAGTTCATAGTCATCTAACAGATGCTATGCATCAAATTTTATGTCTTTTTATTTTAGACATTTCTTTAGGTCGAATAGACTCTACCATTGAGTCCGGAGTGTTTAAGAAAGTCGGTTTAGACCTTCGTAACATTTAATTCGGACTGTTATATGTAAAAGGGCAAAATAGTCATTTACCGTTTTACGCGTCATATTTTTCTGTACTTCGTTTCGTAATTTGGACTCCATTTTTGAGTCCGGGATGTCAAAGAAAGTTAATTTAGACGTTCTCTGATTTCATTTGGCTTTAGGGGTACCAGGGGTATTTTGGTCATTTTACCCCTTTACGTGTCTTTATTTTTCGGGACCCCGTCTCGTGTCGTGGACCTCACCATTGGACTCAGAAGGTCCAAAATAGTAAGAATACATTAATAATTTGTCAATTTTGGTCAAGGGGTATTTTGGTAATTTACCCCTTACGTGACTTTATTTTTCGGGCTCCGTCTCGTAAAACGGACCCTACCATTAGTCTCAGAATATCCGAAATGGTAAGGATACACTATTCATTTATTAAATTTGGACTTTGTTTGACTTGTTTATGGGGTAAGGGCATTTTGGTCATTTTGACATTTTCTAGGGGTCTTAAATTTTTCGGGACCTCATCTCATGTTGTGGACCTCACCAATGGGTTTAGGGGGTCCAAGATAGTAAGGTTACATATATAACTTGTAATTTTTGGACAACGGGCCATTTCGGAGTAATTAATTTAATTAATCAAATTTAATTAAATTAATTATAACATGTAATATATATATTATTAATGGGGAAAAGAGAATAGGTTGAATAGGATGGCACGCTGGCCAGCGTGCCATCTCCCTCCCCATACATCACCGGATCGAGTCCCCCCAGGTGCGGCTGCACCTTTTTAATTTTTGGATTATATTAAATATATTATATATATATATTGCGTTCGTAAATAGGTCACATGTATATGTGTGGCCGAGTGGAAAAACACGCGTGGGGCGCGTGAGGTCAGGGGTTCGAACCCCTTCGACCGCAATTCCCTTCCTTTTCTTTAATTTTTCATAACACGGTTTATATATAACCGTATACGCCCCTAAACGGCGCCGTTCCAATAACTCGGTGGCAAGCCCCAAGGCTGCCACCTGTCCCGAGTCCACCCACCGTTTTAAACGGTGCACGAGTCGACTCGGTCGTCTTCCCCGAGCGACCGACTGAAAAACCCTAATTCCCGATTTCCTTTTTCTCCTATTTCGTGACGTTTTACTCTTCCAAGCTCGACTGTTTTTGTCCCAATTTATCCCTAAGGTTCATACAAATCGATTGGCATTGATTTTGAGCTTTAAAACTCCTTCACATATTCAGTTTTGGACACGATAGCTGAATCTGTAATAGCCTTGGTTCACACTCGTTCCTTGACCATTTTTTATGAGGTTTGGATTGTTGTGATCCCCTCTTCATGGAGATCAAGTTTTCATTTAAATAAACGGCTTAAATCATGAGTTTAGAGGTTTGGGGTGTAGACCCGAAACCTGCAACTTGACATTTGAGGGCCTTTATTCATGCTTTTTGGTCGCGGTCACATGTTTTTAACATGTTTGTGTGGTCTAAAAGAGGTCCCTATACACCAAACCAAATTTGGTTTCCCTTCGATCAGACCTGCTTGAGCAAGGTCCATCCATGGCCGTGGCTTATGGGTCATGCAATCTTAGGTGTTTTTAAGCTATATTTTCATGCTTGTTAAGGTTTAGGCGTGTTCTAAACATCATATATACAAAATGAAAGCTTTAAATCAGTTCATATGTAGAGAAATTCTAGAGAGGGAATTTTGACAGTTTTGAATATTCTCACCTTTTTGGTTGTTTTTCCTCCTCTTTCTTGCTTTAATCCTTCTTCTCTTCTCTTCAGTTATTGTTCTTTTGGTTTCTTTAGCAAGAAGAAAGCATGATTTACATGCTTAGCCTTTATAGAGAAGTGACCGACTCTTCTCACTCCTCCCACCTCTCTCTCTCTCTACAGCTATCTTTCTCTCTCTCTACATTCTGAATTCTAGCCCTACATAGACTTCCCATCTCATAATTTCAGCCTTCTCTCTTTCCTACTTTGCATTAATTTCCCATTGATATTTATACATATTATATACATATATATACATATACATACACATATATATATACAAGACACACACACACACTTGCCGACACACACACACACATTCACATTGTTCACCTCTTCACTTTTCATCTTTTTCATATTTCATTTATTTAATATATATATATATATATATTTATACATTTACATACATTTAATTAATCCATATATATATATATATATCAAGTCTTATAATTAATTAATTAATGTAATAATCAATTAATTACATATATATGATTTTCTTCCCTCGTAGTACGTGTCATGTGACCCGGTATCCCGGGTCGGGATATTACACACAATTTGCATCTTAAACAAAAGATTCATATTCAGGAAACTCGTATCATCCAACTCTTAACCTGATATACAATTTCCTCCAAACCAACAATCAATGCTTATCTTTTTTTCAATCATAATTCTGGAATCAATCTTGTAAACTAAGCTAGAACTAGGTTCATAATTCACACCTCAATTTGGCCCAATTCATGCAACTCATTATTTTCACAAGGTCTATATTCATAAGTTCATTAAATCAACCTACTATTCTCATCACATCTAGTATCAATCATCTTATAGAAATAGGTAAGACAATAGCATTTATCACTAGGTTACCTCTACAGTCCACCACAATATAACTGATTCTAATTCAATAAAGAAATCATTATAACCCCTAACTTTCAGATTCTCCTTCGCATTACAATTCAATATTAATCCTAAGCACGAAATCAAAATCCAATTATATCATAATCTGGATTAATCCACAACAATATTCTTTTCAAACTATTTATGTTTATACAATTTTTCTTTAGACAAAAGATCATTAATTATCGACTGAGAACCTAACACATCTTATAGGCATACTTGCTTAATTAACACTTATATAACTCATGTCAACCATCCCTACCTGTTGGTTACACTAAACAATTAACACTGAGTTCTAACACAGCCTTTCGCAATGAGGGAATTCATTTAAACAATACAATATACGCATACTCAAGTCATGCTAGCGTTCAACTAGCCTACCAATACTCAACCCTAAGTGTATGCTATCCAAAAAGTAATACATCTCTCCACAAAAGAGTTTAACACAATGATATCTTCAAAAGTTTTGGTACAAATACTCCGAGTCTCCACTATCAAGTCCATACACGAAAATCTCCACAAGTCTAAATTCTTATTTTAGTATGCTAAGGTCTTATATGTCTTTTTGTTTATGGTTTTTCTACCTCATTGGCATTTATCCATTTAAGGTTTCATAATTCTTTCATTATTTCTTACTTTTATAGTTAGGTAATAACCCTTAATGGATCACAACTCCTTTTGTTACTGGCTGATGGGGCGCCATCCATCAACTGTAACGCAAGACTTGAGACCAATCCAGTCTGTATAAATATCATAGTCATAGTACTATAATCTATGAATATCGGGTACTAACCTAGCATACACACACACACATATATATATATAAGAACACAATCGACCAGGTAGATAACTAGGTCCACAGTCTATCTCATAAATAACTAGGCATATCGTCTACCGTATAGATAATTAAGTGTACAACCTATGTCTCAAATAACTAGGCATATGACCTATCCCATAAAATATACGGTCTATCACGTAGACATGAGTTCCTAATCTTAGTCAACCATTATATTAGACAGTCACGTACTGTCAATCAATCAGGAAATCAAGTATAGTGCATACCCGTGCACACCAATGCAACACGTGCACATAAAACATACCACCCAAACTAGCCCCAAATAACTTAAGGTCTAAACTTCTCCCACTGTCCCTAGGTATTCTAACTTATGCTCTGATACCACGTTGTCACGCCCCAAATTCCATGAACCCGAGGCGTGAGGGGAAACGAAATAAGAAAAAGAAATAAAAGACAATTTAATGAGTTCAATTAGACATGCATTCATTTCTTTCAACATATAAACACATAAAGTACATTCGGTAAACATATTGTTCATATCATTTGGGCTTAAACCCTTATATCTCAAAATATGCCCCAAGAGCCAAATATACTTATAAGTTTTTTTCCCTTCCTTTCTTCTAGACTTCATCTAGTCTCATGTACCAGGAGCATTATCTGTAATATGATATCCCACGAATGGGTCAACGCAACTGCTGGTATGACACAATGCTAATGCAAGGAACAAAATTAAGGCGTGGCATATGCAAGTGTACATTTATATCTATATGCCATTCAAACTATCCAAACATCAATGCAATGTGTTATAAATATGCATGACACACCCATGCAAACTCTATGCCACACCCATGTCTCACTTTACGGACCTTCACCACTAGCATGAGTACCAATCGTATGTCTCACTTAACGGTCCGTCCCCGTTGGCATGAGTACCAATGGCCGATTTTGGGTTTTTCACCACAAGATCTACATCCTCATAAAGCACAGCACCAAGTGCTCAACCCACACTATGTTTCAAGGAATCACACTATGCCAATATGCTTTGATTCCACCATGCCATAATGTAGTCTCAATGAAACATTTTACTAACACATGAAGCATGCTTTAAATAATGCATTATACTTAGAACAATAATGGCATTAGAATCACACAATTCCTTCCACATGTATGCATGCTATTCACAATCAATTTAAACACATGCTCAAGTTATATATTCACAATCTTAACAATTCTCGAAGAATATAAATCACATATTGTGCTAACACATGTAATATACATATAGTCATGGTTCACGTTTATCACTTAACCAAACTCCCAAGGAAACAACAAGGAACACATAAGCACATAAACAATCGAATAAACATACGAATCATTAAATCAACATGGAAATCGTTCCTAAACTTAATTCTGTTTCTTACCTAGCAAAACATCATACCTGATAGGGTTTGTCTCAACTCTAGGGAGTCATGCCCACTATGCAGTCAAACCAATTGGTGATAACGCAGCCCTCTTACTATATCTGTTTAGAAGGTCACACCACCTTCTCTTTTCTTTTCGGTGTTCCTAAGATTCACAAAATATGTCTCAGTTTATCTTCACATGAATTTATGAGATTCATCAAATTTTATGTCCTTTTACTATTGGTATCTCTTTTATTTGAATAGACTCTACCATTGAATCCGGAACGTAGAACAAAGTCAATTTAGGCTTTCATAGAATTCAATTTGGACATCTATACCTAAAAGGGTAAAACAATCATTTTGCACTTTTACGGGTCTTTACTTCTCGAGAACCCTTTTCATAAATCAGACTACACCACTGAGTCCAGAATGCTCGAAATAATAGAAATTCACTATTTTTTTATTTTAACCAGAATTCGTTTGACTACTCTTTGACTTAGGGGTATTTCGGTCATTTTAGTATTCTTACGGGTTTTTTATTTTTTGGGACCCCATTTCGTAACACGGACCTCACCATTGGTCTTAGAAGGTCCAAGATAGTCAAAATACACTACAAACTTATTTAATTTAGACTCCGAGCCATTTTGCTATTATTTAATTAATTAAATCAATTTATTTAATTAATTATCATTATTATATAAGACATATATATATTTTTGCGTTTCAGTTGGTACGGGTGGTACCTGTCCAACTGGTTTGGGGCTTGGGCTTCTTTCTAATGGGCTTAGGTTCGAATCGCAGGGCGCAGCCCCTGCGCATTTTGTTTCCACATTTCTTGGCCCCAAACAGTGAACAATGCCCCAATTCGAGGATAGTGTAACCCCAATTCCAATTCGGTCCTTATTCTAATTTCTGAAGCCCGTAGCCAAACACCCTCTGATCTAGGTTTTAAATTTAAAACGGTTTCAAACTAAACGACGTTGCATGGCACATTATTCATCGTCCCCCTCGATATTTCGGTGGAGCAACCCTAGGGTTCCGTCGCCATCTCCGACGATGTCGACTATTTTCTGACCAGATTTCAACATTTTTGAAATGCAGTTTTCTTCCATTTTTCCTATAGACTCCATTCCTAACCTTAGTTTTCATTTTTATCCATTAGATCTTCACGAAATGGCCAAGAACCGTGGCTCCAGCCAACTAAAATTTCTCATTTTTGAAGCCTCTCTGATACTGTTTTAACCTAACCTAGTTTCAAATCAGTTCCTGCACCTCACAGTAACAATTTCTCATTGTCCATTTTAACTTTAACGTATAAAATATAAGGAGTTCGATTCCAACACCATGACCTGTAACTTAACTTTTCCTATTGATTTCTTACTCTTTTTCATTCATTCTTTTTGCAAATGATTCCTCATTTCCTACTTAATATGACCCTAAGATTCAAACTAAAACATCATGCTTTAAGAGTTCAAAACATAACTAAAGTTACTTACCAAAGTTGTGGTTTTTCAAGTGTTGTATCCTTCTCTCTTCTTCCTGCTTCCCTCTTGGTCTAACTTCTGAATACCAGACTTTCTCTCTGTTTCTCACTTGCTTCATTTCCTTTTGTTTTTCTCTAATCAACCCCACGCACACATATGTATACACATACATCATCTACCTGCCCTCTCTCTCTCTCTCTACTCCAGACTTGCTCTCATTCATGATTTCTGATCTTTACACACTTATACACTCTTTAGTTCTGAATCCCCCCCCCCCCACACACACAATGTACACATCACACACTCATTTCACTTTCTGCCCCATTATATAGATATGTACACCTATATATATTTCACTCATTGCGTTTCACTTCACTTGTGTGCTGCACACTCAATCGGTACACACACACACACACACTTATATGTACGTAGGCTGCACACACACACTTTGTGTATACATATATATATATACATATATACTTAATTATATACATCTATACACATGTACACATTTATGTACACACATATTATAATATATATATATATACATACACGTGTACGCATACATGTATTTCCGTGCCATCAATTCTTTTAACTAAACAGTCTCGGTGTGCTCGGTAAATTTCATAGTCTAAATTAATTAAAAGTAAATAAAAATTAAAGCAATTCAAATTTTGTAACGTAAGCCAAATTGTTCGGGTACTTGGGTCGGGGTATTTCAAATAGTGTTCTATCATTTAAAAAAAAATATATTTATTCTCATTTTTTTTTCAGGTCTTTACATGGTCGTACGCCTCCCATGATACAATGATCAAATACATGTAGATGTGAAGCACTTCAATTACATACCTAGCGAACCAAAATAGTGACTTGAACTCTCTCAAACTCTATGAATTACTGATGCACAGAATGTATAAAAATTCAATGAATGAATGCTAAGTGCGGTGGTGTTTATATAGACTCTTTCGTACCTGTTTGGTACAGTCATGAAGCTTGTCAAGTCTAATGAAGAAGACATTACGTAAAACGACAGCGTTGGATTTAATTAACCTGGTAACTAAACGACATCGTTTTAGACTATTTTTAATAGTAATAAAAAGGGTAGCGTTTTGAAAACTTATTTCAATGAATTTTTCCTAAAAAGATATATACATAGCTGGTCAAAACCTAAACCCAAACTCGACCCGGCCCGAGGTGGCGGTCCACACGTGTGTGGTGAACCAAGAATGTGCTAGATCCTCTCCATCTACAAAACTTGGGTTCCCCTAAAGGTCCAAACAGTCCAAACCGTCCTTCAAGGTAATTATATATATACTCTTTAGAAACCTTGTACCCATCTTATGTGGGATATAAGCTTTTCACAAGTTTCAAACCTTTGTTATCATTTTCAAGTGGTGATATTTAAAGGCAATTTCTCATTTATTCCTTAATAGTTTAGAGCAACTCAATACATAACCTTAATCTCTTCATGGAGGAAAACACATTTTTATGTGTACTCACCAAAATTAATATTTGAGACCCATTTTAATTTTAACTCAAAAATAACAAAAAAAAAAAAAAATGATGCTCAAAACCTATTATTTCTAATAATATCATTATAAATATTAATTATTTAATAATTTTTTTTATTATTATATCTTATATAATCGAGATGTGACAGAATGGCGTGCCTCCTTAAATCCAAATAAAATAGTAATACATTTCCTTAAACCCGGCGCATTACGAGTGAGATGGGCCATTACCATCCCTAGTCAAGGTTTGATCATGACATCCCTTCCGTCCTTTGCTCACATGCACCAAAAGAATCAATATATAAAATATTTGAAACCCTAACAAAGACATTCGTAAGTACATCTGCAATCCACCTTTAAAACTTTAAATTTGAAAAAAGGAAAACAATACATGGCTCCCAACTCATTTTTATATTTATATTAAATTTAAAAATATAAATAATATTTTTAATTTTGATCTTTAATTTTAAAAATCTACTATTCATCATTTAAATCATTATCCATACACTATTCATTCTCTATTTATCCAATATAAATATTCACAATCATTAAAAATTTCAATAATAATTAAATTTTTAACAATTATTGAAAATAAAAATGTAAGATTTGAAGATCGATAAAATAAAAATAAAAATATAAAAATGTAAGATCTATTGTACTCAAATAAAAATCCAGATACTCCAGACAAGTCGAAAACCTTAAATAATGAGAAACATCCGTTTGAGGAATCATGGAAGTGGGAAGGTGCCACTTCCATCGTAAACAGGTGTTGTACTGGAGGATACTGAACTCTCAAGAAAATGAAATGTGCACTAAATGAGTGTAAGATCCATTACGTGCTTTCCAATAAGAGAAAGTTACCATGGTGGTAGGGTCCACTCAAAATTTCCACCATTACCTCCAAAAATGATCGATAAAGGAAGAATTTAATCGTGAGTGCTCCGATAAGGTTCCCTTGTAGCATTCACAAGAGCTAGCCAACACATTTTTTTTTACAACAATGTTAGGGTCGGAGAAATTGAACTCATACTAAGGAGGTTCTTGCAATATTTAAATAGGTTGTTGGTCAACCTCTTAACCAACTTTTTAAGGTATATATATATACTATCGTGCAAAAATCTGTTTGGATGCAATATTATGAACATTTTTTTCCAAAATATGCTTGGCACTTTGACAATCAATTTTAACTAAAAATGGTTGGTTTAATAAATCGAACTGAAACTTGCTGATGCACAAAACAAGTGCTAAAATCTCTTTTTTAATAGTACTATAATTTAACTGAGTAGAGTTCCAAATTCCAGAGTGAAAACAGACTATCTTTTATATATATATTGCTCAATTCTGGTCTTTTTGTTACACCATCTCCAACCCAACTTTTAAATCAAGTGACAAAGTTAATTTATCGTGCCATATTTAAAAAATAGAAAAAAAGAATTCAATAGGCAATATAATTTTGAAACAAATTTAAAAGGTATCTGAAACCTTCAATTTTCTATATAAAAAAGAAGATATCAATCGTTTCTTTCCATTAAAAAATGTATAAACTAATTGGATTAGTCTAGCTTTCTAAAAGGAAAGTCATAAGTTCAAATTTCACTTTTCATTACAGGAATATGAATATTTATTTTCGTTAAATTATGAATTGAGTTGAATTATTTATCTAAAGTCCATATTAAAAAAGCTCTTAAATTGAGTTACGTTTTAAAAATTGGTTGAGTTAGTTATAACACATCATTTTTATATATAAAAAAATTAATATAAGACTTACAACTTTTCATCTGCTTACAAACTTACCCACTTCACCAACTTTTTATCTACTTACAAACTGTACCCACTTCACCAACTTTTCATCATAGATAAAGAACAAAATAATAATAACAAAATATAAGATAACAAAATTAACAAATTAAAGTAGCAAATTTGTATAAAGAGCATCAAAAGACACGTTTGCTTCCTCATATTTACTACCTCATTTGGAGATGATCTTACATATTTAAATTAATTATACATATGCATACAGATATATATTGTTGCAAATTATAGACCAGTTTTACTTAAAGGACAAAATCAAACTAAAAAGAAAAAAATTGTTTTCTAAAAAATAGAATCTATATTTACGAAATAAGAATTTACTGAAACGGAATTAAAAGAAAAATAGAACACTGGTTTTTATAAGCTAATAACGCAGAACAAAAAAAAATGGATTTTGTTCTAACTTTAAATAGAGTTATAAATTAAATTTATAAAGCAGAAAAATATTTGACTTACAGAACTTTTGCAGAACAAAAGTAAATACGAACTTGTCAAGAGAAGTCCAAAGTGATTCACACATGCTCATCGTCAATGGTTGTTCTTAAATAAGCACAAATTGGGTTGTATTTTAAGATCATGATACTCTTTCCTTGTCCCTAGTGTGAATACTTGTATCGTGAGGCATTAATATAAAAACAATAAATGCACTTTTAAATTAATTAGCTTAAAAACACGTGCATTTCTCTAATAATTAATATTAAAAAAATTTAAAATTAGTCATTAAAGAGATAAAATAATTATAAATATATATATATATATATATTTATAACTCATTTATAATATTCTTTTGTAATTATATTTATTAATTTAATATAATATAAGTCCAAATTACGGTCAATGAAAAAATTATAACATCAATAACTACAAATTCTTTACTTAAAAATGATATTAGATGTTTTTTTTTATTATACCTTAAGTTGAGCAATATATATATATATATATATATATATTTTAAAAAAAATTAAAATATTATTAAAAAGTTACATACAAGATACTATTTTTATAAAAAATTATTTACATGTAAGAAATACTTATTAATTAATGATAACATGAAAGAACATATTAATTAATAATGTTTTAATTTTTTATGTTTATCAATTATAAAAGAGTTTATTGTAATAACCAATTATAATATGATTCCTTTACTGTAAAGTACTAATATTGCAGGGCTAATTGCATGTTGATCCAATGTCTATTCATCTATGGATGTATATTGTACGTACACATGTATCTATACACACACACATCATATATATATATATAAATACATGTATATGTATACACATATAAAAATATACATGCATGTACATACATAAATACATAACATATATATCTATATTTATATTTATTATATATAAAAGTACGGATATTTTTTTGTTTTACACTTTTTATTAACACAAAAGAGACATAATATTGTTAAAACTATTTGGAATAGTTTCCAATATCAATGGATTACTCTATCTTATATATAAAAAAGAAAAAAGAAAAAGTGCTATACAAATCTAAAAGTGATATACGAATCTTTAAAATATAAAAATAAATAAAATTGTTAGAAAAAATTAAGAATCTTAAAATAAAAAAGAATTCTATAAAAAAAATTATTAGAAAATAAGACTCCTAAACAGGAAAATTTTTTAAATCCTTGAAGGAAAAAAAGCAAAAATAAAAGATATTATTTTACTTTGAGATTGTAAAATTATTTTATTCTTATATCATTATATATATATATATATGTGTGTGTGTGTGTGTGTGTGATTATTTTTTTAAGATCGCTAAATATATATATATATATATATTTTTTTTTTATGGACTCTAATCAAACATGACTACTTTAGTTTAAACTCCTTGACTTAATTTGAATCGTCACTTGTGTAGAGATATGGAAAATTGAGAATGAATTTTTCTTTTTGACAATAGAACTGTAGCACCCTGACTCGAGACATGACACGTAGATCGAGGTAGACCGGTCGAGTGGTGTGAGGTCAGTTGTGAACCGAGCTGTCGAAGCCCTATAGTGTGATATTTTATAGATTGAACAATTTGGAGTGTGAACGGTTTATTTTGAGTAGCCATGTACGGGCGATGCCCGAGCAACCTAGGACTGTGCCTCGTGATGCGTGCACACACGCATTTTCATGCAAGCATGCGTACGCACATATGCCTAGGCCCCGAGATATCAGTGTATGTGCGCATGCTCGGAACCCAGTGTGTACGTATGTATACGAAATTATATACATGTACAATATGTGTATTATATATATGTATATGTATGAAGTATAATGTATGTCTATGTATATGTGTATTTTATACACTTTAATATATGTGTGTGTGTGTGTGTATATATATATATATATCAGAGGAGTGTGCCCTAACAGTGTATGTGTGTGTACTGTTGTGTGTGCAGTGTGTGTGTGTCAATTTGTGTGCAAGTGGGTGTGTACTGGTTGGTGTGTGTGTGTGTAGTATTATATATATATATATATATATATATAGGTGGAGTGTAATTGTGGGAGTGCAGAATAGGAAGAGTGTGTAAGTGAGCAAAACAAATGGGTGGAGTGTGAGCAGGTCTGTCGTGCAGAGAGAGAGAGAGAGAGATGAGGTGATATATGTGTATCCGTATGTGTGTATATGGGGTGTCGGTTAGAGAGAAAAAGGAAAGAAAGGCAGAGGAGATAAGAAAGAGACATACAAGCTGAGAAGTAGAGGCAAGGCAAAGAGTGAGGCACACCCTTGTTGAGGTAAACAACCCAACCCATTATTTTTTCTCTCTAGAAATCTCGATGTACACAATCTGTTTCGTTCATTTTTCTTGCATGATGGCTGCATTAAATTATAGGGGCTTGTAGAGGGTGAAAAATAGAGATTAAAGCAAGAAGAATTAAATAAAATGGTTAAAGGGAGAGAGAGAACTTCCTAGTTGTAGGTCACGGTTATGGGGGAGTGGGTTTTGATTTTTTATGTGTAAAGCTTTGTTTAAAAAGTGGGAGATTCATAGGGTGAGGTGCAGAAACATGTTGGGATTAAAATGGAGGTTGGATCGTGACCAAACAGTCACGAAAATGGAAAAGGAAGGGTCGGCCGGAGAGTTGACTGAGGGGTTTGACCCCCTATTCGTGGTGATCCGATGATCTAAACCCAAAATCGAGCCCATATATGAAATCCTTGGAAAGAAATGAAGGAAACCACATTTTTAAAACGATGAAAACTGGCCGGAATAGTGTCGCCGGCACCGGAGAAGACGCCGAAGACACGCCGGAACCCTACCGAAAAATCGAGGACGAAGGGGGACTGTTCCGGGTCGGGTCCGTGTCGGTTCGGGTTCGGGTAGGGCTTGGGCCAACCCGCCCCTACCACGTGTCAGCTTCTGGTTTTAAATTAAAAGGGGGACAGGGGTTGTTTGGTTACAGGGTTATGAAATCAAAATTGGAATTTAATTGAAAACAGGGATATCCTATCCCTGTTTTGGGATTGGTCCCTGTTTGGTTAACCGAATTGGGAATAGAAGAATTGAGAATTTACAAATTGACCCCACACCTTTTTTTGGAATTAGGTTTGACCCCCAGAACTTTTGAACAATTGAAATTTGACCCAAAAATTTTGAAAATTACCAACTGATCCCCCCAACTATTAATTATTATGATTTAATCCCATCAGAATCAAATAATAATTAAATATTCCAAATTAATCCGGAGTCCAAATGGGACAAATCATTAGTGTATTTTGATTATCTCAACCATTCTGAGGCCAATGGTGAGGTTCGTTTTACGAGACGGGGTCCCAAAAAATAAAAGACCCGTAATAACTTTTAAATTACCAAAATACCCC
Source organism: Nyssa sinensis (assembly GCA_008638375.1). Taxonomy (NCBI): domain Eukaryota; kingdom Viridiplantae; phylum Streptophyta; class Magnoliopsida; order Cornales; family Nyssaceae; genus Nyssa; species Nyssa sinensis. Next base: position 31,378,692 of record CM018031.1, read on the forward strand.
TGAATTAAAACGCAGTCAAACGAACTCCGAATTAAGTAAACAAATAGTGAAGCTTTATTATCTCGACCATTCCGGACTCAATCGTGGAGTCCAATTTGTGAAAAGAGGTCTCGAGATGTAAGGACCCGTGAAAGTACAAAATGATCGTTTTGTCCTTTTTAGCTCGGATGTCCGAATTGAATTCCACGAAAGCCTAAACCCACTTTCTTCGACGTTCTGGACTCAAAAATAAATTTTAATTTGACAAAATAGAAACTTAAAAAATAAAGACATAAAATTTGACGAATAGCATGATTCAAGTGACAAACCGACTGAGTTACATTTTGTGGTTTTAGGAGCATCGAAAGGCAAAGAGAAGGCAGTCTAATCCTTCCACATTCTCCCTGCTAGCCACTACACTACGAGTGCGGTTTATTTGGGTTGAGAACAACCCGTCAGTTATGGTGTTTTGCTAATGTTAGAAATGAAGTTAAGTTAGGAATATTTTGTGAATGACTTGAATGACTTATGTGTTTCTTTGGAATGTGTTTACTTGATAACTTGAAGTTAATTGTTCACATACTCATGTGTTACTTGCGTTCCTTAAGAATTTAGTAAAGTAAAGAATATGAAAATTGAAATATGTTTAGATTGATCGTATGAAAAATGTACACATATGGAATTGGTTGGTGATATACATATTATTATCTCGAGCATGCCATATTAATGAAACCTTGTTGCATTGAGATTGCATGAGCATATTGGCATATGGTGATTCCTTGAGAACATGGTGTGAGTTGAGCACGTGGTGCTTTGCATTATGAGGGTGCAGATCCTGTGGTGAAAAACCCAAAATTGGCCATTGCATTAGTACTTCGAGCCATCGGGGAGTACCCGTGAATGAGACATGGGTGTGGCATTGAGTGCATGGGTGCGTCACGCATGCTTTCATTGCATCATATTAATGGGACTAGAATGCATTTAGAGATAAATGTACACTTTGCACATGCCACGCCTTAGCTTTATTTCTTGCATTTGCACTTCATCATACCAACAGTTGAGCTGACCCATTCGTGGGCAACATTTTTCAGATGACACTCCAGGCACCTGAGACTTGAGGAAGTCTCACAGAGTGGAGGAGACCCGAACTTAGAAGGATATTTGGCCCGTGAGGCATGTATTGTGATGTACGGGCTTAAGCCCGAATGATGTATTATATGTGTATTGACAGAAGTGAATGTAAGTTGAGTTGAACCTATTAGATTGTCCTTTATTTACTTTATATTTTATTTACTTTCCGTTCGTTCAGTCGGGCCTCGGGTTCGTTGGAATTCTAGGCGTGACAACTTGTGCGAGAGAGAGAGAGAGAGAGAGAGAGAGAGAGAGAGAGAGAGAGAACTATTGTAACAACACTCTAGCTCCTAATTTTCTCTTCCCTTCTTGGCAACCAAGGAGTTTATTTATAGGCAAATATGGAAGTTTGATCCAAGGTTTCATAATGAATCTCATAGATGGAGGGTTTAGATTAAGCCTTGGTGCCTCAAAGTTTGAAGGAAGCAATGTCTAGTCCTCAAGCTCCATATTGAAAAGAGGTGACAAGAAATGAAATTGAATCTATTAGGCAAAATAATAAATGGGAACTAGTGGATCTTCCACCAGGTTGTAAACCTCTTGGGTATAAGTGGATATTCAAGATAAAAATGAAAACAGATGTATCATTGATAAATATAAGGTCAAGCTTCTTGTTAAAAGAAACAAGTAAAAGGAAGACCTGGACTATTTTGATACATTTTCATAAGTTACGAAAATAACATCCATTCATATGTTAATAGTTATTGCAACTATATACAAACTTAAAATACATTAAATTGATATCAATACAACTTTCTTCAATAGTGAATTAATTGAGGAAATATATATATAAAACAACCAGAAGGATTTATTATTAACAAGAGAAAAGAACAAAGTGTGTAGACTTGATAAATTTCTTTTTAAATTAAAACAAGCACCAAAGTAATGGCACTAGAAATTTGACAGTGTAATGATGTTTGTTAGCCCTAAAGGTTTTCAACTAAGGACACCTTAGTAATTTTGATGATAACAAAGTATTATCCAAATAAACTAATGTTTTATTTAAATGACAATGCAAATAGGTCATCTAGGTCAAAGAAGATTGTTAACGAAGAAATGACAAAGTCCATCAAGCTAAATGATTCCACTCAAGAACATGCTTCAAGGAAAGAATAAAAACAAATGGAATGCTTTCATGATGAATCAAGCAAATGGACACACTCAAGCCCAATGATTCAAGACAAGTTAAGTGAAGGCTTTTTATTTTTCTTATTTTGGATTTTGAGTGATTTAGGATTATATTGATCATTGGTCATAAGCTCTTATTATTTAAAATGATCAACTAAGAACTAACCTCAAATGATTTTTCAAAACAAAACGAATGACATACGTTAAGTTTTGAAAGATCAAAAGGTTTTGATAAAAGTATACCAAAAATAACAAGCAAGAAGACATTCATTGCCCAGACCAGTCAACCAGTTCATGGAACTAGTCGACTGATTCTTAAGGCTTATTTTTATACAAATCAAACCAGTCAACCAATTCCAATAACCAATCCACTGAGTGACCTTTTTCATAAAATAGTCTAAACTGACTATCCAATACAGTCGACCTCTAAGGAGAATCAGTCAACTATTTTTCATAGCTAAAATTAGTGTACATTAGAACGAGTCGACTAATTGTTCTTGAACAATTGAACCTCAAACCCTTTAGACAATTTAGTTGATATAATCAATCGACTAGTTAACGATTCAGTCGATTGAATTTGTGGATCTAGCAAATCGAGATTCATATTTTGAATAGAGAAAAATGGGGGAAATGACTATTTTTTAAAAACAACGTACATATTCTTGTAAGGCTATAAATAGAGGTTCAAAAATGATTATGTCATCTTTTTACATGCTTGCACTTCTACATCTCTATTATTGACTTTAGATGCAAACATTGAAAATCTAGATCTAAAAGTTCTACTCATCTTAAATATTCTGAGCTCACATTAGACCTATTTATAGAGAGTGAACATTTTTTTGCACCAAATCTATTTTTGAAGAGGGTGCCTTTTGGTAAACAATATTGTATCATCTCATTGTAATGAGAGTTATGGGTAAGTGCTACCCGATGAGGCAAAATGGTATATTTTGTTGGGATAAGAGGACTAGAGTTTTCACTTTATAAAGGTTTTGGTCTCCACTTGCAAGGAGGTCACAATAGTGAAAAAACTCAAGTGGGGATACTTGAGTCAAGGACATAGAAAGTTTTTCAAACCTCGTAAACTGTTGTGTTTTCTCTCTCTCTCTCTATATATATATATTATTTATTTACTTGTGCATTTACAACATTCATTTTTAAAGTTTTTGAAAAGAAACTAATATTTGTAAAATACCATATATACCCTCTCTAGGGTAAATATCTAGGCAACAAGTGGTATTAGAGTCTTGTCTTTTGCAAAATAAAGTTAAAACTCTAAGAGAAAAGATATGAAAAATATTGTAAGAACCGTCTTTGTCGAAGGGCAATCGACAAATAGGCCTCCTTTATTTAGTGACCTAAATTATACCAATTGGAAGGCTAGAAGGAAGATCTATCTTCAAGCTTTAGACTATGAAATATGGAAGGTCATCACAAATTGGCCTCATATTCATATGAAGATTGAAAATTCTACTAGCACCACCAAGATTGCTAAAGAAGAACAAGAATGGGATGAGAAGGACCTTAAAATCATTCAAAAAAAAAATGCTAGGGCCATAAGTAATTTATATTGTGCCTTAGACGCAAATGAGTTCAATAGAATTTATGCTTGCGATTCTGCAAAGAAGATATGGGATAAACTTGAAATTACCTATGAATGTATAAATCAAGTCAAAGAATAAAAAATTACTATGCTAGTTCATAATTATAAACTATTTAAAGTTGATTATAGTAAGTCTATACCGTAAATGTTTACTCGCTTTACTAATATTATTAATTCTTTAAAAGCTATTGGTAAGAGCTACACTAGTGTTAAAATGATGAGAAAGATCCTTAGGTCTCTACTAAAAACATGGGAAGCCAAGGTAATAGCCATTCAAGAAGCAAATGATCTCAACATGCTAAGCTTTGATGAACTCCTCGGATCTCTCATGACTTATAAGCTCACACCATAAGAAGCCATGAAGAGTTGAATAAGCCAAAGAATAATCGTGCTCTTAAATCTTCATCGCAAAAAAATGAAGATGAAGATGAAGAAAAAAAGGATCAAGGAAGTGATGAGGATGTTGCCTTCATCACAAGAAAGTTTAAAAGCTACCTAAGAACGAAGCAACAAAAAGGGGAATAAAGTAAGAAAGAACCCCCAATTTACTACGAGTGCCATAAACTGAGACACTGAAAGGCAGAATGTCCTTAACTTAAAGGAGAAGGAAGAAGATCCAAAAAGAAGGTAATGAAAGCTACTTGGGATGAATCAGATGAAGAATCAAGTGACCAAAAAGTAGCAAACTTTTGCCTCAGGGCTCAAGAAGATGAAAATTTCTTCTCTTGCAAATGATCAGAATAAAATTTTAAAGAAAGAAAAGGATTCCCTGATTTTGAAAAATAAGGATTTTGAGGAAGAAAATTCCTTTCTCTAGAAAAAGATCGAAATTTTACTATTAAAAAGTTTACAAAGGGAAGTGAAATTTTAGATAAAATCATCTCACAACAAAGATGTTAATAAGCGGGTTTGGTATATAATGCTCATACCAAGAAAAATTCTTATAAATTTTTTTTTTTTTGTAAGAGCCTCTAGTTCTAATGCAACCATTCATGCACAATCTTTAAAAAATCTAGAAAATGCATGAAAAACAGGCAAAATGATTTGGGTTCCAAAAGGAACTTGTTTATCTAAAACTAACCCTCAGGGACCCAATAAAGTTTAAGTACCAAAATGAGTTACTTGAATTGTTTTTGTATGCGTGCTTGAAGTCTTCCTCAAACAAGAAAAAATAGTTCCTTGATAGTAGATGCTCAAGGCACATGACTAGAGACAAAGCCAAGTTCACATCTCTCACTTTAAAAAATAGTGGATATGTAAGTTTTGGGGACAACTAAAATGGTAAAATCATTGGCATTAGAAGCAAAGGTAGAAACTTCTTTTTATCTATTGAAAATGTGCTTCTAGTTGATGACTTGAAACATAACTTGCTTGTTATTAGTAAACTATGTGACAAAGGTTATGTTATTATATTTGAAGCGAATAAATTCCTAATTAAAGATGCATGCAACCATGAAAATATTCTATTTGTTGCATATAGGGATAATAACATCTATTGCATAAATTTTGATGATATAGCATCACAAAATGTGCAATGCTTTGCAACCATAAATGAAAGTAGTTGGCTATGGCATAGGAGACTAAGACATACAAGTATGGACTTAATTTCTAACTTGTCTATACATGAATTAGTTAGAGGTTTACCCAAAACTAAATTTGTAAAAAATGGTGTATGTGATACTTGCCAACTAGGAAAGCAAGTAAAAACCTCTTTAAAAAAGAAGAAGGATATTACAACAAATAGACTACTACAACTCTTACATTTGGATCAATTTGGACCTACTGGGGTTGCAAGCCTAGGAGGAAAACATTATGCCTTTGTGATAGTTGATGACTACTCAAGATACACTTGGGTACTATTTCTTTCTCAAAAAGATGAGGCAAATGAAGCCTTTATAAAACTATGTAGAAGAATCTAAAATGAAAAGGGATACTCTATCAACAATGTTAGGAGTGATAGAGGTAGAGAATTTGATAAAAAAAAAATATAGAAAAATATTGTGATGAATGTGGAATTGGTCACGATTTTGAAGCCCCTAGGACACTTCAACAAAATGGAGGAGTTGAAAGGAAAAATAGATCACTCCAAGAAATGGTTAGGACAACTCTTAATGAGCATAACTTACCCAAGTAATTTTGGACTGGAGTAGTAAACACTACTTGTTATGTGATAAATAAAGTATAAGACAAAAACTTGATAAAACACCTTACGAACTTTGAAATAGGAAAATGCCAATAATTAGCTACTTTCATGTATTTGGCTATAAATTTTATGTCCTAAATGACAAGAAAAATTTAGAAAAGTTTGATGTTAAGTCCGATGAAGGAATTTTCCTATGATATTCTACCATAAGCAAAACATATAGAATTTTCAACAAAAAGAACCCTAACCTTAGAATAATTTATACATGTTGTATTTGATGAATCTTATCCTCACATTACAAAGAAAAATATGGATGATCATGATGTACAAAATGATTAAAATACAAATAAACCACTTCAAGACAATGACAATATAAATCATCAAAATCTTGAAGAAGGGAAATAAAAAAAAAAGAATATGAAATTGAAAATGAAATTGTAACTCAAGATGTTGGATCAGACCCTTCCAAAGAATGGAAGTTTGTCAAAGATCACCCTAAAGATCAAATTATTGATAAACCAACTCAAAGAATTGTTACTAGAGCATCATTGAGAAATGTATGTAATAATCTAGCATTTCTATCTGAAATTGAACCCAAAAATACTCAAGAACTTGGAAATGATGAATCTTGGATATTAGTTATGCAAGAAGAATTTAATCAATTTGAAAGAAATAATGTATGGAACCTAGTACCAGACCTAGAGATCGAAGTGTAATTGGAACTAAATGGGTCTTTAGAAATAAGAAAGATGAAGAGGGAAACATAACTAGAAACAAAGCTAGGTTAGTGGCCCAAGGAAACAACCAAGAATAGGGCATTGATTATGAAGAAAGTTTGGTCCCGATTGCTAGATTAGAAGCTATAAGATTGCTACTTGCATTTTCATTCCACACAGAGTTTAAGCTCTACCAAATGGATGTAAATAGTTCATTCTTGAATGGATTCATTTCCAAGGAAATATATGTTGAACAACCTTCTGGATTTGAAAACCATGAAAAACCAAACCATGTATACAAGCTAGTTAAAGCCCTATATGGTTTGAAGCAAGTTCCTAGAGGTTGGTATGAAAGACTTGGTGATTTCTTTATTAAAAATGAATTTACTAGCGGAACATAGATACCACTTTGTTTATTAAAACAAAAGGAAAAAAATACTCATTTTACATATATATGTTGATGACATTATATTTGGCTCAACAAGTGAAGATCTATGCAAGGACTTTGCCAAGTGCATGCAAGATGAATTTGAAATAAGTATGATGGGAGAATTAAATTTCTTCTTAGGATTACAAATAAAAAAATCTAAAGAAGGAATGTTTATTAACCAATCTAATTATGTTAAAGAACTACTTAAAATGTTTTCCATGGAAAACACAAAGTCCATTAGTACTCCCACGAGTGTTGCCACCAAACTTGAGAAAAATGACCAAGAAAATAATGTAAACATTAAGAAATATAGAGGTATGATTGGAAGTCTCTTGTATCTCATAGTAAGTAGACCAGACATTATGTTTAGTGTATGCTCATGTGCAAGATTTCAATCTTGTCCTATGGAATCACACCTAAGAGCCGTAAAGAGAATACTTGCTAGAAACAATTACCATAGGACTATATTATCCTATAAACACCTCATTTGATCTATTAAGCTACTTAGACGCTGATTTTTCCAGTTGAAAAATTGATAAAAAAGCATAAGTGAGACTTTTCATTTTCTGGGACATTCCCTTATGTCTTGGTTTAACAAAAAGCAAAATTCAGTAGCATTGTCCACGACCAAAGCAAAATAAGTATCAGCCAGAAGTTGTTGTGCTTAAACTCTATACATGAAGCAACAACTTGAAGATTTTAAGTTTAATTATGATCCAATCCCAATTAAGTGTGATAACATTAGTGCAATTACCATAAGTAAAAACCCAATCCAACACTCTTGAACTAAACACATAGAGATTAGACATCATTTCCTTAGAGATCATATACAAAATAGTGATGTAATCCTTGAATTCATTGATATAAACCATAAATTAGCGGATATATTCACCACACCACTCCAAAATGAGAGATTTTGTTTTATTAGAAGAGAACTAAGAATGATTGACCCAAAAGATTTAAGTAACTAAGTGATAGAAATCACAACTGCTCGAATTAGTCGATTGTCTTCATAAACTAGTCGATTGATAATAGGAACAGTTGACCAAAAGGTCTACTGAAGTCATGTAACCAGAAAAAAATTAGCCACTTGTCAAGTTAGTCGACCTATCAGTCGACTGATGGATAGAACCAGTCAACTACAAGATAAAACCAGTCAACTAGTTAGGTTCTAAAAAGATAGAATTGTGAGCATTCATTAAACTAGTCGACCACCCCATAACAAGGGCAAAACCAATCGACTAATGGTGAAAACTAGTTGACTGATTCAATCGAATCTATAAAAATTGAGTGTTTTTCAAAACAATTCAAACTCGCGCTTTTGCGACCTTTCGACTTTTCTTTCTCCCAAACCACTCGAAACCGTCCAAGTTTTTCCCCAAACTTCTCAATTTCTCTTCTATGGCTCCCAAAACCAAAAATCCATCATCCAAATCCCTAGGAAAGTGTCGTACAGAGGATTTTAAAGCTGAACACCAAACAAAATATCGTCATGACCACCAAGTCTTCCTCAACACCAATACTATCCAAAAGTTCAAACATCAACATGTTGAGTATGGTAAAACCATTAACACCCCATTTTTCAAATCCCAATCCATTTTGACAGTTTCTCATTTCGATTACCTAGGTTATACCAAATTCCTCTCATCTTTCAACATTCAATACCCGCCTTGTTCAACTCTTCTCTGCCTACTTTGAGATGCCAGAGAGTATCAATGCCTCGTCTTAGGTTCTTGACCACGCCATCTCACTAAAACTCGACACCCTCTCTGAAATCTTCTGTAAAGACTCGAATTTTTTTTTTTCTAATTTACAAATTTTAAAATAATGATAATGAAAATAATAATATAAACTTTATTAAGAAAATAAAAAGCTAAATGGAAAGACTAAAAAGGGCTTGGGATTTAAAAGAAGAGTGAAGAAACAATGAAGGAAAAAAGGAAATTTCAACCCTTGTCTTACTTTTGGCTTATAAAGCCAAAATCCATACACACCTAAAACACACACTAGAAACGCACACACACGTAAGTATTTACGTAAAAGAGAAAAAATGAGAGAAATAGAGGAAGATAAAAGAGAGAAAATGGGGAGAAAAATTTGAGCTTTTTGAGATTCTTGAAGGATCATCAAGAATTGAAACTCTCTTTTGAAAGATTGAAGGAAGAACAAGCTTCACTCCACCTATAAGCACTATTAGAGTTGGAGATTTTGGAGATTCTAGCCAAAATCAACATGAACAAAGTTAGGGTTTCTACCACTACTTCAAAGATTGAGGTAGGAGATTTCTAAACCTAAATATAGGATTTGTACAGATAGGTTCATCATTCCATGAATTTATCATTTGTTCTAAAATTATTCATTTTTTTATATTAGGGCATATCTTGCATGTGTGCTGGAAATCTATGTATTGGTTGTATTCCTACCATGGAATGACTTGTTTTTATTGAATGTACTCCAGGTTGAATGCGAAAAGGTTGATTTGTGAATCATGAAATGGGTTTATTTGTACTATGCTTGATAATTCAAATTGCACACCAAGTGTTTGTGAAAATACCTCAACGCATGCTTGATGTAGATTTATGATAATTAAGTAGAGTTACTTGAATGTATAACCTCGTTGATGAACATACAATGAATTGTGAAAATAAATTTGAATGATAAGCCCTTAAAAATGTGAGAATGAAAACTTAGAAAGTAATGAACATAGGCTAGAATTGGGGCACATCAATTATGTGATTTTGAGCGTGGTTAGATTGTGCTTACCCAAGGTTGTTGATTAGTGTTCGAGATAGTGTCTCACTTCGGCTTGCGAGCCGTAAACCCACACAAGTGGTCGTATGTATCCATTGGATTAGTAGCCCATAAAGCACACAAGGCTTACTGGGGGTGGTCTAGGAATATAGTCTTGGGGTTGAGACTTGAGAGAATGAAATAGAGATTTTGATAAGTTGAATGAAACTGAACGAATGAAATCCTCAATTGTTAGTTCATGTATATAGTTCCATTTGGATAATGTTTTTCTTTGATGATTATATGTCTTAACATGTGAAAAACTTGGTTATCTCTTGAATTATTGTTTTGTTAATGATGCATGCTTAATGAATACTTGATTGTCACTACATGTGCACAAGCATACATGTGCCGCCACACGTTCTTACCTATGTTTAGATTTCTTCTACTATGGTTGTTGTACTGACCCTTACTAGATGGAGGAGTGGGCAAGGAGACAGCCTCGAATTGAAGAACCATCTTGAAGTCATTTTTGGGAAGACTACTCTTGGAGTATTTTTGGACACACTCCTACTTGTGCAATTGTGTTAATTTCTTTTCTCTTGGAGAATCTTATTTTTTATATAAATATTTTGTAGGTAAATATACTTCTTCTAAGTTAACTTGCATAGAAATGGAATGAATATGGTAATGTAAAATTGATGAAACTAACTAGTACCTTTTGAACCTTAAGAAATTCAAATGTTTGAACTAAAATGTTAACTAAGCCTCTTGGTATGTTTATGTGATGTTGAGTTGAGAAATAAAACATGGAGAGTGAATGGTGATGTTGAACTCCTTGATAAAAATACTTGAGTGTTGAATATAGTAAAAAAAAAAAAAACTCTTATACTTAAAAAACTTAATACACTTCTTGTTGTTTTTAATGCATGAAACCTTATGAAATTGTTGCCAAAAATATAAAAATATATTTAATAAATACTTGAAAACCATTAGAGTTCCAAAGGGAACCAAAATATCTTGAAAAAGTCGCAAGAAAACAAGTAATGGGTCAGCCCGACTGATTGACCCGTTCAGCCACATTTTTTTTTGTTTCTTCATTTCTTTTCAAGCTTCGTTAGGGGTTGTTTTAAGGGGCTTTTAGGGAATTTTTTGGGAGTTTAAAATATGATATTGGGAGACTATAATATTATTAAAGAGATGATATTTTCACTAGAGTGTGACCATTAAAACACTTAACTTAAAGAATATGGACCTTGGGTCATAATCGGATTTTAGAAACTGGGTCGTGACATCTTCAATATCCCCCAAGGGGATTTTCAAGAGTTCACTACCAACACTTGGATAGTGTGTGAATGGTTCAACCCTCTTACTGCCGTACAAAAATTGTGTGGTGACCCCAACATTACCAAGGTCTTTAAACCAAAAACCTCCCAACTCACATTTGAGTCTCGCCCCATCCATCACTTAATAACCTACAAAATTCTATCACGTGTTGATAGGTGAGACTTCGTGTACATAGATGTGTTTCTTATTTGGTGTGTCTTAAAACACAAAAAAGTCAACCTCCCTCACGTAATGAATGATTTTCTCAAGAAGAAATGGGGCATCCTCCCATATGGCAACCACCTTACTACTATCTTTAAACATCACTAAATTGACATTGGTGGTGAAACTGACTTCTACACCCTCATCCACATAGACATTTACTCTTCATGGACTCTGAAGTCCATGAGGTATAAGTCCACTAACCAATGATGGGTCCCCAAATCTGCTCTTATATCCAAGCAAACCCAACGGACTCCCTCTTCCAGTCACCCTACCGCACAGACCACCTCACTTCCTCCTCCTCAACTCTGGACTTTTCTTCCATCACCACCCTTCTCCGGTAGATTGACTATGGACTCCGAACACAAATTTGAACTATTAAATCCAATCTCTCCAAACCTTTATCCAAAATAACCGAAAGGATAGAGGCCATAAATAATGATATCCGTATTCTCAAGCTCCGAGCAGACTTTCTCTAAGAACACAATGAGAGAAAACATAAAGAGACGAAGATGGAAGTGCTCGAGGCCAAGGACACCCTTCGCCAAATCCTCAGCACCAAGCATATGCCCTCACCTTCCCAAAATCATTAGGTTATAGGAAAATATAAGAAGAAATAGCAAAAGAGAGGAAAAATAGAAAGATGTATAAGATTTTTTTTGTATCAAAATCCTTACTGTCATTTCCATTTTGTATGTTTTTTTAGAAATACTTGTATTCATGCTCATTATTGTAAAAGACAAAGACATGAATAGAAAATATATTTTGTTATATCTCTCTTATGTATTATATGAAAACTAAAATGATTATTAATAATATCCAATTGCACAAACAAGCATGAAAACTGATATAACTCGCTAACCTTAAAATTAAATGAATATATATTAATATGGGGAGATATAAAAATATGCCAAATTGAGAAGATCTATTCATTTAAGGCATGAATTCAAGTTTACAAATTGATAGGGGGAGCTTATATGAAATATTATTATTCTCTAGCATTTGTGTTCTTATTTCAGTATTTGCAAAGGACATTGTTTTGTTATCATAAAAAATGGAGAGATTGTTAGCCCTAAAGGTTTTCAACCAAGGGCATCTCAATATTTTTTATGATAACAAGGCATTATCCAAGTGGACTAATGTTTTATCCAAGAGATAATGCAAATAGGTCATCTTGGTGACCAAGAAATGACAAAGTCCACCAAGCTAAAGAACTTCACTTAAGAACATGCTTTAAGGAAAGAATCAAAACAAATGGAATCCTCCTACCATAAATGAAGCAAATGGACACACTCAATGTCACGCCCCAAATTTTCACAAACCCGGGGAGTGAGTGAAATAAACAAAAAGAGAATTAATAAAGGATAATTTACATGGATTTCAAATACTAACCAAATTCATATTCCGATACCAATCTCTAGGGCCTTGCCCGTCGTTTCATAACATACAAAGAAACACATATGGTTTAGGGCTTATGCCCTTGTACAACATCAAAATATGCCCTAAAGGCCAAAAATCCTCCGTAGTCCACGTCTCCTCTATTCTTCAAGACTTCCTCAAGTCTCAAGTACCACGAGTGTCATCTATAATATGATATCCCACGAATGTGTCAGCTCAACAGTTGGTATAACATAATGCTAATCCAAGGAACAAAGTTAAGGCGTGGCATGTGAAAAGTGTACATTTATAATCTAGATGCTTTCTAGTTCATTAATACAACAATAAAAATATGCGTGATACACCCATGCACTCTATGCCACACCCATGTCTCGTTTACGGATTTTCCCGATAGATCTGAGTACCAACACCCATTTACTGATCGCTCCCATTGGATCTGGGTACCAATGCAATGGCCAATTTTGAGTTTTTCACCACAGGATTTACACCCTCATAATGCATAACACCAAGTGCTCAACCCACACTATGTTTTCAAAGGATTCACCATATGCCAATATGCTTTGATTTCACTGCGCAATAATGAAATCTCAATGAAGTATTTTACCAAACACATAGAATATGCTTTAAATAATGCATTACATTTAAAGCAATAATAACATTTGAATCAAAAAATGGCTCCCACATGAACATATGCCATATACAATCAATTTAAACACATAGTCATGGTTCATGCTTATCACTCTTTTAAGTTCCCAAATAATTCAAAGAACACATAAGTACACAAACAACCAACTCTAGGTTATCAAGGTAACTAAATTCTAAGTGATTTCCTAACAGTAATTAAAAAAATAAATCATTCAATCAACTTACAAAATACTTTTAAACTTAACCTTATTTCTTACTTAGCAAAATATCATATCTAGATGGGTTTTCCTCAGCCCTAGGGAGTTGTGTCCACTGTGCAGTCGAACCAATCGGTGAATAATGCAGTCCTCTTACTGTATCTGTCTAGAAGGTCAACCCACCTTCTCCTTTCCTTTCGGTGTTCCTAAGATTCACAAAATATGTCTCAGTCTATCGTTACATGAATTTATGCTATTCTTCAATTTTTATGTTTTTATATCATGGGTTTCTATTTTACCAAAATAAACTCTACCATTAAGTTTGGAATGTCGAAGAAAGTCAGTTTAAGCTTTCGCGGAACTCAATTTGGGCATCTATGCTTAAAAGGGCAAAATGGTCATTTTGCACTTTTACGTGTCTTTTATTTTTTGGGACCTCATCTCGCCACATGGACCTCACCATTGGTCTTAGGAGGTCCAAGATAGTCAAAATACACTAATGACTTGTCTAAATTGGGCTTCAGGCCATTTCGCTATATTTAATTTAATTAAATTAATTTACTTAATTATTTCATTTATATAATATATATTTTTGTGCCCCAATTTGACACGGGATTGTCTTGTCCTCTCTCGTTACACGCGCCACATCCACACTACAGGTCCTTGGTTCGATTCGCAGGGGTTGCGCCCCTACACATTTTTTTCTATATATCTTAGACCCAAACAGTGAACAACGCCCCAAATTGAGGATAGGTTATCCAGTCCAGGTTTAGCGCATCTAATTTAGTTTCCAAGGACTGTAACCAAACAGTCTAAATTAACTTTCAAAATGACGCAGTTTAATCCCATTTAAGCACCAAACGGTGCCGTATCAGTATGCCCCTATTCGTCATCCCTCCCGACTTTCCGGTAGGGTTTCGGTGAGTCTCCGTCGCCATCTCCGGTGAAAGCGAGTATTTTTTGATGGTTTTTCAACTCTTTTTAAACATATTTTTCTTTAGTTTTTCATGGTGATTTCATTTCTAAGTTTTGTTTTTCATTTAGGTTATTATAGACTGTTGAACAGTGGTCTTTAGTGGGGAAGTCAGTTTTCCGACGACTTGGTTATTCTCAATTTCGTGACTGTTTCCTAACTGTTTTGACTTCTGGTTTTTCCCATTTACTTCCTGCACTTCATGGGTTTAAGCCTAGGTCATTTAGGTCACGTTTTGTGCATAAAATACAAAAATTCCGAGAATGGTATAAAACCTGCAACTGTCGACATCTCCTTCAACTCTTAACAATTTTTCTTAATTCTTTTTGCATTAGATTCCTTATTTCATGCACAATATAACTCTACAATCAAAACTAATTATCATGCCTTAAATCTTAAAAATAGAACTAAACTACTCACCTACTTTCCTGATTTCTTTTTTGGTGCAGCTTCTCATTCCAAAATCATTCAGTACATATAATATAATGACATAGAGTTTTAACAGGTCGGGTTATAATTGGTATTACACTACCCGATTCAGTCTACCTCGATTTACGTGCCACATTCATAAAAATGAAAAATTTACTCTAAATTTTCAAATCTCTACACTCAAGCCCAAGGATTTAAGACAAGTTAAGTGATGACTTTTTATTTTTCTTATTTTGGGTTTTAAGTGATTTACGATTAGACTGATCATTGGTCGTAAGCTCTTACTATTTAAAATGATAAACTAAAAAATAACCTCAAATAATTTTTCAAAATAAAACAAATGCAAGACTTTAAGTTTTAAAAGATCGAAATGTTTTGATAAAAGTACATTGAGAAAAATAAGCAAAACGACACTTACTATCCAGTCCAGTCGACCAATTCATAGAACTAGTCGACTGATTCTTAAGGCTTATTTTTACACTGATCAAACTAGTCGACTAGTTCCAATAACTAGTCCATGAAGTGACCTTTTTCACAAAACAACCTGAACTCATTGTCCAATACAGTCAACCTCTACGGATAAGCAATTGACTATTTTTCAAGGCTAAAATCAGTGTACATAAGAACCAGTTGACTAATCTAAAGGACCAGTCAATTGATTATTTTTGAACAATTGAACCTCAAACCCTCTGGACAATTCAGCCAACCAGTCCTCACTCTAGTTAACTGGTTGATGATTCAATCGACTAAGTTTATGGATCTGACACATCGAGATTCAAATTTTGAACAAACAAAAAAGAGAAAAATGACTCTTTTTTAACAACAATGGACATATTTTTAAGGGTTATAAATAAAGGTTCTCTAAGGCATTCTATGCCATCTCTTTACACATTTACACTTCTACATCTCAATTTTTTGACTTTAGATCTAAACATTGAAAATCTAGATCTAAAAGTTCTACTCATCTTAAATACTCTAAGCTTACACTTGATCTATGTATAAAGAGTGAGCATTTTCTTATGTCAAGTCTACTCTTGAAGAGAGTGCCTTTTGGTAAACAATATTGTATCATCTCATTATGGTGGGAGTTATGGGTAAGTGTTACCCGGTTAGGCAAAAAGGTATATTTTGCTAAATAAGAGGGTTGCATTCTTCGTTTTATAAAGTTTTTGGTCTCCACCTACAAAGAGGTAACAATAGTGAAAAAAATCAAGTGGGGATGCTCAAGTCAAGGATGTAGGAAGTTTTTATGAACTTTGTAAACTTTTGTGTTTACTCTTTCTCCTTCTCTCTATATTGTTTATTTACTTGTGTATTTACAACATTCATTTTAAAGCTTCCATAAGGAAATCAATATTTGCAAAATACCTTATTCATCATCCTCTACAGTAAATATCTAGGCAACAATGTCAAATAGGTTCAAAATCAATGAATATAACAAGTGTATATATGTCAAGAACAGTGAAAATGGCTATGTCATTACTTGTCCCTATGTTGATGATTTTTTCATTATGGGTAGTATTAATGATGTCCTTAAATATTTAGGTGTTGTCGATGTCATCCTTGGAATAAAGATTACTAAAACATCTGATGGACTAGTATTATCTGAATCACATTATATATAGATAATACTTAAAAAATTTAATCAATATGATAGTAGTTCGGCGAAAACATGTTTAGATGTAAATCTATATTTATCTAAGAATAATAACAAAAACATCTCTCAATTAAAGTATATACAAATAATTGGCAGCCTAATGTATGTTAACAAATTGAGTAAATACATGAGTAACCTAAGGCTAGACCACTAGAAGGAAATTATTTGGATTTTACGATATTTAAAATGCACCCTAGGTTATGGATTGCACTATCCTTAAAGGATATTGTGATGCAAACTATACATCTGACACTAAAGACTCAAAGTCTGCAAGTGGTTATCCCGTTACACATGGTGGTACAATAGTATCTTGGAAATCTTTTAAACAAACGTGCATTACTAGATCCATACTAAAATCTAAATTTATTGCACTAAATAAAGCTGGTGAAAAGCTAAGTGGCTTTCTCAATTCTTAAAAGATATTTCAATATGGTCAAAACCTGTGCTCGTAATTTATATACATTGTGATAGTCAATCTGCATTCATGAGTGTCAGTGTTCATAAAAGTTTGAAAGAGTATAAATAGAGTTTGTTTCATTGGGCACTGAAATTGTTGTTCTTATTCTCTATGCATGACCATTTTATCTTGGAAGGCAAACTCAGCTCATAAGCACCAAGTACGAGGGAAAATTCTATCTTAAGGACATAATGTCAAACACTAGACTTGGTCGTTGTCGCGGGTTTACGCGAGTGTAGTACCCAAGAGATATTGTATTATGACTCAAATGAACCTTAGAATATTGGGTTTGTGATGAATCACACTATGTGTACATGGAAATGACAAAAAATTTCAATTAAAGGAAAGAAGAAAAATAACTTAAATAAGGGTCAAAGTTGTAATTAAGCATATTAAGGTTTTAGGGGTATATATATCCCCTAACCATGACCTAGCAGCTCATTCATAACATTTTTTTGATTTCTCTCTCTCTCTCTCATCTTTCTCTCTCTACGCTCACGGTTTGCAAGAATAGAGCTAGGGTTCCATCTATTTCCTAAACTTCTTCATCTTCTCTTGTGCATGAATGATTGATTATATTAGTAAATTTAATATGAATTGTAGATATGAATATTAGTAAAATGATATCGAAATAACGAGAATAGGAACTTGGAAAAGAGTGGACATTTTGGCTAAAGATTGCGCTTATCTGGGGTTTGATATTTTGGTTGGGATGGTGTCTCCTTTTAGCTTGCGAGCTGTAAACCCGTGTAGGTGGTCGTTTATTTCTATTGGGTTAGTAGTCCGTAAAGCACACAAGGCTTACCAGGGGATGACTAGGAGAATAGTCTTTAAAGATTGAGACTTTGAGAGCTTCAAATGGAAAACTTGAGAATTGGAATAACTTGGATGAAATATGAATCCTCAACTAATTTTCTCATATATTGTTGAACTTGGATGATGTTTCTCTCTTTAGATGATTACCTATATTAGCATATGAAAGATTGAAAATTCTTAAATCATTGTCCTTGTTGTCAATGCATGTTCTGTAA
Organism: Nyssa sinensis; assembly: GCA_008638375.1. Classification (NCBI taxonomy): domain Eukaryota; kingdom Viridiplantae; phylum Streptophyta; class Magnoliopsida; order Cornales; family Nyssaceae; genus Nyssa; species Nyssa sinensis. The sequence goes on from CM018031.1 coordinate 31,396,887, forward strand.
TACCCTGACTCGAATTGTAACTGAGCAAACCATGTAAACTCGAGTCATTAGGGATTTATGATATGATGAAAGGGTTTGGAATCTAAATAGTTTCGAATGTACGGATGATGTCGGGCGATGCCCGAGCAAGTCATGAACGAATATCGAAATAAAAATAACATAAAAATCATGTATAAATATATATACAACTATATGTATATGAAATATGGATATATATATATATATGCACTATACATATGATATTATATAACATATATATGTATAGTGTGATATTTATATATGTAACCCACACAAATTAGTACCATAATGAAGGGGGTTACAAAGTCAGGAGAAGAAAAGAAAAGGAAGAGAGAGAGAGAGAGAGAGAGAGAGAGAGAGAGAGAGAGAGAGAAAAGAGGAAACCGTAGGGTGAGGTATGTTATAAAGCCAAGGCATGCTTTGCATGCGTGAGAAAAACAGAAAAGAGGAAATAGAAGGAGAAGAGGAAAAGGAAGAAGGAAAGAGGAGGTAGAAGGAAGGGGCGCAGAAGGTAAGCCACCAAAATTTTTCTCTATAATTTGATTTTTTTTTGGGTTGCTTTAAACTTAATTTAAGCTTGTATAACCTAGAGAGAAAAATAGGAAATTAGGAACAAATTAGAAGGGAAACAGTGAAGGAATAAGGGAGATGAAGGGGAAATCGAAAAACTGGATTTATGATTTTAGGTTGTTTCGTTTTGTTTTAACGACTCAAAATTATGTCTAAGTGCTTTAAAAACATTTTAAAATGATTTAGAAATGAAAAGGAGCAGAAAAACAGCAAAAAAATGAAGAAAAAATTTCTAGGTTTTGATTTACCGGTCACCGGTGCCAGAGATGGTGACCGGATACCCACCGAAAAACTGTGGGGGACCTGGTCAATGGGTCACGGGTCGGGTCAAACCCGACCCATCGCACTATTCAATGGGTTACTGGTTTGCTTATGTGTGATTGGGGTTGTTTGGGTACGGGGATAAGGAATTGAAATCAGAAGCTTAACTGAATAAGGGATAACCTAATACTGGATAAGGGAATTCACTGTTTCGCTACACTTTAATTAGAAAAAAGAAGGGAAAGGGAGGAAAGTGCAATTAAGGGGATTCAAACCCCTGACACGCAAGACACAAGGAACCAAACCTCCCAAGCCTACCATTGTGCCACTAAGGCACATGTGACCAATCCTTCACCTAAATAATATATATTCTTATTATATTTAATTAATTAAATTAATTTAGTTAATTATTAAATTAATTCTCGATATCCAAATTAATCAAGCGAATAGTGTAAATTTACTATTTTGGACCTTCTGGATCCAATGGTAAAGTCCGTTTCACGATATGGATTCCTAAAAAATAAAATACCCGTAGAAATGCCAAATGACCAAAATGCCCTTGAGTCAACTGTGAGTCAAACAGACTCCGAGTAAACTAAATGAATAGTGAATGTTTATTATTTCAAATATTCTAGACTCAACGGTGAAGTCCAATTTGTGAAAATAAGTCCCAAAAAATAGAGACATGTAAAATGACCATTTTGCCCTTTTTGGTATAGAAGCCCAAATTTGAAATCGTGAAAGCCTAAACTAACTTTCTTCGACATTCTGGACTCAGTAATAGAGTCTAAATTAGTAAAAGAGATACTCATAGTAACGAAGCATAAACTTTGATAAGTAACATTAGAACTGAGACATATTTACTAATTTATAAGCAAGTCAAAGGGAAAGGAGAAAATTATGGAATACTAAGGTAGATCACATGGATTAAAGGTAAGTAAACCCTATATCTTACATGTGATTTTCCAAGCCACGTTCATTTTACTACTGCCAACTTTGTACTCTTGTACGTACCACATGATTATGGTTTCTACATTTGATATTATCCTATCTTGTGGATATTTATTGACTGAGATATCATTGATTGTACTTTTTGTACCACGCCTTGAAAGGCCTATTATATGCGTTCACTAAATGATATTCCATTTTCATGCACTTCTTATGGAATCACGAATAATCATGATTTATTATGAATGCCGGATTTGTGCTCAGTCACAATATCCATCCGATGCTTTCTGAGTTAACAGGACCTACGAGTCAATTAACGAGACCTATGGGTCAATTGACGGGACCTACAGGTCGAGTTCGTGAACGACATATGGCAATGAGGGCATTTTTAAGCATGAAGGTATGAGGGTATTTTATATGCATTGAAGTTAAGGGAGGTATGCCGGGACCCAAAAGACCGAGGGTCTGCCAAGCCCTGAATAGAGTAAATGCATCACTTATGTTTGACTGATATGTTTACGTTTATTGGATTCATAGAATGTTGTCATTCCCTATGAATAATCTTATGTTGTTAGTTCACTCATTGGTTGTAATTGATTATTACCGATTCATTATGGCAGTACTTTTATGTTGACTGATTTCTATTGAGCTTTCCCATGTTCATGTTATACCATTACTCATGATTGATCATTTTGACTTATTATTCATTGGCCATTGTGGCATTTCACCTTTATTGGCTATCATAGCACCTCATATCATGATTGGCTATCATGTTCACATTTATGGATTCTTGTTCTTTCTATGTTAACCCTAACCCGTGTTGGAGATGAGAATTTACTTACTAAGCTTTACTAGCTCACCCCAACTTACTTATTTTTCAGGTAAGGATGCTACAGGATCACATTAGGAGTCCAAGAGCATAGGGGGACAGTTGAGGATTATGTTAGAAGTAATGTAGTTCTCTCATGTACTCACCACCTAAGGGTGGTGTTATGTTAAGTTTTATGTCGGTTTACATTTTACCATTATCGAACAATATTTTATATTAAGACTTCCGCTGATTTACTGTTTGATTTTTACATTATATATTGTTGTCATTGATACAAAGAAAGAAAAAAGTAAGGACGGCCATAGGGTCGGCCTCGCGATATGAGATCCATATAGGATAAGTTTTGGGTCGTGACATGTTCGGTGACCATTTATGCGACACTACACAAGCACAAGCATACATGTATCACCACTTGCTTTTCCTGATGTTTAGATGTTCCTACTGAGGTAGTTGCATTGACCCCTACCAGATTACAGGTACAGGCAAGGAGCCCACGTGATGGAGAAATCATGCTTGAAGCCTTTGTAAATGCGTTATGAATTGAACTTAGAGGACTATTTACATATAGTTTGCTCATGTTAATTTTCCTTTGATTTGTGTAAAATTATATAAAAGTGGTCATATGTTGGCCTTGATGTGCCACTTATAGGATTCAAACTCTTTGAGATTTAACCATACCTAAAATACGTTGGGATGGTTTGTATACGATGATGTTATGTGATTTGAGGGTAATTGATGACATGTATAATACTTTTGGATCTTGTAAAATGACGTGATTGGATGTAAGGGGCACTTTATTTATGTTGTGTCAATATTTGATAAAGAAAGGGTTCGGAGGATGAATGAAAAAGTCACAAAAATAGTAGTTTCAGGTGTTGGACGACTGATTCAGTTAATTGAACGGAATAACTAGTCAACAGAATGGAAGGACCAGTCAACTAAAATTAATAGAAGCTAAAGAACCCAACAATCCTGAAATTTCAATCGATTGAATGGGAGATTCGGTCGATTAAAAGCTAGACTCAGTTGATTAAAATGAATAGAAGGCAAATTCTGCTTTGCACTCTACTGTATAGACAACACTGTTGGTGGGCACCTTATTTACATTAAATGTAATTTAAGTAAATGGATTTTTATTTACTTAAGACATTATAATGTAAATAAGGAAGTATCCCCCAATTGGAACCAATAAAAATAGTCCTAAGACCTAATTCCTTAAGAATAAAAGGTCAACTCTCCCTTTCAAGAACCAAATTTCTATTTTTCTAAAAATAGTGCATTGGGCCATAGCTAGTTTGGTGGGTTACCATATAGCTAAAACTTATTAAAAATCTTTTTTAGACTATTGGATACCAAAAGAAAAATTACCGGGACTTTTGAAGGGCCAACTCCAAGGATTTCAAATATCAAATTTTTAATGCCTTAGCGTGATAGCGTCTTGGTCAAACCTAGTGTTCGGAAGTCCAGTTGACTTCTATTAACTTCATTAACCATGTAAACTTAATTATAAATATTTTATGATGATTTTACACCACTACTTGGGTCTTTGGAGCCCAGGTCATGACAAGAACAACAAATACAAGATCTGACTCGAAACGTACATGAGATCTTTACTGCCACAATCTAATCCTCAACCTGCAAATGTTGAAGATCTTCCACCTTTACACTAAGAAATAGGATTTTTTGTGGTTAAAAATTTTTTTACAAATAAGTTAATTATCGTTACAAATAACTATCATTGCAAAGTTTATATATAAAAATCATAAAGTCCAAAGTTATAATTAAATCTAAAACCATCAATGTACCTGGCCTTAATTTTTAAGGCATGCGATATGTTAGGAATAACTCGGGATGGGCTTCGTCAAGAAAATGAAAGTCAGGTCTTAATTCAAGTAGGGCTTGGGCTCAACATTAGGTAACTCGTGCCTAACCCAAGCCCGAGCCAGAGCCATATATTATAAATAAAAAAATTTACGGTTGTTCAGTTAGAAGTCCACTAAAAGTATAAATATTATCATCATGTCCCATTCCAACTTTAGTAATCCGTCAAGTCCTTTCAAAATTTCAATGGCTAAAATCCTATTACATTCCTAATCAATTTATAACTTCAAAAGGCTAAGCGCGTGAATGACGTACCTTTTTCAAAAAAAAAGAAATTTCAAGATTTCAAAATTCAATAACTTATAAATTATAGACCCGTTTTTAATTTTTTTTTATATATATTTGGAATTTAAAAATCAAGGTCTATCAAACAGTTTTGAAGAAAAAAATCAATCCAAAATTGTAAAATTTCATCTAGAAAAATTGTAAATTTGTACACTTTTTTCAGTGAAAATCTTCATCCCAATGAAAGTGTAAAATTTTACAGTTTCATAAAAATTGATAAAACCCTCAATGGTATTTAGTTTCATTGAAATTTTGTCACATGTTGGATGCTCAAATTGACTTTCATTTGTGTGAAAATTTGTCAAAAAAATCAATATTTAAATCACTAGTGATTAAAAATATACTAGTTGTGAAAGTGTAAAATTTGACACTTTTGCAAGTGTAAAATTTTACAATTTGAAAACCTCACAATATTTGATCAAAAAAATTTCAAACCAGAAAGTATATCATGAAACTTAAGTATATCATGGAACCTCATGACATCCTGGGAGCCACAATCATGAGTGATTCAATTTTCTTTTCCAGAGTCATCAACATTTGTGTCTATGATGCCTTTTCTTGAAAATTTATGCTAGCCATTGTTATGAATTTCAAGAAGGCCATAGAGTTGCAGCAGTCTAGAAATTATCATGTGTGGGTGAGAGATGGTGAAGGAATTTGGAACTTTTTGGATATTTTGTGAAACCCGGTGGCTGTGGGTTTGGAGAAAGTTAGTGTGGGTCGTGTAAAGAGTTAAATAATGTACAAGGGTGTTATTGGCATTTAGACAAAATTAAAGTACCAACTAATTAAAAATGGATCTCATCTCCAAAAATAAAAGTCAACTGTGTTTTACTTCAAAAATAAAAAAAGTTTGTAATTTATAATAATTAAGCATCTTTTGGAAGGACTTAAGACAAATTAACTCTAAAATTTATTTATCCACCATTGGAGTAAGATTTGAATTGTTGATTGATATACGTATATGTGTCTTCAAAGAAACCCTAACTCTTAATCTCTCTAATTTCTTAAACTTCAAGTGTAATGCGTATCCCCACATAGTAACACTAACGTCCCTTCTCTAGCCATACCCAATGCGAAACCAACAACTATAATATGTCTCCATTCCCTAAATGTTCCCTTCAAAACCCTCAGATATGAGTTCGAAGCTCTTTGACAACGCCATCAATTGTGACTATTGAAACTATGTTGACTTGTCAACTTCACTATGAGTGCCAACTTTGCCAATCTCTGCATGGAGCTTGTCAACAGTGCCATCGTGGAAATATGGGCCCCCCTTAACAAAGATGTGTGAGAGGATTATTGTGTGAATGGATTCAAGTGCAGCTAATTCTTCTTTTATGAATTCTTTTTTGTGCTTGATTGATTGTACGTTCAATTTTATAAAATTACACAGAAAAGAAAGAAAATTGGATAGTGAAATTTGTTTTTCATATTATTATATTTTTTAAAAAAATGAAAATCATTGTCAACATTGTGAAATACTTGTATTATTTATGCATTATCTTTTAAAAAGTATATATATTTTAGAATTCTCTTAGAAATTGCCTCTGCCAGTAGCTTTTTCATGGAGTCTCTCCATAATTTTCTCCCCCATCAAATTGATGCCCAACCCAAGTAAACCCAAAACAAATGTATTCAAGATTGGATTGGACTCGGGTCTCATAACTCGAGCTCAAAGTCTGGCTCGAGATGGGATCGGGCTAACTGTCTCATAACTCGGGCTGAGTCTGGACAGACTTCAAGCCTAACCCGACCCTACTCACTAGAGTTATACCCCTAACACTAATAATAATAAGAGTTGTTTGGTCATAAGGACAAATGAAAGTGCAAAATTATTCCCTAGTCCAAGTATTTTAGTGTTATAGAACCAAGTCCACGTTTTATTCTTTAGACCAAAAAACCCTTCTACAAATTACCAAAATGTTTTACCCATAAATATGGTAATATTCTCTTAAAAGATGCAACACAATTTGATTTCAAAAATAAAAGGATAAAATGACAAAAATTAAGGGGTTTCCTATTTTATAGGATTAAAAAGAAAATCAAAGCTTGAATCACTCAAAAAATACTTATTCTCAAAAAATATGAATTTTCACTTGGTAACAAATAGATTTGATGTAGGGAAAGGGAAAAGAAAATGTTACTTTTCTTAAGTGATCATGAGTTTAAGTTAGGGTAAAATTTTACCTTTTTTACACTAATTCAATAGGAAACAATAACGATAGGATATGAACATAAGGTAAAAATTTACCTACCTGAAAAATTACGTAAATGAACGTAAGGTAAAAATTTACCTACTTGAAAAAAATTACGCAATTGCAAGAATCATAATAAAAATGTAGAACATAATTATAGTAAAATTCAAATTTAAAACATAATATGTAAGATAATATCTCAATTGGAGTTCATTGGGGAAAAAAAAAATCGTGAAGGAAAATGCTAAAAACAAAACAAAAAAAGAAAAAACAAGAAAAAAAATGAAAACGAAAAATAGAGAACAAAAAAAAATCAGAAAACTAATTCAACGAATAATAAATCAAAAAAATAAAATACCTTCTATGAACAAAAATGGAGCATCAACAACTTATATGATAAAGATTGAAGGCGACTAATGGTGATACAACATAAAAAAAAATTCAGGTCAACGAAGGGGGGTAATAGTATATGATAAAAATTCCGCTTGATTGATAGTAATAATCGTATGAAACTAACTCTATATGCAGTAATATAATTAAAAATTTAAAAAAACAAAACAAAAAATCATTCCATATCAAATAAATTTAAAAATCTTACAAAAAATAACTCAAATAATAAATCATTCCATAAAAAAAGGTTAAACATAACTAAATAGTAAGAAAATATCACTAAAAAACACATACAGTAAATAGGGGGTATATTAGTAAAAACATAAATTAAATGTCTTGTAAAATTGGTGGATCTGTGTACAAATAAATAACTATTAGATGTCTTATCACGAAAATATAACTTATCATGTATTTGTCAATAATTAAAAATTTATTCTAATTAACTCTAATAATAAACATTTCATAAGAAAATCATTCTAAAAAATCTCAAAGTTATAGGTGAAATTTGAAAGAGTCAATTCAATATTTTTTTCAATTCTAGGAAAGAAAAATCACAAAAAAATATGTGAATAAATGACCAATATGATAGGACAGGGGTAAGACAGTAATCTCCATGGAGTTTTGATGAATAAATAAAGGAAGAGAGAGAAAATATGCTCGACTTTAATAATTTAGCGACAAAGGATACAGTACAAAAGGTCACGTCCATTACCGGAAATGAAAAGCCTAATAAATATTATCCACAAAGTCTCACAGCGTCAACAGAATGAAAGATATTTCTCTTGAATAACTCAACTTTTGGGTGTAAAATGGGACCAAACTCATATCAGGATGGCATGTCAATCATGGCACCATGACAACACGCTATGAATTGCTTCGGCTATATATAGGGAGGACATGTGCTGTTGCTTCCCATACTTCGTTTGATAGAGTTTGCAAGGCAACATGATACTTGCCAAAGTTCTTGGTCTTTTGTTGCTCATTGGATTTGCTTTCACAGATGGAGGCACTACCAACACAAAGGTAATGAATGAAAGAGAGAAACTATAAGAGGCGCAAAACATCTCACAAATAAATCAATTATCATCGTAAATAAGTCAATTATATTTTTTTGTGACGATAATTGATTTATTTGTAACTATTTTTATGTGGTAAAAAATTATATTATTTCTTGCAGTAAGTGGGACTTTTTTTAAAAAAAAAAAAGAAAAAAAAATGCATTTCTACGCTTAGTTGAACGCACTTGCGCAATTTTTTTTTTTTTTGGGTCACATGCAAGCATTAAAAGAACCCAACAGGTATCCATGAATCTTACTCCAGTTAAATAAGCTCCGGCAGTTCATTATTTTCTGATAAATGCATCAAGTTTTATCATGATCATCTGTATTTTCCATCATAACTTTGCTTGTCTCCTCAGAAGATGTGCACATACTTTGTACAGTACAATCACTTATGTGGTTGTTGCACATGGAGCAGTTCTGAAAATTCTGTTCTTATTCACACCTGAAACTGGGTAAAAGCAGGCAGAGCAACTCTTTCTTTTCACATTGGCCATAATTTTATTTCCACTGAAATACTCTCAAGCCCGGTTCACTAAATCTTCCCAACTAGTTTATCACCATTTTTAAATTCGAAGCAAAAGATTAATATATAAATATTTCATTTGATGTACAAGTGTCGGGTGACTAATTTGAAAATTTTCTTTCCCTGTCAATTTGCAGCATTACATTGTTTACATGGGGGATCTCTCCCACCATGATTCGGAGTCTGCGATAACTGCCAACCATGAGTTACTTGCTTCAGTTACTGGCAGGCAGGGTCTTAATCTCAGAATGACAATTCAAACCAAACATTCATTACAATAGTGAAGGTTATTATAATTTTATATTAAAGATACTCAGAGTTGTGTTGAATCATTTTCAGTTATGATAGAGCACAAGAAGCAGTAATTTACCACTACAGTAAAAGCTTTAGGGGCTTCTCAGCATTGCTTACACCAGAACAAGCTCAACAACTTGCAGGTATTGTGTTCCATTTGTTAGAAATTGGAAGGCTGATTTATGTGTTGAAGTGAGTTTCTGCTGCAGAGCTCAGAAATTTGACAGAATATGGGGCTGATTTGATGAAAGAGAGAGTTGATTTTCGATTTTTTAGGCTACAACTTTTTCACTTCATTTTTCTTGACTTCTCTCGTACTTACAACGCCATCAAACACATACATATCTATCGACGAAGATAACCGACTCAAGTCTGCCTAGATACATGACTATTAAATTTTTCAAAGATTTTACTCTCACTTAGCCAAGCTATGAACTCTAGGACAATAGATTTCAAACAATAGCTGCTGTAGTGAAAAGCCACACCCGGCTAGCAAACAATTTCAGCCTACAACTTTTTGACTTTGTTTCACAAAAATGCTTTAATTTCCGACACCATGCTCATGTGTTTTTGATATATATATATATATATATATATATATATATATATATATATGTGTGTGTGTGTGTGTGTGTGTGTGTGTGAGTGTGTGTGTGTGTATAAATGTTGTTACTCATCACGTATGCTTGCTCTAATTTATTTTGTTTTACATGTATTGCAGAAAACGATTCAGTTATTTCGGTATTTGAGAGCCGAATGCAGCAGGTTCACACAACACATTCGTGGGAATTTCTGGGAATAAACTCTATTCACCAATATAGCCAACTGCCAAAGCAATCAGAATCAGATATAATAGTTGGTGTGGTTGACTCCGGTAATGACTATATATGTCGCAAGTCAGCATATTATTCTCATCATTAATAGAAATGTTAAGGTCAGTTACGAGTGATTGTTACTTACGATTTGATTAGCCCATGTCTTACACGTGCGCGTCTGACGTGAGTTTATCAAATTGCTAGTTTTTTCACTTGCAACTGACAATAAGATTCCTCGTATTATTAATATGCCATTAACATATAATTTTCAGGAATCTGGCCTGAGTCAGAGAGTTTTAGTGAGAAAGGACTAGGTCCAGTGCCGAAGAAATTCAAGGGAAAATGTGTAACGGGTGATAATTTTACATTGGCTAACTGCAACAGGTATTTTAATTTTATTTAAAAAATAATAATCAAATTATCCTCTCACTTACAAGCTTAATTATATATAATCAAACCAGATTCACTGAAATATATATATGATTTGAAGAAGACTTGACCATGCCAACTCTATTGCATGCAAATTTCAGAAAAATAATAGGTGCCCGGTTCTACTCGAAAGGGTTTGAAGAAGCAGGAGGGCCACTTGAATCTTTCGGCAGACTTTACTTTCGGTCAGCTCGAGATAGTGATGGCCACGGAACCCACACAGCCTCAACAGCGGCTGGATCTGTGGTAACTAATGTCAGCTTATTTGGAATAGCCAGAGGCACTGCAAGAGGTGGTGCATCAAGTGCCAGACTCGCCATCTATAAGGCTTGTTGGTTTGGCAGTTGTGCTGATGCTGACATGCTTTCTGCATTTGATGATGCCGTTGGCGATGGTGTTGATATCATCTCTATGTCTATTGGCTCCACTCCTCAACCAGTCTACTTTGAAGATGTAAATTCAATTGGAGCATTTCATGCATTCCAGAAAGGCATTCTCGTTTCTGCTTCAGCTGGAAATTCGTTTTATCCATATACAGCATCTAATGTTGCTCCCTGGATCCTTACTGTTGCTGCCAGCTCCATAGACAGAGAACTCAACTCAAACATATATCTTGGAAATTCAAAAGTTTTGAAGGTAATCCTTGCAAATACGTTAATTACTACAGAGACCCCCCAACTACTATTATGGATTTTATATTTGAAACAATATTCTCTTTTCAGGGTTTTGGTATAAACCCTCTTAAAATGGAAAAGTCACATGAATTAATAGCAGGAAGTGCTGCAGCTGCCCCAGGAGTTCCAAAAGAGAATGCAAGGTATTTTCCATCTTTCATCTATTCTATTTACTAAGGAAAATGATATGTATCGCGAATTGTTTTAAAGCAATAAATTTTATCTCTCATATACATAATTAATAAGTGGTTTTTATCTCTCATGATTGATTGGTGGAGTAGGTGGAATTTTAGTAGTTCAGAATTAGCTTTGTGGAAGGTTATTCCTCTGGCAATAGTGTGGTCATTATGGAAAGTAAGAAATCTTAGTATTTTTGAAAATAAACCTATCAATTGGAATGAGGTAGTTGACTTGATCAAGTTTAGAATTGCTATTTGGGTAAAATCAAGGAACCATTTCTCTGGATATTCCATTCACGAGATTATCTATAATCTGAGAGGGATTAGAGGTATGCCTGTGTGATTGAATGGGCTGGGCTTAGTTTCCCAGTTTCGCTGCAGGTCTATTGGGTGATTTTGTTCTCTCTCTTTCTTCTTCTTTTGTTTTTTTCTCTGTTTGTCCTTTGTCTCGAAGTGTTGGGTTGGGATCCAGTCACATGGGCTCGTCAGTTTTGATTCTATCTGAGGTTGGTGAAAGCAGGTTGGAAGCTAGAATTATTAGATGATTCTTCGGGATTGCTGCTATATATTGGAGTTTGGGTGTTCTGTTTGGTTTTTTTTTTTCACGGTGTAATCTGGGGTGGCTTTTATGTTAGATCTTTGTTGCTATTGTTTTATGTTTTGTCTTTGTTTTGGTTGGGTGGAAAGCTTTTGAATTCTTTTTTTTTTTTTTGTGCCAACCTAGTGGGAATGAAGTTAGGAGAGTTATGATGCTTTCTTTTGTTTTCTTTAGCTCTTTATTGATGATTTCTTTATGTATATCTTGTACATTTTACTTTTTCATCAATAAATTAATTTTTTTCTTTGCTATCCAAAAAATAATTAAAAAAATTGGTTCCACATGTACACTTAACTACATTTATTATAATGAATCCTACAATTTTATATTTCTGAGTAAAAATAAAATTTCTTAAAAAATTGATTATATATTACATCGCTCATTCATTAATAACCACATAGATTTTTTAGTGCTTTTATCCATTTATATTAATTCAATTCCATTACTAGCATCATATGAGTTTAAAATTAATTCCAAATCATCTGTCCTTGTTTTTAAGCATAACTGCAAACTTTCTCCATATCTTTGTTCCTTTATTTTTTATTTATTTATTCTATGGATAACATGTATAATTTCAATGTAGTTGTTTACTCTTAATGGTAATTTTCCACAAATTTTTTTTGGCTAAAAATTTCTCTAATTTTTTTTCCTTTGTCAGCTTCTGCCAGGAAAATACTCTGAATCCTACCTTAGTTAAAGGGAAGATTGTGGTATGCACACAGGACGCAGTATATGACACTATTGTACAAAGCTCTATTGTAGGAGAGGCTGGTGGTGTTGGAATGATAGAAGCATATCCCAATGCCAGAGACTTCTACGATCAGTTTGTGATCCCAGCCACTCTAATTGAACCACAAGAAGAAAAAGAGCTCCAAGCATATATGGCAACAGAAAAGTAAGTTCCAAATCGTTTTTGCTCCAAAATTTTGTCAATTGATGAGACAACTCTGAATAACATACCAATATTGTAAATATACTATTCATGTCATCAAAATTACAACATTGTTTGCTGAGAAATTCGTTGATGGAAGGAGAGGAATGCTGTAAAAAAACATATAGTATATTGAATACTTACATATTCATGGAACCAGTTTTTTACAATCAAATGGGATTGTTTTAATTTGATTACATATACTTTATTATCACAGGCATCCGGTTGCTAAGATCCTTCCAACAATAACGGTTTTAAAAGCCAAACCTGCGCCATATATGGCAGTGTTCTCTTCTAAGGGGCCCAACTATAGAACTCCAGAAATCATTAAAGTAAGTTTTACCAAAATTTCATATATTTCAATATTTTTTTTACAGATGCATTCAAAACTCAATAGCTTATGGTGACAAACCTTTTTTTCTCCTTAAGGAAAAACTGATGGCATCAGTAATGTGAATTCCTTTTACAGCCTGATATTACAGCGCCTGGAGTACGAATTTTTGCTGCATGGTCTCCAGTAGCAACTGAAGACACACCTGACAGCGAAAACTATAACATCATCTCTGGGACCTCCATGGCTTGTCCACATGTTTCTGGAATTGCAGCAATTTTGAAATCTTACCACCCATCTTGGAGTCCAGCAGCAATAATGTCTGCTCTCATGACAACAGGTCAATGTTTTTACAATCAAAATTCATTATAGTTATATCCAACAATCCATCAAATTACTGATGTTTCTTATATATTAACCAACATCAATTATTCCATTTGATTGTGTAGCTACGGTCACTGATAACACTGGATTGCCCATTGTAAATTCTGATGGCGCCAAGTCCACACCTTTTGATTACGGATCTGGACACGTGAATCCATTTGCAGCATTGGATCCAGGACTAATTTATGATTTTGATACTAGCGATGTTATCAAATTTCTGTGTAGTCATGGTGCAAGCTCTAGACAATTGAAGAACTTGACAAGAAAGCTAGTTATTTGCAAAAACCCATTGACACCTTCCTACAACTTAAACTACCCTTCAATTGGTGTATTCCAGATGAAAGGAAGATTATCTGTTAGTCGAACAGTCACTTATTATGGTAAGGGACCAACCATTTATTCTGCAGATGTAGTTAACCCGGAAGGAGTTAAAGTTATGGTTACACCTCCTACATTGAAGTTTACAAAGGCGGGGGAGAAGAAGTCTTTCAAAGTGAACTTCACACCCCTTAAAAAAACCAAGGGAGAAAGCTTTGTGTTTGGTTCTTTGACATGGAGCAATGGTATCCATAAGGTTAGGAGTCCTATTGGTGTCAATGTGCTTTCACTCTAGCTAGCTAGGAGCTTCTTACTGCATGCATCTCGCACACTGGTTTAAATAAAGTTGAGTATTATCTTGTACAATTTCCGATGCATGACATTCTGCAAAATTTGTATGAAAGTTGAAATGTACTCAACATATTTATAATAATGAATTATGATTATTATATTAAATAATATTTTATTCATTGAACACCTTTGCATGTGCCATGCCATAAATTTTTTTATCTTTGTTAACTCTGTAGTTGTATGTTTCATCCATGCCATCGTAGAACCTTCACTCAATCTAAAAGTCAAATGAAAATGGTGTTGCCACAACTCTATATGAAGATATTTTTTTTTAATTGCCTTGCATTTCTATGGTTCCAACGAAAAGAAGCTTGATTCATACAAACACTGAGAAATCCTACAAAAAATGGATTGATAGTTTTTTAGTTTTTGTTTTGGTGATTAAGCTTTATTGGACTTAGAAGGTGATATAAGGAAAAAACATGTGGACTTTCTTCAATCATGGTGTAACACCCCAAATTCACGTTGAGTAATTCAACAATAAAAACGAGTTGATAAATAAATAAGAAAATATTACTGAAAATTTTAGTCGTAAAATAAAACAAATTAAATGGAGGCAAGTGAAATAATAAGAGTAAAATCTAACATCAAAGATAAAGCCTATATATTTAAAATGTTAGTTACACAAATTACTACAATCTAAATGTAGGAGATTAATCCTATTCAAGTAAATAACATAAAGTAAAATTATAAACAAAACAATATAACATGCATGATATGCATGTATGCATGCATAACATGTAAAAGGTAGAATGTATCATGACATATATATGCACAAAAAGACATAATATAATACAACAATTCTTGCCCCACCACACCCCACTGACTCAAGAAGCTCCCAAATATGAAAATTCTGATCAAGATCATGCTTAAATTTTTATCACCTTGAATTTCAAATAGATCTCCCATGACACTTCTCCATGGGAATCTATCTCTAAGATACCACATATATATATATATATATATGTATGTATAGATTTATCTCCTTCACTTAGAAATGTAAAAGACACTACAAGAAATAGGTCTTTTATCGATGCTCAAACAACCGCGGGTAAAATAACTTATTTTTGACAAAAAACTCAAACTATTAGAAAAAAGACTATTATTACCGACGTTTCTTTTACCTAAGCTACAATTGGTGGCCATAATCAATTATTACCAATTATGTTTTTAGTCTAAATACCCATATCATTTCTGACTAGAGCAACCATTGGTCTTTATTTGCCCCAAAGTGAATGTACTAGCGACTACATATATCGTGTGTATTGGTACTAATTGTCGGGTGGTCTTGTAGGATTTTAAGGAAGGAGTTAAACCAATTTTATTGACATAAAATAATACATCAATTCTTACTCCACCACACCCCACTAACCAAGGCAGCTTCATAGAAGCTCCCAAATTTGCAAATTCTTAAATATTTATTACCTTCGATTTCAAATAAATCTCCTGTGATACTTGTCGATGGAAATCTATCTCCAAGATACCATATATATATATATAGACTTATCTCCTTCACTCATAAATGACGTAAAACAAAAATTGAATGGAGGAAACTTTAAGTGTGTGTGTGTATGCATGACTATTGTCAAAGAGAGAGAGAACAATAAGATTTTTGTATTTTCATATAACTAGATCCTTAGGGAGGAAGAAGAATCAATATTCGAAAGGAGGAAGAGATGAGAAGAGACCCCAAACAGTAGAGAGAGAAAAGGGAGCTATAGAGAGAGAGAGAAAGGGGAGCTATAGAGAGAGAAAGTTTTGAACAACCTCAAAACAGGTATGAATCCGATTCTTCTAGCTTTAATCATTCCTTGTAGGATATATTTGATCATTTTAATGAAGAAAGAAAAAATAAAAAACTAAGAAACCCTAGAACTCTAGTAGGATGCCATTGTTAAAGCTTAGATTAAACTCGGTTGTGAAACCAAATGTAGTTTTGTAAACACGAACTAAAACTAGACCCTATTGGGTGAATAATACAAGAGAAATTAGGTAAAATGAATTGGAAATTAGCACACGCTATGGAGTTGCAAGTTAGGGTTGGGTAACTTTCAAACATGAGTGAACAACTTGATCTAATGACTACAACCTTAAATCCCTCAAAAAATTGAACTCAGTGACATAAGAATGAGCCATTTTGGTTGAGAAGTGACAGCGAAAAATGGAATGGACGAAGTCCTATAACGGGATTAAAGGAAATTGATTACTATCAAAGGCACTATACCAATCATCCATAAATAGTGTATATATAATATGGTAATATCTAGAGTTGACTTTAATAGTTCTTATATATATAACATATACATTAATAGTCTGAAGGGTACAAGCACCCTTAATAAATAAATGAATAGATAAATACAACAGTGTAAACTAAACTCTACAATGGCCTCAGTCCACCTTGCAATGCTTCAACAACCGTCGTCCATCAAGTCAATACTACCATTCCCATGAAAAACAAGGGTAAGTCATAACGCTCAATAGGGTTTCTCAAAACACACAAGTAAGTAGCGTGCAAAAATTAATGTAATTCTGAATAGGACAACCCTAATGTCCAATATGCATCACAAGCACACAACAACATCTACTCAATCATAGGTCTAGATATCACAATTTAAAGATATGGCACCACTCCATATGATATATATTATGAGTATTGTCATGCTAACCCCACGACACACATTTATTTCCTATATAAAGCCACAAGAATAATATCTATAACACCGATTGGCAGCATCACCAACACGGTCATCGACAAGATATCAACAAGGTGTGATTACCACACAGTCTTAGTACATATTGAATAAAACCATTATACACAAGTCAACCACCATCTGCTACATTCATCCAAATAACCAATGCAAGCACTCAATGTTTAATACATAAACACTTTCATGAATGCAGTATGATATGTTTATGATTTCATGATACACTTTAACACACGCATAAGGCCCCCAAAGCACCTGTATTTCACTTTTTCATGAGTTGCTAACTCATAGGCCTTGAAAATCTCCTGCGCAGAGTTATAGCCCGCAACCAAAAGGAGTCTTCATCCCCAAAACAAGAACGGGGCTCGCATTCTGTCAATATCACAAAAATCTGTATCATCAGATCCATAAAAATCTCATGCCACTTTTGTATGATCAATATCCTCAATTCCACATCATTCTTGTACCACTCTGATATGCTTAATATCATCATATCTATTCAAATTCACACCACTCTAGTCTGCTCAAAATAATCACATCCACTCAAATCTCATACCATTCAAGTATGTTCAACAGTATAATTAACAGTAAACATTAAAGTTGACAACCATCACAATTAAGTGTAATATAACATATTAATCACATTCACCCTATAAGATTAGGTAAAAGCCCAACATTATGACAATCACAATAATGATCATATCATACTAATAAATTAATAACAAGATATCTAATAATAATAGCAGACATATCGCATAGATCAAATAATAGATGTACATGATAACAAGTTAGTATATTACCCTAGTCCTTATCATCATCTCACTATAAGGAGAAACTAGATGTGTCTTCCATAATGTGCCTCAAATTTCTCACACATTCACTATTCAATCCCCGGGACCACCTTGGCCCTTAACACTAAGGTATCTTGTCAAGTCTTAAGGTTCTCTATGTCTAATTACACATTAGCCTACATATCGGGTACCCATTTGTTTAATGGATGTCAAAAATGTGATCCCAGGCCTCAAAAGCCTTAAGAAGGCCTTATCGCATTATTTCTAAGTCATTTAATTTTCTTTTAAACCCATATTGTCATTTTCGTAATTTACCGGGCAAATTATGCTTCTACTGAGACACTGTCTCACAAAACCCACATTGGAATCGGATCCAAAACGTACAAAAATCCTAAAAATACCCTCTTTACATTTCATTAACTCTTCTAAATATATGTTCTATGCCTAAGGGAGTTTTGGAAATATCACACATTCATCTAGGACTACCCCGAGTCCCTATTTCATTAATCTCATGTCACTTTTAAGTTTCTAGCATCCAGAAATATTGGAAACGTCTCTTCCAAATCTTAATTTGCCTTTTAATTGCTCAATGTAAGTCTAGAAAAATAATCATACCACTTTAGGTGGGACCATTACCGAGTCCTAATTTTTCCAATCTGATCATATATTTAAATTTTGGGCATCCAAAATCTTTGGAATAGTTCTTTCCGATTTTTAATTAGCTTTTAAATTGCTCAAATTATCATCAAGGGTATGTTCGTCATTTTATATAATTATGTGAGACTACCCCGGGTCTCCAAATGCCTAAACAAACCCCACCATTGAGTCCGGAATGCCCAAAAACTTTAAGAAAGCCCCATTTTTCATTTTATTTGCATTTAAAATTCAATATATAAGGGAGGGGTATTTTAGTAATTTTCTCTTTTTGAACTTGTTCAATAGTGAACTTTTTTAATTCTGGACCGGTTCATTTTTGAACCTTTAACCAAAAAAATTAGTTTTTCAAAATCTGCGCAGCTAAATAGCCCCTAAGGCCACATGACCCATTGACTCGGATCCGACCTGTTAACCCAACCCGAATACCTGGTTGACTAACCCAGTTTGACTATTGACTGGTCAATAATTGACTATTAACCTTTTGACCCATTGACGGCAAGGTTTGGTTGTCTTCTCTAGCGAGGTCACCGAAAACTAGAAAATTCTAATTTTTTTTCTATTTTTCTTGCACTGTTTTCAACCCTCTTTCATCATAAATCAATTATAAACCCCATTAAAAATTCAAATGGTTTTTGTAGATCAGGAAGCCAAGGAACAAGGGTTTCTGATCAAACCCGAAATTTCAACAAGGTGCTACGACCATTGGTTTCCCCCACTTCCGGTCATCATTTTTGGTTCCGTTTCTTCCCATTCAGTAACTGGAGCCTGATTTATCCTTCCCAAAGCCTAAAAATGCTTCATACTTCGTGGAGACCCAAACGTGGGTTTCCTTTGTGAAACACTCGCTAACGCACACTTACACACACACAGTTACACATACACTCATTCAAGCCACATCCAACCATTATAAAACATGTATTTCATGCACAAATTAAACATCTAGACTAAATACAAGGTCTAGAAATCCATATGTGTCCTCCATGTTCGCAATTTCTAGAGGGAGAAAGGAGAGACAAAGCTCGAAGAGGCCATCAATGGCTGCCGCACTTTGGTTCTAGGTCTATTTGCTTCCTTCTTTCTTATTTTTTGCTTCATTTCTTCTTCCTTTTTTCTTCTCTTCCTTTCCCTTTCTTCTTCTTTTTCTCTTCTCTCGTAGTTCGGCCTCACTATGTTTGTTACACACACACACACTTAAACACACATATACACATACTGAAACACAAACACATATGTACATTCTATGTCTCTCTCTCAAACACACAACACACTCCACTCTTTCTTTCACAGTACACTCACATACACAAACACACTCAACACACACCCTCACATATTCTGCCATGACAGAGGAAAGGAAAAAGAGAGATTGTGTGAGGGAAAAGAGAGTTGGGAATAGTGCAACCAATTATGAGGGAAAGAAGGAGGAGAGAGAGAGAGAGACTTGCCTTATCCAAGTCCTATTAAGCCATTCTTGTCCCCTTCCAAGCACCTCACCACATGTAATCTGTAAGGACCTTAAAAATCACCAAAGGACAATTTGGTAAATTACTAGCATAGACTATGGCTAGACCAGGAATTAATGGATGATGTGTTAGAAAAATTGTAAAATGAGTTGATAAGTAATTAGTATGACTGTAAGAGGCTAAAAATAAATTTTGGTGATTTATTCAGAACTAGTGTGAGCCTCGGGGCTACATAGTCATCTACGAAACGTAGATAAATAAGAAAATCCAAATGATGAAATTTGGATAAATGGGTTGAATATTAGGAATCAGAGTGTCGAAATTAGTTAGGATGCCAATTTTTGGTGCGATTCTGAGACAATTTAAATTCAAGAGCGTGTGCGTGCATAGTTGGCCAACTGGCCATATGGTGCCTTAGGAAGCGTGAAAAGCTTCACCAAAAATCTATTTGGAATATTCTAAAAGGTGGACAAGTGTCAAGAATCTAGTGGTATAGGAAGATGTGTTAGTGTATGTGAGGATGCATGGTAAGGGGACATGGATGGAGTGATGGGACACATCACTCCTATTATTTTTCTCTTCCTCCTCTTTCCCCCCATAACACACCAGATCCCTTCTTCTCGTCTCTCAATTTTTTGAATTTGTCCCCCTCTCTGTCACACACCAATTCCCTCTCTCTCTCTCTCTCTCTCTCTCTCTCTTTTCAAATTCCCTCATTCTCTACCATGAATGTGTGCAAATATGTATATATAAAGGTGATATATGTGTGTGATGTGAGGAAGTCAGGAAAGAAGAAGCGATTGAGAAAGTGTGTGTGAGCGTGTGATAGAAACAGCCATAGGAGGTGAGGTAGAGTGTTATGTGTGTGTGTTACTGTATGTGTTTGAGTGTGTGTGTGTGTGTGTGTGTGTAACACATACAATAAAGCCAAGACATAGAAGAAGAAAAAGAAATAAGAAATGAAGGAAAGAAAAAGAAAATAGGAAGGATAGTGGCTAGAAAACTAGCTGTAGCCATTAAATAACCTTTCAAACTATCTCTCTATACTGTCACTCTAGAAACAACGAGCATGGAGGACAGGTAGGGGCTTCTAGACCTTTCATTTAGTCTAATTTAGAGCATGATGTTGGTATTTTAAATGGCTCAATGCATGTATATGACTATATATACATAACTATATGTGTGTGAGTGTCTGTTTGGAAGTGAAATCTATTTTTTGGATTTCCAAGTGAATCAAAGAGTTCTAAAACTTGGGAAGGTCGTGAAACGTCCCAAAAAGAAGAATGAAAAACGTTGACCGGAGATGAGGAACCCGCAAATTGTAGGTGGTTAACTGGAAACTTGGGCTCAATCGGGAACCTTTGTTCTTGGCTCCTTCGATCTACAAAATCTATCCAAACAGACTCCAAATGATGTTTAGAACAATTTAGGATCAAAAAGGGGCAAAAATAATGCAACAAAAATATAGGAGAAAACCTGAAAATTTTAATTTTTTGGCGAGATTCGCTGAAGAAGGTGACCGGAACCTCGCCTACGGTGGTCAGCTGCGGCGACCAGTCAACAAGTAAACCATTGACCGTTGACCAATCAATAGTCAAATCGGGTCATGGGTCGGGTCGGTAAGGTATTCGGGTCAAGTCAGCAAGTCAAACCAAATCAACGGATCACTGGGCTTTAAGGTATATTTATTTGTACAGATTTGGAAAAACTGATTTTTTTGGTAAAGGTTCAAAATGAACCAGTTCAGAATTTAAAAGGCTTCACTGTTGAACCAGTTCAAAAACATAAAATTATAAAAATGCCCTTCCCTTTAATATTTTGAATTTTAAATGCAATTAAAATGAGAAAGAGGGCTTTCTTAAAGTTTTTGGGCATTCCGAACTCAATGGCAAGGTTGGTTTAGACATTCGGGGACCCGAGGTGGTCCCATCTAAATATGGAATTTTATAAAAATACCTTTAATGTTATATTCAGAAATGTAAAGGCTAATTAAAATTTAGAAATGACTATCCCAAGGTTCTTGGATGCCTAGAATTCAAGTATATGATCAGATTAAACAAATTGGGACTCAGTAATGTTCCCACCTAAATTGGTAAACTAATGATACCCCTAGACTTATATTAAGTAATTAAAAGTCAAATTAAGATCCAGAAGAGGCATTTTTAATATTTTTGGACACCAAGAACTCAAATATGACATCAAATAAATGAAATGAGGACACGGGGTTGGTTCCACATGAATATGTAAAATTAACATTATGCCCCTAGGCATGGAACAAATATCTAAACGAGTTAATAAAATGTAAAAAGGGTAATCTTAGGGTTTTTAGACCTTCTGGATCCTATTCCAAGGTCGGTTTTGTGAAACAATAACTCGGTAGGCACATAACTTGCTTAGTAAATTACAAAAATACCTTTGCTTAAAAGATTAAACCTATTCAGCCCAAGGGCCTTATTACCTTCACAAGACTTCACAGCTTCCCAAACTTCACCTTCAACAAATCTTCCTTTAAGTTTACATCTATCATCTTCATTCAACCAGGTTTTCATTAGAGAACTAGCAAAGGAAGGTCTTACCTCCCAAGTTTCCATAAAATTATCTTGAAAATACTCAAATAAACATCTTTTGACCTCATCAGGTTTTTCAAACACAAAACCTTTTACTGTCAAAGAATTAATAAAGTTATTCCTCTACCTCCTATTAGAAATCCGATGAAAATACTTAGTATTATTGTCTTCCTTTTAGAGACTAATCAAATCGTGATTTTTGCAACCAGACCCATATAATCATTCTATTAATTTTTTACAAGACAGTTTCTCTTACTTAGTTCCCCATCTTCAAGAGATATATTTTCAACAATCAGATACAAAACATGTAAATCCTCTTCTATCTTCTGCAAGTGCACATTCAAATTACCCAGATTTGAATTATTCCACAACCTCAATTATTTCCTTGCACCCTATAGTTTTTTAAAGATAATGAAACTAGCCCTTCTTCCAATCTTAATATCGTCCAAAAAGTTTGCCATAATCTTAAGGAAATTGGAATACAATATCCAGTCATTTAGAAACTTAAAAGTCTTGGGGCCTAGTACCTATCATTATCCTTTTTAAGAAAAATTAGACAATGATCCGAAAGGCTTCTTGCAAGCCCTTACTGTTTAAACTTGAATTTCCTTGCTCATATAGGATCCAAAAGAAATCCATCGATTCTGCTCCATTTTTTCATATCTTGAGAGTTTGAGCAAGTAAATTTTCTACCAAGTAATGGTAAATATAACACCCTAAGATCATCAATAAATTTTTTGAACTCTTTCATACTAATATCTCTTCTAGAAGAATCCTGCCTTTTACCCAACCCTTTGATTTCATTAAAAATCCCCCCTCCCCAAACACCAAGGAGCAAGAAATAATGATTTAGGATTCACCAAACTCTTCTAGAGTACTCTCATAGCATAGATAAACTTCATCAGCCTACAGGCATTAATTATAGTATATGAAAAATTAGGTTTAACAATACCTTATACAAGAAGGAACTATCTATTATTACAAGTCTATTGCAATGAGAAGATTCCAAAATTTCATATAAATAACAAGTTCCCTATCGTGCCTTCTGCATTAACCTTTATAAAATCAAGATTTGGACCCGGCTAAACTGCTTGAATGACCAATCTAAAAGATTGTCTTCTTTTAGTTTCATGAATCAACACAAAATTGGCCATTTTTTTTCTACAATAACGCCTTGAATCTATTCCTTTTCTTCTTCTTTTTTTTAACCCAAACTCCTTGCATTCTAACTCAAATATTTCATCAAAAACTTATAAAACACCACACCCCCAAAAGAGGACAACGACTTAAGAGGTCTTACCAATCTCCTTAAATCTATATTGATTAAAACATTCCAAATCAACTATTCAGCTCACAACCTCTTCATTGCTTACATTATAGTTTATTCCCAAAGCTTGACCCATCCACCATATAGCTTGTGCCACCTCAAACAAACCCGTTACTGTTTCAGATGGATTGGAAGAAGAGGGACAAAGAAATCGTTGTTGCCGCCAATATAAATATCACATTCTTAGGCCTGCACTTATGCGTTTTTTTCCTCTGCTCTGCCTTTACTGTACCCTTGACCATCTCCATGATATTATTCATTGATCTAACCTTTGAAACCCTCTTCTTTGTTTCCTTTTTTTTTTTTTTTTTGCTAACAACAAGGTCTACGCAACTCATAGCTTTACCATTCCTTATATCCTTAATCACTTTCGAATTGGGATCATTATTCTTTACTTCCTTAGGCCCATAGGTTTCATCAAGATCAGACCTCGTATCCATCATTTGTTTCCTTCCAGCCTCAACATTCATTAGTGCATTGGTCGGCCCATTATCAAACTAGGCATTGTCCCATTCTCCTTCTTCAATTAGAGAAATAATAAACCTGTTAGCCAAATCTCCTCTTTTAATCCCATAACTATTCAAATTCCCTATAAATGAATTTAAATTGGGCAACAATACCTAGAGTTGGATATCTGATACGATATTAACTTTAGGTATAAATTCACCATTACCCAAAACAGCTTCTCTAATTCCCAAAACATCGGGAGATTGCTCCATAATCGACTCAGCATCTCTATTACCATCATTGCTATCCACATGTATCTCCACATTATTTGTAGTGCCATAAACATTTACCACTTTATTACTAATTGCAGCTGCAAGTTCCACATCATCGTCTTTTTCAAAGCCTCTCTTACTGTCAACCAATTCATCTTTCAAAACATTATGATCATCACCATAGAAATTAATGTTAAAATCATTACATTTGCAAAAACAATTTGAATGCAGTACGCCTTCCACCACTAGTTGTTCCACCAAAACTTTGATAAGAAAAAACTTTCCACCATATTCCAAATTCGCCACCTGATTAATATTGTCCATAACATTGGTAAAGATTTTTATTTTGCCCAAAATGAAAGATAAATCTTTGGCAATGGATTCATCCACGTAAAAACTTCACCCTAGATCTTACTTATATTGGAAAATATTTTTAATTCCATAGCTGAAGTGGAACTCCAAAATAACTTAACCAAATGATTCGATTATGATTACATGGCAAATTAGGATGCCATATATGGTATTCCACAAATCAATTTTTTAACCAACAGTCTTCCTCCTCCAAATTGGCCTTCATAAAATCTTCTGAGTCAAAAGTTAAAATCATCCATAACCCTCTTAGATGCCTAACTTGTATATTAAAAATACATTCACCAACGAAAGTTTCAAGAATGGATTCCACTGATCACAATGTAAACATTTTAGCAGCCACATTTCTATTAAACTAGCCATTACATGAGCTATCTGTTTTAATGTTTAGACTTTGCTTCCGATTTCCATACACCTCTTTTACAACTTCCACAAAAGGACCCTCATTTCTGAAGAACTTCATGTTAGTCAAAATCATACTAGGACCCCCATTTCTAAAAGGCATCTCGTTATTCCCAACCTTACTAGAAACCTTGTTCTTCTTAATACTGACATTTAAAACTAGAGCCTCTTCATTCTCCCTTCCAAAACCCCTTGAGAAATATGTGAATTTCACCATGAGTTTGTGATTTCTACTGGAAAATTCATTGAAAGATTGGATAGCACATAAAGATTCCTCTCTTGTCTTGAATCTTACAAAAACAAACTCTGAATTAGATCTCTATAATGACTCAGAAAATTATTAAATGACTGTTTGGTAATTTTTCAGTCTAATTCGATAACGTATGATTAATTAAATAAAAATGAGTTAAATAATTCATGAAAATAATTTATTAGTAGTCAAAATAATATTGTGAGGCTAAAATATAATTTTAAAAATTTGTTCGAGACTAGTGTAGGCCATGTGGCCACATAGTTGGATTCGGGATGCAAATAAATATGAAAAATTTAAGGTTAGAATTTGGAGAAACAGAGAGCATAATTGAAATCTACGTGTTGAAATTAGCTAGGGTTCTAGGTTTAATGAGATTCTAATATAGTTAGATTTTGGACGCGTATGCGAATTCATATGGCCAACTGGCCATGTGGCACCTCGTGTGGTGTACAAAACTTTTCAAGGAAGCTAAATTGATGTTTTTTTTAGAAGGCCACATGGAATAATTCTAGTGCACAAATGTCGTGCCCCTGACCCACAGGGTCGAATTACGGGGTCATTGGACCCCGATAAGGTGGGTAATAGGACTAACCATCCTAGTCAAGTACATAAAATATAAGTCATTTTTTTTTCTTTAATTAGTTTCTCTTTAATTGGTTTCGGTTTGGTTCCCTGATTAAACTTGTTCAAGTCCCGTAATGGGATTAAATGAAATTGATTATGATCAAAGGGTCTATACCAACCATCCAACAACAGGGTACAATATGGTAGGGTTCAGAGTTGACTTTACAGTCCAATATATATACATCCCATATACATGAATATCTGAAAAGGGTACAGGCACCCTTAATAAATATAAATGAATAAATACATGAATGTAACTAAGTACTACAATGACTTCAGTCCACCTCTCAATGCATCCTATCTGTCGTCCATCAATTCAATACTTGCCATTCTCATAAACAGCAAGGGTGAGCCATAGCGCTCTATAGGGTTTCCTAAAACACACAAGTAAGTAGCGTGCAAAAACTAATGCAAGTCCAAATAGGACACACCCTAAAGTCCAGTATGCATCACAAGCACACAATAACAACATATCCCAACATCAACATAAGTAAAAACATCAAGAAGGCATGGCACCACTACATGTGGTTTAACAATAATAGCCAAGTAGTCGGCATATGGAGGGTCAGACACATGGCATAAGTATAAACATATAATTTCACAAAGCACCTAAGTTTCCTATTCTAATGACACGAGAACAATGTATATATGCATATAACCAATCACAAGATGTACGTATAAGATTACCAACCCCACGAAGCACCTTCATTTCCTGTTCAAAGACACAAAAATAATATATATATTCACAACACAACAGCCATCTACAATTGCCACAGTATCATAACTAGCAATATACAGTTCATCAATAAACACAAGGAAATATCACATGAGCGTCAAGAAAAATAATCTCAAATGAATCAATCCATAGTAGAAAGAGGATAAAGTTTTATTTAACTCATTCAATTTTCTCAATAATTATAATCCCATGAGTATCCACCTAATTTGGCTCTCAGTAAGCTTATGTGTTTTATGGGCTACTAACCCGATGGAAACAAATGACCACCCACGCGAGTTTATGGCTTGCAAGATCATTTGACCATAGTTAATATAATTTGAGTTGTGGGAGGTATATGGCATATCTTGTCAGAAGGGGAACCTTGAAACCTTTACCTGATTGAAGCGTCATGCATATAATCTGCCATAGATTCATGATTCAAGAATCTAAACCCAGTTTTGGTAAAACACAAATGAACTTTTTTGCGTAATTTCATGAAGTCGAAAAAATCCAGAAAGTCAAAAAAAAATATCCCTCTCTATTGGCCCATCGACACAGAGGTTAAAAGCCTTTGTGCTGATTGACACTCCCTGTGTGCTAATTGGCACACAGAGAGCAGTCTTTCCTGCTCTGTATAATTTTGTCCTATTTTCTGAATTTTTTTGAAAAACTCTAATTTTTTCCTAAAAAACCAATTTTGCAAGTTGCAACGAGGCTACAAATAAGACTTTTTTGGATTTAACAAGACACCAAAAAAGTTAAATAACATAGGTGTTTTCCAAAAATAGGTACCCACAACTGGCTTGGAAACGAACTAGTTAAGGCCGATTGATCCGAACCTCTAACCTCCCAACAAATCAGAAAAACACAGCTTCAGTTGTAATGGACCTTGAACAGATACTTCAAATTCTAGCCGACGTAAAGAAAGATAATGGCCGATTATCGAGAAGAGAACCAGATACTCTCTCTCATAGTTCAAGATATGGTACAATAAAGGTTTCCACCACCATTGCTTATCCCGGTAGGTAATAACAATCCTTGCCAAGTGCCACCAGTTCTGTCTCAAGACAAACAACAATAACAGTATGAGCAAAACCAAGATCCGCCTGCCTGTGATCCTTATGATTAGGGTAAACAGTACGGACCAGTAGAAATCCTAAAGTAACAAGAAGAGAGCCTTGCTTACAGGGAAAAAAAATGAAGATTTTATTTTACAAAGCTCACCGAGGTGATGATATGGTCGATATTCACAAGCTAACTCCTTATCCGGACATTCATCTTCCCTTAAAATTCAAAATGCCAAACCGTGACAAACTTGATGGAACCATATGTCTAAGAAAATGTAAAGGCCATGCAACCCCTAGAGGCCAACACCAATGTCTTGGTCACCAAATCCTAACTGAAGCTATTCTACAATAGCACCTGAACTTAGAAGATGCACTTTCTAAAGATTGGGAGGAACTATATAATGCCTTTGTCAAGTAATACAAGTATAACAATGAACTTGATGTCACTCTTCTAGACCTAGAGACCACCAAGAAAGAACCAAAAGAAATTTTGTCCACGTTCATCACTAGGTGGGGGACTAAAGCGACTCAAATGATCAACCGACCAAATGAGGTCGAACAGGTTCAAATGGTCAAAAAGAACTTTTTTTCGGTACACCGTGAAACTCTCTTCACCCAATACTTTGGACGTTCAAAGTACTAGTGGGGGCTGGAACACAAGTAGAAGATACGGTTAATGATCGCACTTTTAAAGCAAGTAACCATAGCCTTGCAAGATCTTTCCAACCTCAAAACCAAGTGGCCCGACCCACATGATCATTGCCGTCAACACATCAAGGTCATTTTTATGGCCAACATCACAAGGTGTCCTATAAAAATGCCCTCAAAGGAAATTCTCAAATTTACCAACACCAATAGGTGAGATATACAATAACCTTCGAGAGATGGGGCCTCTTCAACCCTTGGAACCAAGACCGGCTCTAAATCCTCTACCTAAGGGGTTTGATCTAAACCAACATTGCACCCATCATCAAGGCGATGGACATAACACAAATCAGTACTGAGCTTTAAAGCACGCAATTCAAGACCTAATTGATGGAGGACCAATAAGGGCTCTACCAACAAAGCCCAATGTTACCACCAACCCATTGTCGGCCCACAATGCATGAATTAATATCAACATGTTAAGTCTCAAAGACTCATATCTAAGTAGCCTCATAAATGATTTCACAAATGCCTCCAGGTGTAGCATGATCACTTGTGACAAACTCATTCATAAGAAGAGTCATTCTAGTTCAACCAATGCATTACATGTCACACGAGGGCGGAGACCATTCAAGCCCACTCGTATATAAGTAAATAACCCACTCACATAGTTTTTAAAGCCCAAAGAATAAATAAGAGTCCCACCTTAGGTTCCTATCGAAGACAAGCTACTCAAACAACTCAAGAAAACACAAGCCAACATATCAGTATGGGGTTTATTAACATCGTCATTTCCACACAAACAGACTATTTTGAGGCATCTGAACGAAGCACAGGTTCCTGTTACCACTACCTCCAAACAACTCATGCAAATCATTAAAGAGTCCAATTCAACAATATCATCACTTTCACTGATCATAACTTACCAAGAGGAGGGGCCGACCATACTAAGGCTTTACATATTACTGTAGATGCCCTTGGAAAGAGGACACCTATAGTGCTCATTGACAATGGCTCTGCTCTAAACTTTTGTCCTCTTATGACTGCAAAGTACCTTGGCTTAGAGGTAGTCGATCTCACTCCATCAACCTAAGTAGTTAGGGTATATGACAATACTCGGAGGGAAGTTGTAGGGGTCATGGCACTTACCATGAAACTCGGACTGGTCAAAAACACCACATATTTTCAAGTACTAAACATCCTGGCATTCTTCAATTTGCTACTTGGAGGGCCATGGTTACATGAAATGAAAGCCGTAGCATCCTCTCTACATTAGAAGCTCAAATTTTTCTGTCAAATAAGGGTAGTCCCCATGCATGCGGGCGTTGATCTTGCTGGGCAAAGGCCTTGGATTCAATTTGTAAGGCCTACCTATATCACCCTACCAACCAAAAAGGGAATACACATTCAGGCTCAGATACTCACCCATCGAGGCAGATTTTCGTGAAAAGTGCAAGATGATAAAACACTTTTTATTTTCAAAGATGTGCTTGGTAACACCAAACCCTAATCCTTCACATTAGTCTACATCTTCATCACAGAAATGACCACAACAAAAACATCCATCTCAACCAAATTGATCTTGGCCAGGATATCATTTCTCTTTTTGTGTCCAAGTTTTCTCATTAAGAGTTTCCATAGATTTGGCTTAAAGATACCCCCACACTTTCAAATATTTTGAAGTTAGTTGCTTAACGCTTCCACAATTCATATAATCTTCCTTAACTTATTCATGAATTATACCAATTTTATATGGTATTTTATTTTATAGGTAACTAATGGAGAAGAGGTCTTCCCCCACAAGTTAAGGGATACCTACCATTCATGATTTCTTTAAGATTTCATTTTCGTTTCTACTATCTCATATACTAGATAAGTTATAATAAAATTTTAAAACATTATTTAATCTCTCAAGCCATCCATCGTAAGATTCAATACTTTAAGTGAATTTAATTATTGTCTAAATAATGTTAATATGCATAATCATTTAATAATATTATTTCAATAGTTGGGTGCAATACAAATCGGGATACTGTTTACGCATATTATTTATTTGTACTATCTTTTAATTTATAAGGATCCATTATTCCAAAATGAGCCATACCCATTATCTAAACACATCTTATTTTCTAAATTCAAAACCTATAATTCAATTAAGCCCACTAATTTCTTTTGGTAACAAAGTAATTAAAGTTTAAGCCTTTAAAATGGGTCATTAGCCTATTTGAATTCAACAAGCCCAATATTTTATCTAGTCCAATCGTTTATTAAAAATACAACTAATGGTTACTTAGGCCAAACTAAAAGAAAGTCCATGATTCATCACGTAGCCCCAAAAAAAAAAAAACCCAAATCAATATAGTATCCAAGGCCAAACCAATTTAAAACCCACCCATGTTACCATTTTAACTCTCAATTCCTACAGGCTACACCATCATCATTCTTTCATCTTTATTATTTGAAGGACGGAGCTTGGCTCCAAACTAGGTAAGAGGAACCTCCTCCTACCCACGTATATGACACAATTTTAATGTGCCTCATATTTTACTAGATATTATAGGTCTTAGAAACTTTAGATCTATAACATCCTGAACCTAGGTTGCAGGAAATTCTTAGCCATGCTGGCCTGTTACCACTTGTAAGTTTTATAAGATTTTATAAATTTTAAAGAGCAATAAGAGCCAAACATTAAGTAAAACTGAATTTAAACCATTATTGAAAATATTTCTTCAAATGTTCCACATTTCATGGTCTGGGGACTGGAGTCCTAGTAAGATATTCCAATCAATAGATGGTAGGTCTATAAAACTTTACTACTTGGTAAGGTCCTTCCTAGTTTAGAAATAGCTTTTCAGTGCCTGGTTCTTTAGTGTTTGGGAAGACCCTTATGAGAATGAGATCTTTAACCTCAAAGATTTTAAGTTTTACTGCATTGTTAAAGTACTTAGAGACTCTCTATTGGTAGATGTTATCCTGATTTGAGTTTGTTTCCTTCTTTCCTTAAGAAAATCGAGGTTCTATTGTAGTTGAGCGTCATTTTGCTCTAGACTGTGCATCTCCACCCAAAGAAATAAGAGTCCAATCTCCACAGGTATAACTGCCTCAATTCCAAAAGTTAACGAGAATGGTGTCTCTTTTGTGGAAGTCTATTTATTGTTCAATAGGCCTAGACAACTTGAGGTAGCTCGTCCACTTACATTCCTTTAGTTGACTCTAGCCAATTTTTTAGAGCCTCTAGGATAAATCTGTTGATGGCTTCAGTTTGTCCGTTCGCTAAAAGATGCTTTGATGAGAAAAAGTATTGAGTGATATGGAGATCAGCACAAAACTTTATGAAGACCTTGCCTCAGAATTTCATGCCATTGTCTGTAATCAAGATTCTTGGAATTCCATATCTGTAAAT
This sequence comes from Nyssa sinensis, assembly GCA_008638375.1. Lineage (NCBI taxonomy): Eukaryota > Viridiplantae > Streptophyta > Magnoliopsida > Cornales > Nyssaceae > Nyssa > Nyssa sinensis. Next base: position 31,428,859 of record CM018031.1, read on the forward strand.
AATGTTTCTCTATGTGAAGCTTTGTACTTCTGACTCTATAATTTTGTCCAAAGGTTGCACCTCCACCCATTTGGTGAAGTAATCTATGACAACTAGTAAGAACTTCTTGTTCTAAGTAGCAGTGGACAATGGCCCAATGATATCCATTTCCCACTCAAGAAAAGGTAAAAGTTCTTGTTATGGGGATTAGTTCCTTAAGTGGAAAATGCTATATGGAGCAAACCTCTAACACTTGTCACACTTCTTCATATATTCTTTGGCATCTTTTTGCTTAGTAGGCCAGTAATATCCCTAGGAGAATGTTCGGTGGGACAGAGTTCTTACCCTATTGTGGTTCCCACATATGCCCTCATGGATTCCATCAGTGTGTATTGTGCCTCTTCTAGAGTAAGGTAAGGTTTGAGTGGTAGTGAAAAATGACATTTGATAGAGCCTTCCATATAAGATTACATACCGATTTGACCTAATATGTACTCTCATTCATTGATCCTTATCTCTAAAAGGAAACCTTCTTTCAGATATCAGATGATAAGAGTCATCTAATTTTTTATTTCACCTATCTGTAGTTAATGTTTAGATTAATTAATGCTAGGAGTTGTCTAGTATGTAGCTTTAATGTCATCCTTCGTCTCCGAACTAATAAATGCTTTCAAATTAGGCAATGCATTTGTTTGGGTATTCTGTGCTTGGTTTAGCTTTTCCAAGGTGAATTTCTGGAATGAATTTTCTAAGGACTTAACCAACTCGGCTTACTGGCCCATTCTCTAGTCTCTTGTGTAAAAGTTTCTTGATACTTGGTAAACCACGAGTTAGGAATCTTAGTAGGCACTGAGGTGCTGAACTTCACATTCTTTGGCCATTCTTATCCCATGGGTCAAAGCTTCATATTTTGCTTCATTATTGTACGCTAGGAATCCTAGAGTGGAAGCTTTTTCCAACAGATTTCCTTCTGATGTTTAGAGTACAACTCAAATGCCTACGCTATTTTAGTAGACGAACCGTTAGTCTTCAAGACTCAACCAACTTCTGCAGTTTGAGTGTCATCAAGTTGGGGAGGGTCTGGTAAATTATAATATAAAATATGCTAAGACTTATACCTTAATCAAAGTTATTGGTACATAGTGACTATCAGGCTCACCTAGCTCTATCGACTATTTCATCAATCTTTCAGAAAGTTCAAGCTTATGGAGAATTGATCTAAGTGGGTAAAAGGTTGGTACTATAATTGTATAGGCTTGAAAAATAAGGCCTTAGCTTTCGAGCTGATATGACAAGGGTATAAGCTAGCTTTTCTAGTCTAGATACCTATTATTGGCACCCCGTGAATGCTTTATTAACATAAAGGATTGGATTTTAAACTACTATTTCTTCCCTTATAAATGTTGAGCTTACAATATGATTCGAACTAGCCAAGTAAAGGAAAGGCCTCTCACCAAGTGTTGGTTTTAACAAGATCTTTAGGGATCCGAGGTAGTTCTTTAGCTAATTAGGGGCTTCCTTGCACTCTGGGGTCTAGTCTAACATCTTATTTCCTTTCAATTCTTTAAACAATGGGAGGTACCGATATGTTGATTTAGAGATAAGTCGATTTAGTGTTGTTGTCCTTCCATTCAAACTCTAAATCTCTTTTTTGTTTCAGGGGGACTTCATCTCTAGTAAAACTCTGATTTGTGAAGGATCAGCCTTAATTCCTTTCTAGGAAATTATGAACCCCAAAAATATGCCCTCTGTTAGTCCAAAAGTACACTTAGAAGGGTTCGGCTTGATCTCATATTGTTTTAAAATAGAGAATGCTTAGGCTAGATGCTGGATATGTTCTCTCTTATTCTTGCTATTGACGAGTATGTCATCAACGTAGACCTCTATGGTGTTGCCGATCTGGTGTTGGAACATTTTTTTCACTAGACATTTATAGGTAGCTCAAGAGTTCTTAAGTCTAAAAGGCATAACTTTAGTAGTAGATGCCCTTTCAGACATAAAGGTAGTCTTTTCTGATCTGAGGGATACCTCTAAATCTAATTATATCATGAGTAAGCATCCATGAAGCTCAATAGCTCATGTTCGATAGTGGCATCTACTAACTAGTCCATTCTAGGAACATGGGAACTATATTTGAGGCATGTTTTATTTAGGTCATGTAGTCTACATAAACTCTCCACTTCTCATTTTTATTTTTATCCATGACAATATTAGCCAACAGTTAGGGTAGAAAACTTCCCTAATCATGTTCACATCTAGAGGTCATTTTACGTCATCGTTAATTATCTTGTGTCATTCTGGAGCAAATGACCTTCTCTTCTGATGTACAAAAGTATGATCTGGATTCACCATCGGCTTGTGGGAGATAAAGTGGCGATTAATACCTCTCATGTCCTTGGTACACCAAGCAAAGACTAAAAGATTAATCCTTAAGAATGTTATTAATTCATGTCTTTCACTAGAGTTCAAGGCTAACCCCAGTTGGATGAGTTTGTCTAAAACTGAGGATCAAGTTGTACCTTTTGAGCTTATTCCAATGCTTGGAGTGAACTACTTCGTCCTCGGGGCCTGAGTGGCTCTTCTATCTTTAAAGGATATTCTTCACTTCTAAGTGTTTTATGTAATTACAATTTTGTCTAAAATCATCAGTTCATAGAATAGGCTCTTCTGATCATCTCCTTCTCCGATAGTAATTGGGAGCTTGATGGTTCTTATGGGGCAACTTAAATCCCTATTAAAACCAACCATTACTACTATAGTTGGACGAACCTCCCTTAGATCAATTTTCATCTTTTGGGAAAGGTGGTTGAATAGCACATTGGTTGAACTTCTTGTATCTATAAGGACCCTTCTGATCTAAAAGTTAGAGACTTTTAAAGAAATTACCAGAGAATCATTAGGTGAAAGATTTACTCTTGCCATATCCAATGCTATGAATTGGATCTAAAGAGCTGTCATTTACTACTTTTCGGTGACATTAATGTTCAAGGTCGATGGCTTAGCTTTGGTCCCCCAAGCATATCTCTTTCATGTTTCGTTTGATAACTCAATCTTGGCATCATCAGCTTGTAATACATAGATCACATGGGGGGGCTGTTCTCCTATTCTTTGATTCTCAGGCCCCTATGGTAAGAATTCTTGTTGCCTCTACAATTGCTTCTACTTCTGGCCGTCCTATCTTTGTCTTACTTGGGTGAACTCGCACCACTTTCCCTTTTGAACCAGGTTCTCTATCTCTTATTTCAAAACACGGCATTCGTTGGTAATATGACCATAATCCCTATAGAACTCATAGTATTTAGCTTAATTTCTTGTTTTTGTGTCTCATTTGAAATGATCTGGCTATCTGATATCATCCCTAAACTAGATCTGGTAAAGAATTTACCTTAGATGGGCATTTAGAGGAGTTTAAGTGTTAATATTTATGGTAGAGGGACTAGGTTATTCCTTCCATTCAGGCTTCTCTAGATTCTGAAGTCTCTTTTTCTCATCCTTCAAAGCTTTCGAAAGGACCTATTCTTTCTTTCGAGTTTGCTCCTTAGATTCCCTCGAAGAGGTTCTTATATCCTCATAGGTAATGTACTTCTAAGATTTTAGGAGCAATTCTAACATACTTGAGGGAGGAATTTTTATAAGCATGTCCTTGAACCTTTTAGACACCAATCCAATCGTTAGAGCTGCTACTATAAACCTTTCCTCGCAACCTTCTACCAAGGTTTACTCTTTGTTGAACCTTCTAGTGAAGTCCCTTAAGAATTCTCCCTTAGATTGCTTGATCATTAAAAGGAACTTTGGTGTTTTTTTTAGTATCCTACTCATGGTGATACGATTTATAAGTTTACAGCTCAAATCTATAAATGCAACTAATGAGTTCAGTGGTAGACAGCGAAACCATTTCAAAGTTGCACCTTTAAGACTGGTTATGAAGGATCAGTACATGAGCGCGCCAATGCTGCCCTAAAGGGCCATAATATGATAAAAGTGTGATAAGTGATCGATGGGGTCCATATTCTCATATATGATTCAAATTTGGGAATAGTAAACTTCTTAGGGAACTCTTCCGCCATGATATCTGGAATAAAAGGAGTTTTACGCATATCCAACAACAAATAAAGGTGTTATTCATCAATCTGTAAAGGCACCTTACCTCTGGAAACTTCTATGGACTCTACTTCTCCTTCCACCCATTTGTGGGATTAACGTTGAAAGGGATAGGCTGAATGATCTCCTTGAGTCCTTTTGTTGTTAATCTTGGTTATCATTATTAACCAAGTTATTAGCCAACAAAAATTGTTGGTTTGGCAATTGCTCGTCCTAAACGGGCAACTGTGCATTTTGAAAGGGCAATTGTGGGTTTGGATCCTGCTGTTGCTGATTCAAGACTTGGGGGTGTTGATTTTGGGATGATGCTTGTTGGTTTTGCAACAGGCTGGCCATACCTTGATTTAACATCACAATTTGCTATGCTAATAAATCCATCCTTCTATCAGTAACACTTGAAATAGGTTGTTAGTTGTTGGTATAACTCTCAGCAAGTGGTTGCGGCGGCGACAGCTGGTTTCTCTATTTAGGACGAAGCTTTAGAGCCATTAGAGTTTTATGATTTGGGGCAGAAAACAAATCATTTCCCATGAATGACGCTAAACTGTTGTGGTCAATTTTTGGCTAGTAAAATCAATAGTTAAGATCTTCTAACTAGTAGCCTACAAAATAGAATAGTTAAAAAGTCATTGAAGAGAATCTGGTGAAGAACTCTCTAATAGCTTAGTCAATTAGGTTTCTCAGTAAAAGTTGAATTGTAACTTATGTCTAGGTTATAGGTGTACCTTGATTGATAATGTTGTTATTCCTATATGTTATTCCTAGTAAAATTCACATTGAGAGAAAATAAGGATTGTGCTTATCCTATTGTGGTAGTTTCCCAGTTAGACTTTGTTACGAGCTTTGTACCAAAGCAGGTATGCTTTGTACCACTATCTGATCAAAATGGTGAAGTATCCTTCTAACACTTCCCCTAGCGTAGGATCTTGTCCTTTAAAGTGTGGAGATCAAGAACCTCCCATGGCGACTTAATCTAGTCTACGTGTCATCATCTCCATGCTTAGGTTATTTTAGGCACACCAATATAGTATTTTCGAGTAACCAATTCAAAAGGTTAAAGTTTTGATAACTAGGAAAAAAAGCGCAATGAAAAGGTACAATAACAATTTAACTCGGTGTACATTTTGATCTACTATCAAATTAAGTCTTAGATTTGGATTTTGGAGATAGAGAAACTATTGAAGGGAAAGACTTACAGTGCAATAACATTGAAAGTAACATTGTCACATGTTTCCCTTTTCCGCACACAATACTCCCAAGATGGTCATATGTCCAGTCATATAACATGTTTACCTAACTTACTCTAAAGATGTTGAGGTTTGAACTCACAACATTTGCCTACTTTGATACCATGTTAAACCACCAATTCATCTAAAATCTTAAGCTATTAAAGAGGGTGTGTAATTGAAGTATTTAAATCCTTTAACACACCTCCTCATGTGTGGCCACAATCAAAACTGAGAGAGAAAGAATAGTCCTTATAAGAATTATGAGAAAGAGAAAAAAAAATATTCCTAATAAGAATGATAAGATATAGAAAGAATAGTACAAATATGGGATATGGATAGAGATAGAAATAGAGAGATAATATTTATTTCTTTTTAAAATTTAAATTATTATGTGATATTGTTTTGATTAGATGTGGAAGTTGGGGAGAGAAAAAGGTGGATAAGAGTGGGAGTAAGGAAAGAGAATAGATAGAAAGATTAGGAGTTCAATGTTGTTTGTTCGTGTGTGTATATGTGCAAAACTGAATGTGGGATATGTATTCTTTTAATTTTTTATTAAACATAAATGAAAAAAAAAAAAAGAACAATAAATGGAAAGGGTTGAAGTTGTTGAGCCACATAGGACTTTTAGTTATAAAAAGAAGAAGAGGAAAGTGTCAGCAAAATACTACATTATAATCGTAACAACCTGTAAAGTCCCATAATATTAAATAAATGTTAAATAATGTAAATAAAGTTTCATAATGATTTATACTTAATTAATAAAGGTAAAATAATAGGTTTGGAAAATTTTTGGAACATTCCGAGTCGTTTAGACACTTAAAAACCAGTGAGGGAAAACGGTCGTTTTGTTGTAATATCGTGATTATGCGAATATTATAGATGAAAAACAATGTGCATGCAATTGAAATAAACTTACATATCATAAATGGCCCATAGATATTTTGTGTGCATGAGAAAAGAGAAAAGGGGATAAAAGAAAGAATAAAGGAAAAAGGATAAAAGGCAAAGGGTAAAACTCTAAAAATATGATTTTGGGTCTTTTAAAGACCATACACTCATGTACACACCTCTCACTCTCTCATATTCACAACTGTCACAAGAGGGAAAGGAAGAGAATGAGTAAAGGGCATAGGGTTTCGTGCATTTCTCTCTCAATCTCTCATTCTCCATGGAACCAAGTCACTTCAAGGTTCATTAGTGCAAGATCCATCACTTAGAAGACATTACCAACAATCGGAGCTAGAGTTTTTAGTAGAAACATCATCGAAATCTCAAAGACCAACACTAAGGTTTTACAATCTTTAAGAGCAAGGTAAGGATTTCTAACTTATGTTAATATTAAGTGTTTTTAAAGAGGCTTAATGCATTTCATCCCATTTTCTTGAATTTTATTATATCTATCATGTGTGTAATTAGTTTCAACCAAAGGGTTCAAATAGAAAATGAAATGTAAAGGTGATTACGCCCAAAGAATAACGCGGTAGTTGCAGTGTAGCTTTGGGGTGTCGATTCCACAGGGAGACTAAATTAAAAGAATAATAGACAGAATTTCTGAAACTAAAGAGAGATTAAACAATTAACGAGAAAATAAAAGTAGAAAAAGTGATTTTGAATGCAAATTAAAATTAGATAAGTTGAATAACGGATGAAAATATTCAAATTTAACGAACAGTAGAGTTTCGGGAATCCCTTGCACATATATGGTATTTTAATTATTCTTAATTCACTGATAACTCAATTGAGAAATTAAATTCCAAAAATCTCAATCGGAAGATTTAAAATTATGAACCAAAATTAAACTGAAAGTAACTCTTTGAAAAATCATTCAACACTTTTAAATCACACGAATTATTATTCACATTGAGAAAACCCAGCGACGACAATATACCCAACGAGCAATATTGCCGCAAAGAATTGAATCAATATAAATAACTAATTGTTTCAAAAATAATCAAAACATTAATCCATTCAATAGAAAAAGCATGACTGAATCTATAAACAGACTGAACCCTTTAATTATTCGGAGAATAAAATCCAACACTAAATTACGAATGATCATCAAAGAATTTAAAAAATAAAAATCACATACTAGAATCAAAAATAAATTAAAATAATCATCTAGTGTGCAAGTTCATCCCTAACTCTACTTAGAGATTTAGTTACCCATGTACAGGACGGATAACGTAAACCTCATAGAAAAAAAACGAGCCGTGGCGTGACTGCGGCTTCTTCTCTGCGCCACAACAGTGTTGTCTCTAAATTTTTTCTGTACCGTCGCCCCGTCCACTCCCTCCGTTTGTCTATATATATTTTTCCTTTTATTAGCAGCTGCAGGATTTTTAAATAGCAACCCTAGCCCATCTCCAAGTCAACCGCGCCACATGCATATTGGCAGCCGCACATGGCCCAGCCCAGTCATGTATTCTCACGCGCATGGGCAACTACACAACAGCAGCTATGGGCCCCACCGCAGCTCCATTCAACGCCTCACTAAATTCACCAAGCAGGCACAATTAAGTCCCTCTCACGTTCAGCCCACTGATGGACCCCACATCAAGCCTTTTATTATTTTTTCTCTTGTTTTGTTGCTTCAATCAAGCTGGGCTCCATGCTTCTTAGTTTTCTTCAATCAGCATCACAAACACCATGGGCTCCACTTCAATTCTTAAGCCAGCCGCACATGCAACTAAGGCCCATTAAAGCCCCTTTAATTTTTTTCCTCTAGCCGCACAAGCTTACAGCCGTAATGTTCAAGCCCATTTTTCTATTGGATAACGACTGAATCTTGACTTAGGTTCTTCACAAAAGTTGTAGCCCCAGATAATTAGATAATTTTAGGCTCAAGAATTACCTGATTTGGACTTCGGAAGCTCAAGTTATGTCCCCTTCAAGTTGGCTAGACGGACAGGTTAATAGCAGCTTTCCAAGCCTGTCTTTGAAATAATATTTGGAGGCCCAAACGAACTCCGATTTTTGCAAATTAGACCTTTTTGAAAATCCCAAGACGTCCTCTAAATATTTCATGAAGACCGGTTTCTCATTCTGAAATTCTAGCACCATCCAAATCTCAATTGAAACTCAATAGTCGAATCTGCTAAAAAACTAAAAATTATTCCAAAAATATTAACTGTAAAGCGCAATTGCAAACTATCTCTTGCCAACAAAAAAAATGCAATATTTGAGATTTGAAATATTATAAAATAATGCTCAAATATATCTCATTGTAAATAGAAATTAAATTTAATAAAATCAATTGAAACCCAACATTTCTATTCATATTTCTAGCAATTTTAATCAAATAATGGGACATTTAGAGTGCACTTTTGCGCACTCATTACACCCCCCAACTTGCTCATTGCTAGTCCCTAGCAATTTTCATGCAAAAATGACAAAAGAGACTAAAGAATATCACACACAGAAGACATCTAATCACACTTTTTTGGATTCACAAATCAAAGCAATCTCAGGAATTCAATAATCCTATAACAATCAATCCACTTATAGCAATTCACAAAGTGTATGTGTGTGCTCCAAACCATATCCATCTAACCACAAACCATGACACATGCAACATCAAGAACATCTCAAGCAAAAGGTTCAACTCCATATCTCACGGGTATAAAAGTGTTTCATGTAGGGGTTCTCTCTATGAAGTTGACAAGGGGTGTACATGCTCAATGAAAAATTAGGTAATTATGAACAAGCAACAAGCAAACATTGATCTTATGATAGGCGCACTGACAAATGAGACTTCCACCACTCTTTCCACAAGCTTACTCAAGATCAGAAAGATCAACATAAAAGGGTTGTAACGTGGCTCAGGTTAGGGGTTATATGAAGAAAATGATATAAAGGATCCAAAAACTTCCAAGTACATACTATGAGAATTTCATTAAGAACCATACCAAACCAAACTTCTCACTTGATGTACTCTTCAACTTTTCAATTCACTGCGTAACAAAACTTCTCATTCTTCTTCTTTGCTTCTCTTTCTCCTTTTTTTTTCAATTTTTGAATTTTTTGATTTTTTTTTTTAATCATTTTCGGATCTTGACTTTGATGCTCACCTAGCTAAACATTTTTGCACTTTCTTCCCTTTTTCTTTTTCTGCTTTTTCCAATCCAACACAAAAGATGAGAAATGTAAATTCCACACCTATTACACACTTGAAAGCAAAAAGGGTAGGAAAATCAATGCATAGGCTATACTCCAATGTGGAGAGGTATGGATGATGTGGGCACATGAAAAAAAAAGATAACTATATGCGTTTGTTGGCTCAAAGTGGCTACTACGGGTCTATGATGAAAAGGGTCAGCTTGAAAGGCTCAAACGTTAATCCTAAATTGACCTTCGTCATATCTCAAGTATATCCGCCGTCATACCACCAACCATGTAATGATAATCTCAAAAGAAGTGCCCAATTCAACAGATCAATGAACGCTTATCACAATTTGAATTTGAAAGCTCTCAATTCTTTCCAAAACACACATGAATACTTAAGCAAAAGAGTTCTCTAGCTACATGTGTCAAACCACCATCTTACCACAAAGTTTGGATAAGTGCATTAAAAGTTCTGTGAATGCCTCAGTAGAATGATTATGGTGGATTCTGTGAACTCACAAAAATAGCTATGAATGATAATGAGTACTCATGTGAAAAGATGCACTTGTGATGCAAATTTATAAAAAAATTTGGACACATGAAAATATGCCACAACAGTTTAAATGTTGAATTTGCAATCACCACCCCCCAACTTAAATGAAACATTGTCCTCAATGTTTAAGCACTTAAAATTGAATATAGGGTACTAAAAAGGAAAGAATACACCTGATTGTGAGATGGGCAGCTCGCTAAGCACTAAAGATGGCAATCCGAACTATCAAAATAAAATTAACCTACAAAAATAAAAACAAAGAAAACAGCAGCAAACAAAAAGAAAAATAACGAAAATAAAAGAAGACAAAAACAAAATAAAATAAAAATACAAAATAAAACATTCTTGCATGGCACGATCAAGGTGGATAGACCGGATCCTCATGTGGAATGTCTTCCACTTCAGGAACTTGCCTATCCATTAAAACTTTAAAATGCTGGCCATTTACTTTAAACACTCGCCCATCCTTGGGATCCTCTATTTCTACTGCCCCATTTTCAAAAATATTCTTCACTATAAAGGGGCCTGTCCCAGCAACGGAACCTCCTGGGTCCCAATAGAAATTATGTCCTTAGTTAGGAACTTCCTCTTATCCTGACCGCTCCAATCCACCAGTATCTCACCTGCAACCAAATAATTCACAATATGAGCGAACCATGGTATAGGAGTAATAGAAAGTAAATGCTCATCGAAAAAATCATCCCTGATTGGTAGGTGAGTAGAGGTGTCCTCAAATGTGAGCCTCAAGAGATGGTCATCCACTAAGTTCTCCACTCCTTTCTTGTCTTTGATGGCGATGTCAAATTCCTTAACAGGGCTCTTTGTCACTTCTAGTTCCTTGGGCACCTCGGCATTACTACCATCTTGTTCATTTTTCACATCCTCTGATTTATCCATTATTGGGATGTGTAAGGACTTACCACTTCGAATCACAATGGAGTTCACCTCCTTCAAATTCCCTTGCGCCATGTGTTGACCATGAGGTATGGACTGAGCTTGAGAAGGGAGTTTACCTCGTTCCGTCACACTCAAAGAGCTCATCAATTTGGACACTTGCCTCTTTATCTCCTTGTTTTCTTCTACAACTTGCGTAATCAAAAATTCAATCTTTTGGTTAGTCTTATCCTGTGCTTCAATAAATGCATGCAAAGTGTCTTCTAAAGAATTCTTAGAAGATGAAGATGCATGATATGGTGTATGATATGGTGCAGGGTATGATCTAGAAGGCTGTGCAGATGGTGGTGCATGTGGCTGGTTTTCAGATTTTCAGCTAAAATTGGGGTGATTTCGCCACCCTTGATTGTAAGTCTCAGAGTAGGGTGTGAAAGGCTTCTTGTACATACCTAGGGTATTACATTGGTCCTCATACATCCCTCTCATCTCAATTGAGGTGGGACACTCTTGGGCAAGGTGATCTACCCCGCCACACACAAAACATGGTCTAAAAGACTCTGCCTGATTAGCCAAGTGTGTTGGCTTTGAGTCTCTAGCCTTTAATGCATCTAACTCCCTAGTGAGTGTCTCAATCTTAGCTTTCAAGTTATCCTCTTCCCTAAGATGGTAAATTCCCCCACTCTGTTGGTTCCCTATAGGTCGTGACCTATTTATGCTCTCAGTAGCACTAGGTCCTGTCCATGTGTGAGCTTTTTCAGCAAGCTCATTAAGGTACTCTATGGCCTCATCAGGATCTTTCTGTAAAAACTCACCATTGCACATCATCTCTACAAATTGGCGCTCTCTAGGTGTAAGTCCCTCATAAAAATAGCTCACTACACGCCAACTCTCATACCCATGGTGAGGGCATATACTCAATAACTCTTTAAACCTCTCCCAAGACTGATACAAAGTCTCACTATCGTTTTGTGCAAAAGTAGAAATCTGTCTTTTTAAAGCATTGGTCTTGTGTTGGGGAAAGTATTTAGTGAAGAAAATCTGGGTCATCTCATTCCACGATCCAATTGACCGTGGTCTCAATGAGTATAGCCAACTCTTAGCTCGATCCTTCAAAGAGAAAGGAAAGAACTTCAGTCTCACAATGTCTTGTGTTGCATTTTGACTATGGAAAGTCGCAACTACCTCTTCAAACTCCCTAATAGGCACATATGAATTCTCATTTTCCAAACCATTAAATGTAGGGAGTAACTGTATCACCCCCGTTTTAACATCAATTGGACGAGCATTGGGTGGAAACATGATGCATGATGGTGTGGCTGTGAGTGTAGGATGAAGGTAATCCTGAAGTGTCCTAGTGGATTGATCCTCAGATTTACTCATATGTGCAGAATTGGAAGTATTATCAAACAAAGAATTAGAAAAACAAGAAAAATTAGATTCTAAATCTGACTCTAACACAGGCCTATAAGCAAATCGGCCTAATGCGTCTCTATACCTATTATGCATGCAAGATGACAATAATAAAATAAATAAATAAAAAAAGAAATAAAATAAAATAAAATAAAATAAATAAATAAATAACTAGAAATAAAATAAATAAATAAATAATAATAATAATAATAATAATAATAATAATAATAATAATAATAATGCAGCAAGTAAAAAGAAGGGAACGAAGTTACCGCCTTTACAAACTGCTGAAAAGAAAAACTATCTACTGATTCTTCTACCGTTTCCCCGGCAACGGCGCCAAAATTTGATTATGCCCAAAGAATAACGCGGTAGTTGTAGTGTAGCTTTGGGGTGTCGATTCCATAGGGAGACTAAATTAAAAGAATAATAGACAGAATTTCTGAAACTAAAGAGAGATTAAACGATTAACGAGAAAATAAAAGTAGAAAAAGTGATTTTGAATGCAAATTAAAATTAGATAAGTTGAATAACGGATGAAAATATTCAAATTTAATGAACAGTAGAGTTTCGGGAATCCCTTGCACATATATGGTATTTTAATTATTCTTAATTCACTGATAACTCAATTGAGAAATTAAATTCCAAAAATCTCAATCGGAAGATTTAAAATTATGAACCAAAATTAAACTGAAAGTAACTCTTTGAAAAATCATTCAACACTTTTAAATCACACGAATTATTATTCACATTGAGAAAACCCAGCGACGACAATATACCCAACGAGCAATATTACAGCAAAGAATTGAATCAATATAAATAACTAATTGTTCCAAAAATAATCAAAACATTAATCCATTCAATAGAAAAAGCATGACTGAATCTATAAACAGACTGAACCCTTTAATTATTCGGAGAATAAAATCCAACACTAAATTACGAATGATCATCAAAGAATTTAATAAATAAAAATCACATACTGGAATCAAAAATAAATTAAAATAATCATCTAGTGTGCAAGTTCATCCCTAACTCTACTTAGAGATTTAGTTATCCATATACAGGACGGATAACGTAAATCTCATAGAAAAAAAACGAGCCGTGGCGTGACTACGGCTTCTTCTCTGCGCCACAACAGTGCTGTCTCTAAATTTTTTCTGTACCGTCACCCCGTCCACTCCCTCCGTTTGTCTATATATATTTTTCCTTTTATTAGCAGCCACAAGATTTTTAAATAGCAGCCCTAGCCCATCTCCAAGTCAGCCGCGCCACATGCATATTGGCAGCCGCACATGGCCCAGCCCAGTCATGTATTCTCACGCGCATGGGCAACTACACAACAGCAGCTATGGGCCCCACCGCAGCTCCATTCAACGCCTCACTAAATTCACCAAGCAGGCACAATTAAGCCCCTCTCACGTTCAGCCCACTGATGGACCCCACATCAAGCCTTTCATTATTTTTTCTCTTGTTTTGTTGCTTCAATCAAGCTGGGCTCCATGCTTCTTAGTTTTCTTCAATCAGCATCACAAACACCATGGGCTCCACTTCAATTCTTAAGCCAGCCGCACATGCAACTAAGGCCCATTAAAGCCCCTTTAATTTTTTTCCTCCAGCCGCACAAGCTTACAGCCGTAATGTTCAAGCCCATTTTTCTATTGGATAACGACTGAATCTTGACTTAGGTTCTTCACAAAAGTTGTAGCCCTGGATGAGTAGATAATTTTAGGCTCAAGAATTACCTGATTTGGACTTCGGAAGCTCAAGTTATGTCTCCTTCAAGTTGGCTGGACGGACAGGTTAATAGCAGCTTTCCAAGCCTGTCTTTGAAATAATATTTGGAGGCCCAAACGAACTCCGATTTTTGCAAATCAGACCTTTTTGAAAAGCCCAAGATGTCCTCTAAATATTTCATGAAGACTGGTTTCTCATTCTGAAATTCTAGCACCATCCAAATCTCAATTGAAACTCAATAGTCGAATCTGCCAAAAAACTAAAAATTATTCCAAAAATATTAACTGTAAAGCGCAATTGCAAACTATCTCTTGCCAACAAAAAAAATGCAATATTTGAGATTTGAAATATTATAAAATAATGCTCAAATATATCTCACTGTAAATAGAAATTAAATTTAATAAAATCAATTGAAACCCAACATTTCTATTCATATTTCTAGCAATTTTAATCAAATAATGGGACATTTAGAGTGCACTTTTGCGCACTCATCAAAAGGCATATTCCTTGTTATATTCATGACCCATGTTATAGGAATGTGTAATTAATATTGTTTGTGCTCTAAAATCCCTTCTCATATGGGTACAAACCTTTTATTCCATCATTCTTGCCTATATGAGAAATTATGTGCCTATCATATGTTTGTTCAAATGCCAAAAAAGGGTTTATTCGGGGCTATGTTGGATTTTGTGACATGAATTGCTTGCATTAGGTTATTATATTGTGAATACATCATTGTCTCCTTGGAATATTCATCATTGGTTGAGAATGGAGTTAAGGTTTATGAAGGTTGTAAACTATTGAGTGATTGAGAGTTGTTGAAACTGCACTCATTACTTAGGATTTGCGATGGGGATTGTGTCTCCTTTGGGTTTCAAATTGTAAACATGTACAGATGGTAGTACATTGTCAACGAGTCAACAGCACAAAAAGTACCTAGGTTTATTCGAGGGACTGTCACAGCCCTAACCCGTAGGGCCAGACTAAAGGATCGTTGGACCCCGATAAGGTAGGTAATAGGACTAACCATCCTAGTTAAGTGTATAAAAATAGACTTTTTTTAAAAAAATGATTTAGTTCCTTTAATTATTTTTGGTTCTATTCCCTGGTTAGACTTGTTCAAGTCCCATAACGGGATTAAATGAAATTGATTGCATTCAAGGGCACTATACCAATCATCCAACAACATGGTACAATATGATAACGTCCAAAGCTGACTCTATAGTCCAATATATATATATATATATATATATATATATATATATATATATACATTCCATATACATGAATTTCAAAGAATGGTACATGCACCCTTAATAAAGATAAAAGAATAAATACAATTATGTAATTAAATGTTATACTGACTTCAGTTCATCTTGTACTGCTCCTATAGCTATCTTCCATCAAGTTAATACACGTCATTCCCATGAACAGTAGAGGTGAGCCATAACGCTCAGTAGGGTTTCCCAAAACACACAAGCAAGCATCATGCCAAAAACTAATGCAAGTTCGAAGAGGACACACCCTATAGTTCAATATGCATCACAAGCATACCATATCATCATATCTCAAACACAAGCATAAGTATAAGTATCAAAAGGACATCGCACCACTACATATGGTTTGATAACAATAGTCAAGTAGTCGGCATATAGAGGGTCGGGATAATTTCACAAAGCACCTCTATTTCTTATTTTAATGCCACAAAAACAATGTATATAAACATACAACCAATCACAAGATGTAAGTACAAGCTTACCCACCCCACAAAGCACCTCCATTTCCTATTTTAATGCCACAAGAACAATGAATATTGTAAAGATCTAAAAAATCAAGGTAAATTTTTTGTTTTTGCCAGTAAGGCACTATTCATGCGCTATTTGCTAGTAGGGCACTATACATGCATCATTTAGGCATAAGTCATGTTTAGAAGCATAATTTGAGTATGCCATAGAAGCGAAACATTCTTAGAATGTTACAATACACCTCTTGTGAGAGTTTGAGCCTAGTCGGAAATAGTTTGAAAAATTGGACCAAAAGGGCATCCCGAGTGGACCTAGCCGAATCTGCCCACAAGTGAAAATAAAATTTTTGGAAAATTTTCATTTAAAATAATTTTAAGAACTTTGGCTAAAGCAAAATGTTGAATTGAGGCGTTTTGGGACGAGTTATAGTGTAACGGGGTCTCGAACTCATTAAGGGCAAAAGGGTCATTTTACCCCTTGGCCCCTTTACTATAAATAGGACCCCTTAGTGTTAAGTTTCTCAAAATTGGTCTGAGAAAAACGCAGCAGCTCGTTCATGGAGAGAAAAGTGAAGAAAACCTAGGTTTCTCCAACTTTTAAGCCTCCAAAACTCACTTCTAGACTTGAATTTTCACAAGACTTCCTTCTAGGAAGTTGTTCCCCACATCAAGGGCTACATTCTCACCAATTGGTTCAGCTACACAGTGGAACAACTCCCTAGGGCTGAGAAAAACCCTTTTAGGTATGATATTTTGCTAAGTTAGGAATAGAGTTAAGTTTCTTTACATTTTTATAAGTTGATTGAGTGATTTATATGTTTACTTGCTATTAGAAAGTCACTTAGGATGTAGTTACTTTGAAAACCTAGAGTTGGTAGTTTGTGTATTTGTGTGTTCTTTGAGTTCTTTGAGAATTTGTCAAAATGATGAAGATGTAACTTGAATATATGTTTAATTCATTGCATTGTGGCTTTGTTCATGTGGATGAAGTCATGTGTTTTGAAAGATATGGTTTGATTAATGCATTGATGCTTTGTGTAATTATGTATTCCTTGAGGATTGGTAAGGTAGTGAACCTGAGCATGGGTATATGGTTAATTGATTGTATTATAGCATGTATTCATGTGGAAGAAGTTTTGTGATTTGGAAGTGATAGTTTACTTTATGTATGATATATGATTTAAGGCGTATTCCATGTATTTGATAAAATGTCTCATTGAACTTGCATAGAAAAATCAAGGCATTTTGGCATACTTGAATTTTTGGTAACATGGCATGGGTTGAACACTTTGTTGCTATGCATTATAAGGGTATAGATCTTAAGGTGAAAAACCCAAAATCTGGCCAATGACAGTACTTGTGGGCTAACGGGGGCGGACCGTGAAGCAAGACATACGACAGTACTCACGGGCTAACAAGGAAGGACCGTGAAACGAGACATGGGTGTGGCATGGATTTGCATGTGTGTGTCATGCATATTGCCATTGCATAGCATTGAGGGATTGGAGGGTTATAGCTTATAAAATGTATACTTGCACATGTCACGTCTTAACTTTGTTCCTTGCATTAGCATTATGTCATTCCAACAGTTGTGCTGACCCTTCATGGGATATCATATTACAGATGAGGCTCCCGATACTTGAGACTTGATGAAGTCTTGAAGGATGGAGAGGAAGTAAACTATGAAGGACGTTTGGCCCTTGGGGCACACTTTTGTATGTATGAAGGCATCAGCCCTAAGACATGTATATCTACTTGTAGAAATCTTGTATAGTATGAAAACAATAGGCAAGGCCCTAAAATTGTAATGAACATGAAGTTTGTAACATTTAAGTTTAAAGTATATATGTATGTATGGTGGATTGTGTGTATAAAGTAATGTATAAATGTTTAGTTAAATTAAAGGATGCATTTAGGTTGCTAGTTGAGAAATTATGGATTGTGTTGTGGAATATTAGGTGGAAAAGGCTTAGAAAATAAAAGAAACCATGCTAAAATTTTGTGAAACTAAAAGGTTAGTTAGGCGTGTAAAACACTCTAAATATAGGTGAAAAAAGTGTCAAAAAGTGGGGGTTAAAAACCTTAAAGAAATAGGCTAAAATGGGGAAAAAAAAGTAGCTTGCAACACTTTGGGAAAGAATTTGGAAAACAGAGAAAATCAGTTGCTAGACAGAGAAATTCAGTCGCAGTCGAAACACTGTTGCTACAGTGAACCTGCAGGAAAACAGCCCATGCCCTACCGCGCACGCGCCTGCTACGCCTGCGCTCCATTGCGCCCTGCGCGTGCCTGCTGCCCACCAGCCATGGACATCCAGCCCCTTGCCTTTTTACACCAGCCCTTGGCCACCCTTTTTGGGCCATGTTTGGCCACCCTTTTAGGCCATGTTTGGTCACTTCTTTAGATAAATTTTGGTAGACTTTTTGACCTATTCTTGGCCTATGTCTTATGGCATTTGGGGCCCATTTGGGTCATTGCTCCAAGGCATAGTCAGAGACATTTTGGGGCTATCTTGGAGGCCACTCATGAACATTACTTAGACTAATTTTGAATATTGGTTGGGAAAAATATTTGATTGGCATTTGAAACCCATTTTGGGTAAGTCTAGTAGCAAGTTTTCATTTTTAATTTTAGGGAAACATGGGGGAATGAACTTGTAATCAACTAAATCCATTTAATTGCCTTTTGTTTATTTTTCTTAATTCATTTCACTCACTCCCCGAGTTTATGAAAATTCGGGGCATGACATATATAAACATACATCCAATCACAGGATGTAAGTACAAGCTTACCAACCCCATAAAGCACCTTCATTTCCTGTTCAAAGCCACAAGAACAATGTATGCATTCACAGCTAAGCAACCATTTATAAGTACTATAGTATCACAAACTAACAGTATACAAACCATCAATAATCATAAGGAAACATCACATGAGTGCCAAGGAAAGTAATCTCAAATAATTCAATCCATAGCAAAAAGGGATAAAACCTTATTCATCTCATTCCATTCTCTCAATAATCTCAATCTCATCACTATCAATACCCTCTCAGATCTCACACGACTCAAATATGTTCAATAAGGTGTATATTAACATCATTCATATCCACAACAATACTAACACCCATAAGAGAGGATATATGATTTAACAAATAGATACAGGAGTAACAATCATCATATATCCATGATAAAATTAGAAATGACAGTTAGTATCAATCATAATTGTCACGCCCCGAATTCTCATAAACTCGGGGAGTGAGTGAAATAAGAAAAATAAATGAAAGGTAATTAAGTAGACTTAGTTGATTATTCATTTATTTTCCCATGTTTTCCCACGATTTGAAAATGAAAACTTGTTATTAGACTTAACCAAAATGGTCTTCCAATGTCAATCAAATACCTCTCCCAATCTATATTCAACATTAGTCTAAATCATGTTAAAAAAATGGCCTCCAAAATGGCCCCAAAATGTTTATAAATATACCTTGGAACAATGGCCCAAATGGTTCCCAAGTGCCCTAAAACATAGGCCAAGAATGGCCAAACATGGCCTAAAAGAGTGGCCAAACATGGCCCAAAAGAGTGACCAAAAATGGTCCAAAAGGGTGGTCAAACATGGCCCAACGACTGGCCAAACATGGACCAATAGGGTGCCCAAACATGGCCCAAAAGGATATCCAAACATGGCTTAAAAGGGTAGCCATGAGCTGGTGTCAAAGGGTGTCAGGGCTGGGCGTGCATGGGGGCACGCAGGGCACGCGCGCGCGGGTGAGGCAGGCATGGGCACATGGCAAACGCGTGGACGCACAACAGGCGAGCCCGAGCGAGCACGTAGGGGTGCGCGATTGGGCGTGGCACGGGCTATCTTGGGCTACTAGTTTACTATTCACAACTATAGTAAACCAGTAGCTAAGATGCTATAATACCAAATTTTCCAACCTTAGCCAAAAAATTTTGATTTTGATATTTTTATACAAATTTCAATTTATTTCATCACCAAACTTGGTGTGGGGCCCTATAACATGTAAAATGACCATTTTACCCTTTTTTCCCTTATTTTTTGACCTTAAGTAATTTTTTGGCTAATTGGTCTCTATTTCCATTTCCTTACCTTTCTTTTTCTTCTTAAGTCATTTATTTCCCTACTTAGAAAATATAGGCATGCTCTCCCGCTCCACTCAATCTAGTTGCTATATTTTGAAAAATTTCACCGTAGTTTCCTTTATTTTCTAAACTTTTTTCACCTAATATTTCTCAACACAATCCATCACTATGAAATTAACTACAAGAATACCCCCCTTACTCAACAAAGCATTCATACATCATTTTAAACATACAATCCATCATATATACACATATACTTGAAATCAAAATGTTACACACTTCATGCTCATGACATACACATTTCTTAGGGCTTATGCCCTCATACATACAAGAATATGCCCCAAGGGCCAAATGTCCTTCATAGTCCACTTCCCCTCCGTCCTTCAAGACTTCATCAAGTCTCAAGTGCCGGAAGCCTCATCTGTAATATGATATCCCATAAAGGGTCAGCACAACTGCTGGCATGACTTAGTTCTAATGTAAAGAACAAAGTCAAGGCATGGCATGTGCAAGTGTACATTTATAAGCTATATGCCTTTTAATTCATCAATGCAATACAATGGCAATATGCATGACACACCTACCACCATGTCTCATTTTACAGATTGCTCTCGTTGGATCAGCGAGTACCATTCACTACAAAAAATTATATTTTTTGCGACGCACCTTATTTGCGATGACAAAAAGCGTCACAAAAAGACACTATTAGCAACGCATATAACGTGCGTCGCTAAAAAGCAAGAAAAAGGCCTTTCTCGCAAACAAAAAATAAGCGGAACCTTTTGGCGACGGGCATGTCTTTATTAGCGACGCACGGGTGAGCGTCGCTAATAGTTTGATTAGGAGAATGACATCGTATTAGGAGTTTGTTGCGACACACAGGGACTTTTTAGCGACGCTCACTGTGCGTTGCTGAAAAGTCTCCCATTTATAACACAGCCACGACCCCTGGTTTCTTCTTCTTCTCTCTATTTTGATCCCTAATTTTTCTCCCTTTAGATCTGTCACTCTCACTCCCCAAGCACGGTTCCGACGGCAGCAAACGGCACGTTTGGCTACAGCGACGAACAGCCCAATCGGCGACGGTGACTTTTCACTCAACACGGTAACTCTCTTTCTCTCTGTCTCTTTGTCTCTCTCTTGATTCACAGTATTTAGTTAGAGCAATGATTCATGGGTTACTTTTTGTATTTTTTACAAATCTTGCATGATTGGCTCAGTTTTTGCTAACGATTAGGTTTGTAGACTCGTAGTCATTTGGATACTATTTTAGTTCTTAATCCTATATTTTTCGTTGTTAGTTATTCCACTGTGTGTTTCGTTAGTATCAAAATTTTTAAACTTCTATTGTATTTAGCAAATTTTTTTATTTGATTTTTCTTCCTATTGCATAAGCATTCTGAGGGTGTTAATCGCCAGGTGTTTTGAGAGCAGCAATGGAGCAGATTTTTTATTGTGTTTGTGTGTTTTGAGAGCAGCAATGGGCTATTATTTGGGGAATTAATTGAGCAGATTTTGGACTACTACTTTGGACATTTAGGAGCAGATCTTGTGGTGTATATTTGTGTTTTGTGAGCGGCAAGTGGCTGCTATTTGGGGGACTTATTGGGCATGTCTTTTTTAGCTTATTGTTTGGGGCATTGTGGGAGCAAATTTAGTGTTTTGTGTATGTGTTTTCTAAGTTGCAAGTGGCTACTGTTTGGTGTTATTTCAGAGGGTAATTTGGTAGAGTTCAATGAGATGTTAGGTAGTTTTCTAATGGGCTATATTTGGCATTAAAGTCACAATGGTTAAGGGTAATACAAGAATGTAAGACTAGATTAAATTTGGTTACATGTTTAGGTTTTCTTATAAAGTGATATTACAACAACACATATTATGAAAGACACAAATAGTGTCTTCTTATAGTTGGGCGATGACTAGGATTAGGATTTTGTCCTGATTGGTGGGTATTATATACTTGTCATTTGATTCTTATGGTGTGATTGTCATTATTACTCGGGTGTTTTACCATTAGCTATAAATCTAGGAGTAAAATATTAATTATTTAAAATTTTTGGGGGATCATGATCACTCTAGCCCAACCTTAGAGCCGCCTCTACTTATACATTAAAAAGGCCAAAGTATGCAATTAATTCATGAATTTTTGTAGTTTGGACAATGAAAGGACTTCTAATTCTCTTCTCTGTTTTGACTGACATACTTGCCAACTAGGTGAGAATATGTCTTCTTCTCGGATGGAAAGGAAGCTTCCCATTTCCAGGCATTTCTTCAATGTCATGATGCCTGGTTTCCTTACAAAACTTATATGTCCTCTCTCTCTCTCTCTATATATATATATATATATGTATATCTGTGTTTGTGTGTGTGTGTGGTTAGTCCAAGTGTCTTTTCTCTTCTTAATATAGCAACATTTCATAGTGACTCAATCACTCTAATAAATTTTTCTGAATTTTAAATTTGCACAGTGCATTCCACCGGCTTTCTGTGGACAATTAGGTGAATTAAAATCGGAAGAAGCAATTCTAACAAGTTGTAAAGGGCCATGGAATGTTAAAATTGGTAAATGTGGCAAAGGATTTATTTATTTCCGAGAAGGTTGGGATAATTTTGTGCAACACCATGGCCTCTGTCTTAGAGATTTTGCAGTATTTGAGCATATAGGAGACATGCATTTTAATGTGTGTGTGTTTGATTCAAGTGCTTGCCAGAAAGAGTTTCCACTGCAATTAGCTCATGAGATAAAAAGGGAACCCCATGTAGCGCATGAGATCTAGGAAGCTACATCTTCTATTACAGAAGGTATTCCACATGCAACACTTCACATTGTATTCCTCTTTTATATAAATATTATATGCTGCACCATCTATTACACACACACACACACACAAACACAAATATACATACACCTCCCAAATACTTACAAAATCATTTAATAAATAGAGGGATAACCATGGTTTGTGTTTTTTTAATGAGAAGATCAACAAATGGTTTGGTGAGAGACATTATATAATATATTGATGTGTGGATATAGCATGCTCAATGAAAGAATGATTAAAGAGAAAATTAAAGGTTTAAACTTTGGTGGTCCTACCCTTGATACTATGTTTTAGGAGCTTTTATTATTGTCCAAATCCTTGTAAGACCTTCTCTCTCTCTCACACACACACACACATACACAATCTATATACATATATATAAGCCCTCTTTAGATTTAGGGCATGTTTCTTTTGTGGCCTTCTCTCAAAAAAGTGACTTCGTTGAGTTGAAATTGTGAAATTCATTTTTTGGTACTCTTTTTTAAGAGGAGGAAAAGTGATTAATGATTGGAGTTGTGGACTTGAGAAATGTGAGGAAATTAGTCTTCATTTGGTGGGGTTGACATGGATAATTGACTTATGGCGTGGTGAAATATTCCTTTAGTCTACATAGGGTCCCACTTTTCTTTAACATATATTTTTTTTAAGACATTGAATGAAATATGAGTCATTTTGGGATTTTGACGGACCAAAATGCCGGATATCAGCCTACTGACCCTGAAACCCCATTACGCACCTCACAAATGATAAAATAGACTTGCACGAACTTACTACACTCGGTTCGGATTAGTGGTTTGCAACTAATGCAAGTTTCTACTCCAAAAAGGCCTATTTTAGGGTTTTGACGGACCAAAATTCTAGATATCAGCCTACCGACCCTAAACCCTATCACACACCTCACAAATGATAAAATAGACTTGCACGAACTTACGACACTCGGTTCGTATCACCAATTTGAAACTTATGCAAGTTTCTGCTCCAAAAAGGCCCATTTTGCGGTTTTGACGGACCAAAATGTTGGATATCGGCCTACCGACCCTGAAACCCCATCACACACCTCGAAAATGATAAAATAGACTTGCACGAACTTACTACACTCGGTTCGAATTAGTGGTTTGCAACTTATGCAAGTTTCTGCTCCAAAAAGGCCCATTTTGGGGTTTTAACGGACCAAAATGACGGATATCGGCCTACCGACCCTGAAACCCCATCACACACCTCAAAAATGATAAAATAGACTTGCACGAACTTACTACACTCGTTTTGGATTAGTGGTTCACAACTAATGCAAGGTTTTGCTCCAAAAAGGTCCATTTTGGGGTTTTGACGGACCAAAATTCTGGATATCAACCTACCGACCCCTAAACCCTATCACACACCTCACAAATGATAAAATATACTTACACAAACTTACGACACTCGGTTTGGATCACCGGTTTGAAACTTATGTAAGTTTCTGCTCCAAAAAGGCCCATTTTGGGGTTTTGATGGTCCAAAATGCCGGATATTGGCCTACAAACCCCTAAACCCTATCACACACCTCACAAATGATAAATAGACTTGCACGAACTTACGACACCCGGTTCGAATCACCGGTTTGAAACTTATGCTAGTTTCTGCTCCAAAAAGGACCATTTTGGGGTTTTGACGAACCAAAATGCCGGATATCGGCCTACCAACCCTGAAACCCCATCACACACCTCGAAAATGATAAATTAGACTTGCACGAACTTACTACACTCATTTCGGATTAGTGGCTTGCAACTTATGCAAGTTTCTGTTCCAAAAAGGCCTATTTTGGGGTTTTGACGGATCAAATTTCTGGATATCGGCCTACCGACCCCTAAACCCTATCACACACCTCAAAAATGATAAAATAAACTTGCACGAACTTATGACACTCAGTTCGGATCACCGGTTTGAAACTTATGCAAGTTTCTGCTCCAAAAAGGCCCATTTTGGGGTTTTAACGGACCAAAATGCCAAATATCAACCTACCGACTCCTAAACCCTATCACAGACCTCAAAAATGATAAAATACACTTGCACAAACTTACAACACTCGGTTCGGTCACCAGTTTGAAACTTATGCAAGTTTCTGCTCCAAAAGACCCATTTTGGGGTTTTGACGGACCAAATGCCAAATATAGGCCTACCGACCCCGAAACCCTATCACACACGTCACAAATGATAAAATAGACTTGCATGAACTTACTACACTCGGTTCGGATTAGTAGTTTGCAACTTATGCTACTTTTTGTCATTCTTACTATTTATACATGAAAAAAAATAATATATTCACTTTCATATATATTTAATAAGTGTTCTAATATATATCATTTGATCTTTATTGCAGATTAATTGGGATTATTGCGCCGTCGTCTTTCTATTTTGCATCGGGACTTATTATTTTTATTTTTATTTTTTTCTTTTCATGGACATCTATAATTACATTTTTTGAGACAATTTTTAATATTTTTGTACTTATTGTTAACTTGAACTTTTATAAATGTAAGTAATTAGAATAATATATATATATATATATGAATCTATTTTTCTTTTAATATATTGATTTTAGAATGTTTAGATTTTATTATATATCAGGATGATTGATACATGTTTAAACAAGAATAAAACAAATAATTCAGGTTAAAAAAGGGGCCCAAAAAAAAAACACAACTTTTAGCAATGCACACACAGGCGTTGCTAAAAGGGAAGCAACCATTTTTAGCGACGCTTTACATTCGCCACTAAACCAAGCCAATCAACCATTAGCGACGCATATTGAACGGTGCTAAAGGGCCCTATTAGCGACGCCCATTACTTCCGTGGCCAATATTAGCGAAGCTATTTTATGATTATTAACGACGTTCAGTGTTCATCGCTAATATGTAGTTTTAGCCATGCATACATGGGTAAGCGTCGCTAATACTATTAGCGACACCTCTTTTAGCGACGCAGGTGGCGACGCTCATCTGTGCGTCGCAAAAACGCATTAGCGACCCTCTTTGTTACTATTAGCGATGCTTGAGTGCGTCGCTAATAGCCCCTTTTCATGTAGTGAATACTTGTTTCACGGATCGTTCCCGTTGGATAAGTAGGCCCTAATGCAATGCCCAATTTTGGGTTTTTCACCACAGGATCTACACCCTCATAATGCATAGCACCAAGTGCTCAACCCACACTATGTTCTCAAAGAATCACAATATGCCAATATGCCTTGATTTTTTTATGCAATTTCAATGAGGAATTTTATCAAATACATGGTATACACCTTAAATCATGCATCACCCATAAAGTAAATTCTAACTTTCAAACCACACAACTTTTTCCTCGTGGAAATATGCTATATACAATCAATTTAAACACATGTTCATGTTACATGTTCACTATATTACCAATTCTCAAAGAACACATAATTGCATAAAGCATCAATGCATTAAACAACCATATCTTCCAAAAAACAAGGTCTATTCACATGAATATAAGCCACAATGTAATGAATCAAACATATATTTAAGTTATGTGTTCATCATTTTGACAAATTCTCAAAGAACATACAAGTATATAAATTACCAACTTTAAGTTTTTCAAAGCAACTACATCCTAAGTGACTTTCTAATAACAAGTAAACATATAAATCACTCAATTAACAAATAAAACACTCTTAAACTTAACCCTATTCTTTACTTAGCAAGATATTATACCTGAAAGAGTTTTTCTCAACCCTAGGGAGTTGTGTCTGTTGTGCAGCCAAACCAATCGATGAGAATGTAGCCTTGACATAAGGAACAACTTCCTAGAATGAAGTCTTGTGAAAATCCAAGCCTAGAAGTGAGGTTTGAAGGCTTGAAAGTTGGAGAAACCTAGGTTTTCTTCACTTTTCTCTCCATGAACGAGCTGCTGCGTTTTTCTCAGACCAATTCTGAGAAATTTAATACTAAGGGGTCCTATAAAGTAAAAGGGCCAAGGGGTAAATGATCATTTTGCCCTTAATTAGTTCAAGACCCCGTTACACTACAACCCATCCCGAAATGCCTCGATTTGACATTCTGCTTTACCTAAAGTTTTTAAAATTATTTTAAATAAAAATTTTTCAAAAATTTTATTTTCTCTTGTGGGTTGTTTCGGCCGGGTCCACCCGGGATGCCCTTTTGGTCCAATATCTCAAACTATCTTTGATTAGGCTCAAATTCTCACAAGAGGTGTATTGTAACATTCTAAGCATGTTTCTCTTCTATGGCAAACTCAAATTATGCTTCTAAACATGACTTATGCCTAAATGATGCATGTATAATGCCCGACCGACAAATAATGCATGAATAGTGCCTTAACAGTAAAAACGAAAAATTTACCTTGATTTTTTAGATCTTTACAATATACATTGTTCTTGTGGAATTAAAATAAAAAATGGAAGTGCTTTGTGAGATGGGTAAGCTTGTACTTATATCTTGTGATTGGTTGTATGTTTATATACATTGTCTTGTGGCATTAAAATAAGAAATAGAGGCGTTTTGTGAAATTGTCCCAACCCTCCAAATGCCGACTACTAGGCTATTTGACATTTTGCTTTAGCCAAAGTTCTTAAAATTATTTTAAATGAAAATTTTTCAAAAAATTTATTTCTCCTGCAAACGAGTTTGGCCGGGTCCACCCGGGCTACCCGGGATGCCCTTTATGGTCTATTTTTTAAACTGTCTCTGATTAGGCTTAAATTCTCACAAGAGGTGTATTGTAACATTCTAAGCATATTTCTCTTCTATGGCATACTCAAATTATGCTTCTAAACATAATTTATGCCTAAATGATGCATGTGTAGTGCCCTACCAACAAATAGTACATGAATAGTGTCCTACCGGCAAAACGAAAAATTTACCCTAATTTTTTAGGTCTTTACATCCTTGCCCCCTTAAAGAAATTTTGTCCCAAAATTTAGAAATGTACCTCTTCGACAAAAATTAGAAAAAGTAATACAAAACGTGTTGTAACATGGAGACGTGCAGCCTTACTTATGGATCTTTCACCTTTCCCTTCCTTAGGCGATGTTGGATGCATTAACCTCTCCCATTACCCTCTCCCCCAAAGGGACCTCGTCCTCCCGGGTGGGCGTGCAGTGGCTTGTAGACATCCCCACACTCCCTGCTAGGGTCCTATTCCGATACCATTTGTTACGGTCCACTCCACATGGCATAATGTATAATGAAATCCTCAAACATGATGGCCTATCAATGCCAATTTTTCCAAATCCATCCAAGCATCATGACCCACCTCAATAATGCAACATAATTAAAATATAAAATTCTTAATACCCACAAGGATACCTCAAAGTCTCTCAACATATGTGATGACTATCTAACTAACCACAAATTAAGATATGCGATCATCTAATTAATCTATCATAATGTCATCAATACATCACTTGCACCTCAATGTAATTTAATAATCCAATATTCTCCAAGTACTATAATTATCCACAAGACATCAACAACATAATTTTAAAGTAAAGTCATCATCATCTACCTTAGTCTATATATGTAATCGAGACTAAACATCAAGCATTAATAAAGATTAGTCTATTAATTTCAATCATATATATATCAATTGGATATCCGAACATAGACAATGTAGTCTATGTATTCCAAATATGAGACCTAAGGCAATATATCAAGGTTTAAAAAATAAAAAATAATACATTAGAGAAAGTAAAAAAAAATATCCCAATTTCATCTAAGGTTATTCTAACTCATCATCATTCTAGTCAATATATTAAATAAAGTCTCAAAACAATTAAGATTCTTAATGAAAATCTTTACCAATTTAACTATGAATATATAAATCTATACACACATGTATCAAAACACACATACATACAAACATGGTTAAGCATACCCTCATACATGCATTTATATTAATCCAGTCTGTATAGATATCATAGTCGTAATACTGTAACCTAAAAATATTGGGTACTAATCTAGCATAGATATATAGAATCTACAAGTAACATTCAACAGCTAGCACGTAGCCTACCATATAAACACTTAAGTATAGGATCCATCCTAAGAATATACCTATACATAAATAAGCATACAACTTATCATATAGTTAACTAGGCACACATCCAATCCTATGGATATCCAGCCTTATAGCCTATCTTATAGATAACTAAGCATATAGCCTATCTCATAATTCATTAGGTCTATTTCATAGATATAAGCATCTAGCCACAGTTGATCAATAATTAAGCATACCACACACCCCCGAAAAATCAAGAAAATAAGCACATTGTACAATTATACATGTTAAAGTAACAAGCACACACATAATCATGTAATCCAAACCAGCCCAATTAACTTAAGGTCTAACCTCTCCCAACTCACAATAGAGTCAATCCTAGAAAGATCCGCAGACACCCGACTACCTGATACAACATGGCCTAGAAATTGTACCTCTTGAAACCAAAACTCACATTTCGAGAACTTAGCAAACAAACGATGCTCTCTCAAAATTTGTAATACAGTCTGTAAGTGAAAAGTATGCTCATACTCAGAAGGTGAATAAATCAAAATGTCATCAACAAAGACCACTACAAACTAATCTAAATAAGGACCAAAGATACGATGCATCAAGTCTATGAATGTCGTCGAGGCATTCGTCACATCGAATGGCATAACTACAAACTCATAATGACCATAACAAGTGCAAAATGTTGTCTTCGCCACATCCTCCTCCCTTACTCTCAACTGATGATACCCTGATCGAAGATCGATCTTTGAGAAACATCTCGAACCCCTAAGCTGATCAAACAAGTCATCTATCCTCGGTAACGAGTACTTATTCTTGATAGTAACCCAGTTCAGTCTCCTATAATCCATACACAAACATAATGTCCCATCCTTCTTCTTTGCGAACAATGCCGAAGCACCCCACGACGAAGTACTAGGATGATTAAAACCCTTACCCTGTAAATCAGTCAACTATTCCTTCAGCTCCCTCAACTCGGCTGGAGCCATACGGTAAGTTGGAATAGAAATAGGCACAGTGCCTGAGATAAGCTCTATCATGAACTCTATCTCTCGTCTCGGCGGTAGACTAGTCAAGTCATCTGGAAAAACATCTGAAAACTTATCCACTATTGGCGGTAATACACTCTCTGTAGTTCCACTCCCATCTGCTATCAAACTAGCCAACAAATAGGTATGGCCTTCCCAACTCCTCGAGTCATACAAGGGTAGAACTAAGAAATTCCCACGATCCCCCGTGAAATAAAAACTATCTCCCTCAAAAGTACACACAGTCACTCTCCCCCTGTAGCAGTCTATACTCGTCTGAAAAGCAAACAACTAATCTATCCCCAATATAATATCAAAGCCAGACATGTCAAGTAGAATGAAGTCAAAAATAAGGATGCGATCAGCTATCTCTATCGAGTAATCTCTACAAATCCTCGTCAGTGTCACGCTACCCCCAATTGGTGTGTCAACATGCAATGATGGATCTAGTTCGTCTATTTCTAACACTAAGCAACAAATATAATATGTTATGACACATTTGCTTAATCAACACTTATATAACTCATGTCAACCATCCCCACCCATTGTTTACAATAAACAAATAACACCGAGTTCTAACACAGCCTTTCGCAAGAAAAAATTTATTTAAGCAATACAATATACATATACTCCAGTTATGCTAATGTTCAACTAGTCCAACTAACCTAAGGTCTAAACCCCATCCACTGTTCCAAGACATTAGATCCTAGATCTTACGTCAATTGGGGTTACCAAGGTTGATAGAGGTTTGAGAACTAAAGTTCTCCCTCTCCCTCGACCTACTTTATCCCAACCCCGTGTTTTGGATGGCATCCTATAGTAGGAGAGCATTATTTAGAAATTTAAATTTTACTCATCTAATGTATTCTACATCCCATGGCATTTTCCCATAATGCTACATGATATTATGAAGGCAAACAAGCATCAATCTATCATGTATGTAAACATATACTAAGTTATCACATACAATCATATCAATACACACATTAACTATATCATGCACCACACTGCATCAAATCATGCATCATAGTATAGCATTAACTAACACATAATCACAACATGTGATGCTTCAAGTATAAATAACCACATAACACACAAGGTCCTACCTCATACCACCGACAGTTCACACTAAGTCACATGTTCTCCTCTAGGTGCCCATAATGTTCAACAACACCCTATCACCGCCAGGTACTTTCAAACTAGATCTCTAATACCAAGTTGTCAGAGTCTACACATTACACAATATTTATAAAAAAATTTCAAATCATGCATCGTGGTCCTATTGTGTTCAACAATACCCCACGGTCTCTGAGTATTCGAACTTAAGCTCTGATACCACGTTGTCACGCCCCGAATTCTCATAAACCCGGGGAGTGAGTGAAATGAAATAAGAAAAATAAATGAAAGGTAATTAAATAGACTTAGTTGATTATTCATTTATTTCCCCATGTTTCCCCAAGATTTGAAAATAAAAACTTGCTATTAGACTTAACCAAAATGGTCTTCTAATGTCAATCAAATATCTCTCCCAATCTATATTCAACATTAGTCTAAGTCAAGTTCAAAAATAGCCTCCAAAGTGGCCCCAAAATGTCTATAAATATACCTTGGAACAATAGCCCAAATGGTTCCCAAGTGCCCTAAAACATAGGCCAAGAATAGGTTAAAAATTTCACTTAAGGTAGTCTAAGGAAGTGGCCAAACATGGCCCATAAGAATGACCAAACATGGCCCAATAAGGTGGCCAAACATGGCCCATAAGAATGACCAAACATAGCCCAATAGAGTGACCAAAAATGGTCCAAAAGGGTGGTCAAACATGGCTCAAGGATTGGCCAAAAATGACCCAATAGGGTGCCCAAACATGGCCCAAAAGGGTAGCCAAACATGGCTCAAAAGGGTGGCTATGGGCTGGTGTCAAAGGGGGTGTCAGGGCTGGGCCTGCATGGGGAAGCGCAGGCACGCGCATGGGTGAGCAGGGCACGCGCGGGTAGGCAGGGCAAGCATGGGCGCGTGGCACGCAGGCTAGGCAAGCAAGGGCGGGCAGCTCGCGGCAAGTAAGGGGGCGCGCACGCGGGGGGCGCTGCTGGGCGTGGCAAGGGCTGTCCTAGGCTACTGGTTTACTATTCATAGCTACAATAAACCAGTAGCTAAAATGCTACAGTACCAAATTTTTCAACCTTGGCCAAAAATCTTGATTTTAATATTTTTATACCCATTTCAATTTATTTCATCACCAAACTTAGTGTGAGGCCCTATAACATGTAAAATGACCATTTTACCCTTTTTCCCTTATTTTTCGACCTTAAGTAATTTTTTGGACTAATTGGTCCCTATTTCCATTTCCTTACCTTTCTTTTTCTTCTTAAGTCATTTACTTTCCTACATAAAAAATATAGGCATGCTCTCCAGCTCCACTCAATCTAGTTGCTATATTTTGAAAAATTTCACCATAGTTTCCTTTGTTTTCTAAGCTTTTTTCACCTAATATTTCTCAACAGAATCCATCATTATGAAATTAACTACAAGAATATCTCCCCTTACTCAACAAAGCATTCATACATCATTTTAAACATACAATCCATCATATATACGCATATACTTGAACTCAAATTGTTACACACTTCATGCTCATTACAATTTAAGGCCTTGCCCATTATTTTCATACTATACAAGATTTTTATAAGTAAATACACATGTCTTAGGGCTTATGCCCTCATACATACAAAAATATGCCCCAAGGGCCAAATGTCCTTCATAGTCCATTTCTCCTCCGTCCTTCAAGACTTCATCAAGTCTTAAGTACTAGGAGTCTCATCTGTAATATGATATCCCATAAAAGGTCAGCACAACCGCTGGCATGACATAGTGTTAATGCAAAGAATAAAGTTAAGGTATGGCATGTGCAAGTGTACATTTATAAGCTATATGCCTTTCAATTCATCAATGCAATGCAATGGCAATATGCGTGACACACCCATGCAACTCTATGCCATCATGTCTCATTTTACGGATCGCTCCCGTTGGATCAGTGAGTACCAATACCTATTTCACAGATCGTTCCCGTTGGATAAGCAGCCACCAATGCAATGGCCAATTTTAGGTTTTTCACCACAGGATCTATACCTTCATAATGTATAGCACCAAGTGCTAAACCCACACTATATTCTCAAAGAATCACAATATGCCAATATGCCTTAATTTTTCTATGCAATTTTAATGAGGAATTTTATCAAATACATAGAATACACCTTAAATCGTGCATCATCCATAAAGTAAATTCTAACTTTCAAACCACACTTCTTCCTCGTGGACATATGCTATATACAATCAATTTAAACACATGTTCATGTTACTTGTTCACTATATTACAAATTCTCATAGAACACATAATTATACAAAGCATCAATGCATTAAACAACCATATCTTCCAAAAAAAACAAGGTCTATTCACATAAATATAAGCCACAATGTAATGAATCAAACATATATTCAAGTTATATGTTCATCATTTTGATAAATTCTCAAAGAACTCAAAGAACACACAAGTATACAAATTACCAACTCTAGGTTTTTCAAAGAAACTACATCCTAAGTGACTTTCTAATAACAAGTAAATATATAAATCACTCAATCAACATATAAAACACTTCTAAACTTAACCCTATTATTTACTTAGCAAGATATCAACTCTAAAAGGGTTTTTCTCAACCCTAGGGAGTTGTGTCCGCTGTGTAGCCAAACCAATAGGTGAGAATGTAGCCCTTGACGTGGGGAACAACTTCCTAGAAGGAAGTCTTGTGAAAATCCAAGCCTAGAAGTGAGTTTTGAAGGCTTGAAGGTTGGAGAAACCTAGGTTTTCTTCACTTTTCTCTCCATGAACGAGTTGCTACATTTTTCTCAGACCAATTCTGAGAAATTTAACACTAAGGGGTCTTATTTATAGTACAGGGGCCAATGAGTAAAATGACTATTTTGCCCTTAATGAGTTCAAGACCCCGTTACACTATAACCAGTCCCGAAATGCCTAAATTTGACATTTTGCTTTAGCCAAAATTCTTAAAATTATTTTAAATGAAAATTTTCTAAAAAATTTATTTTCGCCTGCAGGCAGGTTTGGCCGGGTCCACTCAAGCCACCTAGGATGCCCTTTATGGTTTATTTTTCAAACTGTCTCCAATTAGGCTCAAATTCTCACAAGATGTGTATTTTAATATTTTAAGCATATTTATCGTCTATGACATACTCAAATTATGAGTTTAAATATGACTTATGCCTAAATGATGCATGTGTAGTGCCCTATCGGCAAATAGTGCATGAATAGTGTCCTACCGGCAAAACAAAAAATTTACCCTGATTTTTTTTTGTCTTTACAATAATGATATCATATATCCAGTAATATCATACAATGTCCAACATTGTGACATTCAACATAATAATCACATCATACTGATAAATCAATCACAAGGTGATCAACAGGGATAACAAATATCTTATGTATATCATATAACAAGTACACACATCAATACATCAAGACATTGTCCTAGTCCTAATCCTCACTTCATTACAAGGAGACACTACCTGTGTCTATCATAGTGTTTGTCAATTGTCTTACATATCTACTATTCCATTCTCGGGACCACCCTAACCCATAGCATAAGGCATCGTATTAAGTCTTACAAATCTTTATGGCCAATTACTTATTAGCCTACATATCGGGTACCCGTTTACCCAAATGGATATCAAAATGTGTTCTTGGGTATCAAAACCCTAAGGGTTTATAAGTCATTTGATTGTCTTTTAAGCCTATATGGGCATTTTCATAATTTATTAGACAAGTTAAGCGTTTACCAAGACGCCCTCTCTCAAAACTGACCTTGGAATAGGATCTAGAAGGTCCAACAATCTTAAAGATATCTTCTTTATATTTTATTAATGCTTCTAGGTATCTGTTCCATGTCTAGGGGCATTTTAGTAATTTGACATTTTCATTTGGGACTACCCCGACCTTATTTCATTATTATGATATCATATTTGAGTTCCTGGCATCTAAAAATATTGGAAACACCTCTTCTAGATCTTAATTTGGATTTCAATTGCTTAATATAAGTCTAGGGGCATAATGGTCATTTTCTCACATTATTTGGGACCATCATCAAGCCCCAATTTGTTCAATTTGATCCTATATTTGAATCATAGGCATCCAACAACTTTAGAATAACTTTTTCTAAATTTTAATTAACCTTTAAGTTGCTTAAACTATTATTATAGGCATTTTCGTAATTTTTCATATTCATGTGGGACCGCCCCGAGTCCCTAAATGTCCAAACCGACTCATTCATTGAGTGCGGAATGCCCAAAAATCTTAAGAATGTCTCTTCTCAAATTTTAATTGGCTTTATTTTCAATTTTATAAACAAGTGCGTATTTTTGTAATTTTTTTAAAATTAGTTCACTAATTTGTAATTAACTCAAATAAGTCAACCCTTTTTTAATTTCTTCTAAATAAATCTTCAATCCCTGCTTCCAAACAGGTCTTAATCAATTTCAATTTCAATTTTTGGAATAGGGATAACCCTATTCCAGTTTCAATCAATTTTTGGATCTTCAACTTAATTATAACCAAACAGCCCCTCATACCCAACCAACCATAGGCCAGATCCAAACTCGAGACCCGGCCTAGTTTGACTGTTGACTAGTCAATGGTCAACCATTAACCAGTTGACTGGTCAATACCGGAGTTGGCCACTGCCAACGAAGCTCCGGTCACCATCTCCGACAAAGTCGTGAGAAAATCACGAAACTCTAAAATTGTTTTAGTCTTTTTCCTGTATTTTTCTTCCATTGTTTCTTCTTTGTTTTGACCTAAACCTCATTTAACATTGAATCTCATCCATTAAGAGAAATTTTTATGAATTACAAGATGAGAAACCAGATCTCTAATCAACATTCAAAAATTCAGCCACCATTGTTTTTTCAAGCTTCAACCATTGAATTTAGTTTTGTTTGCCTCCACTTCCTTCTTGGGAACTTAATTAATCCTTCTCAAGACCTAAGCCTACCCCATTCGAGTGGAGACCCAAATTTGGCCCTCAATTGGAAAACACCCACCAACCCACACTAGTTCACACACAGTTACATGTACACACATATATGCTTATACAAGACACTCATACAAGTACCAAATCAGTAATTTCAACCTCTTAAACTAAATGAAAGGTTTCAAAGGTCCCTAACTTAAGCTTGCAGCTCTAGAGATAGAAAATATCATAGAGAAAGAAACCTTAATTTCTTGGTCCTATGGCTGCCACGCCACTATTCCGGCCCATCCAGCCCCTATATTCCCTTTCCCTTTTTTTTTCTTTTTCTTCCTTCATTCCTTCTTGGTTGTTCACTATGTGTGTTACGCACACACAAACACATGTTCACTCAATTTTTACATACACACATACACACACACACATATCTTTGTTTCTCTCACAACATATCACACACACACACAGATCTCTCTTTCTCTGAACCCACATACATGAACACACCCTCTTCTCTATTTTCCTTTTTCCAAAACACATATCAACCACACTTGGTTTTAGACACCACCATGAGAGTGAGAGGAAGAATGAGTCTGAAAGAGAAAAATTTGTGTGAGGGAAAGGGGAAAGAATTCAGAAATGAAAGGGAAAAAGGAAAAAAAAAGTAAAGTAAGAGAAAGAGAGAGAGAAATTGAGCCTTGTCTCATCAAGCCACTTCCTATCACTTCTTGCCCCCTTAATGTGCACCCTCACACACCATATCACATCCTCTTACCACCAAGACTTTGACAAGTGCCTTTTTCTAGAATATCTACTTAGCTTCTTGGATAAGCTTCTTACGCTTTTCAAGATGCCACGTGGCCAGTTGGCCAATTGTGCGTGCACATGTGCCCGAATTGAAACTTTCTCAGAATCGCACCAAACTTGGTACACTATCTAATTTCGACGCTCTGATTCAGTATGTTTATCCAAATTCAGTCATTTAGATTTTCATATTTATTTGCATCCTATAAATGACTATGTAGTCCCGTGACTCACACCAGTCTCGAATAAATTACCAAAATTCCTTTTTAGCCTTACTATGTCATTTTGATGACTTATTGACTCATTTTAAAATTTATTTGACCCATCTTTGATTTATCTCCAGTCCGTCCTTAACCTATATTGGCAATTTACCAAATTACCCTTTGATAGTTTTTCGGGTCCTTACAAGGCCTATAAATAAGAGTGAGAATTTAGGTTTCTCTAAGGAACGCAAGTGTTAGAAAACTGATTTGGGCAATGGGAGTGGAATCCCTTAAGTGACATATTTTAAGCTTTAAATATTGCATATCTTCTCTTACTTATGGTTCTTATGATGCCTTTTTGTGCAAGCAATGCCTTGAATGTCTAAGTACGTGAACACTTTACTTATCAATACAAGGGACACATTCTTACACAAGTCACCTCTTAATTTTTCCTATTTAGAATCTCTATTAGGAGTTGTTGTTTGACCCCTACCAAATGCTGGTAATGGCAAGGAACCAACCACTTGACGTTGATTATGCATGAAGAACCATTTTTGGGCATTTTGCAAGGATAAGCATTATGGAAGCTTACTCCTCATACTACTATTGAACTATTTCTACTTACGTTGAAAATGGGACATATTGTATTAATAGGGATCCCTAGCATTTTCGTAGAACCTTATTTTAAAACTATGTAATGGAATTTTCAATGTTGGTACTAAACAATAATATTTCATGAATGTGTAATGACATGTATAGAACTTAAACTAAAATGTGTCACTTAGAATGTTAGGATGTGAAAATATAAATGCATGCTTGCACTTATTAGGAATTGATCTTGTAATCCATGTAACTTGATGAATATTGATGTATGAATAAAGGATGGAATGGTTAAGTTATCCAAAGTTTCATTATTAGTATTTGGAATTCAATGAGAAACTAAAATATGGAAGTATTGGTAAAGTACCGATCTTTTGAATTATTATCATAGGTTGTGATGATTTAAAATTAGCAACAAATTGATGAAATATTATCTTATTTCTCATATAAGGTTTGAAAATTGAGTTGAGAAAGTTTACACTATGAAAGAGGTGGAAAAATATGTTAAAAGAACACTAGACAGCAGATTGGAGTAACCCGGCCGGTTAGTTACGCCTCTCAGCATCTCATTTTCTTTCTCATAACTGACTAACCGATATTGTTCAAAGGTTAACCAGTTCACCCTCAAAATCTCACTATTTCCCTACTTCAATTTGGGTTGTTTTGAGACCATTCTTCATGGGGTTTAAATGCTCCCTCGAAAAGTTCTAAAACTTAGTTAAGAGGGTATTTAAAACATATTTTAAAGGGAAATAAAGTGATTTTAAGCCAAGGATTGTTAACATGAGTGGAAGATTAAGATCAACATGGAATGTTTTTATTTCATGTTGTTCCAAAACCAAGTCTTCACCATCTTTTGCCATTAGGTTCATACTAAAGGTGTGTGATTAATGTACCATAAAGAAATACAAAACCTAAATACTTCAAGAGTTTAAATATCAATAAAAATATGAATTAAATGAAAAGAAAAAGAAGAAAGAGTAGTTCATGAACCTCTAAGGAGTTTGTTTCATTACAAATAATTCCATGCTAAGTTAAATTTCAATCGATGTAATTTCATTCTCATATTTTTAATTATTAAACCTAATTAAATAAGAGTCACACTTAGGTTTTAAGATTCGGGTTGTGAAAATAATACATCCATTCTTTTTCATTCTATTTATTGAAGCAAACTATAAACATTAAAGTAGTTTAATTAGTTTTTAATTAATTTGAAATATTTATTTATTTTTTATCAACGGAAGAAAAAATATTATTGCTTAAAAAGAACATATAACTTAAAAATACAAATCAATCAACATTAATAGGGGATCCGACCAAAATGGGGGGTCCTCTAACCACATTGCAAAGAAATCTACAGAACTCATCCAAACTGCAAGTTCATGAATAACTAAGTTTGACTTGTTTCTTGGGTCAACCGCTTTGAACAGCCAAAGATGCATCGACACCAACTGCACCAATGTGGCCTAGAGTTTTCTTTATAAGAGTCTAAACATGCGTAATAGAACTTACCTTAGTGATGAAAAAGCACGCAATCACGAACCATATCGATGATTCCCCAATTCAATTAATTGAAAACTTCACACAGAACTTTATAAAAAAAAAAAAAAAGATCTTCTGTCATTCCATGCATCATAGTATAACCAAACTCAAAGGAAAAAGAATAAATGAAAACAAAAACAGACACAATAAATAGTTGAGAAGAACTCTTATAAATTTAAGAACTTAAAAGAAAGAAAAATCATGTATACAGCAGAAAAGAAACCCACATGATGAGAGAAATGAAACAAACAAAGAATCTATATCTATTGAAACATAATGTATCGAAGATCTTTAGTCTAGTATGAATGGATAAAGAAATTTTCCATTCATATTTTTATTTTTAAATTTTTAAAAATTAATTAATCTTGAGTTTTGATGTTGTATCAAATTGATTGAGAAGGAGAGTCTAGATCCCTCCGCAAAAAAAAGGGGGGGGGGGGATTCAATAATAAGTCCCTTACAAAGTGTTTAATTTGCCTGAATTTCAACCAATGTATTTTAATCCTAAAAATCCCTAGCTATTTTCTTGACAAAAATACCCTTCTTCACAAAAACACGAAGAAAATAATTCTCTTCCGCCCAACCATTGCCTAGCCTATGGCATCTCATCACTTTTTGGTTTTGAAACTTTAAAATTAAATAACTTACAATATATAAATCTATTTTTCATAAAAATTATATATTTAAACTCTAACAATCGAAATCTATCAAACATGATCCGTATTGCATAGGAAATTCTTGTTAGAAATAATGGGTTTTGAGCATAATTTTTTGGCTATCTTTGAGCAAAAATTAAAGTGGGTCCCAAACATTAATTTTGGTGGGTTCATATGCAAATGTGTTCTCCTCCATGAGGATATTAAGATCATGTATTAGGTTGCTCTAAACTATTAAGGAGTGAATGAGAAATTGCCTCCAAACATCACCATTTGAAAATGGTAACAAAAAATTGAAGCTTGTGAAAAGCTTGTGTCCTACATAGGATGAGTACAAGGCTTTTAAAGAGTATATATATAAAATTACATTGAAGAAAGGTTTAAGTCTTTAGGGGCACCCAAGTTTTGTGGATGGAGAAAGACTTAGCACATGTTTGGTTCACTATACATGCACGCATGCCACCATGTCCCGCACTGAACCAGTTCGGGTCGGGTTTGGACTTTGCCCGTTGTGTATATATATATATATATATATATATATACACACACCTTGAAGAAAGGTTTAAGTCCTTAGGGGCACCCAAGTTTTGTGGATGGGGAAAGAACTAGCACATGTTTGGTTCATCACACATACGCGTGTGCCGCCTTGTCTCGCACCGAACTAGTTCGGGTCGGGTTTGGGCTTGGCCCATCGTGTGTATATATATATATATATATATATATATCTTTTTGGGAAAAAATTCATTTAAATAATTTTCCAAAATTGCTGTCGTTTTTGTTACTAATAGGAACAATCCTAAAACACTGTCGTTTAGTTACTAGGTTGATTAAATCCAATGCTATCGTTTTGCGATTGTGTTTAGTTTTGGTTTAAAACTAAAACGACGTCATTTTTCGATTACCTTTGGTTTGAATTTTAACTGAATGGGCATCTTCTTCTTTAGGCGCAACTGTGTCTGTTTGCCATGAACAAATACAAACAAAGCTTCATGCCTATACAAAATAGGTAAGAAGGAGTTTATATAAATACCACCACACCTAACATTCATTCATAGAATATTTCATACATTTTGTGCATCAGTATTTCATAGAGTTTGAGAGAGTTCAAAATCATTGTTTTGGTTCGCCAGACACGCAATTGAAGTGCTTCAAATTTGCGTGTATTTGATCATTGTATCTTGTGAGACGTACGACCAAAAGCTCGTAAATACCACTCCGAAGGCCATAATTTGTCTTAAGGATATTGTGTAAAAGACAAACCTTGATCACAGTTTCTACAATAATGTAAGTGTTGTTGTTTATGTTTCCTTTATTGTATTCTTATACTGCAAAATAGTTCTCTGTTTTTCAATTTTAGTTTCTAGTTTAGAAAGATTTGTTATACTGCTTTGTTTTGAAAAAAATTGTTTTTTGTAGTTTTTCTATTTTTTTAAAGAACAAATTCTTATTTCATAAAATAATTTCTATTTTTTTTATTAAAAACTGAATTTGGCAAAACTAATTTTATAAACTTTGGATAACAATTCTATCAAAAAAATTCATGTTTGTTTATAGAGAAATTTCATAAAAAATTCTCAATCCACTAAACATGGATAGAAAAATTTGAGGAATTCCTTAAACAAAAGAATATTACACATATTTTTAACAATACATCAAATAATCTTTGTTCATTAGGAAAGTGGTAATACTCCAACATTGATAAAACAAAAAAAAAAAAATTAGATAGAGAAAAGAATACACAACTGAAGAAAAAAAAACATAGCAACAAAGAAATTTCTTTATCCATGGACAAAGAAATTTGAGAAGTTTCTTAAATAAAAAAATATTACCCATGTTTTTAACAATGCATTAAACAATCTTTGTTTTTTAGGAAAATGGTAATACTCAAACATTGGTAAAACAAAAAAAGTTACATAGAGAAAAGAATACACAACTAAAAATATATATATAGTGATATACCATAAAAGAGCAGGCCAATCAGCACTTGACACGTATGACCATAAATCCAACTCATGCTCGGCCAACGCGGTTCTCGCTCAGCCAATGACTAAGAGCTCAAGCATCCAGATCAGCACAAAAGGTCGGAAGTGACCGAACATATACCTTCAGAACACATATATCCGGACAAAGGTCTCATAGCTGATTACAGGATCCAAACCAACACTCCAGACCTCGTCACCGCCTTAGCGGATGCCGAGCAGGGAATAAGGAAGCAGTCTTCAACAAGGAAACAGTCTTCAACAAGGGAACTGCCATCTATGGTTATCTTTATGCAATATTCAATAAGGTAATTGCAATCTCCGATGATCAAATCCCTACATTCATGGCTCTGAATCCTAATCAACTTAGGAAGGCCACAGTCTATAAATTAAACCCTAAAGGTACGCTTTATTTTCATGCTCATTCTTTTGGCTTTCAATACAGTCTTTCAATTCCTTTTACTTACTTAAGCATCGGAGCGACTACCGCCGGAGCCAATCCGGTGGTCTTCTGATCATCTTTCTGAGTGTTCTACATGTCACGGAGCCCACACTTATTACGAGTCAAAAAGTGCAGCATCACTTGGGAAAGTGGCAATACTCCAACATTAATAAAACAAAAAGAGTAGATAGAAAAAAGAATACACAACTAAAAAAACATAGCAATAGAGAAATATTTTTTGGATAGAGAATTTTGAGAAATTTCTTAAACAAAAAAATTATTACACATGTTTTTAACAATGCATTGAACAATCTTTCATATTTTTGTGTACAAAAATTTTTGTTTTCTTTTGGTAAACAAGATGGGTGCCATTAGAAAAACGGTATGAGAGAAAGTTACAATACAAAGAAAAATAGAGAAACACTACAACGACTACCTCCAAGCAAAAGTTAATGCATCAAGATGTTTCAATGAAATATGCATTAAAAGCAAATTAAGAAACACTGCAATTGCTACCTCCAAGCTACCTCATCAGAGTCATGTGCTTTGTGTGTTATATGCCCACACCATCACAACTACACTGCATCCAAAAGAACCCTATATTTTGTACTGGTAAACAATTTAAAAACATCATAAAAGAAATTGGAGAAAAGGCAAGCATAGTTGTCTTTGATTGTTATCTTAGAAGTCATTCAAATTTTTTATCAAAGAAGTTTCATAGACCACTCAATTATGTGTTGACCAAATATATACTGATTATATATATACTATCATCAGAATTAAAATAGAATGAATAAATATATATATATATATATATATATAGAAATATAAACAACATGAACTCACTGTTATTGAATTTGAACAGAAAGGAAAAATCTGAGCCTTGTGAAATTCATAATTTTCTTAAGACGAATTTGCTCCCTCTCAGTGCTCAAGGTGATGAGCAATCGTCTCCCAAGATAGAACGGATTTCGATTCTAAAGATACAACACTTCAATCTTTAGAATCCAACGAACACAACTATAGCAGCAACTCAAACTTGGATTATGCAAAAAAAGAAATTTGGAGTGAGAGAATGAGAATGCAGTTTTGGAATGAAGGAATGCAGTGCAGGACTGAATATTTATAAACTCAGATGAACTTGTTCGTGAATGGTTATGACCATTCAAATGAACAGACTGTAAGGTGGTGATGGTTCAGTCATGAAGTGCCACTGTTTCATGTTGAACGGACACTATTTTAAAAGCGCCACTATAACTCCTAAGGCCACGTTTGGTTTGGCAGAAAAAATTTAAATAAATTTTATCTAAAAAATACATACTCAACAGGACCCAGGACCCAGGCCCAAGGCCCAAGCCTAAGCCCGACCTGACTTAGTTTAGTGCAGGGCTAGGCGACGTGCACGCATGTATGGTGAGCCCACTTTAACATAGGTCCTCCCCCTTCTACAAAACTAGAGTGCCCTTTGGGGCCCAACCCACTCTACAAGGAAGGAGTATATATACTCATTAGAACTTTAGCTGCCAACCAATGTGGGACAAAGGTCATTCACTACTTTATAATAAGTGTTCAAGTAAAGACTTTAGGAGTCAATTTCTCATTCATTACTTTATGATTTTGGACAAGTGAATATATGTGATTTATTTTTTCATGGAAGAGAACACGTTTCAATATGGATCTACCTTAAATTATATGTGGGACCCATATTAATTAAGGCTCAAAGTTGACCCATTTTAAAACCTTAAAACCATCCAACAATCCCCCACATGAATGAAATTGACTAGAATTTAATGCAAATGAAAATGCAGACACCAGTTCGAGTATAGTGAAAAGGTTATTGCATTGGGTTAAGTAGCTTACTGGCTTTGAACTTTCCCTAGTGAACGACTATCGAATTTACTTAGCAAATCAGTAGACATGAAGTCTTTGAACTATCAGTCGTTTGTGTAAACCAAGACAATAAAAATCACACAGTACCCTTTCAGACATAGTTGGTTCTCACGTTTGTATTCATTTTGGCCTTGAACACCTCTTGGTTCCATGAGTGTTTTAGAGAATTCAGCCTTTCAAAATTCCCATAAAAACGGCCCCTTCTTACTCACATAGGTGATTTCTATGAAGAGTATCCTGTAATACCCTACTTGGACATTTTTTCAAGATATAAAGATCATTAAAAGTGTAACTTATCCTGGTTCTCGCGGTAGATGTGGATTGTCTCATCATAGGAATGGTTAGGAATAGATATCTCCTCAGTGCGTACTGAATTACTTCATCGTTCGGTTGGCCCTTTGAACCTAGATCTTAGGATCTCTAGTCAACTAGGTTGGGTTGCCACTATGACAACTCTTGTTTGGACATAGGCTTTAAACCCATTCCTTTCGATGAACTTTCTACTTGCTCTTGTGTTAAGCCTTTTGTAAATGGATCCGCAATATTATCTTTTGACTTTACATAGTCAATAATGATAATTTCATTCGAGAGCAATTGCCTAACGACATTATGTCTTCAATGTATGTGTCGTGACTTACTATTATACATATGACTTTGTACCTTTCCAATTGCTGATTGACTATCACAATGTATACAAATAGCGGGAGTAGGTCTTGACCAATTTGGAATATCCTCTAAGAAATTATGAAGTCATTTTGCTTCTTCTCTAGCTTTATCTAAAGTAATGAATTCAGATTTCATTGTAGATCTAGCAATACATGTTTGTTTTGATCATTTCCAAGATACGGTTGCACTTCCGAGAGTAAAAACATATCCACTTGTGGATTTTGAGTCTTT
This sequence comes from Nyssa sinensis, assembly GCA_008638375.1. NCBI lineage: Eukaryota > Viridiplantae > Streptophyta > Magnoliopsida > Cornales > Nyssaceae > Nyssa > Nyssa sinensis. Next base: position 31,473,621 of record CM018031.1, read on the forward strand.
TGAATTAGATATCCAATTAGCATCATTATACCCTTCAAGTACAACTGGATATCTCGTGAAGTGCAATCCATAATTTTGAGTATATTTTAAATACCCCAAAAGTCTTATTATGGCTTTCCAGTGATTGTTTCCTGAATTACTTATAAACCGACTAAGCTTACTTATAGAATATGCTATATCAGGTCAAGTGCAGCTCATGACATACATTAAACTGCCTATTATACGAGAATACTCTAATTGAAATATGTTTTCTCCAATTTTTTTAGCAAGATGAAGACTTACATCCACTGGTGTCTTTATAGGATTTATGGTGTACTTCTTGAACTTATCAAATAATTTCTTAATGTAATGAGATTGAGATAAAACAAGTCCATCAAACATTCTAGAAGTTTTTATTCCTAGAATAATGTATGCGACACCTAAATCGTTCATAACAAATCTACTAGATAACATTTGTTTTGTAGCATTTATTATATTAATGGTGCTACCTAAAATTAGCATATCATCAACATAAAGACATAAAATGACATATCATTTTTGAGTGGTTTTGACATACACACATTTGTCACATTCATTGATCTTGAATCCATTTGACATCATTACATTGCTAAATTTCTCATGCCATTGTTTTGGTGCTTGCTTTAATCCATAAAAGGATTTGAAAAGCTTACATACTTTCTTTTCTTGTCCAGGAGCAATAAATCATTCGGGTTGTTTCATATATATTTCTTCATCTAACTCACCATTTAAGAAAGTAGTTTTTACATCCATTTGATGTATTTCTAATCCATTTAAGGATGCTATTGCAATCAACATACGAATGAATGTGATTCTAGTAACTGGTGAGTAAGTATCGAAGTAATCTAATCCTTCCATTTGCTTATAGTCTTTAACAACAAGTCTTGTTTTATATTTCTCTATTGACCCAGCAATTTTCATCTTCTTTTTAAAGATCCATTGGTATCCTAATGGTTTGGAACCAGGTGGAAGATCCACTAATTCCCATGTATGATTTTGCATGTTGGATTCAATTTCACTATTTATTTCTTCTTTCCAATATGAAGCTTTGGGATAGGACATTGCTTCCTTGAACGATTGAGGATTATGTTCTAACAAATATGTTTGAAAATCAAGTCTAAAGGACGTTGATTTCTTTGTTCTCTTGCTATGTCTAGGTTCATCAATTATAAAATTTTGGTCTATATTTCCATAATTATTACTAATTGTAGCTTCGAGAGGCCTTTTCTGTAAACTTGATTCATATGTCATATTATAAGGAAATATATTTTAAAGAAATGAAGCATCCCTCAACTCAATAATTGTATTAACATGCAAATCAGGAATCTCAAATTTATGAACAAGAAATCGATACGCACTACTGTTATTTACATAACCAATGAATACACAGTCAATGGTTTTTGGTCCTATCTTAACCTTTTTTAGGTTTAGGAACTGTCACTTTTGCTATACACCCCCACACTCTTAAGTATTTGTAGCAAGGTTTGTAACCTTTCCATAATTCATAAGGTGTTTTATGAGTTTTCTTGTGAGGTACCTTGTTGAGAATATAATTTGCGAAAAGCAAAGCTTCCCCTTACAAATTCTGGGGTGAACCAGAACTTAACACATAGCATTCATCATTTATTGTAATGTTCGATTTTTGCGTTCAGCAATACCATTGGATTGAGGTGAATAAGGAGCGGTAGTTTGGTGAATATTCTATGTTCTGAACAGAACTCCTCAAAAGGTGAATCATATTCGCCACCTCTATCACCTCTTATTGCCTTTATCTTTTTGCTAAGTTGATTCTCAACTTCATTCTTGAAATGTTTGAGCATTTCTATGGCCTCATCTTTGCTTCTTAGCAAATACACATAGCAGTATCTAGTGAAATCATTAATAAAAGTGCTAAAATACCTTTTCCCCCTATAGTTTGCACAAACTTTAAATCATAGATATCACTATGAATTAAATCTAGAGGTTTAGTACTTCTTCCAATAGAATGGAAGGGTAATCTTTTCAATTTAGATTCTACACAAGTTTCACATTTGTGATTAGGATTAATATCAAATTTAGGCAAAAATTTTAAATTAAATAATATACGTAAAGTATCATAATTAACATTTTCTAATCTAGCATACCAAATATTTGAAGATTCAAGCAAGTAAGCAGAAGAATTAATATTATTATTAATAGATTTTGGTACAATAGTCATGACATTCATCTTAAAGAGCCCCTCGCTCAAATAACCCTTTCCCACAAACATCTCATTCTTAGTGAGCACAAATTTGTCAGATACAAAGACTAGTTTGAAGCCATTATTGCTAAGCAATGATCCAGAGACTAAGTTTTTGCGAATGTTAGACACATGAAACACATCATTGAGAGTGAGTTCTTTGCCATATGTCATTTTTAGTATCACTTTTCCACGTCTTTCAACTTTGGAACTCGAAAAATTTCCCATGAAAAGTTGTTCTTGGTGCTCTACAGGTTTGTAAGTAGAAAACATCCATTTGTTTGAGCAAATGTGGTGTGTAGCCCCAGTCTCACATTCTGTTATGTTTGCTTGAGCATTTTATTTCTTTGAGTTCTTTGGTTTGCGACAATCCTTTGAACGATGTCCAGGTTTACTATAATTGTAGCACTTCCCTTTAAACTTCTTAGAAACTTGAGAAGGACCTTCACCTTCATGTTTCCTTTTATTCTTTGAGCCTTGTTCAACAACATTTGCCTTAGCCCCCATGGAATAATTTCTATTCTTCTTTTCAGATCCTCGATTGTCTTCTTCAATTCTTAGTCTCACTATCAATTCTTCAAGATTCATCTCTTTGCGTTTGTGCTTGAGATAATTCTTAACGTCTTTCCATGATGATGAAAATTTTTCAATCATAGCAGCCACTTGAAATGAATCACTTAGAGACATTCCTTCAGCATGGATGCCATGAAGGATCACTTGTAGATCTTGAACTTGGCTTATAACTGTTTTATGATCTAACATCTTGTAGTCAATAAATTCTTCAACTATGAATTTCTTCATGCCAACATCTTCAGTTTTGTATTTCTTGTCCAAAGATTTCCATAGCTCCTTTGTCGCTTTGATTGAATAATACACATTATATAATGTATTATCCAATCCATTCAAGACATAATTTTTACACAAGAAATCTACATGTTTTCATGCATCAACAGCAGCCACTTTTCCCTTATCACTTTCTCCTTCAACAAGTATAGGAGAATCTTCATGAAGGAACCTTGCCAAATTTAGGGTTGTGAGACAGAAAATCATCTTCTGTTGCCAACGTTTAAAATCCATTCCATTGAATTTTTCGGGCTTCTCCCCATGAGACACATTCATGGTGGGTGCAGTGCTTGTAGAAGCCATTTCTGTTACAAAAATAGAAAGTGTTCTCAATTATACAAAATAGATAATAAATGTGAAATAGAATGCTGATTTTTTAAGAAACAATTTGTAAAGTAGAAACAATGTCTAATAAACACAACTTACTTTATTAAACAGAAACTGTTTATTAAACAGAAATAGAAGGTTGTTTTAATTTTAAAAAATTCAATATTTATAAAACAGTGAAGTTTTTTCAAAATATAACAGAATAGTATAACATATAATAAAACAGTATAACAGGCTAACAAACAAATCCGTCTTAAGATAGTTGGCCAAAGATATACTGATTATATATATATATATATATACACTATTATCAGAATTAAAACAGAATGAATAAATATATATATATATAGAAATATAAATAACATGAATTCACTATTATTGAATTTAAACAGAAAGAAAAAATTCGAGTCTTGTGAAATTCACAATTTCCTTAAGACAAATTTGGTCCCTCTCAGTGCTCAAGGTGATGAGTAATCGTCTCCCAAGATACAACAGATTTCAAATCTAAAGATGTAGTACTTCAATCTTTAGAATCCAACGAACACAACTATGACAGCAACTCAAACTTGGATTACACAGAAAAAGAAATTTGGAGAGAGAGAATGTTAGAATGCAATTTCGGAATAAAGAAATGCAGTGCAGGACTGAGTATTTATAGACTCAGATGAACCTATTAGTGAATGGTTGACACTATTTCAAAAGCACCGCTATAACTCCTAAGGCCACGTTTGGCTTGGTAGAAAAAATTTAAATAAATTGTCTAAAAAATATATACTCAGCAAGACCTATAACCCGGCCCAAGCCCGGTTAGGGGCGGCTCGCGCGCACTCAGATGAACTTGTTCATGAATGATTGACACTGTTTTAAAAGCGCCGCTATAACTCCTAAGGCCACGTTTGGTTTGGTAGAAAAAATTTAAATAAATTTTGTCTAAAAAATATATAGTCAACAAGACCCATAACTTATGACCCAAGCCGAAGCCTGGTTCGGGGCAACTCACGCGCACTCAGATGAACTTGTTCATGAATGACTGACACTGTTTCAAAAGCGTCATTATAACTCCTAAGGCATCGTTTGATTTAGCAGAAAAAACTTAAATAAATTTTGTCTAAAAAATATTTACTCAATAGGACCCATGACCCAGGCTTTGCCCAAGCCTGGTTCCGGATGGCTTGCGCGCATGTGTGATAAGCCCACTTTAACTTAGGTCTTCTTCTTTTTACAAAACTAGGGTGCCCCTCTTTTTTCTCCCCCCCTCCCCATCTTTTTCCTTTGATGTTTATTCTTTCCTTCTGAATGAAAAATTTAACAAGCTAGGAAAGATTAATGCCAACCAATCAAGTGCCTCAAATAAAATAAGATCAAGTAGCCAACTATCAGCTTTGAACAAGATGTGGTTTAGTGTGAGATCCACAAATCAGTAGCAGTATTTCCACAATACCAGAGGAGGGAGAGGTCCACACAACGGTGCTTTGGGACTTCTCCAGGGCTTCGAGGAGGGAGACGTTGACACTGCCGTCATAGGCGATGGCTGGTGGTTCGAGGAAAGAGACTTCGTCAGTGTAGAAAAAGAATGAAGAAATTTTGTCAGGGGTTGTGGGATTTTGTAGGAGGTGACTGGTGGAATTTCGTATTGGATGAAGACGATGAGGGCTGTCACAATGATATGGATAATTTTATCATTAAAAGAAATTATAACATTGTCACGTTATTATTTTTGAATCTGGAGTCGAATCATTTTAAAACTCGGAGATTTTTTGGGTTATAAAATTTTATTTAGTTGTTAGTTTGTAAACATTTATTTCAGAGAATTTTTTATTGGTTAACTCAAAAATAATATAATAAAAAATAAATTATATCAATTTTTTTAAAAATTTATTATAAATACACAAAATTTATGAAGTTCAAAAAATTACATAAACCTCTCTTCTTATTTAAGTATCAATAACAAAAAATTTCATTCTTTAATTAACTATCAATTCATCAAACGAAATATATTGATATCTTGTCTCCTATTTTTTTAAATATCAAATTTGTTCTTAAATAAAATTAATATAGAAAAAAAAATTGAATCTTGTTTGACAGCTAAGAAAGTAAATAAAAAATTAAAAATTTTATACCCAAATTTGAATATCTACTTATAAAACATCAATTTTCTTTTAAAATGAATCGTTGATTTACAGTCCCCACATCATAAATTTACATTGTAACAAAACCCTTGAAATTCTTTATCCATGTATTTTGTCAACCAGTTGTCTTCCCATCATTGCCTTCTGTAGTGATTTGATTGCGATTTGTAAAAACGTATTAAGGAATCATGCTTCTTTGTGTGTTTGTATACCGAGAAAACACGAGAAAAAGGAATCAAGAAATATGTTTGAATAGAAGAAGTTTTCACGAGTCATGCCTCTTTTGATGATTCAATTGCAACCTCGGTTTTACAAAGTCAACATATATATATATATATATATATATACACTTGTTTGTTTGTTGAAAAAATATAATAAAAGTTTGTTTGTTTAAGTTTTTAAAAATAAATTTTTAATTTTAAAACGAGAGATATAAGTTATTAATTTTAATTTTTTATAATTTAGATTATTATATTCAAATATATTTTTATAATTTTTAAAAAATTAATTATAAATTTTTAAAAATATTTTTTAAAAAATTAATTATAAATTTTTAAAAATATTTTTTAAAAAATTATATCTAAATCACTATTCAAGTATAGTGAAGTTTTTATTTCTGTATTTCAGGATGATTCTCGATAGAGGGAGAAAAAGAAATAATTTTTTTAATTGATTTGATTTTAATTTTTAAAATATAAGAGTAACGAGGTAATTTCATATTATTTATTAACATTGTCAGAAGACAAATTTTCACAAAAAAGAATCTGTGTAATTTTTCGAATCTCAAAAATCTATATATGAGAATGAGAAGGTCAGGATAATTAACCCAGGTAAAAACAATGTAAAAAGTAGAAAATGGAAAGACATGGGCCGGCAAACAATCCGGAGCATCTACATAGATCTTTTTAGTTTTTTCTAACATCTATGTATCAAGTAGACGTCTACTGTGTTTTTCACACAAAGTTCGTCGAAATCGATTTCAAAACCATCAAAATCGTCTCTTTTAACAAAGCACAACGAAGTGCTTCCGCTAGCCCGATTCTGGGTCTTGGAAACGCTCTTCGTATCGAGATTTGTAAGTTCTCGTAACCATCCGTTTGGTTGCCCAGAAAATTAAAAATAAAAGAAGATAGTACATGGATTTAAATGTATCATGTATTTTATTTTGATTTTCTGAAAAAAGAAACAGAGCATTTAGGGTTTCTGTTTGAATCCCCTTGTTTTCAGTTAGTTATTCGGGCAGGCGTTGTGAGAGGGTTTGTAATGATGTCAAGACCAATTTTGCTTGTTTTTCTATTGATTATACTCATCATTACATCTCAATTTGAATGGAAGCAACTACTTGTGAATGATGTTGACGCAAGTCCGAGTGTATTTCAGAAGCAGCAACAAATTTCTAAGAGGGAACATCCAGTGAAAGAGAAGGTAATCGATCTTCTTCTCTCTCTCTTTTTTTTTTCTCCAACTTTTGCCATTGAGTTCAGTTTTATCAGAGTTGTTTGGTTTTGCTGTTGTTTCTGAATTTCCAACTATGAATGCATTAATTTCGTTGCTATCATGTCTTCAGTATTCGGTCTTAATCTTTCATTAATGCACTTATTGTTTTTGTGCTTACTTGAAGTTAATTTGAATTATCATAAGATGGAAACTAATTTTTTATATATGATTCATCTATGAGAGTTTGATGTAGTATTGTCCTTGAAGGCAGCAAATTCTGTGGTGGTACTACCCTTTTATAGTTTTTATACAACTATATGTACTGTTTTGTTGCAATTATAAAAAAGTACTTATTTTCTTTTTTAAACAAAAATGTGTTGCCTTTTTTTTTTTTTTTTGGGGGGGGGGGGGGAGGCCTAAACCAAGTCTGATCTGTTAAAAATGCAACCAAACAGTGCCATAAATTTTGTAAAGCAAAATGCCAGAGTTAGAATAGGTAGAATGTGTCCCAAAATTGGATGGAAAATGCATCAATTTTCGAAAAACTCCTAATTTTGACGTTTTCTGATGATACAATTTTGAATACTAGCTGATGTCAGCCACCGGCCAATATGCATTTGCATTGTTTGCTACGCTGGGACTTTTTTGGTACATATTGCCAATATCACTAATTACAGGATGCTTATTTGTCCTAGACATTGGCTTTTAGAACATCTTCACAGAGTGAATCTGAATCTACATTTTGCCAAGAGAAGAGAATTTGATGGAAGCCTTTCCTAGAGAATTGATCTTATTGAGCAGATTTTGTGGGAAGGGTTAGTTGGGGTGTAAACAAGAAAGAAAGAAATGAGAAGTAACATGTTTTTTCAACTATATGTAGCTAAAATAAAGATGTTAAGATGTGAAACGTGGCTAGACAAGAGAGGAAGTACATATGTAGTAGATAGAGTTAGTACCAATTTGATACAGGACGGGAGAAAATTGGCTTTAATAGTTAGGTAGTATCCCCAAGGTTTTAGGTTCAACTCCCACCTTAAGGGCTACCTACCCAGGATGTAAACCTTGTGTCTTATTGGTTCATATGGCGAATAGGATGTTGTACAGGTCCAAAGAGGTTTACTCGTACAGACAAAAACTTGGCATCCTCTTCGTATCAAAAAAAAAAAAGTCATGTGATATATATACTGGTGATTGATGAGTAGTAGGGTCATATGGTTTGAGTTGAAGAAGCACGAGTACCGGAGGAGAAGACACTATGATGAGGTAGTGAGGATCCATTTGATGGCCTATGATCTAACTATTCTTTAGTATTCAATCTGAATTATAGAATGTTGTTTTTCTTGGTCCTACTTAACATTTGAACTATTATATATTTAAAAAAGCATTGGTTATTGGAACTATTTATTGTGCATAACGGACCATACATTTTTAGTGGGATGAATGGGCTCCTCTGATTCCCATGTTTTACAATTTTGACACCCCCACCCCGAAAAAAAGAAGATAAAAGAAAATAACTAACCCATCCCTAAAAAGAATAAAGGAAAAATTTCCACAACTTATGAAAGGGGTTCATGTTCGTCTTCCCCAAGTCTACGAGACTATTCTTAAATCTTAAATAAATTATTGTCCCTTTGGAAAGGATTGATTTTTAGATCAGATTGGCGATTTTCACCTAATCTTAAAAATAATTGGTCAACAAAAAGTTTTATGGTGAATTTTCAATGAAGATTTTTGTTTATGGGAATGAATAAGAGTTTTCAACATATTGGCTAACTATTGTTTATAAAGAAAAAGTGGTGATTAAGCTCACAACTTTTTGTCCTTTTATGAAAAGTATTATATACAGAATTCATTTGAAATCTGATTTAATTTTTAAATAACTCATGAAGTTTTAGTAGTCTTTGAAGGATTCATTACTTGATTTTTCTCATACACGTGTTTATGAATTTTCATGAAAACTATAATTGAGATTTCAGCTCCCCCCTCACCAACCTCCTAGCCCCCCACCCCGAAAAAATGTTTCTTTTGCTTGAATAGAAGGGTACACTTTCCTAATCCTTTTCTAACCCTTTTTTTCTTCTTTCAAAAATAGGATTTTTCTCTCAATTTTTTTTCTTATTCAATTTATAGTGTGCAAATATTGTTATTCCATGTTTTTCTTCCAAAAGGGCCATTTCTTGTTGTGATAGAAAAGGTTCGAGCCACCAGTTTGAGTATAGCCACAATATGCAAAATGCAAGTAATATCAAATGCTAGGTCTGAAATTCGATGTCGGCGGACATCACCATAGAACTTTGAATAATGTTGTCTGTGATTGGTGTTTTAGTGGGCAGGAATTATGGAACACTTGTTGGTTCAAGGCTTTAGAAAATAGAATAAATGTTTTTTGTTGTTTTTTGAATTTTATAGGGTTGGAATATGTCTTTAAAGGTGAATCTGCTGATTTTTCAGAATTTTAGTTACTAGAAATTTTGGTCAACAGATTTATTAGGGGTTTGTCTATTAAATAAAAGTCTAAAAGGCAAGAAAAATAAAAAGGATCAGGGTTATCAAATTAGGTTTTGGGGATGGAAGGGACTGTTACAATGTCGTGAACAGTGATATTTTCTTTTCTTGTGGGTTTGAGATGCTAGGATTAAATCTTCAGTGGAAGGCGGGCTTGAATTTGTGAAATAGGAGTTTGGAATTTAAGAGAGGAACAAGAAAAAGGAAGTGGAGGAGGAGGAGAATCTCTTACGAACCTCACCTAGAATCCCATGGATTTCAAACCCTAACACATCCCTTTTCTCTCTCTTGCAGGTCTGCTGCATCACTCAATCTCTCAAAGCTTTTTTTTTCTAAAAAAATAAATTTTAGAAACTCAGTTTCACATAATTGAAAATTCACATAGATAAACATGATAAAAATCGAGATACTAGATTCTCCTACCTTTACTAGGATTAGAACTCCTAGAAACTTCGACTACTGAGATCATTTTAAATCTCTAAACACGATATATAAAGACTCAATGACATATCTAGGAACTAAATAAGATCCGTGGGCGATTTTTGGACAGCTCATGTCCAGCAAATATAAAAATTGCAGATCTTCAATCTCATATATTTATTTATTTAGTGAAATAGGTTAAATGTCATTTTTTTCCTCTAAAAAATGTTTTTGTCAATTAACGTAGAAATAGGTTATACCAATTTCAGTTTTCTCCCTTATGTCAAGGAATTTGTCATTATTTATCTTGAGTTGCACATCTGTCCTGATTGGATTGGTGTCATCTCCTCTTTTTTGCATAGGCAATTGTCACCTTGTATATGGAAGTAGGCCTAGCAAAATGGGCGGGTTTGGACGAGTTATAAACAGGTTGGGTCAAAACGGGCTAAGCTCATATTTGACCCATTTAAATGTGTGCCAAATATGGGTTGGGTCAAGTCAACCTAGATTTGACCCGCTTTTTTGCTGCCCTAATTCTTTAATATATCTATATGTGTGTGTGTGTGTATAGACAATCACACATAGACACACATACTCACACTCCTTTTACTTGGTTCACGAGTGCGTAACACCACACACAAAATCTTCTTATATAAACCTGAAATGTAATGGCTTTAATAAATGAAAGGCATTGTTCCAAGATCATAATATGGCTGTTGCTTTGTCCACCAAAGTTCCTACTCACAACATTTCTCTTTCTCTGTTCATTGGCCACCGTTCTCTAATTCCTCCCCTCTTGTCCCTCTTGCTCCTCCTTTGATCTGATACGTTAGTTTGAAGTCATATTGCAAAAATATATACTTATGTTACATTCTAAGAAGTACGGATACGAATACGTATACGGATATAGGACACGAATACGACACGACACGGACACATAGACACGTCATTTCTCAAAAAAATAGGACACGGACACGTCAGGGACATGTTGATTATATATAAATTTTGTAAATTTTTTATATGCCCATATAATAAAACCCTAACATTATTCCAATTAAAATTGGCATAAAAACACACAAATCACAAATATATTAATAAGATATTAAAATAATAAAGTCATGAAATAAAAATTTAAGAACTTCTTCATTTAATCATTAACATCCATGATTCAAGTTCCAAAACAAATTTACTAACTATTACATAAAACATATATATGTATATTATAACCAAAGATATACATATTTACAGATATATTTACTCATTGTAAATGGAATCACTATCAAAGATAGATGCCTTTGTTCAAATATATATAGATGTTGTGTAATCTTCCTCAGAAAAAGTCTGGATTGGGCCACTCCCAATCTCTCTTGAGGCCCAAAGGGGAGGAGATGAAAAGCGATGGAGACAGGCTGGCCCAAAGAACAAGTAAACGAAATGAGAGGGCCCAATACCTTAGGCGGCCCAACTCGGGGCGCACTGAACTTAATCTCGAATTGAAGGCCTCTTCAGGGACAGCTTGGACTGGGCCTCTTCCAACCCCTCTTATGGCCCAAAGGGGAGGTGAAGTTAAGAGGTGGAATCAGCCGGCCCATGGAACAAGAAGGACTGGTTCAGGACGCAACAGAGCAGTGCAGTCCCAGGCTTTCGTCGCAAGGTCAGCTAAAGGCAAAGAAAAAGCGCAGGTGGATGCGCAAGCTGGAGTTGGATGCAGGGGTCAAAAGAAAGAGTGGGAAATGGTAGTGGAAAGGAAAAAGAAGCAGGCAATGCATGAAGATACTAGTTCAGAGTGGCCAGATTCTGACCACACTAGCATGATGGAAGAACGGGATTTGCTTAAGTATCTGGAGAGTTACTATTGTAAAGATCTCCTTCAATCCAATTGGACTGCAGCTTGTCCCTTTGAAGCAGAGGTTGAATCAATTACTGCCCAGGCTTTGCAAATCGTGCCGGAAGATTAGGAAAATGAAGTGAAGCTGCTGCATTCTATGTCAGATGAACAGAGTGTTGAAGCGCTGGTAAGCAGCCAGGAAAACCCTGAACAGGGGGGGGGGGGGGGAATTGGAAGTGCTACAGCAGGAAATTGCAGATAATGCGGATGTTTATAATCCATTGGCAGTAGTTCTCCCGGAGGGGTTCCAGAATGGATCGTCTCAGAACGCAGCGAAGCAGTCATCTGAGCTGTTTTGCCATCAACAAAAACTCTCAGACGGGTGGGTTCTCAGGAAATTGGGGAAAGTCAGTAAGTTGCTAGGGGTCCCCTAGTGTTGGGTTTGAAGAAAGACTGATGGATTTATTCAGAGATATAATTATGAGTAATGCCTGACCCAGTTCTAGTAATGCCTCTGATAAAGATAGGGGAGCACCAATCAGCCAAAAGATTAAAAAGAGTTATGAAAGAATTGTCTTGTTCCGGTAAACTATGGGGGCAACAAATCAGCGGTGGCCTTGGCGGAAGGCGGCAACAGGCTCTAATCTTTCCTGTTTCTATGAACTTAAAACTTTTGTCTTGGAATGTGAGGGGTTTAAACGACCCAGACAAGCGTGCAATTATTAAAGGACTTATTGCATGAATGGAAGCCAGCAGTTATATGTCTTCAGGAAACCAAAGTGGAAAGCATTTCGAGAAGCTTTGTTCGCTCCATTTGGGGTTCCAGGTGGATTCACTGGGTTGCTCTGGATGCTCAGGGTAATGCAGGAGGTATTTTGGTGGCCTGAGACTCCAGATTGATTTCCAGTATTGAGCAAAGGGTGGGTGAATTTTCTATCTCATGCAAGTTTAGAATGATTCATAGTTCTATGGAGTGGGGCTTTTGTGGGGTGTATGGGCCAGTTGTTGATGGTGCTAGACACTTTTTCTGGGAGGAGCTGCAGGCCGTGCTCCCCTCTTGGCAAGTCCCTTGGTGCGTGTGGGGGGGGGGGGGGGGGGACTTTAATGTAGTTCGGTGCCCAGATGAAAGAGTGGGGAATGGTAGGTTGACCTCGGCCATGCGGAGCTTTAACGAGTTTATAAACTCTCAAACTCTTGTGGACTTACCACTTGAGGGAGGGAGATTCACCTGGTCCAGAGGAGGCCAACAGCTGGCTATGTCAAGATTGGAAACGTTTCTTCTTTTGTTGACTTCTTGGGATCTTTAAGGCCGATGAAATCCTTTTTGGGGTTTTTTCCCTTTAGCCCTCCTCGGGCTTATTTATATACTCATTACTTACTTATCGAAAAAAAAAGATATATGGCCATATTATTAATTGAAAGGGATATATTATTAATTGTGTAATAGATATATTGTTCAAATTTTTTTGGGATTTTTTTTAAAATTTTTTTTCTCCTCGTCTCCACAAATTATTTTTTTTTATACACACACAAATATATGTAATAGTTAACAAATTTGTTTTGAAATTTGAATCATGAATGTTGATTATTAAATAAAATTCGTAAATTTTTATTCATTGACTTTTGTTTTGATACATTAATAATATTTACGTGATTTGTATATTTTTATGCTAATTTTCATCGAAAATAATATTAAATTTTTATTATATAGGCATATAAAAAATATAAATATATATATATATATTCAACGTATCCATGTCCTATTTTTTTTAAAAATGCCGTGTCCGTGTCGTGTCGTATCCGTATCCGTATTCGTGCTTTTTAGGTTAAAACTTAAAGCCCTAACAAGCCCGTGCAAGAACCCATTTTTGTCCCACTAAATGATTGTATTATTTTTACCCAACCCATTTTCAGCCCACTTAATAAAATGAGACACCCAAACCTGCTAATCTTCGGGCAGGTTCATGGGTCCGGTTAATGTTTGCCACTCCTATATGGAAGTCTGATATTGACAAAGTGAAGCATAATGTGGATTGTAAAATGGTATTTTGGCAGCACTTGGTAATGGCCTTCTCGATTCTTCGAGTCATCTGGAGAGGGTAGCAACGGAATGTAGATGTTGATTTTGGTTGCTTAAAGCACTGGATTTTATTCACTTGGATCCTTTTTGAGTTTTTTCTGAATTGATACAACCTGGCGTGTAACTAATGTATGCTGAAAAAACAAATCCTTCATTTGTTGTGTAGCCCTAAAGTTTTAGTCTACTGAAAAAGGGCTTCAAAGTTGGAAGCAAATTTCTTCATGGCTGCTGCCCTGCTCTTTATTGAAGGAGGACCACATGTATCATAGGGATGATAGTTCAATTTCGATGGGAATGGTTTCTGTTGTAACAGAAATGGAACCAAAACAGAATTGTTGTTGAAGGAGTGGGTGGTTACATCATTATTTACTTTCTAATGTTTGCAGCTGTTGTAATGGTCCACCTTTAATTGTTATCAGAATTCAAGAAATTTTTCTTAAGAAGCAACAAAAAAAATATTTTGACCATAGTTGATAGTTCTATGATGTTATATCAATTAAGGAAAAAGGTACAGCTGGCCATTATAGAGAACATGCCATTTGCAATGAACTCCTGTTTTGGTTAATTCAGTGTAACCACATAAACAAATTTCCATATAAACCAGACAGATGACATTTGCTTTGGTCTCCCCTAGACCTTATTCCATCTACGCTCTCATATTATTCGTTTTTCTTCATTCTCTGCTGCACATCTATACTCTTTCCCCTGCTTTATAGAGATCTTAGCTTTCTGCCTTATTGTTTGGTCAGGGGTTGCTGTGAAGAAATCGTTTAGGAAACCAAGAATGTAATTAGCAGAAATTAATACACGCAGGAGTTGTACACGAGTTTGGTAAAGCATTTACCTGTCAGTTGTACATCGACCTTTGAGGAAAAAGTCTCTTGCAAGTGTCCTCCGTAGGTTGACATTTGGATTTGCCATTGCTTTTTTGGTTGTGGCTCATTCTTTTTATTAATATGTATCTTGCCATGTCTGCTCCGTCTGCTGGTATAACATAGATGTCTTCTTTGACCATTATAGAGGAAATGCCATTTGCAATACAGCAAATGTTTTCTTGGGTCTTGCATACTTCATAATATAATCATCATAAGTGTTTATAATGGCATCTTGTGGATTCATGCATAAATTGCAGCTAAAACTATCAAAGTGCATCTGTAGGGACACAGATTTTGTATTGTCAACCTATAGAAGGCTTTTCTTACTATGCTGTGTAAAATTGCATCTGATAATATCAAAGTGCAAGAGGAACAAAGACAAGGATGTGCAATGCATGCATGAGAAACGTTTGACTTTGTAGATCCCACAACCGTGGCCTACGCTAGTTGGACCATGGATTATCACACTTGGTCTGATTTAAGTCCATTAAGCTTATCCTTTTCATAAACTTTACAACTTAAAGAGTTGAGTCTCACTGCAAGCATAAGAAGGAAGTATCACAACAACAAACTGCCAAGTTCCCTTACAAATTGCAATATACAGTATAGACTCAACTCTTAAGTTGTAAAGTTTTAATGTGGTGTGTAGCCATGTGGTCTTGTGCATAATTTCAAAATTTTCTGTTTTTAATGGAGATCCATTTCTTGTTGTAGATTATCTTATCACAAGAGAAGAACATTCAGCGACTCAAGGAACACGTGCTTAGTCTTCGAGAACAATTGCTACAGTGCAGGAGCAATAAAGCTTGATGGCTGATAAGGTTATTGAGCTTGAACAGCAGGCAGCAGACATTGGAGGATTAGATAGTGCCATAAGAGCCGCCGACAATAGGTTATGTTATGTGGCAGTAGTGACCTTTGTTTCTGGGCTCAATTTTTTTTTCTTTTTCTTTAAAGCTACATTGTGTGTAAAGTTCACATAGAATGTAACTACTTGTTATGTCAATGTCCCAATATTCCCTGTTAATAATGACCGATGAGTAAAGGATCGTTTGTTATAGGTTTTGTCTACCACAGCATTGACTGATCTCATATTGATATGAAAATTATGTCATGTTAGTAAATGAAGAAGCAATTAAATTAGTGTAAAGAAACATTTGATCTGTATGTTTATCTTGAACTTGAAGCTCTTGTTGGATGATTAATGGTCTCAATTTTTTTTTATGGGTCTTGGGACAGGAAAAGTCTCACCCATAACTGAAAAATAATCAAATCAAATATCCTACCTGAAACTTCTACTTCTCCTGTAAAGACAGGCATGTGATATGTGATGTCACTGGAATTATAGACGATTACAAAAACTAAAAAAGATCCCATGTTTTGAATTTGAATATGGATAAGAGCCTCCTCTAGGTCGACTAGTGAAATCATCAGACCATATAGGATTTGTGCACCATATGCCATCCCTGCTTGGCTAACAAAGCAGTATTGAAAGTCTTTTAGATCACGAAAACCCAACCCTCCTTTTATACTTGGGATGTACACATCCTTTCCTAGCTTACCTAATGCCCCCACCAAAAATTACTCGATCATTGAGGAAATCTCGGTTTTATTTATCCCAGCAATATTAGGGTCATTTATTGAAAGTCACTTCAGAGTCAGAATAAAAGGAGCATTAAAATTAAGTAGTTATGAACTTAATTTTAGAACTCTCCTGACCAAACTCAATCCATTAAACAGGACAATGCCATAACTTTTCACTCGATTTGGTAAAATCCTTTTAATACAAAATGAGTAAAAACTTTTATTAATAATTAAACGCCGTCTGTGGGAATCGAACCCACGACCACATGGTTAAAAGCCATGCGCTCTACCGGCTGAGCTAAGACGGCTGGCTGATGTAGTTTTAAGTAAATCAAAGTTTCAATTATTGTGGTGATTGCATTGAGCGACCCTAAGCTGATGTGAAAAGATGGATGATTTGCGGCAGTTCTTGATTTAATTATATTCATGATTTTTAAATAACTTTCTAGAAGCTTTGACTAATTGGTATATGTTCTAGATAAGGAAATCGAATGCTTACGCATACCAAAAAAAGGATTTAGGAATATAAGAACAACTTTAATATGCCTTTAAATCTATCTCACTATGTTCTTCTCAAAATTCTAAAAGAGACCTATCTTGAAAGCAATGTTTTAAAACTCTGATTGGACTGGGCAGTTCAACCGATTGAACTGTCGATCAGTTTATAAAACAGTCCGGTTTAATCCATAAAATCGCTTATAGTTCAAAACTGTTCTAAAAACACAAAACCGTTAAAACCGTTCAGTCAGACCATCGAATCAGGTGACCCGGTACTGGATCACCGGTTCACACCCAGTAAAAATGCATTTGGAACAATAACGCAAGTTTCTTTTTTGCAATCAAATTTTATGCATTTTGAAAATAAGTGAAAATAATTTAACCAAATGGTTAAACATATTTTTCAAAGTAATTTTTAAAATTAGTTACACTGACATTTTCTGAAATTTTTGACAATTACAACAATATTTTTTGAAATTTTTAAAATTAAATTATCATTTTCTATTTTTATTGACAAATTACACATATTTTCCCTTCTATCTAATTTTTTTTAAAAAAATGAGAAAAATATCCCTTTGAATTTTATTTTAATTTCTTCAACTTTAACTAAATTCTTCTAATTTTTTTAAAGAGTTTTTTATTTTTATATACAAATAAATTTAAAGTAAATAACTTATATTTTTATATAATTTTTAGTAATTTTTGTATAATTTTTTAAATTTAAAATATCAATAATATATATTATTAAATTTATTAATTACATAATTATGACATCACAGTTTGATTCCGATTAACTCGACGGTTGAATTGATAACTCGCAACCTGAATATTTTTTTGATTCGATGAACGGACTATGTCTGAAAACATTATTTGAAAGTTATAGTAGGATGGAAGAGGAATGGGTGAACAGAAAATATTTATGGACCATTAGTTTCAACAGTATATTTATTAGTGTACTTTTTGCATATATGTGATATTCATCGGAACAGTTAAGACTATTGGCTCAGAAATCATGAAATAATTATTCATAAGTATTGTATATAGGTTATTCATCTCATTATATTCTAATAATTATATGTTCAATTATTTTTCATAATTTTATTGCTGTCAATTCAACTTTTTTAAACATCACAATTTTTATTTTTAAATATTCAAGTGCATATTTGATATTCACTTCCATGTGGGACAAATATTTTTAATGATTTTTCTTTTTAAATCAAGGTGTTTGATAAGGAAAAGGACCATTTACTTTTTTTTTTAGGAGAATGGTTTTGAAATATAAATCCAATTTCTTTAAGAAGAAATTTGATTCCTTTGAGCTTTCATTATTCTTTTGAGAACATGCAAGAACCACTCTCCAAAAGATTCGCTTAAAGTTCTTAGGCAACTCTCCTTTTGATTTTATATCTTTTCCACCCTTCAAAATAAATAAATAAATAAAGATCATAATAGAGGAAAAACAAAATGTAGAACAGAAAAAACAAATTGCATTGGTCTTATATTGGTCCGAAAAGCCCAAAACAATTCCAAGGTTGGTCCAAAAGGTCCAGAGACTAATTGATATTCACTTTTTCATGAAAACTAAAATTGCTTTAAGAAAGAGAATTAGATTCATTATTCCTCGGAGAACAAGAACCACTATCCAAAAAGTTAGGTTTGGGTTCTTAAACAACTCTCCTTTTGTCTTTATTTTTGAGAAAGGAAGATCCATTTTCAAAATAATATTAATAAAATGAGGCCCACATAACTCTGCTTTTGGCTTTATTTTCTAAAAGTAAAATGAGAATGGAATTTCCACCCTTCATCATCACCATTCATCAATTATCTTGAAATTTCAGTTTTTATGTACTTAATATAATTAAAATTTTTGGTTTTTCTATCATTAACTTAACAAGTTTCTATATATTATTCTTTCTATCTTTTATTTTATTTACCTAATTTAAAATAAAAATTATCACAGGCCTTATGTTTAGCATTTTTTGTAATTTTCTGTGCTTCATTTCATACATTTTATATGCTTCTTAATTTTTTTCTGCAAATTTTTATAATACTCATTTTTTATTTTTCCTTTTTTTTTTTTTTGTACTTTCTCACTTTACCACCAAATTTTCTCAAATACTGCTCCTATTCTTTGTAATTATTCAAGAATCTCTTTTGATATTTTTTAGGAAAAAATACTAAAAAGTCCTTAAAATAATTTTTTTAATCCAAAAAGTTCATGATATATTTTTTCTATCTAAAAGATTCAAAAAAGAAATTTTTAATACAAAAAATTCTAATTGCTAACTTTTATCTTAACACTATTAAAAAAATATTATTGATTAGACCAAAATAACCTTAAAGATACATTTTAAAATATACCAAATAATAGATACGACAAATTCTTCAGTCCAAAAAAAATAACATTTTTTATTTATTTAGATTGACTAAAAAATAAATTTTTACTTTATAAAATGTTATGATTTTTTGGGATTGAAAATTTTATTTTATATATTTTTTAGTATTTGTTTTTCTAAAATGTGTCTTGAAAGCTATTTTAGTATAATCAGTAATATTTCTTAACGGTGTTAAGATGAAAGTTAACAATTGGATTTTTTTGAACTTTTTAGATAGAAAAAATGTATCATGAATTTTTTGGATTGAAAATTTTATTTTGATAACTTTTAGTATTTTTTCTTATTTTTTAATATATGCGGCCATCTCATTCTCTAGTACATTAGTCTCATCATCTAGATTTTATAATATTTCTTTTAATATCCTAATTTTATTTTCTCTTTTTAAATTTTATAATTTAATTCTTATTTTTGTAATCTCTTTACTCTTTGTATATGTCTCTTAATATATAATATCTAATCATCACCATGTTGTTAATTTTGGGCTTTTTACTAAAAAATATTGAAAGGAAAATAAGATTTTACTGAAAGAAAGAAGGATTTTCCTCCTTATTCAATTGGGAGATTTTTCTCCTTGAGGAAATGAAGACTTTCCTTCATGAGGAAGAAAAAACTTTCCCCTGTGAGAAAGACAAGACTTTTCTCCTTGAGGAAGAGAATACTTTACTCATTCAAATGGAAGAGAAGACTTTACTTGTTCAAAATAGAAGACTTTCTTTCTTTATGAGGAGCATATTTTCTTTTTTCTAAATTTGATGAATTAATTATATCTTACCTTATATGGCTTTAATCTTCTTCTTGTATATGTCTCTTCTCATTATAAAACTTGTATATATGTGAAAAAAATAAAATAAAAAGACACTATAGAGGTTTAGTTTGTGAATGTAAACAATCAAAACCCAACTATGTAAAACTTGTGTTTATTTTTATTATTTTTCTCTTTATTTATTTTTTCTTTTCTTTCCTCTTTATTTTTTTTTTACAAAAATGGTATTATGTTCATACATATTTATATGTTTAGTCCTTTAAAATATACCATATTTTTATAAAATTATATAAAAAAATGTCATTTCATATTTTTATACATATTTTAGACATCGTGCCCACCACAAATACTTGAGTGCATGGCTCGAATGGCCATTGCTTTTAATTGCAAGCCTAGAGTGGTTATTCGTGTGTCACGTACGTTTAACTTGTTCTGGTCTGTCCTTAAAATTTAGAGATAATTACATTTACCTCCTCTGAGGTTTCTGACAATTACAGAAATCTTCTCTATGGTTTCAAAAATAACACTGTCCCCCCTGTTGTCTCCAAACGGCGTTAACAGATTTGGTCCATTTACCAAATTACCCTTACAAATCATGAACAAATGACAAAACTACCCTCAGACAAATTTTATCCTCTCTCTCTCTCTTATTTTCTCTACCCACCTAGAACAACACTGGCCACTTCCCTCTCCCTCTTATTTTTGTTACACGCCCAAGAAGAATTAAGTGAAGTGGGGTTACGTAAGCTAGGGAATTATTTTATTTGTTAAAGGGTATTTTCGGTTATGTATGTTTTTTTAATTCAGTTGTGTTTAGACTAGGTCAATAGGCTGTTCTGTAGTGGGTAATGATACTTACGTGGGTTGTTCTGCACTAGTCCATGTGAAGTGGGTCAGTTATTTCCTATTTTTCTGCAATTCTGTAAATGCCTATTAAAGGCCAGAGAATCATGAATGAAGGGCATCATCTTTCGCATCTCAATTGTGCCGTGTGTATCTGTGGAGGTTTCCTGGCTCCTCAAATTGCCAGAATTCATCTATATTAATTTTCTGGGTCATAACAAGTTGGTATCAGAGCCGCGTTCCTGCGACATGGCTGAGGGAACACGACTATCACAATTATCTGAAACAGTAAACAATTTACAAGGGGTAACCACTGCCCTGAAGGAAGAACAATCTAGGCATGGAATGCTAATAGAAGGCGTGCTGCAGCAACTCAACAATTTGGCATCAAGCTATGATAGCTTGGTACAAATCACAACTAATCTCAGCCCAGGGGAAGGGACTTCTAACAGTGTCAAAGTAAATGCTAATCCTCTGTTTGATGGACGCGGAGGAATTCAAGCTCGATTTCTTCGGTTAGGATTTTCCTCGCTTTGATGGGGGAGATCCTAGCGAATGGATCTTGAAGGTGCAGCAGTTCTTTAATTATTTTGAGACTCCGGAGGACCACAAGCTGGAAATTGCTTCCTTTCACATGGAAGGGAAGGCGCTGACTTGGTACTATTGGCTGAAAAAATCAAGTCCAGTGACAAAATGGGGTGACTTCGTGGAGGCTCTCCGCACCAAATTCGGGCCTTCAGCATACGAGGATCCGGTGGGTGCATTCACCAAATTGAGGCAAACCGGGAGTGTAGAGGATTACCAAACAGCTTTTGAAATCCTCTCCAACAAAATAAGTGGGGTAAGTGAAGAATTTCGTATAAGTACTTTTCTAAGTGGTTTAAAAGATGAATTGCGAATTATTGTTACCATGTTCAAACCAAATACTCTTGCTGCTGCTTTTGGTTTGGCTCGGCTACAAGAAGAAGAAGTGACCAGAAAACAGTACCCTTACCGAAACACTCAAGCCCAAAATAGCCCATATACACCCTCATCCAAACCCACTCCTCTCAGATTACCTGGACAAAATCCCATACCCAGATTACCAGCCCCAAATCCAGTACTTAGACTTCCAGCCCCCCAAAACCCGAGACCTAGCCCCCCATTCCAGAGAAGAAACCCATATCCCATAAAGCGTATAAGTCCCAACCAAATGCAAGAAAGAAGAGAAAAAGGTCTATGCTATTTTTGTGATGAAAAGTACCATCAAGGACACAAATGCAGCAAGCCCAAACTATACTTACTGGAAGGAATGGAATTTGAAGGGGAAGGAGAAGAAGAATTGGAAGAAGAAAAGACCTTTAAACAACCTGATACAGAGATTATACCTGCAGTCCAACAAGCTGAAATGTTGGGCATATCCTTACATGCCATTGCAGGGGCACCTTCTCCTAAAACCATGAGGTTGGTTGGGAAAATTGGTACATGTTCAGTTATTGTTCTCATTGATACCGGTAGTACACATAGTTTCATTGATGTGAATGTAGCAAGAAGGGCAAAACTACCAATGGAGGAAGGCCACTTGGCAGTCCAAGTTGCTAATGGAGACACCCTTCCTTGCTTTGGTTGTTGTAAGGCAGTTCTTTTAAAGATGCAAAGCTTGTAACATTTTGGCCAATTTGTTCTTATTAACCCTAGAAGGGTGTGATGTTGTGTTAGGGGTAGATTGGTTAAGAAGTTTAGGGACTATTCAATGGAACTTTGCTGATTTAAGTATGAGTTTCCTTGTGGAATGAGAGAATTTATGTCTGCAGGGCTTGCGGTTACCCGAGAAGGCCATAGAGGAAGAACATAGTTTGAGCAAGGCTGTCCATGTAGAAGGAAGAGGAATATGGCTGCAGTTAATGGAGATCAGTGACAGTCCGGAAGGAGCACCAGTAGAGCCGGCCATACAAGCTATTTTGAATAAATTCGAAATAGTGTTTGCTGAACCCAATGGACTCCCACCTCCTAGGAGTCACGACCACCAGATCCAACTCCAAGAAGCAGCTAAGTCCGACATGTGTTAGGCCCTATCGATACCCCTATTATCAGAAAGAAGAAATTGAGAAGCTGGTCAGGGAAATGTTAAAGGCTGGGATCATTCAACCAAGTCAAAGCCCATACTCTTCACCAGTTTTCTTGGTGAGGAAGGCGGATGGGAGTTGGCGCATGTGCATTGATTATCGAGCTCTCAACAAAGATACCATCAAAGATAAGTTTCCCATTCCTAATATAGATGAGTTATTGGATGAGCTTAATGGTGCTGAATTGTTTTCTAAACTTGACTTGCAATCGGATTACCATCAAATCAGGATGAAGCCTGAAGATGTGCCCAAAACTGCCTTTCGTACACATAAGGGGCATTATGAGTTTTTAGTGATGCCCTTTGGGCTCACTAATGCTCCATCAACCTTTCAAGGACTGATGAATGAGATATTCAGGCCATATCTTAGGAAATTTGTGCTAGTTTTTTTTGATGACATACTTGTGTACAGTAAATCTGTTGAAGAACATGTAGGGCATTTAAAAGCTGTCTTAGAAGTTTTGAGACAACACCAGCTGTATGCTAAGGCGTCAAAATGTGTTTTTGGCTGTCGGAAAGTGGAGTATTTGGGCCATGTTATCTCTAAAGAGGGAGTCAAAGCAGATACATTAAAAATTTCAGCCATGATGGAGTGGCCTGAACCTAAGAACCCTAAGGCTTTAAGGGGATTTTTGGGTTTAACAGGTTATTACAGAAAGTTTGTAAAGGGATATGGAAGTATTGCAGCCCCTCTAACTGCTTTACTCAAGAAAAATTCCTTTAAGTGGAAGTGAGGAGGCCAGCCAAGCATTTGCAGCATTAAAGACAGCTATAGGTGACCCCTCCTGTTCTTGCCTTGCCAGATTTTTCCAAGATATTCGTGATAGAATGTGATGCTTCTGGAAATGCTCTAGGAGCTGTGTTAATGCAGGAAGGGAGGCCTCTAGCTTATTTAAGCCAAGCATTAAAAGGTAAAAATTTGTTCTTATCCACTTATGAGAAAGAATTTTTGGCTCTTGTGTTGGCAATTCAAAAATGGAGGCATTATCTGCTGGGGCATAGGTTTAAGGTAAGGACTGACCAGCAAGCTTTGAAGCACCTTTTGGAGCAAAAGGTTGGAACCCCTTTTCAACAAAAATGGATAACAAAGCTGTTAGGCTTTGATTTTAGCGTGGAATATCGTAGTGGCAAAGGAAATAAGGCAGTAGATGCTCTCTCCCGATTACCAGACTAGGGGAACAGTTCAGAATCGGAGGTAACCATGACCAATTATGGAGAAGCCAAGGCCATCAGCATGGTTACTGTTAATTGGTGGGAAGGGCTCCATCAAGTGTACCACCAAGATCCCCAGTTGCAGCAATTACTCAACCACTACCATCGAGGTGATCTTGATCCCTTCAAGTACCAGCTTAGAGGAAGGTTCTTATTCTACAAAGGGAGGCTACACTTGGGAACCCTAAAGGTGCACCAGGAGCAAGTCATGCAGCAATTCCATAGCAGCCCCATGGGAGGGCATACTGGTTCACAGAAGACTCACTCCAGGCTCAAGAGAGAATTCTTTTGGCATGGTATGAGAAAGGACATCAGAAAATTCATTAGAGAATGCGAGGTATGCCAAAGAAACAAAACAGAGAACCTCAAACCTGTTGGGGCTTTGCAGCCTTTGCCAATACCAAGTAAAGTATGGGTGGATATTAGTATGGATTTCATTGAAGGGTTGCCTCTGTCCAAGGGATATAGTGTAATCATGGTGATAGTAGACAGGCTCAGCACGTACAGTCATTTCATACCAATGGCACATCCATATACAGCAGCAACAGTAGCAAAAGCATTCATGGACAACATATTCAAATTACACGGCATACCACAGAGCATAGTCAGTGATCGAGATGCAATATTCACAAGCAACTTTTGGAAAGAAATCTTCCATCTAAGTGGAACCAAGCTGCTAATGAGCTCGGCATATCACCCTCAAACGGACGGGCAGACAGAGGTAATGAACAAATGGTTAGAAGGGTACCTCAGGTGCTTTACCAGTGATAGACCCAAAGATTGGGCCAGTTGGCTAGCTTTAGCCGAGTGGACATACAATACCTCAGAGCACTCCTCCACAGGATTTACTCCCTTTGAGATGGTATACGGACAAGAGCCACCACGACTCCTCCCATATGAGCCCGGGACCACGGCTGTACAAGCAGTTGAAGACGAAATGAGAAGCCGAGATTTCATCCTTACTTTGGCACGAGAGAACCTGCAAGAAGCTCAAACAAGAATGAAGTTATACGTAGATAAAAAGAGAACAGAGGGGGAATATAACGTGGGGGATTGGGTCTATTTGAGGTTAAGACCTTATAGACAGATGACGGTCGCGATGAGGAAAAGCTTGAAGCTTTCTCCAAGGTATTTCGGGCCCTTCCAGATCATTCAAAAAATTGAGAAAGTTGCATACAAGCTTGATCTACCCAAGGAATCTAAGATTTACCCAGTATTCCATATCTCCTGCCTTAAGAAGAAAATTGGAACCCAGGTAAACCCTAACCCTAGACTGCCGACAGTGATGGAAAACGGCACAATGGCCCCTGAACCAGAGAAAATACTAGAAAGAAGGCTCAAGAAAAAAGGAAATCGCGCAGGAATTGATTTCTTGATTCAATGGAAAGGAGCTAACAAGGAGGATGCCACCTAGGTTGATGCAGAGGAGCTGCGCAGGACATATCCCGAACTCGTGGGCGAGTTCTTCTGAAGGGGAAGGTTATGTTACACGCCCAAGAAGAATTAAGTGAAGTAGGGTTACGTAAGCTAGGGAATTATTTTATTTGTTAAAGGGTATTTTCGGTTATGTATGTTTTTTTAATTCAGTTGTGTTTAGACTAGGTCAATAGGCTGTTCTATAGTGGGTAATGATACTTACGTGGGTTGTTCTGCACTAGTCCATGTGAAGTGGGTCAGCTATTTCCTATTTTTCTGCAATTCTGTAAATGCCTATTAAAGGCCAGAGAATCATGAATGAAGGGCATCATCTTTCGCATCTCAATTGTGCCGTGTGCATCTGTGGAGGTTTCCTGGCTCCTCAAATTGCCAGAATTCATCTATATTAATTTTATGGGTCATAACAATTTTCTCTACCCACCCAGAACAACACCGGCCAGAATTGCCGTTGTCATCACCACCCATGGCCGTCCATATCTGGTAAACATCACCCGAAAATTCTAGTCACCGGCAAACATGGCATTTGTAGCAAAAAGATGATCCACCAATTCTGTCGTTGTCCAAACGATCGGGAGGAAAATCTGTGAGAGGGTCCGAAGATTCTATGGCGAAGATGAGGGTAGAATATCTGATCGGAACGGACAGTGGTCTGGGCAGGGATCTGGGCAAAGCCGAACGATGTTGCGATTAATATATGTGCATATCTATCTGTGTGTGTTTGTGGAGCGGTGCAAGCAAATAGACGTGTATATATATATATATATGTGTGTGTGTGTGTGTGTATGGGCAGGTCGGTGCAAGCAAGAATTTATGTATATATATGTGTGTATGTAGCGACAGTAGGGGATGGCATGTCTACTGTTGAGGAAAGTGAGAAAAGATTGTGGATTTAGATTAGAATTCTGTTGCTTGGAAGATGGGGGATTTTAGTTGTTTCTGCGAAAGAGAAAAGCCATCGAGTTCGGATAAGAGAAGGTCCCTCAACTGCGGATGATTTTTGGATACTGTCTCATGGCTCAACAACGGTTTTCTCATCTTCACTGCCTGCTCACACTACTGGACATTGGTTCAACCCAAGTAATAAGATTGACAGCAGAGTCAGGTTAGATTTGTTGATCTGGTCGTGTTTGTGTTTGGAGATGAAGTCTCCGGTGGCCAACACATTGCTTGCAATGTTTGCTAAATGATGATGCTTGTCTAATGTGCAAGTGGTTTGTTGCTACGGTTTTGGCATTTTGGGTTATACAACTCCATCGCCGAGCTTTGGAAATTTTAGATTGAAGACAGAGAGCCCGTGCTTCAAATGGATTAGATCAGAGCTTTCTGCAAGAAAGAGATCAACATATTTCGGCAACGATCTTCGGTTGGATCATTTTCGCACTGAGCTTTGGAAATTAGAGAGGTAAAGAGATCTTGAGACATTAAGCTAGGAAATTAGAGAGCGAAGCAGATTGGGGATGGAACAAACCCGATTTTGGTGACGAGAGAAACTAATGGATTATTGGGTTAGATAGAGAATGTTTAAGTGAAAGGATGATATATATATATATATATATGTGCATGTGCGCATGTGTGTCAATGTGTGTGTGTGTGTTTATATATGTATATGTATATATATATATATCCTTATATATTATGTATGAGAGAAGAAAGAGTTACAGAGTGTTGAGAGAGGGAATAAGGGGTAAATTTGGTATTTGAAAAAAATTAAGATGATGTCAGCATTTTTCGTTTAGTCAACCTAACGGTTGACTAATAGAGGGGAGGTTTTTAATACTGCCATTAAAGTAGAAGGGAGGTCAGTATAATTTTTCAAACTACAAGGGATACATGTGTAATATCAATAAACCTCAAGGGAGGTAAGTGTAATTTATCCTAAAATTTAAAACTTCTATATGTGTTAGAGCATTTCTAACAAACTTAGTTATATGATTTTATTAACCAAAATAACTAGTCTTTTTTTTTTCTTTTTTAAAATTCTCTCCAATAAATTAACAATCATACTAACTAAAATAACTTAAAAGTATCCTGTTTGGTATTAATAGTTAACCAAAATAACGGGGTATATCTCATTATATTAATATTTAATATAATATATATTTTAATAGTTTACAATCGTTTCTTAAATTATTATATTAATCTAACAAAAAGATAACACAATATTAACTAATTAATTATATTAAACTTTTAATGATGTTGCACTTTAGACATTTTAGAATTGTATTAATTTTTATAATTATTCTTAATTTTTTTTATTGTGTTTTATTAAAAAAAAAATGATCATAAAAAAATAAACATTTAAAATTAATTGTTATTATATTTTGAATACAAAAATTGAATTAAAAAACATAACTACCTAAAATAAAAAATAATGTTGGAATTGGTCTTAAAAAAAATAATTAGTTAAAATAAAATAAATTTTTTTTAAAAAATAATTAGCCACAATCTTGGGGCATCTCCAACATAGCCATCAAATTAGATGCCAACGATCTCATTTTCCCCTTCACCCCACTTTTGGTTCCTCTTAAGACCGAGCCCACCATCATGCCCGTGATGGTGATAGAATTTTTGTAGAGATAGTGTATGGCAATTGCATTAGGTTATTGGTATGATTTCAGTGAGATGCATTTCAGAAAAGAAGAAAACTTAGAGATGCATTTCGTGAGATACAATTCAGAAAAGTTGAAAAACTCAAAAATTCATTTCAGTTGTGTATCTAAACAGCATTTCAGTTTTTTGGGTTAAAAATTTTTGTTTTGGATATGTATCCAAACACAACCTTAATCTCCAACATTTTCTCTATTGATCAATCTGCATCAAATTTAATAATATTAAAATAAAGGTAGTGAGAAAGCAAAATATGAAATAAAATTTAATAATGTTACAAAATAAATATTAATATTTAATTAATTTATATTGGTGATAGTCTAGTCTTTTAAAAAAAATTAACTCGTCAAAATGTCATATAAATCATATTAATATAATTAAAAAAAAAAAACTTGATGCTATTACTAATTTAAAGTTTAAAGATAAAAATAAAATGAGTGGAGAGAGAAGAGCTAAGAGATATGCTCTTATTTTCTTGTTTTTCCTTTACTTTCTCGTCTCAAACTTTTTAGTGTAGTTGAACTGATAAATATAATATTCTTTGAATAATATTTTATTTTATAATCAACTTTTAATAATTAATAATTTTTAATAGATTTAAAAATATTGCTTATAATTTTTTAATATTTTTTAAACAATTATATAATTATAAGCATAATAATAATAAAATATATATGTATGAATGTGTGTATATACATACACAAACTCATTGTTCTAAAAAAAAAAAAAAAGTCAAGGATAAGCTTGCATTCTAGAAGCGGTAGCTTCCCGCCTCCTTCATTCCTACTGCCTCCTTCGGTGAGAAGTTCCCTTCCCTTTTATAAAATGCCTGATTGGTCTGCTCAGCAAACGTACAAAGTGGACCGCTGTTTGGCTGACCCTCTTCTTCCCATTCGGGTTGGGTTGACCCAGAAGTACAGTAAGAAGGAATGGAACCACTGGAGAGTCGTCTGCAGTTCACACTTGGGCAAAGACGACTGACTTTGGAAGCGGAACACGAACCGATTTCCGCTATTCCGGGTTCTTATTGAGCGTAGCAAGATTTGAAAAACGTCAAATAGATGGATGAAAAAAATATTTTCACAATTTGAACACATGACACTAAGATTATCAAATATATAATATATATTTAATTTAAATTATAATAAAATTTTAATCTTTTTTCAAAATAGCATGAAATTAATGTTACTATTTTTAATATAATATATATACATATGTATGTATTTTTGTTTTAATACAATTAATACTATAAACAAATTTAAAATTTTTATTAAATCTATGAGTCTCCACTCCAATGTCACTTACCTATAAAAATAAAAAAAATTATTAATATCCTTAGCCAAAATTATTTGAACTATCTAATCAACTTTTTAATTTAATTTTTCAGTCACTGTTTAGAAACAGAACCCAAGTTGGATATAGGTTATTTCCAAGACTTCCAGAACCCAAGTTGGATATATAAACGCATCATCTCTCTCCACCGCATATCTCCATTAATGGTTTCATTTTCGTCAGAGATGTTGAAGTTGTTCACTTTTCTCACACAACCCGTTTGTTAGTTTTATTGAATTCATTATTTCAAGAGGTTAGGATCGCTACTACACTATTTGAAATCTACTTATCAATCTTGAAACTTAGTTTCATTCTCATCTCTTTTCACTCGAGACGAAATTGTTGTGGTACTGTAAATTAAATTGAACATTCCCAATTGAAACCCACAACTTTGTTTCATTGTTCTTGCACTCGGTGCAGATGTAGGCCAGTTTTAATTAATCACATCGACTGTTTGGTGAAAGTTCTCTGAGAAATATCCATTTAATATGCAATTCTTTTATTGTCCTCAGTAAAGTTGTGACTCCATGGGTGAATCAAATCGAGATATTTGTCATCAAAGCGAAGGGCCTCCTAGTTCAGATTACCTCGGGTGTTTTTCTTGTACTACGTTTAATATTCTTGCGCCAATTTACAAGCGTCTGGACGGCAAGGTATGCCTGAAATGTTATGAATTCTACTTTGGAAGTTCTCGTGTTTTATATCGAATTTGATAGTAGTTGTTGTAACTGCAATGGAATATTCTAGAATTGCGAGAGTGAGTTCCGTGAACTTTGGTGTGGCCGGAATGAGAGCATATTGGATAGACTACTCAATTTAAAATCTGCAATTATATGTTTGCAGGTATGTTTCATTTCTGAGTTGAATCTGATAATTTGTACATACTTGTCCAGAAGAAGTTGCCTTTCATTTAGTTATGATATGATGGGATTTTTTTCACTTTTTTTCTTTTCTATTATTCCTTACAAAATCAGGAGTTTTGGATGGGGAATGAAGAACTTGTGGGAATGTATGAGAAGAGACTTGGAGATACCGGTTATGTAACTTACAAACTAGCTCGTACAAATAACCGTGGTGATGGTACAATTTCTAACTTGTGCTCCCTCCACTTAGTTACCCTTGTCCATATTAACTGTTCTTGCTCTATTTGTGTGCGCATGTGAGGTGGGGCCTTGGAGTAAATTATGTGAATGAGTCTCAAAATATACACGATTCCTACACTTTCTGCATGCATCCCAGATAGTTTTGTAGAATTCTTCAATTTCACGAGTTTGTAAATCTTTCTTGGACTATTGGATAATTTCAAATTATTCTCTTTAATTCTAGATTTATCATATCTTCACACATCCTCATTATTGCCTCATGTTACTTTTCTCCCACTTAATATTTTAAGTTGAATTTTCCTTCTTTTTTTTTTTTTTTTTTTTTTTCCTTTTTCGTAAAACCAATTCCTTTCTTTACAACAGAATTTTTAGGCCCTGTTTGGATATATATAAGAAAACAGTTTTTAAAAATTCTTTTAGTGAAACTTATTTGGTCGCATCAGTTTTCTAAACCTATTCCCCAGAAGAGATTCCCTCTGTTTC
Source organism: Nyssa sinensis (assembly GCA_008638375.1). Lineage (NCBI taxonomy): Eukaryota > Viridiplantae > Streptophyta > Magnoliopsida > Cornales > Nyssaceae > Nyssa > Nyssa sinensis. Next base: position 31,504,663 of record CM018031.1, read on the forward strand.
TGAAAACGGAAGTTTCATGTTTCCCAAAAATATGAAATCCATTCCCAGATCTCATGTATCTATGTATAAATATAGTTAACTGATATGTTGATAATTCAGTACTTCTCCATTTCATAAAAATCAAATTGGCTTTTGACAACAATATCAAGGTCTTGGAATACTATTTGCATTTTCAATATGTGAATGAGTTGTTCAAAATTATTAAATGGGTCACTTATAATGAACTTAATTAATTTAGTGAAAAGAAAAATATTGTGTATTTTAATTTTTTTTCCTATTTTTAATAATTTTGAGTTTAATACAATATGATTTTTAAAATTATTATATCTTGACGCATTACATTAAGGCCTTGTTTATTTAGCTGCTTGGACATTCCAATATGGGATGATTTTTATTTCATATAAAGTAATGTAAATAATGTCCCAGTCTTACAATAATATTATTGGTTACATTGTTTACTTTACTAATAAAAAATTATACTAAAATGGACAAACACTTGAGGTGGCACGTTCTCATGTGGCAGAAAACAAGATGCTATTTTATTATGGGTAATGGTATGATATTGCAGTAACTATTGTAAAGCGTATGTATTATTAAATTCTATAAAAGAAACGGATATGCTCAAATACAGTCAAAATGTAACCAAACACATTTTTTAAGATTTTTAAAAATTGTTAAAATGTGATTCAGATATAATTTTTTTCAAAATATGTTAAAAAATTTTGTAATTAATTTTTTAAAAACTGTGAAAATACATTTGGATATGATAATCTAATTATAAAAAATTAAAAAAATTTAAAATTAATAGCTTGCCAAATGCGTATCCCGCGTTTTAAAATAAAATAACTATTTTTGAAAACTTAAACAAACATAGTTTTACTTTTTCATCCTTTTATCAAGTTAATCAATCCAAACAATGATTCAAATTCCAAGAAATTAATTAAAATCACCTCTCAAAATGTTTCTTAAAACTCTCAACTCTCAAATACTATCCAAACGGGGCCTTAGCCTTTGTGATGTTTTTCTGATTAAATGATATTTCCCAAAAGTTGTTGAAAAAAACAAAAGAACTCGATACTTGTTACGATCTAAAGCAAATAAAACTATAGGCCAAAAGAAATTAAGACCTAGAAAGTGGGTTTAATTTGACTGTACTAAGACATGTGAAACATTGTCTTGAGTAGTAATTGGACCCGTTCACAGAGTTCTTCATTGCACTTTTTGACTAAGAGACAATAATCCTAAAGAGGTCATGATGTCGGCATTAAGTAATTTGCAGTAGTATGAACTTGGCCATTTTGCCCAAAAATAGATATAATGTAACAGAGATAAGTACTAACTGTATATATTGTGTTTGGGGGTCTTTTGATGTAGAGTAAGTGTTTGTGTGTAACTCCCTTCAAAGGAAAGCTACTATTTACTTAAAGTAAAAAGCTAAGAAGCACTGATACGGACACGGGACACGGATACGACACGACACTGACACGTAGACACGTTATTTCTCAAAAAAGTAGGACACGGACACATTAGGGACACATTGAATATATATAATTTTTTTATATTTTTATATGACCATATAATAAAAACCTAATGTTATTTCAATTAAAATTGGCAGTAAAAACACAAAAAATTTTAAAAATATTATTAAGATATTAAAATAACAAAGTCACTAAATAAAAAATAAAGAATTTCTTCATTTAATCATCAACATCCATGATTCAAATATCCGGACACGTGTCCGGGAAGTGTCCGAGAGTGTCAGTGTCCGACACGTATCCGACACGGACACGTTAACTAAAATAGAGTATCCGTGCTTCATAGGTAAAAAGGTAGATGTCAAGGTCCCCCAATACAAACTTCCTATATATGATATAAAAGAATAAAAATTCAATAAGTAAGATAGTTAAGGATAATGATAACAAGAAGTAAAAGGAGATATGGTTGCAAGTGACCAGAGTGCAGCACCACATCATCCCTGGAAATGAAGTATGACTTGCTAACACATGTTGAGTGCGTGGGGACATGGGTTTGTGTGTGGTGACAGGCATACAAGGGTTTGAGGCTCATGACCTCTCTCTTAGAAATGTAGTACAATGATTTACAGAATAGTTTTCTTCAAATGTAAATTGAGAATTTTGAAATTTTAATTAACCACCAAATTTTCTTAAAATTAATATGAAGTTAATGCTGAATATAAGTGATTCAAAATAAACGTCATTGCATGTTTAATGTATTTTGTGCATTACAACTATCCAACTTATATATCCCAAGTCTAAGGAGCCAATTTCTTTTATTATATGGCTGATGTAAGGAACATGCCTATTTTAGCTTTTTAAGTAATTTGAAGTCCAATATAGTAATTTAATTCTTATCTAACTTTTATCAATTTTCTAGTGGAACCCTTGTCTTTGATTTACCGTTGGAATCCATGAAAATATTTCATTTGGGTGAAAACATTTTTAGGTAGTGGTTGGGTCACAAATTATAAATTGAACACTAATGGAGATCGAATGCCCCATTGACTACTTTAGTTTTTCGGTTACCCTTTGTGTATAATAGTTATGCCCTATAAAGTACGGACACTCTATTTTGGCTCACGTGTCTGTGTCGGACACGTGTCGGACACAGACACTCTCGGACACTTTCCAGACACGTGTCGGACAGTTGAATCATCGATGTTAATGATTAAATGAAAAAGTTATTTTATTTTTATTTAATGACTTTGTTATTTTAATATCTTCATAATATTTTTGTAATTTGTGTATTTTATATCAATTTTAATTGCAATAACATTAAGTTTTTATTATATAGTCATATAAAAATATAAAAAAATTTATGTATCTTCAACATGTCCCTGACGTGTCCGTATCCTATTATTTTTAGAAATAACATGTCTGCGTGTCCGTGTCCGTGTCGTGTCGTGTCGTATCCGTGTGCCGTGTCCGTATCTGTACTTCTTAGTTATGCCTAAGTTTTATTGCAGTCCCTAACGAAGTTAACTCGGATTTTAGTCTCATAGCCAGTTGTGAGAGGAATGGCAAAAGGCAAAACAATATCAAGGTTTCAGGACTGCATTTTGCACTGCATAGTTCTTCCTACCCTGTTTTGTTCTGAGGAGAAAAGGGTTGTTGGTAATGTTTTATAACTATAAATGTGACCAAGGCAATTGTTAATCTCTTGACAACTTAGCGGGCAGTCATAGTAAAATGATTTCCTATGATTCCAACGTAAATTGTTATTGGGTAAATATAGTGCAAAACTTTTGTGATGAGTTTTGAAATGAGTTGATTTTCATGTACTAATGATCTGTTTGTTGGTAACTCTGAACCAAGGTTTCTAAATTAATATTCTACACAGGATCATGTTCTAACACTTACTGTTTTGGTAACAGGTCTGCTAACAGCAGTGCACCAGAACCACTTTCATGTTTTGAATTACAGAGAGGTTCTATTTCATGACATAGGGGATCGTGTAGCCCAGCTTCTGCATGTGGAGCTACTTGTTCATTCTTCTCAAGACCAACTTGCTAAAATGGAGAAGGAAGCTCTTGTTGTGAATACTCACTTAATTTTTCCTCATGATTCCAGTTATTGCTTTCTCCGCTTAAAGCAGGTGATAGTTTTAAGTTATGTTATATTCGTTCTGTCCAATCCGATTAAATTTCTTGTTACTAATTAACATTGTTTTTCTTCTAAATTCTGTATTTCTTTTTTCCTTTTGCCTCATAGGTATACAAGATTTTGCAGTATATAGAGTCATATTGTCATGAATACCAGCTTCCACCTGTCCCTATCATCCTATGTGGGTAAGTAGCAAGAGACCTTGAGAATTGAATAGAGTAATAGTATTTCTTTCACATTTTCACATTCTCTGTTTTAGGTGTTTTTTTCTCTGGTGAAAAAATGGAGGAACCAGATTTCTTGTTTGACTCATTTGTTACAGTAAAACTTTGTGTAGGGATTGGAATGGCAGTAAGAAGGGGAATGTCTATAAGTTTCTGCGATCACAAGGTCTTGTCTCATCCTATGATTCTGCTCATCATTACACAGACAATGGTGAAGATTCCTGTAAGGTGGTTTCGTCCTCATGTATTGTGTTTATCAACAGGCTAATTTAAAGATGCTAAATGTATAATATATTTTGCAGTGGGTTAGTCATCGTAACCACAGAGGGAACGTATGTGGAGTGGATTTTATTTGGCTCCTTAATCCTAACAAACATCGGAAACCACTAAAAGAAAGTTTCATAGAAGCAGTTCTTGGGAACATTAATGTGCGTTGAATAAAATATTTGCTTTTGTTCTGATGTGGTCACTAATCTATCAGAATGATGATGAATTGATTTTTTTAATGTAAATATTCATCCAACAGAACCTACTCCTCCAAGTGCCAACAAAAGGGGTCGATCCACTTCATCTTCTTGAAACTGATGGCAGTTATATAACCTACTCTCAGTTCTCTCAAGCTGTTGCTGAGGTATCCACCAGTTCTCGTCTCAAGAATGTTTGGACTTTTGAATTATTTGTATTAGAATTTGATATTTAAAAAATCTAACTGGTAATGTTTTTATAACTTTCTGATTGATCAGTTAGGTTTAACTGGCCACACTCAAGATGGACTCAATAATGAAGACATAAAGGATTTATGGGAACGTATAGACACGGATGGAGATGGTGTGATTGATCTATCACACTTTGCTGTATGTCTTTTACCACTTTTCTTATATATATATTTTTTTATTATACTTGTTTCTTAATGATTTTTGTTTTAGAACTATGAGGCTGCTTGACTAAGTTAAGTTCTCTTTTGGGCCACCTTTGAAGAGGGCATGGAACCCATGCACTTTCCTAAAACAAATTGAAGAGGATGGGGAAGAAAACAGCTCACGACCAAAAGAAACTCTTAGCAAACCCATCTCTGCAACTACAATTGGTTTCAATGTCAATAAAGCTATGCTCTTTCCTCTAGAGGTTGAAACAGGGGTGTGGCCTGAGAATTACTCCCTGTCGGATCATGCACAGTTGACTGTGGAGTTTTCCCCAGTGCAGTTGCACTTTTCTTGATTGTTGATGAAAATTTTGATGCCATGTGAATATGAGTTTATTAACTTGGTATATCTTGTAGATGAATAATCAAGTTAGAGTGACATTTTTTTCTTGATCATCAAAGTAAATTCTTGATTTGCTGATTTGAAAATGCTCGTTTCGAGGTCCACGAGCCTTAATAAATCTCTTTTGGGTGAATTTGTATACATTTACCTTTTGCAACAATAAATTTATATGGAGTTGTGGATATCCTCTGCCTATTATGTGTATTGGCATGGCTGTTAGTGTAACACAACATATATGTGTATATATGCAAATCACTTTTTGTATTTGTAGTTCTGCTGTACAACTATTTGGATTGAACCATGTTTCTCCAGGGTGTTTGTTTACATAAAAACCTGCTAGCAAATGAAATTTTTCATGGTCTCATATCAAGTTATCAGCAAGCTCACAGAAATGTTGGGGAAGTAGAATACAAAAAGTTGAATGTGCATATTTATACTGCCTAGGGTTTAAACTGCTTGAGAATAACTTTGAAATTACTATCTATATGCAAGAACTATAGATGCCTTGTGAATAGTAAAATAGTGGTTTCACTTGGCAACTTCAGTGGCCCAATCTTTATTGTGCTATTCTTTGTGGTCTTAAATTTTGTGGGTGCGTGTTTCTACTAGGTCCACATGGGTCGGGTTGGAGTGAATTGGAATTAACATGATCTTAATCGATTCTAAAAATTTGGAATCGGAACTGAACAACGAAGGTGTTGGAACCGACCCGAACCATTCCCAAAAAGGTCAGGTTCGGATTGGGTCGGGTTGTGTTTTTTTTTTTAAAAAACACACTCCAAATCAACCAAAAAAAAACTTTATATATGTATATACGGTATACACACACATCAATTCTAATAATTGTGTGTGTGTGTGTGTGTATATATATATATATAAGAAGATGAAAATTAATGAGATTATCTAGTAACATTATATAGAGCGATGTGGAAAGAATATGCAAATTGTCAGGCTTTGTTAACATAGTACTGTAGCAGTTGTCATTAAGTAACTCGCTCAAATATTCAATTCCCAAAAAACATTTCAATTGCTCCAACATAACAAGAGAATTTTATATATGTATAAATGTGTGTATACATATTATATGATCAATATGTATTTACATTATGGTAGTATGTATTATATTATATTAGTGTGTCTATTTATGTATTATGTGATCGGTATGTTTATATATATTATATTAGTGTGTGTATATATGTATTATATGATCAATATGTAAATATATTTTATTAGTATGTATACATTATATATTTATATATGTATATGATAAGTGTCTATTATATTATATTATCTGTGCTATATGTATTATATGATCAATATGTCTTATATATTATATTAGTATGCATACAATATATATTTATATATATTAATTTATTTAAAAAAATATTTTATTGATAATCTAGTTTTCAGATCGGTTAAACCGAATTCGAATCGACTAAGTAGGTTCTAGAATAGAATTGATTCGATTATTTTTAGAACAGAGTCGGTTCGGATTGGTTCGAATTTACTTGTATACTCCTGATTTCTACTACTACAAGCATATGTTTAACAAGGACGTGAATAAAGGTGTCAAATGGTCTAACTAGGCCTATTAGTCCCAATGGTTCGGGTCAAGTAGGGAGACAGGCCGTGCCTACCTTGAAAAACACCCAACCCAGGCTCACCAGTAGGCACGATTTGTGACAGGCTTGGGCAGGTTGTGCTGTGCTTTACTTGGCCTAGCTGGTTCTAATTTATTTTTTAGTCATGTATGCACGGTTTTCAAATCAAATTGAGTGGAATCTAAAAATAACATATCAATTTTATATCAAATTAAAGATATAAATTGAGAATATTTAAGTATTTTTAAAAATTTATTACTCATATTTGTGCGTTTACTGACTTTATTGTATCCTCCGTGATCTTGAATTTCTATTTTTATTTTGGCCTATGGTTTACATGATTTGAAGAGCATTCATTAAATCAACCTACTTAATTGAAGCCCAAAGGCCCCAAATATTACACCACCAACGCTTAGGGTGTTGAGACCAAGTCTGGGACCACACAAGGCCCAATGGACCCCTAGACGTGATTTGATCTTAGTTCTTCAGTTCTATTACTTTGAAAATTCATTAATTAAGTTGACTACCCATTACCCCACTTAGAGATTCTCTAAATGTTAAAATTCATTTGAATCATGTTAAAATTAAATTTCACTAGTGTTACAATAACAAAATGTTATATTTTAATATTTATGCTCCAATATTGAAAATGATCATTTTTGGTAAAATAACTATTATTCTTTTCAACTATCAGTTCTGAAGTATAAACACCTTTTACTTTTGAAGTCATTGGATTACATCCAATACATTTATTTGAATAATAAACTGCTAGAAGTCTAACTATATTTGAGAGAAACTTTAACAAAATGAAAATTTGAGTTAACTTTTAACATGGCATTGGAATATACACTTTGGACTATCGATTATATTTTGGTATAGCAGCTTAAATGAGAGTTTGTGTTGGAAAAACTCTTATATGCCTAAAAATTTAGTATCATTTGTGGGAGTAAATAAGATATTCCTTGGGGTTAGGAGCAACGTGGTAATGTGCCATTCTAATAATATTCTACCATATATGTCATATTTTATTAAAAAAGGTAAATCATATCACATATTACATGATATCATTAGAAGGGCGTATTGTCATGTCACTATATCAGTCTTATTTAAGAATTTTTCGAAATCAACATACTTACGTGTCCTCTTTATGACAACTATCAAGCACAATACCTAAAAATTTATATATTGTCTGAAATTATTATCATAAAAGGGCCTAATCTTTGTGGAAAAGAACGACGTGGTTAGTATTGAGGACCATGTTAGGAGGCGAGACTGAGAAAAAAATAACTTTGATAAAGGTAGTTAAGAAATATATGATAATATGTGGTCTAAAAGACAGAATGATCTTAAATAGAAAAGAATGTAACGTAGCGGAAGCTTGTGAAGAAATAGGACACCGCCTGTTTCTTGGAGAATCGTTCAAATCCACGAACAAAAGTAACACACTCGAATTCATGAGCTCAGAGAATAAGATCTCAGAAAGAAAATTCTTTATTGAATAAAACGTTAACCTTACAATGAAAAGAAAGAACCTTTATATAGGCTGCAAACCCTAATTCGTCTAGGACTAGAACTCTTAATTCGACTAGAACTGTAAAAGAAATAATTAAAATAAGAAAAAATACCAAAAATTGCAAAAATATAAATATTCTAATTAAAATAATAAATCAAAAGTCCTAAACTTAAGCAACAATCTGGCAAAAAAACTAGCTCCAAAGGTAACGACAAATTGAGAAAATTAAGCAGTACATTTTTTATCAAAAGTAGTAAAAACGCGCTAATTGACGGTGAAAACGAAGGAATTTGCCTGAAAAACGGCATACATCATGGCAAAGCGATGAATATTGATCAGCATGTCGATTCCAAGTTGCCCATCAAATTTCACGCAATTCTGACCATTCTGGCGTTGCACGTAATTCTGTGTTAAGAATTGAATTCTTCTACAACCTATTCTACATCAGAATAGCGAGATAAGATTTATGTAATCGACACCAAATAATTAAGATAAGACTTTATTGAGTTGAGTTGTAGTTCGACGTTGGATCATTGGATTGTTTATTATAAATATAGTTAACCTTTTTTTTTAATAAAAAAATAGTGTAAAAGATTTAAATATAATGATAAATATATAAATATTAAATACGATAGTATATTTATTTAAAAATTAGTAAATACAATAGTATAAAAAAATAGTATATTTATTAAATAGATTTTTTCTGGACCATACACCATTTTTCTAAGTACCCAACAACACAATAACTAAGGAAAAAGAAAAGTCATGATCATATATTGGTAAAATTTTTGGATGGTACTGGTACAGTATTGTGATAATGTATTATTTTAATGGTATTTTATTATATGTGATTAGATTTATCTTTTTTAATATAACATAGTATATATAATAAAATGTTATTAAAAAAATATATTACTATGTAATGTACCAAACTTATTGAACAATGCCTTCTATGTTTTAAGAAGTTAAAGATATTAGAATTTTAGAAAGGACGAGCATGCACGCTAACGCTTATATATAAAGGCAACAACTTGGTATTAATGTTAGTTAAGTAGGGTGTTGGGTGGAGTAGATTGGATTTACATTTAATTTTTGACTTTAATTTTGTATAAAGTAGATGTTCTCAAACTTGTATTTTAATTGCGGGCTTATAAAATAATGATTAATAAATATATAATACATCTTTTAATGCTAATTTCTTATTTATTTTTAAACTGTTGATAGACTTAATTTTTAATTATTACACCAAATAATGACCTTATGCACTAGGTATTATTATATATATATATATCGTTTGATTAAATTGTGTAAAAGTGTTAATGAGAATAAGTAATTGGGTATTTGATAAAAATTTATTAAAGAGTTAATAGAAAATATGAAAGAAAAAAAAATAAAAAGGTATAAAAGGATAGAAACAAAGGATAATTCCATAATTTGTTTCTCAAACATAATAACAAAAAAAAACCGACGTCATTAAGTATGATTTCTGAAGACGGAAGCCATTAAAGCACATACATTCTCCCCTTTAAATTACATTATCATCCACAATGCGGATATTAATGACTTTGTACTTTGGATATACTCTTTCTTTAAAAAAAAAAACCAAAAAAACAAAAAACAAAATACGTGCGATCAATTTGATTATTAATGTGAAATTTACGTAAATTCGTACATATATAAAAATTAAGCATTTGTTATACGATGCAGAGATGGTACTAGATTTTTATTTTATTTTTCAATTTTGGAAAATAATCGATAGTAACAAAGAAGCAATCTACACTCGTACATACTAGTCAAACATTGAGTTGTAGTTATCTTTTCATTTTTTATGGTGTTTGTAATATATTATTGACTTTTTTTTATTTGATGTTATACAAACTTATATGCCTTACCTAGCTACTGTATATAATTTGATCTTTCTTGGAAAAATTAAACTTATTGCAACTCAATCTCAATCTCAATTTTTTTTTTTTAAATCTCTAAGTGGAATAAATATATATCGAAAGAAATCATCAAATTCCACGTAAAATGCTAACACATCATCTGGTAACGAGACTCCAATTTAGAAGAATAGGAGTTCAAGACATTATGTGTAAGGATGTGACGGTGGGCTGAGAATGTAGGGTTGGGTGACGCAGTTCAAAACAATAAAATATGGATACCAACAATTTCAATATTCAATATCGGGGATCAATTACTTGAAAATGCAAAACAATTAATCAAACAAGCGACCAAATTCTCTAAAAAAATAATATCAAAATTCAAAGATAAAAGGTGTCTTTGTTAGAGACTTAGAATCCTATATATAAAGATTGATATTGAAAGTGACCGGAAGTTCTAATTCTACAATAATAAAGAAATCTTATTTAAAATAAAATAAAAACAAAAAAAAAAAAAGTAATTGGTTTACCTAAAATATAAATTTAAGATAGGCCCAAATTTGAAAATTAAAAAATTTATTCTAACTTTGAAACAAATTTTCATATTTTTAGTAAGTACTATATTTGTCATACATCATATTCTCCCACTTAAAAAGAAAAAACTATTTCTCGAGTTAACTAGATTTAATCGACCTCAAACTCGTCCATAACCCAACAATAATACTTAAATCTTCTTAATAAGAATTGAAAACTCATAAATTTCTCCTCTTACATCTTCTATGAAGTTTATAATTTAAGGCTCTTGTTTTGATAAAAATAATGAGTTATTAATAAAACAAGAAAAATCGTCTCTTTAATCCAACACTACAATTTCAATCTTCTTGTAATCGTCATAATCATCCTTAGCTAATTTAGATTCGTTCTCATATGTAGTGTTGACTATTTTCATGTGAATTTCTTGTTCATTCTCTTTTATAAAAGAGCTTATATCATCCATTTGTACCACTAGATCTAAAATTTGATCAGCTAGTTCTGAATTATTTTCTTTTTCTTTATTCATAATAGGAGTTATTCTCTTGATATAAATATGATCATCGAAAGATGATAGATTAATCTTTATATGAGAATTATGAAAATCTTTGACCTTTATCACTCATGTATCTTCTAAATCTTAATAGCAAATATTCAAATTCCTTATCACTTGAAAAATCTATGTACCTTTGGTTTCTTCTCACTAAGTCTACGAATCTTATAGTCTTCTTCTTCTTCTTCAGAATCTGAATTATTTTCATAGGTCGGTTGCCTTTTGGGATGTCATTCTGACACTGATATACTAACCGGCTAGCTTCAGACGAATTCTACAGTATGGTTCTTGTCAACTTGGAGTCTTTATTGACACTGAAATGAAGTCTTTGAAGCATCTTAAGGATCTCACTAATCCGTTGCTTCTATTCATAAAGTCTCCGTTACCGTCACTCTTGGGAGGTTGTAGCCCCCCAATTTTTTCAAAAAAACGTTTTCATGTAAATTGTCCAAAAAAAAAAAATCTCCCTTCCAAATTTAGTAAAAAAAAAAATGTTTACGTGTAAATTTGCATCCAATTTTGAGAAAAAAAAATTATCCTTAAAATCCTCCACTCCAACTTGAAAAAAAAATTAATTTCTCCTAAAGTTAAAAATATAAATAAAATTCTAGCCTCCCAAATTTTTTTTTTTCAGCATGGCTCCACCCTTGAGTCTCACGACAAACGTGGATGAGATTTTTTATTTTGTTTTTGTCGTTTGTCATGTAGTCAGATGAATTTTTTCTCTGATACTAACTAACGTAATACGAAACGTAATATGATGAAAACAAACAAATTTAATATTCAAGAATGAGGAACAATTAACTTAGCAAAAGAATAAATTCTCTAAAATTATTATTAATATCAACTTATAACCCTATATATAGATATTGATATTGGAAGTCTTAATCCTAACTTTATTTAAAATAATACATTTAAGATAGATTCAAATTTGAAAACTAAAAACTCTTACAATAATTTTGAAGCAAATATCTATTGGGAGGTATCACTTCGGTCCTATATCATTGGATTAGCAATTTATTATGGTTTACCCAAGAAAAGAAAAAGAAAAAACTTCAAGATTTTGCATGGTGGTTTAAAAACAATTATTATTTTTTACAAAAATTCAAATCAATACAAAAATAAACCCAACGCGGAGGGAAAAAGTTTAGTACGACTGCTCAGATGTTAAACTTTTTGGGACCTATGTAGAATTCAATATTATTTTAAATACTTGGCTCTAGCCTGAGTAGGAGGAACTTCCTCCTATTTAGATATGTGTCTTAATTATAATCTATCATATATGTAATGCATAGGTACTTTTTGATTTATTTAATTTTTTATTAAAACTAAATAGTCACATGATATAAATGTAAGTATATGTGTGACCGGTAACCTAATAAAATTGTGACATGTACATTTGATGCTGCACTTTTTGACTCGCAATAAGTGTGGGCTCCGTGACCTGTAGAACACTCAGAAAGATGATCAGAGGACCACCGGATTGGCTCCGACGGTAGTTGCTCCGATGCTTAAGTAAGTAAAAGGAATTGAAAGACTGTATTGAAAGCCAAAAGAATGAGCATAAAAATAAAGCGTACCTTTATGGTTTAATTTATAAGTCGTGGCCTTCCTAAGTTGATTAGGATTCGATGCCATGAATATAGGGATTTGATCATCGGAGATTGCAGTTACCTTGTGGAGTATTAAGTCGTAGATGGAGATAATCATAGATAGTAGTTTCCGTGTTTGAAGACTGTTTCCTTATTCCCTGCTTGGCAGTTGTTAAGGAAACCATAAGGTCGGAGCCGTATGAGGTGTTGAATAAATATTGCCCAGAGCATAAGGTCTGGAAGATATGTGCATGGGAATGCCTTGGAGGCTTTGCCTGCACTGTATGACCGAGTTTATCGGCTCTGTATGATATATATATGAGAATGCCCTGAATGCTAGTTGCTGCTCTGTATGATCGAGATTATTAACTCTGTATGCACACGTGTCTCAAGGTGATTGGTGTGTCTGTTTGTGGTATATCAGCTACTCCCCCCCCCCAGAGCCCTAGTTAGAGGCTAGGGCTTAACTAGGGTTATGGCTTTTGTGAATAGTCATACGTTTTGTTTCTCCATTTCTCGAGACGTCGGTTTAATGCGTCATTTATTGCGCAGCCGATACTTTGAGAATCCATCATTATCTTCAAACGTTGTGTCGGCTCGTCTTGGAAGGCTCATATTTCGAATGTGTATATAAAGAGAGGGAAAGGTCTTTCATACCTTTCTTCTGCATTCGCTTCTACAGTACGAGACCGCCATTTGACATATTTTGAAGTTTGAAGGATATCCGGTGTTCATAGTCCTTTCTTGATCTCAGGTTCGACTTTTAGTCCCCTTCTACATTCCTTCTCATTTGTTTCATTTCTTTCTCTTGTTCGCCATGTCTGGCTTTGAGTCACACTCTGGTTCGGGCAGTCCTTCTGAGACCGTTCCTCAACTGCAGTTAGTGAATCTTCCTTCTGTAGATATTGATGAAAATAGATTGGTAGAACCCCCCTCAAGTCTGGGGGTTAGGATTGTTGATGCATTTGACGAGCCCCTAAATAGGGCTGGTGAGACTTCTGGTCGATCCGGTTACAGAGAGGAGGGCGAGAGTGTAATTACTGAAAGCATGTTGAAGGAGTTATGGGCGAAGTTCAAACTTCCTTCCAACGTTACTTTTAGGGTCCCAGACTCTCGGGATCGCCCAAGCAATGTTAGAGATGAGAAATCTGTGCCTATCTGGCCTGGTTTGAAATGGGTCTTACACTCCCCCTTCTTGATATCATAAAACAATTCTTTTGTTGGTTTGACCTTTGTCCCGCAGACCTGAACCTTAACAGTTGGAGACATCTGTTGAGCTTCATTGTGTTAGGGCATATGAATAATGTCGAGGTGTCCCTCGACTTGATCCGTAGCAATATGGATCTAAAACTTTAGAAGGCGGAAGGCCTTTATTATATGTCTTTTGATAGCGGGTTCAGACCCCTTACTTCTGTGCCCTTCTCCAACAAGACCTGGAAGAAGTGATACTTTTTCATTAAGGGAGGATGGGAATTCAAGAACTTCGAAGGTCAACCCTCCGCATTCCCTCGAACCACTAGGCGAAAGGGTGAGGCCCAATTTTCTCGTGGCTGTATTGATTTCGTTTTGTACGCCAATTGTTGAACTGATCAATTTCTGTGCTTGTTTTGTAGTCAAGAGTGTGTGGAAGAGACCAGACTTCTCTCTTGCGATTCAGAAGCAATATAAGAAGCTCTTAAAGCCTAGCAGTCGAGACCATTCCTCCATTGTTAACCCTGATAGATTGATGGCTTGCCAGGGAGAGTGTTGAGGAAGTTGCTAATAATGTGATGGCTCAGTGGGAGACCGGGCCATCTTCGTCTGTGGCGGCAGGGGAGGCTTCCTCCCTAGTGGTCCCTCCCATTCAAAAAAAGCGGAGGTTAGTTTTGTCCTCTCCTGAGCCTGTTGAGGGGGAGGAAGAGGCTCCTGTCCCCATTTCGGTGGTCCCTCCAGCCCAGTCTCAGCGAGCGAACAAGGGGGCATCGTCATCGGTGGCTTCTGATGCTGCTGATCAGGGGGCCAAGAAGATTCTGAGGGACTTTTAGGCCAAAGGCTCAGTTAAGCTCAAGCCTCAGAAGTCGGGGAAGCTTCTTGCTGATTTGACTGCTATTCAGGTTAAGGTGAGTTCGTCGGGTCCTTATTTCTCTTTCCCTTTTCTTCAAGTGTTTAGGCTGGTATTGAACTGTTTACTTCGTACTATGCAGACCCTGCATACCCTTTCTGCTTTGGTGGAGGTTTCTCCCCCTGCGGAGGAGTTTGACCAACTCAGGGCCGAGCTGGACGATCTGGGGCTTCAGCTTGGTACTGCTCGGTTGGAGGCTCACGACTCAGCGGAGAAGCTGAAGAAGCATCAGAACTCCTTGATCGTGATGAAGTCGGAGAGGAACCTTGCCGTTGAGCGGGCAAAGAGGTTGCAGGAGGAGATGAATGGCATGCGGTATCAGTACTGTAAACAGCTTGATGACGCCGTGGAGTAGGCTTTGATGGATAATGAGGAGGAAATGAAGTCGAAGCTGGAAGGAATGACCCATCGCTTGATTACGTTTGGGTTCAAAAACTTCCGTTCCCGGCTCCTTGCCAAGTTTCCTGACCTTGATGTCTCCTCAATTGTGCCACCTGGATCTGAACCTTCAGAGGTTGTTATCCAGAGTGAAGTGGCTGATGTCCTCCCTGCCGATCCCACGGAAGTGGTTGTACCGACTGAGGTGGTTGATGCTGCTCCTGCCGATCCTTCTCCGGTCGTTGATCCTGTTCCTGCTGATCAGGCTTAGGATGTATATTTTGTTATTTTTAACTTCCAATGTACCTGAAATATACATTCGTTAATGGAACAGTCTTTTGCTTGATGCTCGTCTCCTTAGTTATATTGCTCTGTAGTGTTTGTGCATGTCTTGAGTTATACTGCTCGGTAGTGCCTTAATTTGTAGTTGATGGTGGTAATTGTTGCAAATAGCGCTGCTCTGGAGTTTAGTGTATACCAAACAAGATTTTCCTCTATGGGTAGTTGTATTCCGAGCTGTTTCACTTGCCATAGGTCGGTAATTGAAGACTTCTTTCGGAAACATTCCAAGGCTGACTGTTCTGAATCCGGAGACTTATAATAATAAGTGGATATTTCGTGATTGTAGTTCGGTTGACCAGAACTTCTGCCTCCAGATCTGTTAAGACAAGGGTCAAGGAACATCAAAGTTGATGGACCTTTGTTGTATACGTGGCCCATCAAGCGTTAATGACCTGGAGAAACTGTCACGTCAACATATACGTGGACAAGACTAAAAAGTCTATATATTGCGTGTGTGGCTTTGCCTTTTGCTTCTCCCGAGAGGGTGGTTTAATGCCTCATTTATTGCACCACCGTCGTTTGGGATTTTGAAGCTAACTCTTCGCCTAACCGTTGCGACGGTTCATCTGGGTGGCTTTTGGGCTTCGAAGGCCTATATATATGGAAGAGGAGCATACGGTTGCACCCTATCTTCTTACTTTGCTTCGTTGTTGGAAAGGTTTTCAGATGTTTTTTAAAAAAATTTTCGTTTATTCGGAGATGATTGCTAATCTTCAGTCTGAGTTGGGAATGATTAAACTGTGGCCGAGAGTTAACCTTCCCTTTGATTCAGTCTCCAAGGAAGGATTAGAGGAGGTTGAGATCTTCTTATTCATCTTGGCATCCGGTCGAGATTTCTCCGATGGGAGGTGGTCCCTCATTGATTCAACCGAGGCTTGGAGCATCGGTGATGAAGACGAAGGTGAGATGCTTCCTTGCCTCTGTATTCTGGCAGGCACCCTTGCTCAAATCGGCCGGGATGTGACAACTGCTTTGAGGGAGATGAATGTGGGCTGCTTCCTCCCCTTTGTGACTTGGCAGAGACCCTTGCTTCAATCGACTGGGGCGTCATGCCGATTACAAAGGTGGAGAATGAAAAGTCTCCTGAGGCCCAGAGCCCTCATCATCCATTGGTACTGAGATCATTGATAGCAATGATGAAATGGCTTGGGCGCTCCTTGATGCAGATTGGGGTTCAGGGTTCCTTCCTTTCAAATGGAGCCGACGGCGGTGGTAATGGAAGGTTGGATCCTGTGCCCTTATATCATCCGAGGAAGAAAGCCATGATGCTGCAAATAGTAGTGATATAGTAGCTTTCTGTAGTAGCCTGTGTAATGGTGTCTTTGTTGTAGCCTTTTGCGTACTTGTTCTGTTTCCAGTCTTCTTGTACTGATGTAAATCTTCTGAATCATTAATAAAATTGAGTTCCTTCTTCTCAGATCTGGTGTTCTTCGTATTCGAATGTGCTCTTTTGTAGTTAAAACACTTTCTTGTGCACTTCTGATATATGAATGTTCTGAGAATATATCAAAGAAACTTAGAAAAATGCTTGAATCAAAGTACTTCACTCCTGATCGGTATTATAGTACTTGTTGCTTGTTTGACAGATAAGCCAAATAATATAAATGTCAGATCTGAGGTGTTCCGATCTAGGAAACTTTAGTTTGTAGATGTTCGGAACTTCTGTCTTTGGATGGACTAGATTATAGAATCTGTGTATTAAGATAGACTAGGTTGAAGAGACTTGTGCATTATAAATGGACCAAGTCTTGAGACTTGTACCTTATGGACCAAGCTCTGGAGGCCTGTGCATTATAGATGGACCAAGTCTTGAGACTTGTACCTTATGGACCAGGCTCTAGAGGCCTGTGCATTATAGATGGACCAAGTACTGAGACTTGTACATTATGGACCAGGCTCTGGAGGCCTGTAGCATTATAGATGGATCAAGTACTAAGACTTGTACATTATGGACCAGGCTCTAGAGGCCTGTGCATTATAGATGGACCGAGTGCAAAAACTCGTACATTATGGACCAGGATCTGGAGGCCTGTGCATTTATAGATGGACCAAGTACGAAGACTTGTACATTATGGACCAGGCTCTGGAGGCCTGTGCATTATAGATGGACCGAGTGCAAAAACTCGTACATTATGGACCAGGCTCTAGAGGCTTGTGCATTTATAGATGGACCAAGTACGAAGACTTGTACATTATGGACCAGGTTCTAGAGGCCTGTGCATTATAGATGGACCAAGTACTGAGACTTCTACATTATGGACCAGGCTCTGGAGGCCTGTGTATTATAGATGGACCGAGTGCAAAAACTCGTACATTATGGACCAGGCTCTGGAGGCCTGTGCATTTATAGATGGACCAAGTACGAAGACTTGTACATTATGGACCAGGCTCTGGAGGCCTGTGTATTATAGATGGACCAAGTACTGAGACTTGTACATTATGGACCAGGCTCTGGAAGCCTGTGCATTATAGATGGACCGAGTGCAAAAAATCGTACATTATGGACCAGGCTCTAGAGGCCTGTGCATTTATAGATGGACTGAGTGCAAAAACTCGTACATTATGGATGGAGGCCTGTGCATTTATATATGAACATTCTATGGAAGTAAAAGAAACATCTCTACTGATAATACTTCCGTAAGTGTTCCACGTTCCATGGCCTAGGAACATGCTTCCCAGTCATGTCTTCTAGCTAGTAGGTGGTAGGCCGAGCAACCTTTGTTACTTTGTAGGGGCCTTCCCAGTTTGGTGACAACTTTCCCATGGTGAGATCCTTGGTGTTTTGAAAGACTCTTCTTAAGATAAAGTCTCCAACTTGAAAGCTGACTGTCTTGAGTCCTACCTTGGATTTGTTGACCATTCTCTGTTGATAGGCTTCCATCCTGATGCTGGCTTGATCCTTTCTCTCTTCGAGCAAATCCAAGTTTTCCATCAGCTGCTGATCATTGGATTCTTGCTCAAAGGCTTCAGTCCTCAAGGTTGGCATACCGATCTCAACCGGAATTACTGCTTCTGTTCCATAGGCTAGTGAGAAGGGAGTTTTAGAGGTGGGAGTTCTTCTGGTTGTTCTGTAGGCCCAAAGAACTCCTAGGGAGTTCCTCTGCCCACTTCCCTTTGGCCTTTTCCAACCTTTTCTTTAACTCGTCAAGGATTGTTCGGTTGGTGACCTCTGCTTGCCCATTTGCCTGTGGATGGCCTGGAGAGGCAAAGTGTTGCCTAATGTTGAGATTTTCACAGAATTTCTTGAAGCCTTTACCAGTGAATTGTGTCCCGTTGTCAGAGATAATCACACGTGGTATGCCGAACCTGTACACAATGTTCTTCCAGGTGAAGCTCTCGACTTCCTTCTCTGTGATATGTGTTAGAGGTTCAGCTTCGGCCCATTTAGAGAAATAGTCGATGGCCACCAAGAGATATTTCCTGTTTGGAGGTGCCCTTGGTAATGGACCCACGATGTCCATCCCTCACTGAGCAAAGGGCCAAGGACTAGGAATCGGGATAAGCTCGTGATGAGGCTGATGTTGGTACGGGCAAATCTCTGGCATTTGTCGCACTTCCGAACATATTCCTTAGCCTGTTTCAACATGCCAGGCCAGTAATAGCCCTGCGATAGAGCTCAGTGGGCTATAGTTCTGCCCCCATTATGATTCCCGCAAATTCCTTCGCGTATTTCAGCCAAGACATATTGTGACTCGTCTGGAGCTAAGCATTTTAATAGAGGTTGAGAATACGACCTTCTGTAAAGCTTGTTGTTTAGGATCAGGTACTGAGCCGCTCTGATTCAGGATTCTCCTGGCTTTGTTTTTGTCTTCTAGGAGGAGCCCGGATCTTAGATACTAGAGGATTGGAGTCATCCAGTTCTGGGGCTGTTCATCAATTTGAGCAATTTGGGCTTCCTCAATGCTGGATCCTGGCTGAAAGGAGATTTTAATTGTGGAGTTTGACTTCAGACTTGAGGCGGGAGGCCATGTTGGCCAGAGCATCTGCTCTGCAATTCTGGCTTCTCTCAATTTTCTAGATAGTAAATGTCTGGAAGGAATGCCTTAAGTGGTTCACCAGTTCGGAGTACCGGAGCATCCTATCATCTTTAATAGCGAATTCTCCCAAGACTTGGCTCACCACCAGTTGGGAGTCAGAGAAGACATCGAGGTTCTGAGCCTCGCATTCCAAGGCAAGCTTCATGCCTAAGATTAGGGCTTCATATTCTGCTTCATTGTTAGAAGCTTTGAATCCCAGGACTGATTGCTTTTTCTGACGTGAGCCCATCAGGGGACTGTAGTACCAGGCCTACCCTTGAACCTTGATCGGTTGACGATCTATCAATGTATAGTAGCCAGGTTCTCGAAGTTTCGGTGAGTTGTGCTTTGTTCTGAAGTGCCGGGGTGAACTCGGCAACGAAATCAGCTAAGGCCTGCCCTTTGATGGAGTTTCGGGGTACATATGATATGTCGAATTCCCCTAGCTCCACAGACCACTTCACCAATCTTCCCGATACCTCAGGTTTCCTCAGTATTGACTTCAGAGGATAGGCAGTTGGGATCTCGATTAGGATGGGCTTGGAAATAAGGTCGAAGCTTCCGGGCTGATATGACCAAGGCATAGGCCAGCTTTTCTACTTCTGGATATCTCTTTTCCGTGTCAAGTAGTGCCTTACTAATGTAGAATATAGGCCTCTGCACTCCTCTGTCCTGTCTGATCAATGCGGAGCTGACCGCTGTTTTCGAAAACTGTAAGGTACAGGAGTAGCTTTTCTCCTTGTACTGGTTTTGACAAGAGCTCTGGAGAGGCTAGATACTCCTTTAGTTCTTGAAAGGATTTCTCGCATTCTTCCGTCCACTACAAAGCTTTGCTACCCTTCAGAGCTTTGAAGAAAGGCAGGCAACGATCAGTGGATTTGGATATAAATCTGCTCAGTGCCGCAATTCTGCCATTCAGTGCCTGAATTTCCTTTTTGGTCCTTGGTGACTTCAGTCCAATCAGAGCTTGGATCTGAGTGGGGTCTACTTCGATACCCCTCTGAGAGACAATGTATCCCAAGAATTTTCTCTTCGTAACTCCGAAGGTACATTTCGAGGGGTTGAGCTTCATCTTGTGCTAGTCTAAGGATATCGAAGGTCTGGGCTAAGTGCTGGAGGTGACTGCCTTTCTGAAGACTCTTTACCAGCATGTCGTCGATGTATACCTCCATGGTGCTGCCGAGCAGTGGGCTGAACATCTTGTTCACCAACCGTTGATAAGTGGCTTCCAGCGTTCTTCAAACCGAAAGGCATTACTCTGTAGCAGTAGAGCCCTCGTTCGGTTATGAAGGCTGTTTTCTCTTGGTCTGGAGGGTACATCTGGATCTGGTTGTACCCGGAGTAGGCATCCATGAAGCTCATAAGCTCATGCCCCGCAGTGGCGTCAACCAGTTGGTCTATTCTTGGCAGTAGAAAGCTGTCCTTGAGGCACTCCTTGTTGAGGTCTGTATAATCAACGCAGACTCTCCACTTGCCATTTTTCTTCTTGACAAGCACGGTGTTGGCTAGCCACTCAGGATAGAACACTTCCCATATCATCCTGGCTTCCAACAGCCTTTGGACTTCTTCATTTATAATCTGATGCCGTTCAGGGGCAATCGGCCTTCTCTTCTGTCTGACTGGCGGGTGATCCGGATCCACCATTAGCTTGTGAGTTATAAGATTGGGATCTATTCCCTCCATGTCTTTGGTTTCCTAAGCAAAGATAGAGAGGTTGTCTTTCAAGAACCTGACTATCTTTTCCTGCTCAGTGTGTGTTAGGTCTGGGCCGATGTACAAATAACGCCCCTCTGCTTCTGAACTGACCAATACTTTAATAGGGCTCGCCAACAGGTTTGGCTCGGCTGTCGCGTCCCCTTGGGCTCA
The DNA here is from genome assembly GCA_008638375.1 of Nyssa sinensis. Lineage (NCBI taxonomy): Eukaryota > Viridiplantae > Streptophyta > Magnoliopsida > Cornales > Nyssaceae > Nyssa > Nyssa sinensis. The sequence continues at coordinate 31,526,145 of CM018031.1, forward strand.
GGGGTTCTTCAATGCTGGATGGGCAATCCTCCACCTCGGGAGAGTGAGTGAGAACCAGATCTGCACAGTCCCGAGTGTATTGTAATTGCTATTTAGGGGGCCTTCTCCTTGAGGGCAATAGCGTGGCACTCCCGGGAGGTTGGCTGGCACCCTTTGACAGAGTGAATGCTCTGGTTGTGGACGTACTTCAAACACTGGTGGAGGGTCGAAGTGACTGCCCCTATCTGATGCAACCAGGGTCTCCCGATTATGACGTTGTAGGGAGATCTCATGTTTAACACCATGTATTCCGAGATGGTGGTCTTCTGCTTTTCACCCTCTCCTACAGTGGTAGGAAGGTCGACTCTCCCCAGCGGGGTGCTAAGATTGCCATCAAAAGCTGCCATCACGGCAGTAGTGGGCTTTACGCTATCATGGTCCATCCCCATCTGTTTAAGTGGCTCATAGAACAGTATGTTGACGGAGCTGCCAGTATCGACCAGGACTCTCCTGGTCTCGAAGTTGGCAATCTTGAGGGTGATAACAAGGGCATCACTGTGAGGGTAGTGTACTCCTACTAGATCTTGTTCAGTGAATTGGATCTCCGGTGCTGGTTTGAACCTTTTTTCTACGTTGGAGATCTGTAATATGTTCGGGGCAGCTCTGGCCTTCCGAGCATATCTCTTTCTTGCCCTGTTGGACATTCTTGTGATATGGGAGTCAGCATGGAGGACGTAGATAACATGGTTGTTCTGCCTTTGAGGCTCGTTTCGTCCTTCCCTCTGCTCCTGCCTCTGCTCGGGCCTCTGGTCTGGCCATTGTTGAGGCTTGTCCTCTTGGGGGTTCTGCCTTCCGTCTTGCTTGACGAACTCTCGAAGACGCCCCTTCTTTATGAGCTGCTCTATCTCATATCGGAGGGTCCTGCATGTGTTAGTTGTATGTCATGATCTTTATGGAAATTACAATACTTACTTTGGTCCCGAAGACTGGGATCTCCTTTGATTGGTTCCGGCCACCTCAGGTTCTCCCGATCTCGGATCTGCCGGAGTACCTGGTTCGGTGTGGTGTTTAAAGGAGTGAAGTTGGTGAATTCCCTTGGTCTGGAATTGTACACAGCTCTAGGGGGCTGTTCTCCTCTCTGGGCTCCTGGCCCTCTTTTTGTTGGAGTCTCTTCTGTGATCCTCCTGCTTGTGGTCCTCCCTCTTCGGATTGTCCCTCGGGGTCTAATCTTTGCCCTTCTGGGATGTGCGGTTGGCTTCTTCCAGGTTGATGTACTTTCTGGCCCGATCCATTAATGCCGCCATGTCGGCTGGGAGGCTCTTTGTTAAGGAGTCTCTGAATCCTCCTTGGGCGAGCCCGGCAGTTAGGGCTGCTTACAAGGAACTTTGGGCTACAATTGGTGATCTCCGTGAGTTCGGTATTGAAGCGCGCAATGTAAGCCCGGAGGGATTCCTCCCTGGTCTGCTTGACATTTAACAAGGAATTCTGGCCCCCTTCTGAGCCTCCTACTGGTCATAAACCTGTCCAAGAACTGTCTACCGAGCTCGTAGAAACTGGTAATTGAGTTCGGAGGGAGGTTGTGGAACCACTTCAGAGCAGTTCCCTTCAAGCTGGTGATGAAAGTTCGGCACATGAAAGCATCAGAGGCTCCGTGAAGGGCCATCGTATGCTGGTAATGAGAGAGATGATCTCTTGGATCTCCAGATCCATCGTACAGGGTGAACTTGGGCACCATGAACTTTCTGGGCCTTTCTTCTGACATGATGGCGTGAGTGAACGGGGTGGCTAGTCTTCCGAGCAGCCTGGCCAACTCGTCTTACTCTAGGAGGGTTCTGAGGTCCTCTCAAGGCGATTGTTCGGTCCATAGACTCGGCAATCTCCTCTACCCTCCGCTGGTCTCTGATTCTGAAGTCTTGCGAACCCTACCTTGACAGCCTCGGCTTCAGGGTAGTAGGGTTGAGTACGCCCTTTGGACGGAGGAGGGTTCCGAACCAGAGGGATTGGTGCTGCATGGGGATAAGGCTCCTGTGGTGCCGGATGTGCTCCCGAGGCCCTTGGAGTTGGGGCCCGAGTAGTGCTCCGGTAATGGACGTCAGGAACGAAGGCTGATGTTCCCTAACCTGGAGCTGCTGATGGTTGTGGATCTCTGCCAACGCGGGCAACGCCCGGGGGGTGCCCAGGCTGGTTAGTTGGAGCCTGCTCATGAAGTTCTTCATTCTTCGTGGCAACAAGAGGCTGTGTTTCTGCGGCGAAGCTGACCGGCGGGTTAGGAGAACCCGCTGCTTGGTTTTGCGTGAGTGTTGCCAGTGTTCTAGTGATGGCAAGCAACTGTTCTTACACTAGTTCATTGTGTCGTTTGATCGATTTGATCTCTTGTCGCATGGGGTTAACCGCTGGTCCCTTTGTACGAGGAGCAGGCGACTGACGTTGAGAGTTTTGCGAATTCTGAGTATTCTGTCGCGGTCGGAGATTTGGTGCCATGGTTTTCCGGTGAGGAAAGAGATGGGTTTATGAATAGAGCACTTGGAGATTAGTCGTTCCCACAGACGGCGCCAAACTGATGCTGCGCTTTTTGACTCGCAATAAGTGTGGGCTCCGTGACCTGTAGAACACTCAGAAATATGATCAGAGGACCACCGGATTGGCTCCGGCGGTAGCTGCTCCGATGCTTAAGTAAGTAAAAGGAATTGAAAGACTGTATTGAAAGCCAAAAGAATGAGCATAAAAATAAAGCGTACCTTTAGGGTTTAATTTATAAGTCGTGGCTTTCCTAAGTTGATTAGGATTCGATGCCATGAATATAGGGATTTGATCATCGGAGATTGCAGTTACCTTGTGGAGTATTAAGTCGTAGATGGAGATAATCATAGATAGTAGTTTCCGTGTTTGAAGACTGTTTCCTTATTCCCTGCTTGGCAGTTGTTAAGGAAACCATAAGGTCGGAGCCGTATGAGGTGTTGAATAAATATTGCCCAGAACATAAGGTCTGGAAGATATGTGCATGGGAATGCCTTGGAGGCTTCGCCTGCACTGTATGACCAAGTTTATCGGTTCTGAATGATATATATATATATATATATATATATATATATATATATATATATATATATGAGAATGCCCCGAAGGATAGTCACTGCTCTGTATGATCGAGATTATCAGCTCTGTATGATATATATATATATATATATATATATATATATATATATATATGAGAATGCCCTGAAGGCTAGTTGCTGCTTTATATGATCGAGATTATTAACTCTGTATGCACACGTGTCTCAAGGTGATTGGTGTGTCTGTTTGTGGTATATCAACATTAATATAAAAAAAATTTCTTTTATCTGATTTGAAGTCAAGCACTATCCTTATTTAAATCCTAATGGCAATCATATAAAACGATTGTCATGCAACATTTTTTTTCCTGTGCCCAAACAAACATCATCATTTGGTAGAAGACATAATATCAACATTGTCTTGAAATATACTTAAATGACTATACAAAATGTTTATTGTACTCCGAATCCAACAACTATAATAAGTGTACCTAAATATATGCATCAAAACTATAAATATGAAAAGGATAATTTTATATCACTCAAAAAGAACAATTTAAAAAGAGTTTTTCAAATGAGATTATAACCTTGCATTAATTGTTCAACACTCAAATGACCTGTGATGGGTAACTAATAAAAGGTTCTCACATCATTTGGAATGCTTTTTTTTTGGTTCAAAATTTTTTTAAAAAAAGCTATGTACAAGTCCATTACTATGGTAGTTTCTTATTCTTTTAATATTACTGTGGTTAAAATCTTCTAACTTATTAAGACTGAGATCTTATTTAAGTAGTGTAAGTACCTCATTTTCACGTAATTAACGTGAGTTCGATTCTCATCTCTCCTATTATTGTATAAAAAAAAAACTTCTAACTTCCTAATTTTTGTGACATCTTATTTGTAATATACAATCTCACTTATAGCAATTTAGTACTACCAAAATGAAGTTCAAAATATGAACAGTACAGTCAGAGCAACTCGTGTATTAAGTCAACAAAACAATTGCTTTAAACCTCACTTATAAAAAAATCCAAAATTTTATATTTTATAGTATAATCCAAACTAAAAGTCTAAGTTTAATGTAAGTCTAATTCTACCAATAAAGCCCCATATAGACTCCAATTATTATTTTTTTTTAATTCTACTAGAAGAGCTTTATTTCGTTTTTTTTTTTTTTTTGTATTGCCTAATTTATATTTTATAGATTTCGTTAAAATTGCTCAATTATTGAATTATATAAAAACTCTATTATCAGAATTTTATTCAATATATACATCTCTCCTATTTAAACACTATTATAATTTTATGTTATAAAAATATGTGTATATATGAAACAAAGCATTAAGAAATTTATAATATTATATATTTATATGAGTTTTATTACATATATTACTATTAAATAATAATTTTATATTATTATTAAATTTTTTTAAAAAAATATCTTATTTGAAATGGTCATTTTAAGACTCAAATTATCTTTGACCCGGTCTTGAATAGAGCAATACTCTTGTGAAAAAAATAGTTGATGCGTACACGGCTTTGGTGGCTTTCATAAAGCCTAAATGAATGTGTGTACTAAAAATAGATGACTAGTTATGATGTACATCATATAATCAATTATTCCTTTAGAAGGACATATGATGACTAGCAATGAATTAATAAGTGAAAAATAGTAAATTTCTCTTGAAAAATTGTTCCGAAATACAAAGCCTCATAATAATTCATGCATAAATTGATCAACTGCATGTAATAATGGCCAACCTGTCGGTCTATCTCCCAACATCAAAAGGCTGTTACCGCTCCAGTTTTTTTGTTGGAACATTTTAAATCAGTCCCATAAATGAAACCATAATGAAGGCCTTCTTTGGGTACACAACGATGTAAAATTGGACAGTCATATGAATGTTTTTTGAGGTTGATGCCGAAGAAATCTTTCTGATTTATTTTTTCATAATTTAATATTTTTTTGAAACAAAAAATTATCTTGCAAATAAATGTTATTTGGCTAGTATTATTTTGCGTTTGTTGATATTTAGGAGAACTCGACTCGAACTCGATAAGAAATTAGATAAAGTAAAGTCTTTGTCCATGTGAAAGATTACACACCAAGCATGGTGCAGGAGTTTTAAAAATAACTTGGCACATAAATAAGAGTTAAGCACGTCAAATTCCAAGTATGAATCAACCAAACACAAGAGAATGAATCTTTGAAATTCAAATTCAATAATATTATTAAAAAAACTGAATAATAGATGTTTCTTACATCATATTAAAAAATTTGATTTATACCAAAAATTGAAAACTAAATAAGGAAAGAATTTTTTTTTTCTCAAATGAAAATTTATTTGGAATTTCCTACACAAAGTACTTGAAGAATTAAAACATTCCTAAAATAGTAAAAACACACAATTAAAGGTTTAAACATATGAATTTAGCTAAAAACAATTAATGTATGTCACAACCATAAGGCAGTAATCAGTTTAGTCCATTCGATCATTCCAAGTCAAATATACGGGTCATGAACTCCAAAAATCGATTCAGTCGAAAATGAGTCCACTACTGTCACAAGACAATTTGATTTGGAGTGAGATTTACTATGTTCACAATGCTCCATGAACTCTTTTACCGAAAGCAATGGTTTTGAATCATGGGTTTTGGTCAACTTTGAGCCACCATAAAAGTGGGACTCACACATTATTTAAGATGAGTTCTCATGGATATATGTTTACCTTTATGAGTAGAATAACAACATATATTTAGTTACTCAAAATAATTAAGTAGTGAATGAGAAATTAATTCCCAACATCACCTCTTGAATATGGTAACTAAAGTTTTTGTCTCATATTAATTGGTTGGTTATAAAAGCTTGCGTGAGTATATATACAATTATCTTAAAAATGGGTTTGGATCCCAAGGGCACCCCATTTTTTGAAAGGAAAATGACCTAACCCGAGGTTGGTAGGCTGACTTGGGCTTGAGCCAACGTATATATTTTTTAAAGAAAAATTATTTAATTTTTATTTAAAATTTCCAAACGTTATTTCATTTATATCAGTTACTGTTGAATTGACTAAACAATCATATGCCTTACACCAGTTCTAATTGATGCTTCTATTCCTGATGCACCTGTTTCGCCATGAACAGAAGCAACCTTTGTTCACCATGAACAGAAGCAACCTTTGGCTTTCATGACTATTTAAATAGTTGAGAGATACTTTATAAATATATGTCCCTCCTCATTGCATTTTGGCATCAATCTAATTCACGCATTAAGTTTGCACAATGTAGTGCTTTTTCTATGTGAGCGACATTATTGTATGCTAGGAGGCAAATGAAAACATAAACACCAGTATGAGGGCGAAATCTACCTTAAGAACATAGCATCACACACTAAACTGATCATCTTTACTTCTATTTTTATGGTTTGCAAGCTTTCTTTAAGTGATTGTTACTTGCTACATCTATAAAATTTTATTTTCGTTTATCAAAATAGTTTATATTTTCTTCAATTGATTTCAACTATTGGTTTACATTGATTTTTACGTCCAAAATTTACAAGTTCTTCTACATCATAAATCACTAGTGATAAAAATTAGTATTTTTCATCTTTTGATTGATTTTAAGAAAATTGTGAAATAACCTTTTTTAAATTATAAAATTAGCAATTTCTTTTAGAGAAGTTCGGCCAAAAGTACACCAAATATATCAAAATTTTCATAGAATTTGAGTCCAAACATATTAACCCACCAAGTTCGTCAACTATTTTATGACTAAAATACCCTTGTATACATTCAACAAAGATACTAGTGCATGAATGGCGCCCATATATAAAGAAAGTTTTTCAAAATTTCTAAATTTAACAACTTACAAAATATAAATTAGTTTTTAATAAAATTTATATATTTGGATTCTAAAAATTAAGATATGTCAAACAAGATCCATATTGCATTTGAAATTTTGAAAAAAAATATTGCTTCTAAAGTTGTAAAATTCTAGTCCCTCAAAGAAACAAACTGTAAGATTTTACTATACTTGAAAGATTCAAATTATAAAATTTTACAATTTAAAAAAGATAGTGGAATCACTATGAATTTGGTTGTTAACAAATTTATTCACTTTTTTTGAGTTGCATTCACCATTGCCAGCCTTGTTGGCTTCTTCACTTGGTCATCAAATTCCATCAAAAGTCTTTCCAATTCTTCTATTCTATAGACCAATATGTCATGCATAATTCCAACAAAAAATGATTTATTCAATTGTTTTATATTTCAAAATTCATTCAACATAGCATTGTCCTCTCTCTTGAACGCTTTATGAAGTAGCTTGGCTAGCCATTGTGAAGTGAATCTAAGCTACACAAAGGGGCTGATTCCATTGAACACCTGGAAGGCAGAAACCATATTACAGTTGTGCGGCACTATGGGCATTGTCAGTGTATATTCCCAAGCACAAGCTTACCAGCCTCGCCGACAAATATGTAGCCATACAATCCCTACGCCGATGCCGCAAAAGGCATTGACAATTCGAAGGTCTCCTATAGGTCAATACAACCTCTACGCATTTCAGTAGTAAGGTCAAGAGGTGTAGGCCGTCTTCGTCTGTTTTTTGTTGTCGTCTTTCTTTTTTCTTCTCTCTTGCCAAGGCTACTGTTGTTGTTGTTGGGCGGATGACAAAAGATGACAGACCAGCTTCCGTGTGGCACGTGTACATACAGAGCACCTATGCATCTAGAATAGACTTCTATGTATAAGGTCCAGAGCTTCCTCGTTTGGAGTCCCGCACAACCTTCAGTCTCATCTTCAGAGCAGAAGACACTGAGCACACGCACGAAAGGGTCCCGAACTGATCACCGCCTCAGATACCCTACTGACTTTAGGATAAGGAAACAGTGCAGTGACAAGGAAACTGTCATTCATGGATATCGTTAATTTCCTATTCTTATGGAGCGTAGAGATCAACATGATAACTACTATTATTGGATAACAATCAAATCCCTATTATTGCGATTCCAAATCCTACTAAAATTAGGAAGATCCACATCCTATAAATTGAACCCTAAGGTGTGTTTTTCAATTACAATCATTCAATTACTTTCAATTACAGTCTTTCCCATATTTTTATTGACTTCATCATTAGAGTGGCTACCATTGGAGCCAACCCGGTGGCCCTCTGATCTCTCTTTTGAGTTCTTGACAGAAGATGAAGAACGGAAGCCCCCATTGATCAAAAAGTGCAGCATCGGTTTGGCACCGTTGTCTGTGGGAACGAAGAATCGTTTCTTTCTAAGTTCTTTCTTTAACAACAGCTTTTTATCTTTTACACTAAAGGACCATGGCTTCCAATCTTCGTCCAAAGAAGAACCCTCAAAACCCAGCCTCCGACTGGAAGAGGAAGGGGACAAGCACTCGACCCTATACAGCAACAACTCGATCGAGTCGAGTGACAGTCTGATCAGATGCAGAAGCAACTCCTTTCCATCGCTAGAACTTTGGCATTGCTCACCCAAAGCCTGCAGAGCAATCCCACTCATTCTCCCACCAGTGCGGCTAATGAAGGGACTCAGCCTTCTGCTACCACCATGGGCGGAGTACCCCACGCGGAGACTCCCAGTGAACAACCAGCGTACCCCTAGGGCACCATTCACATGGAAGGAGATCCTCATCCATCCACCACAGTGGGCAGGGGGATGCTGGCCTTTAATCTGGCCATTCATTACCAAAGTAGGACAAAGGTCCTAACTCCGGTAGCTTCAGGGGCCAGCACAGAGTCGCATGAGTTTCGGCCTCAACCAGCACCGATTCCCTCGGTCCAGGAAAACCGACGTCCTCTTCTTACTACTGGACAAAATCGTCCTCTCCATATAGGGACAGAGGCTGCAAGGCAAGGCCAACAACAACTGGCACAACCTAGAGGCCCACAAAAGGTCGAGGAAGTAGCAGACTCCATGGATCACACCGTCATCACTAAAGGTACTTACCTCCCTCTAGAGTAAGATGAACTAGCAAGACTACTCGGGAGGTTCACCACGCCATTCACTCTTAGACGAACGACCAAAGAAATTTATTGTCCTAAAGTTTACTCTGTATGACGGGTCTGAGGATCCCGGAGATCATCTCTCTCACTATCAACACACCATGGCGCTACATGAAGCCACTGATGCCTTCATGTGTCGCACCTTTATAATCAGCCTCAAGGGTACTACTTTGAAGTGGTTCTAAAGCCTCCCTCAAGAGTCTGTTATCAATTTTTATGAGCTCAGTAAGCGGTTCCTTGACCAATTCATGACCAGTAGAAGGTTGAGGAAAAGGCCAGAGTTCCTACTAAACATAAAGTAGGCTAAAGGTGAGTCACTCTGAGAATACATCACATGCTTCAATGCCGAGCTCACAGAGATCACAGATTGTAGTCCGAGCTTCCTAGTAGCATCTCTCACCTCTAGCTTAGCGCTAGGGCATTTCCAGGATTCCTTAACAAATAATCCTCCCACTGACATGGCAACGCTCATGGAACGAGCTCGAAAGTACATAAACTTGGAGGAAACAAAGATATCCTCCTGAAAAGTTAAAGAACAGGCTTAGAAGGACGATCACAAGAAAGACTACAGCGCAACTAAAAAGAAGGTCAAGAGTCCCAACAAAAGAATGACACCCTGGGCACCGAACAACCCCAATGCTAGGAGGTATGGCATGTATACTCCTTTGAATGTCTCCCTCACTCATATACTACGACAGGTACAAGCTCGTGAAGATCTGAAGTGGCCAGTACCACTAAAGAGCAATCCCGATACCAAGGACTAGAAGAAATACTGTGACTTCCACAAAGATCACGGGCATACTACCGACGAATGCAGAGCCCTCAAACAAGAGGTTGAGCAGCTCATTAGGCGAGAGCTATTGCGGGAGTTCGTTATATAGGACGGGAAGCAGAACCCCCGTAATGACAGGCCGTAACAGAGGAGCCAAGAACAGAGGCCTGAACACAGGGATGGCCGGAACGAGCCGCAACAACAGAACAACCAAGTCATCTTTGTCCTCCACGTTGATAACCCAATCACAGGAATGTCTAACCTTGCAAGAAAACGGTACGTTCGGGAGGCCAAGACAACTCGTAGCGTCCTCCAGATCTCTACAATTGAGAAAAGGCTGAAGCTGGCACCTGAAATCTAGTTTTTAAAGTGGGATCTTGCAGGGATGCACTGTCCTTACAGTGATGCCCTCGTCATCTCACTCAAAATTGCTAATTTTGAGATAAGAAAAGTCTTGGTGGACACAGGGAGTTCTGCCAATGTATTATTCTATGAGCCTTTTAAGCACATGAAGCTCAATCCTAGTGACATCAAGACCACCACTACAATAATGGAAGGGTTCGATGGAAACCTCAGTACCCCACTGGGTAAGATTGACCTACCGACCACCATAGGAGAAGGGGATGGACAAAAGACTTTGATCTCCGAATACATGGTTCTGGATTCCAAGTCCCCTTGCAACATTATCATTTGAAGACCTTGGCTTCACCAGATAGGAGCGGTCACCTTGACCCTCTATCAATGCCTAAAGTATGTGTACAACAACATGGTCTACTCTATCAGAGGCTGCCAACTAACTGCCTGAGAATGCCTCCCTCTCGCACTGAGAGAGAAGGCACCAAATAGCAATCACAGTATCCTCATGAAGGCGGGAGTTTAGCCCTTTCCCACCTTCATGAGATGGAGGAGTACATCTCAAGAATTGACGAACCGCTAAACCCCAAGGGAAGGGATAGCAAGGCCAAGCCAATGGAAGATCCTATCAAAGTGTTCGTCAATCCTAAAGGAGGAGGATGATACTTGCAAATCGGTTCAGACCTATCCCCTTCCGAACAGAAGGAGATGGTGGAGTTTTTGAAGAACAACCTCTCAGTATTCGCTTAGGAAACCAAAGATATGGAAGCGATAGACCCAAGGCTTATCTCCCACAAACTAATGACTGATCCTGACCACCCTTCTATAAGATAAAAAGAACGACGTTTGTTCCAGAATGCCACAAGATCATTAACGAAGAAGTGCAAAGATTGCTGGACGTCAAAATGGTAAGGGAAATGTTTTACCCAGAATGGCTCGCCAATACCCTTTTTTTCAAGAAGAAAAAGATAAGTGGAGGGTTTGCGTTGACTACACGGACCTCAACAAAGCCTATCCCAAAGATAGCTTCCCCCTCCCGAGGATTGACCAGCTAATTAATGTGACAGCTGGGCACGAACTCATGAGCTTCATGGACGCTTGGATATAACCAGATCCAGATGTACCCTTCAGACCAAGAAAAGACAGCCTTCATATCTGAACGAGGTCTCTATTGTTATAGAGTGATGTCGTTCGGTCTAAAGAATGCTGGGGTTACATATCAACATCTGGTAAACAAGATGTTCGACCCTGTGATCGATGACACAATGAAAGTCTATATAGATGAAATGCTGGTTAAAAGCCTACAGAAGAGCAGCCATATCCAGCATCTGAGCCAGACATTTAATATCCTGAAACAACACATGATGATATTAAATCCCTTGAAATGCACCTTCGGGGTAACCAAGGGAAAGTTCTTAGGTTTTCTGGTTTCCCAAAGGGGTAATCAAAGTAGACCCTACACAGATCAAAGCCTTAATTGAACTGGAGTGGCCAAAAACCAAGAAAGACATTTAGTCCTTGAATGGGAGGATCGCGGCTCTGAACCGATTCATCTCCAAGTCTACCGATCGCTGCCTTCTATTCTTCAAAGCCTTGAGGGGGGAATAAGGCCTTACAATGGACTCCAGAGTGTGAAAAAGCTTTTCATGAATTGAAGCTGTATCTAGCCTCCCCCGAACTCCTCTCAAAGTTAGTCCAAAGAGAAAAGTTGCTGCTCTATCTCGCGGTTTCAAAAAACGCTGTCAGCTCTGCACTGGTCAAATAGGAGAAAGGAGTTCAAAGGCCTATTTTTTATGTAAGCAAGGCACTCCTAGATGTAGAAACAAGGTATCCTAAGATTGAAAAGCTGTCCTTCGCTCTGATAATCTTTGCTCGAAAGCTTAGGCCCTACTTTCAAGAGCATCCAATTGAGATCCCGACTGCTTATCCACTAAAGTCAGTATTACAAAAACCTGAAATCTCAGGGCATCTAGAAAAGTGGTCTGTGGAGCTGGGAGAATTCGATATATCCTACGTACCACGGACCTCTATCAAAGGGCAAGTACTGGCGGATTTCATTGTTGAATTCACTCTAGCACTGCACGATAAAACACAGCTTGGTAAGAGCCCCACTGTATGGAAGCTCTACATCGACGGATCATCCACGGACAGAGGTTCCGGTGTTGGCATGGTGTTTAGATCCCCCAACGGGTTCATAGCGAAAAAGGTGGTCAACTTGGGACTCAGAGCCTCCAATAACGAAATTGAGTACGAAACCCTCATCCTCGGGATAAAATTGGCTCTAGAATGCGAAGCCCAAAATCTCCAAGCATTCTTTGACTCCCAACTTGTGGTAAGCAAAGTTTCGGGTGAGTTTTCCACCAAAGATGAGAGAATGATCCGATACTCAGAACTAGTAGGATTATTGAAGCGCTTTTTCCATAAGTTCACCATTCAGAAGATCGAGAGAGGTCAGAATTCTAGGGCCGATGCCCTAGGCAAACATGGTCTCCAATCTCAAACTAGAAGGGGATTCAACTCTAAGAATCTCTCACCAAATAAAGCTAAGAATTGAAAAGGTACAATCCTCCTAGGTTTCAAAGCAAACCCAGAACTGGATGACTCCTATCTTCCACTATATAGAAGAAGGATTGCTCCTAGAGGACAAAAACTAGGCCTGAAGGATTCAAATCAAGGCAGCTCGGTACTTAATCTTGAATGGGAAGCTCTACCGAAGATCCTACACGTAACCCCCTGTTATGGTGCCTATCTCTAGAAGAATCTCAATACGTACTGGCAGAAATACACGAAGGAATTAGCAGCAACTATAATGGTGGCAGAACCATAGCCCACCGAGCTCTAACCCAAGCCTACTATTGGCCTAGCATGATGAAGCAAGCCAAAGAATATGTCCAGAAATGTGACAAGTGCCAACGATTCGTTTCATATCAGCACCAGCCCCACCATAAGCTTATCCCTATCGCCAGCCCATGGCCTTTCGCCCAGTGGGGAATGGACATCATAGGGTCATTACCAAAGGCCTCTCTAAACAAAAAGTACCTACTGGTCGCCATTGATTATTTCTCCAAGTGGGCAAAGGCCGAGCCTCTAACTCACACCACAGAAGTGGAGGTAAATAGCTTCACATGGAGGAACATAGTCAGCAGGTTCGGCATACCTCGCGTCATCATATTGGACAATGGTACGTAGTTTGCTGGCAAATTTTTTAGAAATTTTGCAAAGATCTACACATTAGTCATCATTTCTCTTCGCCGGGGCATCCCCAAGCTTATGGGCAAGCCGAGGTCACCAAACACACAATTCTTAATGCCATAAAGAAGAGGTTGGAAGATACAAAGGGAAGATGCGTGGAAGAATTCCCTAGTGTGCTTTGGGCTTACAGAACTACAAAAAGAATACCAAACGTTGAAATACCGTTTTCACTTGCATATGGTTCGGAAGCGGTGATTCCTATCGAAATTAGCATGTCGACCTTGAGGACGGATGCTTTTGACCAGGAGGCCAATGACTAGTAGCTTGCGGAAAACTTGGATCTGCTTGAAGAGAAACGAGATCAATCCTGAATAAAGAATGAAGCATACCAGTGCAGACTAGCCAGTAGCTTCAGTCAAAAGCTAAGGCCCGTGGACTTCCAACTCGGGGATTTCCTAAGAAGAGTATTTCCTAACACCAAATATCCTACCATGGGAAAGCTCTCACCCAACTGGGAAGGGCCCTTTAAGGTAACCAAGATCGTCAGGCCTACGACGTATTGGTTGGAGGACATAACAGGGAAGCCTGTACCCATGCCTTAGAATATAGAACACTTATGAAAATACTATCAATAAAAATTATCTTTCTTACTTTCCAAAGTGTTCACATATCAATGTACAGATCCCTAAAAACCTTGCAGCCAATGCAAGAGTTATAGGTCTGGTCTACTTCAATGTACAGACCCCTAAAAACCTTGCAGCCAATGCAAGAGTTACAGGTCTGGTCCATATCAATGTATAGATCCCTAAAAACCTTGCAACCAATGCAAGAGTTACAGATCTAGTCCACTTCAATGTAAAGACCCCTAAAAATCTTGCAGCCAATGCAAGAGTTACAGGTCTGGTCCATTTTAATGTATAGACCCCTAAAAACCTTGTTGCCAATGCAAGAGTTACAGGTCTGGTCCATATCAATGTACAGACCCCTAAAAACCTTGCAACCCTCACAAGAGTTACAAGTTTAGTCCATATCAATGTACAAACCCTTAAAAACCTTGCAGCCTTTGCAAGAGTTATAGGTTTGGTCCATATCAATGTACAGACCCCTAAAAACCTTACAGCCTTTGCAAGAGTTACAGGTCTAGTCCATAACAATGTACAGACTTCTAAAACACCTTGCAGCCATTGCAAGAGTTATAGGTCTGGTCTGTATGCAATGATCTCTAAAAAGGGCTTTGTATCCATTACAAACGCTGAAGGCTTGGTCCAACTTTTAAGGAGGACTATCAAAATACCAAGGCGTTGATTGCTCGGTATGAATTCAATTACTAGGGATTATCACCAGTTCTTATTACAGAAGGTTGGGTCAGTTGTTGCGCCTGAAAGGTCAGTACTTGATTACAAGCCTTTTTGCTCGGAAGTCAGTTATCAATCCGTGCTTGATTCAATTACGAGCTAAAGGAGATCCGAAGCTTGAAACCTGATCCATTTTCCTGAAGATTATTACTTGATTTAATTACAAGTTTTAAAGATAGGGAGTTTAAAGTTCTATTACAGAGCAGTGCCGGTCTGAAACAAAGACTCGGTTTAAAGTACTAGAATTTATTGTAGGCTTGAAAGCTCGGTATATCATAACAATCAACACATTGACATCCACAACAACTCACAAGTATGAGTGCTTTGGAGATTCAATCAACAAATAAAGCTCTAAGATAAAAAGGACAGAGTACACAAGTTCTGGAAAAGTCAATTTCAATTGATAATTGGCCCCAAAACTGGGGAAGATTACAAAAAGGAAAAGCAAAAGTACAAAAAGACCCTAGTCTACTACTGGTTCAGCCATTTTTGGAGCATCACGGATAAGGAGGAGTCCTCTATGTCAAGATCGCTCTCTTTTTCCTCTTCTTCATTTTCTTCAAACTCAGCACACTACATCCATATCAGCTTGACTAGATGCTTCTGCCGAGGGAAGATCGGAAGGTGCTACCTCATCATTATCGTCCCTCACCTCGGTCTCACCATGAGGGACTTTAACATTGTTGATCCCAGTCAGATCAAGGTCGGGGTACTTTGTGAGGAGCTTGTCTCTAAAGGTATTGTACCCATGCTCGATCAGCTCTCCACCCATTTCCTTGACTTCAGCCTTCATCTTTGCTTCATCTAGACCTTGGTAGATTCGATTACATCTTGGATCTTCTAGATGGAGGCGAATTACAGGTCTTCAAACCTCTTTTGGAGGTCCTCTAACTTCTAAGCAAGGGAGTCTCGTTCAGACTCCAGAACAGGAGAAGGAGTTCGTAGCCTCTTTCAGCTTCTCCTCGGCAGCAGAGGCGGTGGACTGGGCTATTCCCGGCTGCAACCTAGCCTCATCTATTTCAGATTGGAGGTTATCAATTAACTTCGAATCCGCTAAGACTCCATAATGGCAGCAAGGCCATACATAGTCTGAAAAGCAAAAAGTAAATAGGTCAAAACAAGTAAAGCTTCAGAACGTAAAAGGAAAAGAAAAGAAAGAGAAGAGTTAGGGAGCTCAGAAATTACCCTCAACTAGGAAGGTAAACAGGTCCTAGGCGATCTTCTCTGCCTTCAGACTTTTGTATTTGCTTGGGCCTGAAGCCCAAGACTCATCGAAAGCCTTCTTTACGGCTAAGTAGCAGAAATCATCAGGCATCACAGCAGCAGCAGCAGCGGCAGCCTTCCCTTTCCCCCTTCGCTTGGTCGGTACTTCAGGGGCAGGGAGAAGGGCGGGCATAGGAGCGGGAGACTGCCTCATGTCCTCAAATGGAGTCAGGCTTGGAGAGCTGGAGAGAAGTCTCATCCTCTTCACTTAAAGAGGTAAGTCGGTAGGGGAAGAGGTCTCCCCCTACCATCTTCTTCTTCTTCCCTGGTGCCCAGTTGGACATTAGGGATTTCTTCAGGTTACCGGCTCTATTTGTTGTTAGGCCTGCCTATATCAGGTGTTCGGGAGAGAGAATAGCGGTATGGCCTCTGTTGTTGGTCTGGAGGAGTCTGCAGTATTTATCCTAAAGGTCAACAGTGAATATTGACCTCTTTTAGGCCCTTTTTTCTACACAGAAGCCACAAAACACAGAGGTTAGACAAGTAGTAAATTAATGAAGAAAAAATAGAAGTAAGATTATGTTAAGAGGGGGGTCTCACCCTTAAACCCAGTACTCCGAGGGAATTTTGAGGTCTGGTCCTTGAAGTCTTCTAGCTCCCACCCTCCTCTTACGAAGAAGTATCACTTCTTTCATGTCTTGTTGGAAGTAGGTACCGAGGAGAGGGGTCTGAACCCCTTGTCGAAGGAAATATAAAACAAGCCCTCCGACCTCAGATATTTTAGATCCATATTGTTTCGGATCAGGTCAAGATCTACCTCGACACCATTCAGATGCCCTAGTACTATGAATCCTAACAGATGCCTTTAACTATTGACATTAAGGTCGGCAGGACAAATGTTGAACCAATTGAAAAATTCCCTAACTAAGGAAGGAATGGGGAATCTAAGTCCCATCTCAAACCACTCGAGATAGACACAGATTTCCCCCGGACCAACATTAGTAGGGCGGTCCAGAGAGCTCGAGGCTCTACATGTCACATTTTGAGGGAAGTCGAAAGTAGCCCTCAGATCACTTAGCATGTCCCGAGTGATGGCGCTTGCTCCTTCCTCTCTTTGGGATGGCCTACCTGAGGTTTCCCCCACTCTGTTCCTAGGTCCAACAAACGCATCTACGATCCTAAGTTCAGGACTAGAGGGAGACTCTATTATCCTATTTTCGGCATCCTCGGAAGAACTACTGCCAATAACCTGAATCTGTGACTGTACGATCGACTCAGACGAACTTTCTGAACCATAGCCAATGCTAGACATGGCATCTGAGGCTGACACTGTGAAAACAAAAGAAGCAGGGAGAAGAAGAAAGGGAATAATAAAAAATAAAATGGTAAGAAAATGAACCAAACCTGAAACTTGATCAGAGAAAGAAACTTCACACAGCGATGATCCCTTCGACCTCTCTATTCACTCTGATTAGACGACGAGTATTTGATTTTTAAAGCAATAGAAATGATGAAGGGAAGGGCATACGCGTACCCCCTTCCCCTCTTTATAAAGGGTTTCATAATGAGGGCCCATCACACCAAACCGTCGTGACGATTGGAAAAAATGATAGCCTCGAAAGCTCAATTGGCGGTAGGCACAATAAATGCCACATCAACGGTCGTCTAGAAAAACGAAGAGGCAAAACACATGACCTTTCGAAAACCCATAGCCTCACTCACGCGGTACGCTAAACTAAGGCTCGGGAGGGAGTAACTAATATACCACAAAATGACAAATTAGCCTCCGTATGGCACGTGTACATACAGAGCACCTATGCATCCATAACAGACTTATATGTATAAGGTTCAGAGCTTCCTCGTTTAGAGTCCTGCACAACCTTCGGTCTCATCTTCAGAGCAGAAGACACCGAGCACATGCACGAAAGGGTCCCAAACTAATCAGCGCCTTAGATACCTTATCGACCTAAGGATAAGGAAACAGTGCATGATAGGGAAACTGCCATTAATGGATATCATTCACTTCCTATTCTTATGGAGCGCAGAGATCAACATGGTAACTGCCATTATTGGATAACAATCAAATCCCTATTATTGCGACTCCGAATCCTACTCAAATTAGGAAGATCCGCAGCCTATAAATTGAACCCTAAGGTGCGCTTTTCAATTATAGTCATTCAATTACTTTCAATTATAGTATTTCCCTTATTTTTATTGACTTTATCATCGGAGCAGTTACCACCGGAGCCAACCCGGTGGCCCTCTGATCTCTCTTTTGAGTTCTTGACAGAAGACAAAGAGCAGAAGCCCCCATTGATCAAAAAGTACAACACCAGATAGCATATCTGCTTTCTTGCTTTTTTGCAAGAAAGTTGGAAATCTCTTATCTTACTCATGCTGAGCCGTGATCAAGTTTACAGTGTGAAACGACAGTCGATGGTTGCATTCTGGTGGAGATCTTTGTGATAGTTGAAGCTAGGGGTGTCAATCGTGTCATGTCATGTCAAGATATAAGTATTTTACTATATGAGTCAATTCGAACACGACACGATTAACTAATAGTGTCAAAACTCTCATTCTTAACATGACACGTATAATAAACAGGTTGACACGACACGATCCGTTTAACCTGTTTAATAAATAATCGGGTTAAAATTAACACGATTAACATATGTAATGGGTTTTGACACGTTTAACACGTGTAACCTGTTTAATAAATTTACTTGTTAAAATGTTCTCCTTCTTTTATTATTCTTTTTCTTGTACATTTTTATTAAATTAAAATATAATACCTTTAAATTTTTATATTAATTCTTATAATATAAAATAATATTAATTTTTTTCTTATACTTATAAAAATTATTAATTATTACATATAAATATATAACATATTCCTAATTATTCATGTTTATCTGTGTTAATTGTGTGAACCCGTGTGTCAATCCTAACCTGACTTGTTTAATAATCATGTCAATTGTATCAACTCGTTTATTACCCCAACCTATTTAACCTTAACCCAAACTTACTAAGTCCGGGTCGTGTCATAAATTGACACCTCTTGTTGAAGCTTTATTCACCAACGATTTGGTTCGTTATCCACGAAGAATTGGAAATCTAGGGTGGGTTTAGAGAAGGTGGTTCCGAGTTATGTAAAAGACAAATAGTAAACAAGGGTATTATTGTCATTTTAAAAAAAATTAAAGTGACACCTAAATAAAAATAAATCTCATCTCAAAGAAAAAACCAATTATATTTCGTCTCAAAAATAAAAAAATGCTTGAATTTTATAATAATTAAATATCATTTGAAAAAACTTAATACCAATTAACTATTTCTTTTTTGGTATGACTTTTTTTCTACAAAACTTATTTTCGTTTTCTTACGCAAGTGAACGCATTATATGGACATCACCATCCTTTAATCAAGCATCCTGTGGTTGATAATAACACTCCATCTCCAAGATAGATTTTTCCTTATGCATTAATAAGGCAGTTGAATTAAGTAACCTGTATACAGGAAGTCATAATGTTTCATTAATTACATGGTCAAACAATGATAGGCCACCTAAATACCTATCATTCCATAAATATGGAAAACCTAACTGCCCACATTTAGCTCCTAATTTATTACTTTCCTCTTATTAGGTTCTCCATTATTTAACGTTTAATTACACTCCAACCAAAAGTAAGATGGGAAAATGAGATGCTATCATGATTTTGCATTTTTGTATACAGTAATACTTTATGGCTCAAGTAACTTTATTTATGTATGTTCACTTATTTAATGTGGAGTGATTTAGTTTTTAATGGTGTTCAAACTATTGTTGAAAGTTGAAATATATGCAAAAGAGTAATGTTTTGTGCGTCAAGTAACTTCACCCATGCATGTTCATTCATCTGATGTGATGCAACATCTAATTAAATTACGCCATATCATGGGTGAAGTTATTTGGACCATAAAATATTATTCTTTCGGATATATATCAATTTCAGTAATGCTATGCTTCTTAAATATTTATCTTAAATCTTGTATCTTAAATGATGTGACACAATAATATTGATAATATATTAAATCATGTAATTAATGAGTCACCGTAAAATTTTGTCACATAATTATCACGTTATTTGGAATAGTTTGGGCACCCTTTTTGATGTGTTGGGGGGGTGTACAGTACGCACTTTTGAGTTAAATGACAATATTTTTAATATATTATGGTTTTTTTACTAATTAATAATTTAATAATCAATAATCTTTAAGGAATTATCTATTTTATAAATTGAATAATTAATTATTAATAATTTTTATTTGTTTTTATGGTCTTAATTTTTAGAATAAAAAATAGCTGTATATTCTATAATTTAGAAGAAAAAAATTTAGTTATAAAATTGAAGATTAAGAGTTTTCTTATAATTTTAAATAGAAAATATATATATATATATATATTATCAGTTTGTATATATATTATGAAATAAGTTCTTCACCCTAAAAAATATGCATGG
This sequence comes from Nyssa sinensis, assembly GCA_008638375.1. Taxonomy (NCBI): domain Eukaryota; kingdom Viridiplantae; phylum Streptophyta; class Magnoliopsida; order Cornales; family Nyssaceae; genus Nyssa; species Nyssa sinensis. The sequence continues at coordinate 31,546,585 of CM018031.1, forward strand.
ATGTCTTATTGTTATGCTAAAAACCATATACTTAAGAAAATTTCTTATTAACAAAAATCATAAAGAATTTAATAATTAATAATATTTGAATCTCTTAATATTATTAATTATTAATGAATTGACTATATTGCCCAATTCACAAGTAGCAATGGATTATTAAGAAGCCTATAAATACAAGTAAGTTGGTAACTAATCTAAATTAAGTTACAAAAATTTTATTTTAATTAAAAATTATAATGCTTTTTTTGTAAAAAGAAAAAAAATTAATATTACTTGTTTAAAGAATTCGTAATTGATAAATCTCCGTCATTTAAAAAAAATAAAAAATAAAAAAACCACCGCCTTTTAGGATTGCAGTTCTACCTAATTAACGTCCCGAACTTTACTAGAGTTCCAGTTTTCAGTTATGGAATTAAAAAAAACAAAAGATAAAAAGTCTATTCAACTACAACGTTTTGTAATAACACTAGTTATTGAAGCACATGCAAGGCATTTGCACCCCCTTTTAAACTAAAATTAGCAGTAGCGTTTTTGAAATGGTGGTTTTGGACTTCAAATTAATATATATATATATATATATATTTATATTTATATTAAGATGTTTATTTTGATATTTTTGAAATGCTGGTTTAGGTATTTTTAAGATTAAACATTCGTTTCAGAAAAATATCAGGAAAATGTTTTTTCCAAATTACTATTTCAGAAATGCTCATTTTCTATTTATATAACATATTAAACATTTTTAACAGCTTATCCAAATATTATAATATCATTTAAGTCCGTTCCAAATACATTCATTCAAACTGTTGGCCAATTAAGCCGCGTCCATAATTTTAAAAAGTTTCTTAATTTGGTTTATTGAGTACTAAGTAATATTTCGAGTATTTTTTGTTAATCCTAATTGTACTTAGAGTAGTATTATAGTGAGTGTAAGTTTCCTAATTAGAGTTGAACAAGTTATATTAGTTTCTTTGTAGAATTAGATGTCTTAATCAATATATATATATATATATATATATATATATATATATATGGGTCTATCACATTGAGTTGAAGTCACAAAAATACTAAAGGGTGTGGCCAAAATATTAGAGGCGCGATTATATGGCCGTGTGTGGCTGGGTAATTGAGAGATAGCCGAATGCTTCTCACAGAGAGTTGGACCAAAATTAGAACTTGAAGTGGCCTTGATTGCTTTATGTTGTTTCTAATAAAATATTGGTTTGATTTTTGATTTCTTAACTAAATTATTAGTTTCTTTTTATTTTGTTTCTATTAAATTGGTTAGTTTTATTCTACTATTGGTATAAGAGTGATTTTAAATCTTATAGTTGGTATCAGAATAATTTTTAGGTCCTATAGTTGGTATCAGAGTATTTTTTAAGTCTTATAGTTAGTATTAGAGCCAGTTATGATCTTTAGAGAGCCAGTTATGATATTGGGGTAATTTATCAGAGCTACTTACGATCTTAGGTTAATTTGTTAGAGCCAAGTTCGATCTTGGGAGAGCCAATTATGATCTTAGGATAATTTATCATAGCCAAGTTCGATCTTGGAAATCTAGTTTCGATCTTGGGTAATTTATCAGAGCTAAGTTCGATCATGGAGTAATTTATCAAAGTTGGTTCTCATTCTTGGATTATTGTAAAGAACTATGGTTCTTGTGTTGCTTAAGGTTGCAATCTTGAGTGGTTTGTTGAGAGCTATTCGATTGGGATTCAACGGTTGTTTAGATTAGAAAAAGATTCTGTGATGGTACAAATAGTTGTGAAACAACAAAGAAGTTCTGATTTAATTGACAAGGAGGTGAGCCTGATTAGATTGAAGAAAAAAAGGAGGAGAAATTAGATTTTGGGTAAACCCAAGGTACATGATTTAATAAATTGTTGACTTGAAATTATGAAGAAAGTTTTGGTTAATGGATAAAAGTTTGAGATTTTGAGAGTATGTGGTCATAATATTAATGAGTGGTCACATTAAGTTACACTTTATTTCTTGCAATGTATTTAATGTATTGGATATTGCATTGAAGCTTTTATCAAAATTAACTTTATGAGAAGAAAGTTAAATGATTTTATCAGATAATAAGAAAGACATTGGACACATGGAAATACTTTTGTTTGTAGACAAAACTATCTATCACTACATAAGTTTTGGTGTGATCTTATTTCAGCATATAAAACAAATTGCGAAATGGTTATGAACCTCTGATAGATAGATATTGAGTGATTGATTTTGAAAGAGACAAATTTGATGAAAATAAGGAGATTTATGGTTCAAAATTCATTTCAATTTGGAATGATTCATATAATGTATTGAATTTAGATTCATATGATATTGACTTATTTGTCAATAATTATGAGGAAGAAAGTATTTTGGAGGTTGAAGTTAAAGAAAATAATTGTGTGGTTGAAAATTTAGTTTTGATTCATGAAGATGAAAATTTGAACTTGTTGGAGATTGCTTTTAGAAAGTTAGAAAATATCGAAGGGTTGTTTCAACCTACTCAGTTTGAGAAGTCAACAGTTGAGAAAGAAGAAAATTTTGCAAGTTGTGTGATTGATGCAATTGAAGATTTAGAAAATTTTGACCTTTCTACTTTGTTTGATTTGCTAACCACTTTGAAATCAAATCATGATGAGATTAAAGTTTTTTCAAATTCAAAATTTGTTGATTTTGTGAGTATTGAAATTTTTATTCCTTGAGGCTTTGTTGATTTTGTGAAGATTGATTTTTCAGAATTTCAAGATTTTTTGGGAATTGAAGAGTCAAAGTTGTGTGAAATTTGTGATTTCGTTGGCAGTTGATAACTTCTTCATGTTTGGTTGCAATAATGGTTTGGATCTTAATAATTTTATTGCTGCAAATTTCGTTCGAGAATAAGTTTTTGGTGTTTTGAAATTTTGGGACTTTTTACATCATTATGATAGTGGAATTACTCTCATTGATGATTATTTTGCTGATTTTGATTTTGAATGGGTGAGTATGAATTCTTTCTTTGATTGTGCTGAACAAGTTGAGAAGTTGTATGCTAAGTAAAAAATTCGACTGCGTCCTCGTGTGAAGATGAAGATTGACGAGTGTTTCAAATTGCTGTCGCAAAAGCTTCTTACAATGGCAAAAATTAAATTGAAGATTCTTGCTCGTGAACGCGTTCAAAATCTACTTTAGTGAGCTTGGTTTAAGGGAGGTATTATTGGCCAATTAAACCAAACACATTATTTTAGGAAGTTTCTTAATTTAGTTTTTTGAGTACTAGTAATATTTGGAGTGTTTTTGGTTAGTCCTAATTGTAGTTGGAGCAGTATTATAACAAGTGTAAGTTTCCTAATTAGAGTTGAATAAGTTATATAGTTTTTTTGTGAGATTAGATATCCTAATCAATATAGAGCTTTATATACATACATGGGTTCTATCACATTGAGTTGAAGCCACAAAAATACTAAAGGGTGTGGCCAAAATATTAGAAGCGTGATTATGTGCATGTTTGTGACCAAAATATTAGAGGCGTGATTATGTGGCCGAGTAATAGAGAGCTAGCTGCATGCTTTTGACATAGAGTTGGTGCAAAATTAGAAATGGAAGTGCCTTGAGTGCTTTATGTTGTTTTTAATAAAATATTGGTTTAATCTTTGATTTAGTAAATATATTATTATTATTATTTTTTATTTTGTCTATTAAATTGGTGAGTTTTATTTTATTATTGGTATTAGAGTGATTTTAAATCTTATCAAAATAATTTTTGGGTCCTACAATTTGTATCAGAACATTTTTTGGGTTTTATACAAACACTCACAACTTAATTCAAACTGTATTTTTTTTAAATCGCACTTTTCTCAAATTTCACTTATTTTTTTGCTCATCAAGACAAACAATTAATATATTTGACACACAATTTATTTTCTGTTGGTTTGTCCTATGTCGCCCATCTCTACCTCCTTTATGTCTATTTATATGGCTGACTACCCCTTTTCTTAACACCTGGGTTTTAAGGAAGCTGAATGGACTGAACCTCCAATTTTCAACATAGTATCAGAGCTTGGTTTAGGCTAGAGAAGTCGGGACGCGCTCACTTGGCTTCTCTCCGCGGGCAATGTAGTCCAGGGGGCGTGTTGGTTTGTCCCATATCGCCCGTCTCTAGTCCCTCTATGTCTATTTATATGGTTGACTGTCCCTTCTCCTTAATACCTAGGTTTTAAGGAGCTAAATGGGCTGGACCTCGAATTTTTAACATTTTCAATGTAATTTTTTTTTGATATTAAAATTTAAATGCTAACAATTTTGGTAGGCTTAATTTGGAATATATATAACATTACAGCTTCATTAAGGGCGGAGATTGAAAAATTTTTAGGGTGATTAAAATTTTTTTGGAGGAAAATTTGGAGGAATTTCTCTTTATTCTTAAATTTAGAGAGAGAATTTACATATAATTTATTTTTGGCCGCTAAGTCTTGATGTAGTTCCGTCATTGGTTTGATTGAGTACAAACTTAATGAATCAAGCTGGCCATGACATCATGTGGGGGCTTTAAAACTCATTTGAGGGATTAATTACACTAATCTTACAGTTGTTAGCATAGAATTAGAACTTTAAAATTAAGACTAGAAAAAAAATTAATTCGAATTTTTATTAGCTTTCAATTTAATGTTCTAAATTTCATATTGCAAAATGCAATATGAATTGAGGGAGTGGTCTTTCAGTGTGAAGAGTCAAAGAGCTTGGTAAATTTTTTATCCTCTAAAAAAAAAAGAATGTGGTCCATTTTTAAATATAATAGTATATTAATATTGGGAAAGTAAACATATATTAATGAAAAATAGATTAATTTGTTCGACTAACATTTTTTTCCTAAAATAAATTTTTATATAGGTTGTCAAAATAAAAATTGTCAAAATTATAAAAAAAGAAAATCATAAAAGAAAGAAGAAAAAAATGACGTTAGGGACGAGACTACATGGGCTCTCCAGGGAGCAATTGCCCAACTCAACTCAAATTTTTATTTGATTTGTTTATGTTTTTTAAAATATGTCTTTTTAATTTATATTTTTATTTCTTCTAGTCTAAAATTTTTAACACCTTACCGTTATTTTAATTTTAATTTAATTCTTTAATGAAACTTTTATTAACTTCTTAAATTTTTTGTATGACCTAAATCTTTTCAAGGGTTTTGATTGAGTTCTTATCTAATTTGTAAATTTTTTTATATCACTGAATTTAATTACTTATTAAAAATATCATTAATTAATATTAAGTTAAATATATATTTTTTAATTTTTAAATTTATGATTGAATATTTAGCAAAAAATGTTCCCGCTCCTATACTAAAGTCCTGGCCTCTTCCATGCAAATGGTCAATATCATACCCTAGTTTCGATTTTTTTTTAGATTTGTTAGAACATTTTTTTTATATTTATTACATAAATATAAGAAGTAGCGGATAAACCAAAAAAAGAGAGAGACATTTTTTGAGTAAATAGAACTTCTTCAATGAACTTATAAAAAAAAAATCTCAATTTTGATGAGATATTAAAAGAAAATAAATAGAGTAAGGTTCTATTATTTTCGAAAGGATTTGCAGCTTTGTTTAGACAATCGGATAAAATATAATTATATTGGATAAGATATATAAAAATTTATAAAATATTGAATATTTCAATTTAGTGTTTGAAATTGACTTGGATAAAAAACTAGATATGTCGTTATCTTTCAATCCAGTATTTGGGTGCCTACTTGATATACCACAAAAGAGCAAAACCAATCAGCACTTGACACGTATGCCTTTAAGTCCAGCTCATGCTCGGCTAACTCGGCTCGCGCTCAACTAGTGGTTAAGCGCTCGGACATTCAGAGCTTCCAACAAATGAAGCGGCCAAGCATATGCCTCCAGAGCACATACACATCCGGAAAAGGATCACAGAGTTAATTACAGAACTCCAGACCAACACCCCAGAGCTCGTTACTGCCTTAGCGGCCGCCAAGTAGGGAATAAGGAAACAGTCTTCAACAAGGAAACTGCTATACATATTCATCTTTATCTGTGATGAATCCAACAAGGTAACTGCAATCTCCGATGATCAAATCCCGATATTCATGGCTCCGAATCCTAATCAACTTAGGAAGGCCACGGTCTATAAATTAAATCCTAAAGGTACGCTTTATTTTCATGCTCATTTTTTGGCTTTCAATACAGTCTTTTCAATTCAGTTTACTTACTTAAGCATCGGAGCGGCTACCACCGGAGCCAATCCGGTGGTCCTCTGATCACCCTTCTTGAGTGTTCTACAGGTCGCGGAGCCCAGATTTATTGCGAGTCGAAAAGTGCAACATCACTACTGATATAAAGTACGAATATAACTATTTTTTTTTTATTTTCTTATGTACTATTTTTCTTAAAGTTTTTAAAAATTATTTTTTTGAAAATCATTTAATTTTGTTTCAAATATATGCATACAATTTTATTCACAAATCAATTACAAAATATAATAATCGTAATCACAATATTTTAGAATGTGATTATACAAATATCATTCATAATATAACATTCTCTAACTTCCTGCGTGACTCAAAAAAATTTCATGATTCGTATTACTAAGAATCATCCAGATCAATAATTACTTACATGCATATACGTAATATCTGAATATATGTATATGACTAATAATAGTAGCAATTTACACACACACACACACATATATATTTTGTTTATTGATATGAAAAATAAATTAAAAAATCTGAAACATATAAAAAAATAATTTTAAACAATGAAAAAAAGAAAATTTTAATTTTTTAAACTCGAATCTTCAATGTATTCGTTTTTCTATATTGTGGTGTTGTAATTTTTTTGATGATGTGACGTTATACTTTTTTCTAATGGGATGGAATAACTTAAATATTATCAGTCTCTTGGTATAAGTTATATCTCATATGGGTGAAATATAAATAGTTAATGGAATATAAATATACAATTCAATTGAAAACACCAAATATGAGATTAGATAATATTCATCTTATTCAACCCTCTTACCCCGTCCACCAAACATGACCTATATGTAATAAATCATGATGTATAGCTTTGCTTCTTACGACAAAACATTACAAAATTAGAGATTGCAAAAGTGAATTTATCTAGCACATTTTATTTTCTTACAAGAATTTATTCTTTTTTTCCCCTTTAATGCTCAAGGATGGATATGTCTAACCCGCACCGAAGCTAGGAATATAAATTTCTGTTAATGTGTTTGTGTGTGTGTGTGTGTGTGTGTGTGTGTGTGTGTATAGGTGGATAGATTTGTATTTCTTATTTCCACTTTTATAGCCGTTAGGTTTTAATGGAATTTAATTTGTTGTTGCATATACAAGTACAAACCAACAATTCCTGAAATGATTGAAAGACTCTCAGCACTTGTAGTTGCAAATATTTACTACAATTTCCCTCTTACCTGCAAACATTTTGGGGTATTTCCCCCCAAATAATACATTTTCTGGCACCAAATTTATACCCACTTTCCACCAATTCTTTCTTCCCTTCAATTCAATCCCCCCTCTCTCTCTCTGACCTTTCTATCTAGCTATTCTACAATCTTACACCCTCCAGTCCTTGTCATAATTAAGAATTAACCAAACCATCTCCCTCTTATCTCCAATTCATTATATATATATATATATGTAATGGTCATTGAGTCCTAAAAACCCCAATCACCAAACCCATTTTTATGGTAAGGTAGCTAATTCTGGTGAGGGTGTTGCATGCTGGCTCAACCTTCAACCATCTTCATCAACCGGCCATATCTTCACTTCTCAACCTCTTTGGTTCTAAATCCAATAGCCCTTAGTAATTTGGCCAAATTGCCTCTTTCAATTGGTTAGCAAACTTCTCTTGACCAAAACGTATGCTAATTAGATTCACTTTGATCATTTCTTATTGTTTGTTCTTTTTTATTTTTCATTTTTCAAGTTCACTGTTCCATTGAATTTCTTAATCAAATATATGATATCATATTATAAGCTGACACTTGATTTTCTTTGATTCTAATTCTAGACTGGTGAGATACAGTGTACACACACACAGCTTGCTTAGCCGATACAAAAATGGATCACAACACCAACGGTCCGAAGCTGGATTTGAGGCTGCAACTATCCCCACCGAGGCCAAACCAACTTGTTGAATCACCAAACCGATCAGTTTCCTCAAAGGAAATGTCACCTCCAAGATCATGCTTGTCATCGGAGGAGACTCAGTGCTACTCGAGCAGCCCTGAGACCCCAGCCATGATGCTTGCAGGGTGTCCTCGATGCCTCATGTACGTGATGTTATCAGGGGAGAATCCAAAATGCCCCAAATGCAAGAGCACTGTTTTGCTTCATCTTCTACATGACGAAAGGACCAACAAGACAAAGAAATGAAGAGATCTAATGGGCTTCTAGCTCTTTACACTGCATCTTAATTTATTTCCCTTTCCGAGCTTAGGCTCTCACTTTTTTTCGTCTTTTTTTCCCTCTTTCTTGTATGCCGTGTTTGGTTGCCCACAGGAAAAAATATTTTTTTTTTAAAATTTGATGAGGCTTTTGGAATCATTTAAGGTTGTTTAGTGGTTGTAAGATAATTTTGTTTTCTTTTCCTGTTGTCTCGGCAACCAAGCAAGCCCACAAGTATTTTAGATTATTAATATTAGACCCAGTTGTTTTCTTTATTTAGAATTAGATCTCAATCTCTCTCTCTCTCTCTCTCTCTCTCTCTCTCTCTATCTCTCTGGTTATTTGTTTTTTTTTTTGGAAGACAATGTAAATGCATTAACTAATCTTTCTTGGGCTGAAGGGATGGTCTCTATTTTTTTAGGTCCTATTACGTATTTTGACCAAAAAGCCCAGTTTTAAAGAGAGAGAATTTAAGGTGTCCCAGCAACATTGAACTTATGAGTGGTCAAATTTGTGAGCATGGACCATGTTTTCATCAATATTAATGCGCCCATGCCATGCGTTTCCTTGGTGGGTGAGCTAACATCTGTTGTTTTGAAAGTGAATATCAGATCAGATGTACTGAGAAGTTCACATGAGCTAAAAAGGACACCACAAAAGTTGGTTGGTTCACAGTTGAAAAAGGCCATCCAAAAACTATATGGGTAGAAATTTATTGTAATTGTAATCTCTCGTGCTCCAAAATTGCCATGCAGAGACCATTTTCGTGACAAAAGTGTGTATGATATTTGGAGCAAAAATGTTAAAGAATGTTGGATATTAGAATGGGTTTTACCCGAACCCATAACTATTTAGCCATTTATAAAATTTGAAGGAGAGTTGTGATAAGGTTAATGAAAGATTTCTAGTAAATTGGGTATATTTCATTAAAGAAATTCATATCAACACATATGTGTATATATAGGAAAACCCTAAAATTTATTCCTAAAACATATACAATAAATATAGAATACAAAGATATTCAAAACCCTAAAATCTATTCCTAAAATAATACAAAGATATTCTATATGTTTTCACACCCTCCCTCAAACTCAAGGGGTATTGGATGAAAACACTGAGACTTTGCCAAGAAGGAACCGAAAGCGAGCAATAGTATAAGTCTTCGTGAAGAAATCAGCAAGTTGGAGTACAGTGGAAACGAACGGAAGGGAGATAGAGCCAGACTGTAAATGGTGACGAACAAAATGATAATCAATCTTAATATGTTTAGTGTGTTCGTGAAACATTGTATTGTGGTCAATTTGGATAGCACTTTTGTTGTCACAATAGAGAGGAGTTGGAGAAGACTGACAAACGCCCAAATCTGACAAAACGAAGCCAAACAATTTCAGCTGTAGCATGTGCCATAACATGATACTCGGCCTCAGTAGTAGAACGTGCAACAACACTTTTGTCACAATCCGAAACCCACCCTGTGCGGATCTCGTGTCGCGACCGCCATCCTTCGGCCGAAGCCTTAGGGTAAGGCTCCCATAAGCAACAGTATCGGATAGCGGTGCGGCTTGTGGTTGCAGAAGCGTGAAAACTTTTTCTTTTCTTTTCTTAACTTAAATCTTTTGCACATCTGTCTGGTACTGCCGCTCTTCATAGCGGTACACATGAATATAACATCAGAGCATAATAAAAATTCTAAAGTTTTATACATATTACATATTCGGTTGCCTCTCGGCTTAAGTACATATTACCCAAAATCTATTACATCAAAATAAATCTAACTACATGTTTAATACTTCCAAAAGTCCATGATCATAACGGAGCTATTAATTGTCATCCCAAAATGGAACAAGGCTCCCATTCATTGTCAGTACTTGAAAAAATGTTAGGGAATGGGGTGAGCTTCGGGAAGCTCAGTGAATAATTCCTTCATCTGTCATGGGTTTCAATTGGCAGTGGTTTCGCACATGAGAGTTTATAAAATACTCATTACCAATTGCTTGTATATTTTGAACATAGAGTACATGCATAAAACAGATAGTTTTGAAACATTTAAAGTATTCAAGCTAAACGTATACTTCTTCAAATAGAGTATTTGCACTTCGAAACATATAAACATAAAAACATGCCAATATGCATGGTGAAAATGAGGCTAAAAACCTGCTTCCATTTTTCACACGTGTCAGTTCAAAGCATATAAACATGTATAGTGAAGATGGGGATAAAACCTGCTTCCATTTTCAAAAACGCTTGTCATCTTTTCTCTTTAATTAGGTGGAATCTATTTCGAACTAGACTCCCATTTTACGTATATGTGGAGATATCTCATTGCCTGGGGGATTAGATCTTGCTACCGGGAATTTCACATGACAGGTCAATTGAGTTCCGAAGAAACCCAAAATCCTGACTATGTGGCTTTTGACAGGTCAATTGAGTTCCGAAGAAACCCAAAATCCTGCCTGTGTGCTTATGCACTGTTATCTTGTAAAACATTTATCACATGGCTTCTTTAAATAAATACTTTTCATGAGTATTTAGAACATGATGTTCATGATTTCATGATAAAATCTTCAAATACTTGGAATAAGCAATTTTAGAACATGTAAACATGTTAAATACTTTAAGGAAGACCGTAATAGAATCAATCATTGAGCATATCACAATAGGACTTATAAGAACAGAATATTTTAAAACAGGAATCATGTAACATGGAATTTGATATTCAAAACTTCAGATCTTTTGAAATTAAAACCTTTTTAAATCCATGGAGTTAAATCTCCACTTCAAATGCAGGGTTACTCACCTCGGTCCTTAGGGTTGGTACTAATAATGCGCCTTCCCACTTCCTCTGTAGTTCTTAAGAACAATTCATAAATAATCTCGTTAACATCATATGTACTTCAAATATCTCCTATTGATGTTCTTAATTTATGCTTAGATCGTATTAATTCCTAACTTTTACCTTAAGCGTTATCCTTTTAACGTATACTCTTCTGGTAGCTTCATTAACTTTCAGGGTTGCTTTCTTAACTTCACATATTTACGTGTCATATTTTTTCGTACTTCATTTCATCATACGGACCTCACCGTTGAGTCCGGAATGTCGAAGAAAGTCAATTTAGACCTTCTGGACTCCCATTTGGCTTAAGGGCACATTAGGGGTAATTTGGTAATTTATACTTTAATGTATCCTATTTTTTAGAGTCTTATCTCGTGAAACAGACCCTGCCATTGGGTCCAGAACGTCCAAAATAGTTAAAATACACTATTTGTTTACTTTATTTGGACTTCGTTTGACCCATATTTAACCTTGGGGTATTTTTGAAATATTTCTTATTTAAATATTATTAATTTAATCTTAATTTATTTTCAGTCAGGCCATAGTGAAATTTTCCAGAAGTTCTGGGGGTCAAAATCTAATTTTCCTAACTTTCGGTGTGAACCAGTGGGTTCACTGCGTAGAACCCTAAACCGGCTTATTGGGTTACTTAACCGACCGGTTCAGTTTATTCCCACTGAATCGTTTTAAACCTAATTCAAAATGGTGTCGTTCAACTAATGCAGTGGCCATCCCGATTTCTTACACGTGACCCGAGTTAACTCGTGTGGCTCGATTCAAAACGCCGAGTCAACTCGTTGTCTTCTTCACCAAGTTAAGCACTGTTACCCTAATTTCTGGGTTTCTTTTGTTCTAATTTTGTGAGTTTTTACCCATTGTTTTCCTCTGCTCTTAAGTGATATGTGTTCCTGAAAGTTTGGCCAATCTTTGGCATCCATTCGGGACCTTAAACCTAACTCAATCGTTTGGTTTCACACTTGATACCCTAACTTGCAACTCCATCATAAACCCTCATTTCATCACCATTTTTATTGAAATTTGGTTCTGCGTGACCCTCATGGCATGGGGGTTCAATCTTTATTCTCAAAATCAAGTTTAGGAGTCTAAAACTGAAACTGGGTTTAATGGCTAAAACCTGTAACTCAAGTTTTTAGGTTCATTCTTTGAGATTTTGGATTGTGGTCTAACATTTTTAAGACTTTGGGACGGTCTAGATCAGGTTCCAATACACAATTTTGGGTTTGGTTTACTTTAATTCAGACATGCACTAACAATTTCAAATTATTGTTCAATATGAATTTCTAATTTTCTTACTTGATTCTACATGGTTTTCAGTCATAATTTTTGCAAAATAAAGCTTATAACATGTAGATTAAAATTCTATATTTGCATGCTTTAAATCTAAAACGTAATAGAATATAATTCAACTGAAATTTACCTGTTTGACTGTTTTCCAGAATTTCTTTCTTCCTCATTTCTTCTGCGCTCCAGGTTCCTATTCTCTTCCTCAACTGCTTTTATGCATTATCCTCTTTCTTTCTCTCCCATTCTCACTTTTTTATTTCCTTTCGTGGCGTTTTCCACTTGTTGGCTTCAATTTTGCATGGTGAACACATGACTTGGTTGCCATTTTTCTTCATTATTTATTTTCTATGTGGAGCACAGCTGCAGCCACGACTGTCCTTTCTTAATCCCTCAATTGTTCTACAACTTTCTTCTCACTTCATTTCTTTTCTTTTTATTTAATTCTTTACTTTAAATCTTTAATTTACATATATATATATATATATATATATAAGGCAACCGTACTTTAATATATTTTTGCATTTTATATATCATTATATTTATATATATAGTTTAGTCACACACAATATATTTTTATGGTGTGTATTTCACATGTGTTTACACATAATATAATTATGCATTACGATATGTTTATTTGTATATTTTCAGACCTTTGGTCCTTCTTTGTAATAATTTCTGGACTGTGTGTTAGATCCCTACAAAATGTGTCTTAGGTTCGACGTCGTTGGGTTGGGGTGTTACAACTTTGCTTCTTGCTTTTCCAAGAAATAAGAGAGTTACCAAGAAACAAGCATAGACTAGAAGTGGACTTGCGATCAGTGACATCATTAGCCCAATCAGAATAAGCAACGAGTTTCAAAGAGGAAGTAGAAGATAAAAACAAACCCTGATAGATAGTACCATAAAGATAACACAGAATTCGAATCAAGGCAACCCAGTGGGGAGAAACGAGGAGTAGAGACAAACTGACTGATGATATGGATAGCATAGGCAAGATCAAGACGAGTGATAGTGAGGTAGACCAAGCAGCCAACAAGTTCCCTATACAAAATGGGATCATCTAGAGGGACACCATCAGTCGAATTCAGTTTCACATTCAGCTCAATTGGAGTGTCAGAAACCTTAGAATCAGGCAAGCCAGCCCGATGAATAACCTCATTAGCATACTTAGCCTGTGAAAGAAAGTAGCCATTGGGAGAGTAGGCCACTTCAATACCAAGAAAATATTGCAAAGGACCCAAGTCCTTCATTTCAAAGGTGCGAAACAAATGCTGCTTAACGAGAGTGATGGTAGAAGAATCAGAGCCAGTGATAATCATATCATCGACATATAATAATAAAGCAACAAAGCTAGAAGAGGTGTGAAGAAGAAACAAGGCAGAGTTATAAGCACTGGAAAGAAAACCAAGCTGAGTAACAGCTATCTGAAAGCGGTCATACCAGGCTCGTGGAGACTGTTTCAAACCATAAAGGGCACGACGAAGATGACACACTTGACCGGAAGAATGAGGCAGTCCTAGTGGAGGACGCATATAGACTTCCTCTGTAAGATGGCCATTAAGAAAGGCATTCTTGACGTCCATTTGATAGAGGGGCCAAGAGTGAATGGCTGCAATTGATATCAATGTACGGACAGTGGTCATTTTGGAAATAGGGGCAAATGTCTCCTCATAGTTAAGACCATATTCTTGAGAGAATCCCTTAGCAACAAGTCGAGTTTTGTAATGCTCAAGAGAGCCATCAGAGTTTGTCTTGACTTTAAAGACCCATTTACAGCCAATCAGATTTTTACCAGCAGGCAAAGACACTAACTCCCAAGTAGAGGTCTTGTGTAAGACATCCAACTTTTTAGTCATAGCCTGGACCCAATGAGGATTCTGACAAGCTTCCTTATAAGATTGTGGTTCTGAAAAAGAGTGAATAACAGACAAGAAAGTACAGTAGGAAGGAAAGAAAGAAGTGTTAGAAAAACCAAGCAATTTTACCGATGGCTGGCGATGACGAAGAGGATATCAGCAGGGAGCAGGATCAGTGTCTTCAGAAGTAGAAGGAATAGGGAGAGAGGTATCTGGAGGGGGACTAGTTGATTCAGTAATGACTGTAGGTCTAGTGGCTTCAAGGGGGACTGTAGAACCAGTGGGTTCAAGAAGGGACTCAGTAGGGACTGTAGAGATATACTCATCGGAAGGCACATCAGAAGGAAAAGGATCAATGTGAACCAAATCCTCTTTAGAGACAGTAGTAGTGGTAGCAGGGAGCTAAAAGTAAGCCAATCATTCAAGAAAAGCTACATGGTGAGAGATATAAAGACGACGAGAAGTAGGATTATAGCAACGATAACCTTTCTAGGTTGAACTGTACCCTAAGAAGACACAGAGAACAAACCTGGTACTCAATTTGGTTCTATCTTTCCGAGGGAGTAGAACAAAGCAAGCACACCCAAAAACACAAAGAAGACAGTAATTAGGTACTTTAAAATACAGAGCTTTATAAGGGGAACGACCAAAAAGAATAGGAATAGGCATTCGATTTAGAAGAAAGGTAGCAGTAAGAACAGCTTCACCCAAAAAATGTGCTGGAACAGAAGCAGAAAGAAGAAGAGATCGTGCAGTGTCAAGAAGATGATGGTGTTTGCGCTCAGCCCTACCATTTTGTGCAGAAGTATCGGCATAAGAAGATTGATGAATAGTACCTAAGGAAGCCATGTATTCACAGAGTTTTGTTTTAAAGTACTCCCTACCCAAGTGAGACCGGAATACTTTAATAACACACCCAAACTAAGTGGAAATCATAGACTGAAAATCATAGAAAATTTGGTAGAAATCAAACTTATGTTTCATAAGAAAAGTCCAACTATAACGAGTACAGTCATCAACAAAGGAAACATAATAAGCAGAACCACCTTTGGTAGAGACAGGAAAAGGTCCCCAGACATCAGAGTGAACTAAAGAGAAATATGTATTAGAAATTAAAATACTTTTATTAAATCGTAAAGCTGTCATTTTAGCAAGTTTACAACTGCGACACTTGGTAAGTTCACTAAGTGAAACTTTACCCAAAAGACCAGATTGAACTAAAGATCATAAACGATCAACAAACAAATGACCTAACTGCAAATGCCATAAGTAAAACTGACTAGACTGAAAGTTTAACTAAAAAGAAGAAAGAGCAGATGAAGAAACAGTAGAAGGAAGATGTAAACTTTCCACCACATACAGATCCCCAACTCTACGCCCGGTCCCAATCTGCTTCTTGGACAACTGATCCTGCATAGTACAAATAGAAGAACAAAAAATGACATCAAAACTAGAGGCATCAAGTTGAAAAATGGAAAGGAGACTAACAGATAAATGAGGAACATAAAGAACAGAAGGAATTTTCACTGCAGATTTGTCTAAGGGTAAGACAGAACCAATGGATAAGACAGGCATGTGAGATCCATTGGTAGCACTAATAGTAATAGGAGAGGGAGGGGGATACAGTTGTGTAATAAAGAAAGATAGGGAGTAATTTGATGGGAAGCACCAGAATCAAAAATCCAGACTAGGGGAGAGATACCTGAGGAAGACCTAAGCAAACCTGAATGAAGAGATAGGGCAGAAACAAAAGCAGAAGCAGGAGACTGGGTGGCAGAAGGCACAAGGTGCTGGAGCCGAGCAATCTGAGCACTCAAGGAAGTAATATCAGAATCACTAGCTGAAGTAGATGATGTGTAGGCTGCTGGAGATCGAGAAGTATGCGGAGCAGGAGCTTGGAACTGTGTGGAGGACTGCTGAGAGAAAGTGGGCGGACGTCCCTTCTTGGGACAATTATACTTTCAATGGCCCTTCTGATGACAAAAAGCACACTCATCTGAGGGTAGTGAGACCCTTTTAGGCTTGCTAGTGGACTGAGGCGGATTAGCAGGAGGAGTGGGCAGTAGAGCTGGTTGTGTAGGAGCTAAAAAGACAGAAGGAGATAAAGACTGACTACCTATCTTCAGTCGGGTTTCCTTAGAAAGAAGTTCACGAACAATAGCATCCACAGAGGGAAGAGGAGACCGGTGAGGAATACCACCATGAATCACCTCAAATTGAGGAGAGAGGGCAGTTAAGAACTATACTAAACGACCATCCTCCCAAAACTTCAGATAATCATCAAGTACACTTTTGCTAGGGAGATCCATCATAACAAGATGATCCTAGAGACCAGTCATCTTAATATAGAAATCTTGAATAGACTTGTCTCCCTGACGGGCACCCTGAATGGCTGTCTCCAACTCATACCGTTTGGCAAAGTTGGACTGCCGATAAACACCAAGTAAGTACGTCCACACCTCCTTTACCCTAGAGTACTTAGAAAACATCATCCCAATCTGGTCATTCACAGAGTTGTGGAACCAAGTTAGAATCTAAGCATTGTCACAATCCCAAGTTTCACATGCAGCCTCATACCCTTCTTTCTTGGGATCTGATGGACGAAGGATGGTACCAGATACATAACCTCACTTTTTGCGGCCAAGTATAAAATTTTTCATAACACTAGCCCAATAGGTGAAATTGGCACCATTGAGTTTGCAACTAATAGTATAAATTTTATCCTTAGTATTATGATGTAAGTTTAATAAGGGAAACAAAGATTAAAGTGGAAAGGGAGGCCACGGCTGGAGAGGTATTGAGCGTAGGAAAGAAAGAAAAGAGGAGAAAGGCGGCTGGGGAACGGTGGAGGAAAGAGAAAAAAAAATAGAGGTGCTGCACTACAGGGAAAAGAAAAGAAAGAAAAAAAAAGAAAAAGCTGCACTTGGAAGAGAGAGAGCAGGGGAAAGAAAAAGCAACAGGAAAAAGAAAAGAAAGGGGGCTGCGGCTAAGAACTAGAAAAAGAGAAAAAAGAGAAGGAAGATGGCAGAGAAAACTGCGGCAGGAGCAGAGAAAGAAAGAAGAAAAAAGCAAAAAGGAAGGAGCAAAGAAAGAAGGGGCGCTACGGCAGAGCAGGAGAAAGAAAAAAGAAAAAAAAAAAGCAAAAAAGGGAGGCGCTATGGCTTGGCGCTACAACTGGGAAGAGAAAGCAGTGGGAAGCGGGCATGAGCAGAGAAAGGAAAAAAACTACGGCAGGAGCAAATAAAACAAAAGAAAATCAGAGGGAAGAATCATACTAAGGAGGGAGAAGCTCTGATACCATGAAAGATTTTTGGTAAATTGGGTATATTTTATTAAAGAAATTCGTACTAATACATATATATATATATTTATATAGATATAGGAAAACTCTAAAATCTATTCCTAAAATATATACAATAAATATAGAACACAAAGATATTCAAAACCCTAAAATCTATTCCTAAAATAATACAAAGATATTCTATCTGCTTTCACAGTTAAAATTCTTATTATTATTTGGTTGGATTCGAATTTCAACCAACATAGATATGTATCGTGTTTTTGGTTACGGGATGTGTGTGAAAAAGATTTATTTGTTATCTTTCTTTGTTGTCACAAACTCTTCTTGCTGTTAGTTCTCTTTAATATTCTTTCAAGATTTATGAAAATTTGTAGGTGAGGTAACCGGGTTCACACCCGATTGTTATTTCATATTTTTCTTTTATTGGTATCAGAGCTATATATGCTTGTGATTCGCTTCTATGTTAAGATTCATGTTTAAATTTGTAAGTAATTTATAGCTTGCAAAATCGATTTGAAAATTACAAAAAAAGTTTAACCGTATGGGGTGTTCGTAATATCTCAATAAGTAAGCTCGTAAAAGTTCGTGGCGATCTATCGTCGGATTTGTGAGAGATGTGAGTTTATAGTTCTGATTTTTTTTTAAAGAAAATATAATTTTAATACAAATATTTGAATTTTAATATAATCAATAAAACCTTAATTATTATACATGAAATTTATAATAAATTATTCATTATCGCGAGAGCTTTCTAATGATATATGGCACAAAATTTTTTGACTGAAGATGAATGAGAAACAAGCCCCGAAAATTAAGTCACGCATAAATATTTTATTGTTCGTATGAAGAAGATGAACTTCGGATCTTCCTAATGCCCATTTGCGCACCTTGTGAATAAGCGCATGTGAAACAATGTTGAGCAAACTCTACTCAATTGCTAGAGTAGAAACACTCAATGCTAATGTTTTAAAAATTGGACCGAACCGGCCGGTTCAATCGGTCCACAAAACGGTCCGGTTCAACCCTTTAACCCGTTTGAAGTTGAAAACCGCTTTAAAAATTGAAAACTGGAAAAACTGGAAGGTTCAACCGGTGAACCGGGTGACCCGGTACTAGGTCACCGGTTCACACCGGTTCTTCTCTATGTATAAATGGTTAAAAAACGAATCCTTTATTTGATATTTTGATTCAACATTGTTCCAGTTCCAGAAACCAGAACTCATAAGTCCGTCGCAGTGGCGTAGCCCAGTCCTTCCTCCTTCCTCGATCGACTGAAAATCGCAGCCCAGTCTTCATTGATCACACTCGCAGGCTCGCAACCCCTCTTTGATCGACTGTTCGACTGAAGCAGTGAAGCCAATACTCCACTGCGATTTCTTTTACAAAAATGAAAAACCCTCTACCTGCCATTATTGTGAAGGCCAGTTCCGATCTACAACTCTGGCACCAGGCATCTCTCTATCTCTCCCTTTTCTTCTTCTTCTTCTTTGTTAGCTGTGGCAACCGATTGGACTCTTTTAGTTCAGTTAAATATAGCTATCCTTAATAATCAAATTGATGTTCAGCAAGTATCTCCTTTTCAAATCTTTTGTGTAGATTTGTGAGTCAAAGCTTAAACCCCTGTATTTGGTACCCTTCTACAAACTTTACAAGGGGAGAAGAGCATCATTTTTACATCATCCGTGGAGTCAACCTATAGACTATGTACCTTACTGAACTTTTTTGGTGATTTGCAAATTAAAAATCAAGATCAAGGAGTATTTGGGTCTTCAATGCCAATCCATACGAAGGTAATATCTAGATTATTTTTCCTGATTGATGATATTTTTTTGATAGCTACCTAATTGATGGTATTCATTTCATGTAATTTTATGTTTTTTCCATGCCTTGAACTGTGGATATCCATAATGATCTATACTATAAAACAGAACATATTGTATACATGAATGTGGTTAACCCATATGTGATTAAGTAGGATAGTCAAAGACAAATACCAAAAATGGATTCTATAATTGTTTAATTTGTACATCTTTGCTCAAGGAAAATTTATATTTTGTAAAATTTTTTTATATAATTTTTAGTAATTTTTGTATAATTTTTTAAAGTTAAAATATTAATAATATGTATTATTAAATTTATTAATTACATAATTATGATATCACGGTTTGATTCCGGTTGACTCGACGGTTGAACCGATAATCGGTAACCCCGACATTTCTTCGGTTCGATGTCCGGTCCAGGTTTGAAAACATTGCTCAATGCCTTCAATGGACGGAGGTAGTAGGATGGCACGTGTTAATAGTTGTGCGTGGAAGGTTGCAAAATACAAAACTTATTTTTGAATTTTTAACAAGGCCCCACAAGCGCAATAGGTGGAGTTAAATTTGGGACTATGGTTAAAAAAATCTTATTTTTTATTTTATGATTGTTTTCAATTTATTTATTAAGTTATGGTTATTTTGAAAATGTCTTTAGAAAAAATATTTTTTTGGTCAAAATTGTTTTTTCAAAAGATGATCTTTAACATCATAAAAAATAATTTTATGTCAAAAACGTCTTTTGAAAAGATGCTTTCAAAACACAGAAAGGAAAAAAAAAAAAACCCAAGTCAATCCAGTAGCTAAACCTGATTCTCAAACCAAAAAATCTAGTATTTAAAAAAAATAGTATACACACAACTAACACAAATCCAACAAAGCTGCAGTCCCTCAAACACAAAAACAACCAACATCCATCATCCATCATCCATCCACAAACAAAAGGTTTCAAAACACAGTAAAGAAAAAAAAAACTTGCTCTTCAAAACTCAGTAAAGAAAAAAAAAAACCTACTCATCCATTTACAATCCAGTACCTAAACCAAACCCCAACTTCTCAAACCAAAATCTAGTACTTGAAAAATAGTATACACACAACTAACATATACACAAATCCAACAAAGCAATCCCTCAAACTTAAAAATAACCAACAATATATACATAGAAATCCATCCACCCACAAATACAAACAAACTAAACTATTAACAAATCCATCACACCCATCCACAATCACAAAAAAACCAAATCATCAACAAATCCATCCCATCCATTCACAATCACAAACAAACCAAACCATCAACAAATCCATCAACAACCTGTTGTTGCTTCATGTCAACCTAATGAAACTAATATAATGACTTGCTTGCTTATACTAGACCCATAATATGTATATAAAAAAAAAGAATTTATACCAAATTTAAGTTTGTTAACACTGTGTTTTGCCACATGTACATAGTTTTTCTTTAAAAAAAAAAGAGAGAATAAATCTACAGTTACTATACTTTTTCCAAGCTCCTTGTAAAAAAAAAAGAACAAAAGAAAATTTGAAATATAATAAGGATATATATAAGTTAGATATAATAAGAAAATTGATTACTTGACGAAACAAGTCCCACATGCATGTGCCCTCTTTCGGTGCCTAGGCTTTTGTACTGGGTCATGATGAGGCTCAGGTTCTGGCTCAAGTTGTGTGACTTGAGAGGCACCACTAATCATTGCCTGGCCACGTGCATGATGAGTGCATGGACCTTGTGGTATGGCAACGAGATTAAACCCCCAACCTACACCTTCACCCATACCACTAGAATCATCTTCATTGTGGTGAAGCACTTTCAACCCCTCAATAGGCACATCATCGTCATGCATAGATGGCATATGAAGGTCAGCGTGAGAGATACACTACAATAGGGTAACAAATGGCGTGCCAACTACATAATAATCATCGATATACGGTTTCGATGAGTATGCAGTGGAGGATGATAGAGCCCCTACTGAATATGAAGGGCCAGCTGTTGTAACAGTGCCCCTACGACGATGTCTTTCATATGTATTAACAATGCCACGTGGTCTCTCTTGGGGCACTGGGGCTGACTGCGATGGGATAGAATCGCATGGAATGTGTTCGTCGCTAATACACTAATGGGCTTGAATTCTCTCTAAATCTGAATAATTAAGTGCCTGGATATTAGCACACGCTTGGTGTGGCTCAACCCGATCGCTAAAACCCTCATCAGCTTTTATGTGTATTTTGCTTAGGGTACTCGATTGCAAGTAATATTAACTATTAAAAGTATGTTTCGAATATAAAAATTAAATATAATAAGAAATAACATATCAAAAAAATTTATACTAGTATTTCTATAATACTACCAACGGATTGAAATCTAACCAATGGCCTAGTATTTGGTGGCCTAATCAAGCGATGAGTAATTCGTTGATACCACACCATATAGGGATTCATACTCAAGTGGGTGATCCAATGGCTCAACAAATGCAATATGATTCTGTCGATGATTCCATAGATCAATATGCACAACATTTCACTTATATAGTGCCTTCCCTTATTGATTGGTAGCGTGAAGCTCAGTGCTTGTATCTCATGGAAATGGTATCTCTTAGCGAAGTCCGAACTGATGCATAACCTGATTTGGAAAGTGCCACTCAACAACCTCAAAGAAAATTAGTGGTGACATAATCCACCATATGTCTTGCCCGACAAGGCAGTGTGTAGGTAATGTCGCGATGACATCATCTGTATACGGCTTCCATACCATCTATAAACTAAAAAAAAAAATTCAAGGTTAAATAAACGATACAATGGGCCAACTTAATTTATATAAGTAATAATAATCATTTAAAAACATATAATAAACCGGGTAATCTAGCATTTGGTTGAGCTGGTCCTATAATGGCGAAGTATATGGGTTGGTGTCTCCCTAATTGAAAATGCTGCTCGCCACCTGTGCCCTAAAGGTAATGACTCCTCCTTATTCCCTTAAGAGAGCTGTCTATCGAGTTGGATGTGTGTTTGCCTCTCCCATGCATATAAATGTTAACATAGATTTAAAATGTGTTAGTAACAATTTAATATAATAGACAGCTATATCCATCCAACCAAAATATAATTTAATTCTTGTAATAAAATAATTGGGCCACTTATCTCCGAGGTTGTAGGCCTGGTAGCTCAACACATCTCACGATAAATGCATGCAAAGATGGCACTCCCCATGTTAAAGCTCCCTACACCCTCTAAATCCCTAAGCAAATGAAGGTACATCAGTTTCACCCTATTCCATGACGTATCTGCAAATAAGGAACCTCTAATAAGCTAAAAAATGTAGGCCATAGCATGTCTACGTATAGTTTCGTTGTCTGCAGCCTCGAGTAAATTTCTAAAATGAGTAACCAACCATTTAAGCTTAAGTCGTTATCCATCTAGATCAGATTGATCTGGTGCAATCCCCAACAACTCAAGACAAAACTGTTGACATATGGGCATTATAGAGCCAATATCATGTCCTATGACAGGTGCCTCATTTATTGGAAAATCTAGTAATATTGCCACATCTTGCAACGTGATGGTACACTCCTCCATAAGTAGATGGAATATGGGGGTTTCCACACGCCATCTCTCAACAAGCGCTGTGATTAGAGCCCAGTGAAGTTGGATAAATCCAACTCGATAGGCTCCATAAAATCCAGCCTCAAATAAATATATCTCTATCCGCGGATCTATTGGGGGAGGTCATAGAAGCAGGTTATCACTCATACGATAATGAAACAGTTCAGGATCTTGTAATTTAAATGCACAAATAAATAGATGTTTTATAATTGATCAAATTTAAATACTTTCAATTGATCATATGTAAATTCAAACCTACCCCTCCCATATAGGTAAAGATCTATGTGTAAACTGGATGTCCATCTGTTATTAATATACTATAAATGAGAAATGCAATAAAAAGCTAGCAACTTAAAAAGATTGATGTAACATGTCAAGTAGTGAGTATTTAGTGATTTATCATGTCAAAGAATGATCATACAGTGACATCATGTCAAACACCGAGATATCATGTCAAGCAATAAGATTTCATGTCATGCAATGATATATCATGTCAAATAGTGACCATAAAGTAAGTGACCTATCATGTCAAGCACTGAGATATCATGTCAAGCAGTAACCATGTAATGACCTACGAATGAGATGACTATCAATAAATTAATTAGTCAAGTCTAGAAAAATGTTGAGGAACAACTTGAGCAAGTGATCAAATGAAGGAAGTTCCTCATGAAGAAGAAGGTCGTTAATGGGGTCTTACACAGATCCAAAGGGCGACACTTGGTATGGAACAAAACGTGAGTTTGTTAACAAGCCAATTTACACATGTTGGTTACCGAATGATCCATGCTTACGATCGACCACCAAATATAGGTCACTTAATAGACGATGGATTAAGATGGCCAAAGTTGTTTAACAAATGATGTGAGCTGGAAGTCTATTGTTAGTGGCATAGAATACCAGTTCCAAAAGAATGTTTAACTGATTTGTGTCAAAATGAGACTTGGGATGATGACAGTGTCATATCTAGGCTTGAATGAGAAATTGATCAAATGTAACGAAGATTAGACAGGTTCTGATTACGCCAAAAGAATAACGCAGTAGTTGTAGTGTAGCTTTGGGGTGTCGATTCCACAAGGAGACTAAATTAAAAGAATAATAAACAGAATTTCTGAAACTACAGAAGTATTAGATGGTTAATGGGAAAATAAAATATAAAAAGTGATTTTGAATGCAACTAAAAATTAAACAAGCTGAATAACGGATGAAAATATTCAAATTTAACGAACAGTAGAGTTTCGGGAATCTCTTGCACATAACTGGTATTTTAATTATTTTTAATTCACTGTTAACTCAATTGAGAATTTAAATCCCAAATATCTCAATCGGAAGATATAAAAATTATGAAGCAAAATTAAACTGAAAACAACCCTTTGAAAAATCATTCAACACTTTTAAATCCCACAAATTAATATTCACATTGAGAAAATCCAACGACGACAATATACCGAACGAGCAATATTGCAGCAAAGAATTAAATCAATATAAATAATTAATTATTTCAAAAATAATCAAAACATTAATCCATTCGATAAAAAAAGCATGACTGAATCTATAAACAGACTAAACCCTTTAATTATTCAGAGAATAAAATCCAACAACAAATTATGAATGATCATCAAAGAATTTAATAAATAAACATCACGTATAGGAATCAAAAATAAATTAAAATAACCATTTATGGTGCAAGTTCATCCCTAACTCTACTTGAAAATTTAGTTACCCATGTACAAAACGGATAACATAAATTGCACGGAAAAAAATTGAGCCATGGAGTAGTTGTGGCTTCTTCTTCCTATTCAATGCCTCTACGCCGCACGTTGCTTCTCTGTATTTTTTTTCCTGTGCACAGCAGCCCCCGAACTCTGTATATTTTTTTCTTTTTATATCAGCCCTAAAAACCCAAATAGCAGCATCAAGCCTTGCGCTAGGCTTATGCGCTGCATCAGTCGTGGGCCCCGCATGCATGGACCTACCGCCCCTGACCAGCATGCCAATTCTTGCGCCAAGCCAACTTCCCACGCCCAACAGCCGCATTAAATCATCTCCAGTCCATTGCCTTAGCCACCGCACTACAGGCCATTCACCAGCGCCTCACACGCAGCAGCCGCATGGCCTGGGCCCACTAACAGCGCCACACGGATCAAGACCAATCTTCAATTCAGGCCCCACGTCCCACTTTTGCTTTAGACTATTTCCTTTTGATTCAAGCCAAGCCAAGCGCCTGACTTCCGCACCTGGGCCGCACCAATCCAGGGCCATTCCTTATTTAATCCAAGCCGTCTGGGCCCACTTGCTTCTATGGATCTGCTCCTGTTGACTTCTCTTTTTCATGTCATGTTTTTTTCTTTTTTCATTGGCCTGTTGGACGGTTTGGAGTGCCGGGTTTGAAGTGCAATGCGTCTGTTACCAACATAAATTTAAATAAATAATCTGAATAATAAAGCTCAAAAATATTAAGTGTGAATCGCAATTACGAATTATCTCTCGCCAACAAATATTATAAAATTTGAGATTTAAAATCTTATAAAATACCGTTTAAACCAATCTCACCGTGAATAAAAATTAAATAAATAATATCAAATATATCTCAATATTCCTATTCACTTTCTAGCAATTTAATCCAATAATAGGGCATTTAGAGTGCACTTTTGCGCACTCATCACACCCCCCAACTTACTCATTGCTAGTCCCTAGCAATTTCCATGCATTTGGCAAAAGAGATCAAGGATGATCACACTTTTTAGATTCACAAATCAAAGCAATTTTATGAATTCAAAAACCCTGTAACAATCAAACCACTTATAGCAATTCACAGAGAGTGTGTGTGTGCTCCAAACCATATCCATCTAACCACAAGCCATGACACATGCAACATCAAGAACATCTCAAGCAAAAGGTTCAACTCCATATCTCACGGATATAAAAGTGTTTCATGTAGGGGCTCTTTCTATGGAGTTGACAAGGGGTGTATACGCTCAATGAAGAATTAGGCAATTACGCACAAGCAACAAGCAAACATTGATCTTATGATAGGCGCACTAACAAATGAGACTTCCACCACTCTTTCCACAAGCTTGCTTGGGATCAGAACGATCAACATGAAAGGGTTATAACATGTGTCGGGGTAAAGGCTATATGAAGAAAAGGATAAAAAGTATTCAAAAACTTCCAAGTACATACTAAGAGAATTTCATTACGAACCATAGCAAACCAAACTTTCCACTTGATGTACTCTTCAACTTTTCAGATCTCTAAATAGCAAAACGTCTCCTTCTTCTTCTGTCTCTCTCTTCTTCTTTTTTTTTTTTCAAAATTTTTCATTTTTTTTTTTTGAATCTTGACTTTGTTGCTCACTCACTTGAACATTCTGCACTTGTATTCTTTCTTTTTCTTTTTTTCTGCTTTTTTTTTTTTTAATGCAACACAACAGAAAAGTAATGCAAATTCCACACCTAGTACACACTTGGAAGCAAAAAGGGTAGGAGAATCAATGTATAGGCTATACTCCAATGTGGAGGGGTATGGATAATGTGGGCACATGAAAAAGAACTATATGTGTTCGTTGGCTCAAATTTGGCTACTAAGGGTCTATGATGAGAAGGGTTAGCTTGAAAGGCTCAAACGTTAATCCTAAATTGACCTTCGTCATATCTCAAGTATATCCGCCGTCATACCACCAACCATGTAATGATATTCTCAAAAGAAGTGCCCAATTCAACAGACCAATGAATGCTTATCACAATTTCTAGCATTTGTAAGCTCTCAATTCTCTCCAACACTCACATGAATACTTAAGCAAAAGATTTCTCTAGCTACATATGTCAACCACCATCTTACCACAAAGTTTGGATAAGTGCATTAAAAGTTCTGTGAATGCCTCAATAGAATGATTATGGTGGATTCGGTGAATTCACGAAAATGGCTATGAATGAGAATGAGTACTCATGTGAAAAGATGCACGTGTGATGCAAATTTTTAAAAAAAATTGGACACATGAAAATATGCCACAACAATTTAAATGCTGAATTTGCAACCACCACCCCCCAACTTAAATGAAACATTGTCCTCAATGTTTAGCAATCAAAATTGAATGGAGGGTTCTAAAAAGGAGAGAATACACCTGATGTGTTATGGGCAGCTCGCTAAGTACCAAGATGGCAACCTATACTGACAAAATGAAACTAACCTGCAAATAAAAAAACAAGGAAAACAGCAGCAAACAAAAAGAAAAAGAACGAAACTAAAATAAAACAAAAATAAAATAAAATAAAAAACATACCTGCATGGCGCTATCAAGGGTGATAAACTGGGTCCATAAGTGGAATGTCTTCCACCTCTGGAACTTGCCTATCAAACAAAACTTTAAGGCGCTGGCCATTTACTTTAAAAACCCGACCATCCTTAGGATCCTCTATTTCGACTACCCCATGTCCAAAAATATTTTTCAGTATAAAGGGGCCTGTCCATCTAGACCTGAGTTTTCCTAGGTGCTTGTGGAGTCTAGAATCATATAAACATACTCGATCATCAGGCTTAAAAGTTTTTCTCAAAATATTTTTATCATGAAATGCTTTCATTTTAGCCTTATAGATTCTAGAATTCTCATAAGCATCATTTCTCAATTCTTCTAACTCAGTCAATTGCAATTTTCTCAACTTACCTGCTTCTCCTATGTCAAAATTGAAATGCTTTACGGCCCAATAAGCTCGATGCTCGAGCTCCACAGGTAAGTGACAAGGCTTTCCAAAAACAAACCTATAAGGTGACATGCCTAAGGGAGTTTTGAAGGCTGTACAGTAGGCCCAAAGTGCATCAACTAATCTCAAAGACCAATCTTTACGATCCGGATTGACCATTTTTTCTAAAATTTGCTTAATTTCCCTATTTGCAAGTTCTACCTGTCCACTGGTCTAGGGATGATAAGCAGTAGAGACTTTATGTACCACCCCATATTTTTTCATCAAGGCCTCAAAAGAACGGTTACAAAATTGTGTTCCTCGGTCACTAATGATAGCACGTGGTGTACCAAATCGAGACAACACATTCTCTTTCAAAAATTTAATTACCGTCTTATTATCATTATTCCTGCAAGCTGCTGCCTCTACCCATTTTGAGACATAATCTACTGCCACAATAATATATAGATATCCAAAAGAGGGAGGAAATGGTCCCATGAAATCAATGCCCCAACAATCAAAAATTTCAATCACTAAAATTGGGTTTAAGGGCATCATATTATGACGGGTCATAGCTCCTAACTTTTGACACTGTTCACATGAGCGACAATAGATGTTAGCATCCTTAAACAAAGTAGGCCAATAAAATCCACACTGCAAAATTTTTGCAGTGGTTTTCTTCATTGAAAAGTGGCCCCCACAAGCTTGGGTGTGACAGAATTCTAAAACACTAGTAATCTCTTCATCAGGGATGCATCGCCTTAAAATCTGGTCAGGGCAGTACTTGAAAAGAAAAGGGTCATCCCAATAGAAATTACGTACCTTAGTCAGGAACTTCCTTTTATCTTGAGCGCTCCAATCCACTGGTATCTCACCTGCAACCAAATAATTCACAATATGAGCAAACCATGGTAAAGAAGTAATAGAAAGTAAATGCTCATCAAGAAAATCATCTCTGATTGGCAGGTGGAAGAAGTGTCCTCAAATGTGAGCCTCGAGAGATGGTCGGCCACGACGTTCTCCACTCATTTCTTATCTTTGATAGTGATGTCAAATTCCTACAAAAGTAAAATCCACAGTATTAGTCACGCCTTAGCATCCTTCTTTGTGAGAAGGTACTTAAGGGCTGCATGATCTCTGAGAACAAGAATAGAAGAACCAATTAAATAAGTACGAAATTTGTCCAAAGCAAACACTACAGCTAGCAACTCTTTTTCAGTAGTAGAGTAATTCATTTGAGCACTATTTAGAGTTCTACTAGCATAGTAATTGACAAAGGGCTTCTTCTCTCTTCGCTGTCCAAGAATAGCACCTACAGCATAATCACTAGCATCACACATAATCTCAAAAGGTAAAGTCCAATCAGGTGGCTGCATTATGGGTGCTGAAGTAAGCTTGCCAATTAGCGTTTTAAAGGCCTCTTGACATGCTCGTGTCTATTCAAATGGGGCGTCTTTGGCTAGGAGGTCATATAGTGGTCTAGATATGCTGGAAAAATTCTGTATAAACCTTCTATAAAAGCCTGCATGACCAAGAAAAGATCTCACATCCTTGATTGTCTTAGGTGTGGGCAATTTAGAGATTAATTCAATCTTAGATTGATCAACCTCTATCCCTCTAGAAGAAATAATATGCCCTAAGACAATACCTGAAGGGACCATAAAATGACATATTTTCCAATTCAAAACCAAGTCCTTCTCCTCACAACGGGTCAACACTCTCTCTAAATTCACTAAGCATGCATCAAAAGAAGATCCAAACACAGTCACATCATCCATAAACACTTCCATGCAATTTTCAACCATATCACTAAAAATGCTCATCATGCAATGTTGAAAAGTAGCAGGTGCATTACACAATCCAAATGGCATTCTACGAAAAGCATAAGTACCAAAAGGACAAGTAAAAGTGGTTTTTTCCTGGTCTTCTAATGCAATTTCAATTTGATAATAACCAGAATAACCATCTAAGAAACAATAATAAGGATGACCAGCCACACGCTCAAGAATTTGATCAATAAAAGGGAGAGGAAAATGGTCTTTTCGGGTGGCAGCATTCAACTTTCTATAATCAATACACATCCGCCATCCAGTCACAAGTCTTGTAGGGACTAACTCTCCTAAGTCATTTTTTATCACAGTGACACTTGACTTTTTCGGGACAACCTGCGTAGGACTAACCCATTTACTATCAGCAATAGGATATATGATACCTGCGTCTAATAGTTTCAAAACCTCATTTTTCACCACTTCCTTCATAGTGGGATTAAGCCTACGCTGGGGGTCTCTACGAGGGTTAGTTCCTTCCTCTAAATTAATTTTATGCGAACAAACCAAGGGACTAACACCTTTTATGTCAGCTATGCTCCATCCTATGGCCGACCTATGCCTATTCAGGGTCTGAATTAATTTTTCATCTTGGGAATCAGATAATTCAGATGATATAATAACAGGAAAAGTATCACCTGGACCAAGGAAAACATGCTTTAAACCCTGAGGCAAAGGCTTCAATTCAACTTTTGGGGGCACCACACTTGAAGGAATTTGCTCTTCCCTTTTTGTAGGCAACTCCTCAAACTTTGGTTGCCATGCCCGTGTTCCATAATCTTGAGTCCTGTCAAAAATAGCACAAATATCGACCACATCAGATGGATCAGTAATATAATCGAACTCAGAATTAACCAAAAAATGCTCAAGGGGATCAGAATCATGAGTTGGAGGAACTCCCCTATCAATGAGTGAATCAATCATGTACTGTCTGGTGGCACTCGTCATCCTCTCCTAGCTGTTTTGCAACATGAAATATATTCACCTCAAGGGTCATGTTCCCAAAAGACAGCTTCATAAGTCCATTCCTGCAATTGATAAGAGCATTAGCTGTGGCAAGGAAAGGCCTACCTAAAATCAAAGGAATCTTAGAAGTAGAGTCAACAGCAGAGTTAGTGTCAAGGATTATGAAATCAACAGGATAATAAAATTTATCAACTTGAATTAAAACATCCTCTACCACACCCCGTGGTGCTCTAACTGAACGGTCAGCCAATTGCAATACCACGGAGGTTGGTTTGATCTCTCCCAACCCCATCTGCAAGTAGATAGAATAAGGCATTAGATTCACACTTGCTCCTAAATCAAGTAAAGCTTGTCCAAACTCGTGATTTCTAATACTGCATGCAATGGTTGGACAACCAGGATCCTTGTACTTGGGGGGGATCCTCTGCTCAATGAGAGCACTAACTTGCTCTGTTAGAAATGCTGTCTTCTTCACATGGTGCTTCCTCTTAACTGTACATAAATCCTTAAGAACTTTCGCATAAGTAGGAACTTGCTTAATTACATGCAAAAGAGGAAGATTAATTTTTACCTGCCTGAGATATTCGAGGATTTCATTATTAGGATCCAAAGTGCGCTTGGTCAATTTTAAAGCCTGAGGGAATGGTACCTTAACATAATTCTTCGTCACCTCTGGTTCCTTAGGCAGTTCAGCATTGCTACTATCTTGTTCCTTTTCCACATCCTCTGATTTTTCGTTGTTGGGATGTGTAAGGACTTACCACTTCGAGTCACAATGGCATTTGCATCCTTCAGATTCTCTTGTGCCATGTGTTGACCTTAGGGTGTGGACTAAGCTTGGGAAGGGAATCTACCTCACTCATTCACACTCAAAGAGCTCATCAATTTGGACATTTGGCTCTTTATCTCCTTGTTCTCTTCAACAACCTGCGTAATCAAAGATTCAAATTTTTGGTTAGTCTTACCCTGTGCTTCAATAAATGCCTGTAAAGTATCTTCTAGAGAATTCCTAGAAGATGAAGATGCATGATATGGTGCATGATATGGTGCAGGGTATGATCTAGGAGGCTGTGCAGGTGGTGGTGTATGTGGCTGGTTTTCAGATTTCCAGCTAAAATTGGGGTGATTTCGCCACCTTGGATCGTAAGTCTCAGAGTAGGGTGTGAAAGGCTTCTTGTACATACCTAAGGTATTACATTGGTCCTCATACATCCCTCTCATCTCAACTGATGTGAGACACTCTTGGGCAAGGTGATCTACCCCGCCACACACTGAACATGGTCTAAAAGGCTCTGCATGATTAGCCAAGTGTGTTGGCTTTACGTCTCTAGCCTTTAGCATCTCTAACTCCCTAGTGAGTGTCTCAACCTTAACTTTCAAGTTATCCTCCTCCCTAAGATGGTAAATTCCCCCACTATGTTGGTTCCCTATAGGTCGTGACCTATTTGGGCTCTCAGTAGCACTAGGTCCTGTCCATGTGTGAGCTTTTTCAGCAAGCTCATTAAGGTACTTTATGGCCTCATCAGGATCTTTCTGTAGGAACTCACCATTGCACATCATCTCTACAAATTGGCGCTCTCTAGGTGTAAGTCCCTCATAAAAATAGCTCACTACACGCCAACTCTCATACCCATGGTGAGGGCATATACTCAATAACTCCTTAAATCTCTCCCAAGACTGATACAAAGTCTCACTATCCTTTTGTGCAAAGGTAGAAATCTGTCTTTTTAAAGCATTGGTCTTGTGTTGGGGAAAGTATTTAGTGAAGAAAATTTGGGTCATCTCATTCCACGATCCAATTGACCGTGGTCTCAGTGAGTATAGCCAACTCTTAGCTCGATCCTTCAAAGAGAAAGGAAAAACTTAAGTCTCACAATGTCTTGTGTTGCATTTTGACTATGGAAAGTCGCAACTACTTCTTCAAACTCCCTAATATGCACATATGGATTCTCATTTTCCAAACCATGAAATGTAGGGAGTAACTGTATTACCCCCGTTTTAACATCAATTGGACGGGCATTGGGTGGAAACATGATGCATGATGGTGTAGCTGTGCGTGTAGGGTGAAGGTAATCCTGAAGAGTCCTAGTGGGTTGATTCTCATATTCACTCATATTTTCAGAATTGAAAGTATTATCAAACAAAGAATTAGAAAAACAAGAAAAATTAGACTCTAAATCCGACTCTAACACAGGCCCACAAGCAAAGCGGCCTAATGTGTCCCTATACCTATTATGCATGCAAGATGACAATAATAAAATAAATAAAATAAAATAAAAAAAGAAATGAAATAAAATAAAAGAAAATGAATAAATAAATAACTAGAAATAAATAAAATAATAATAATAATAATAATAATAATAATAATAATAATAATAATAATAATGCAGCAAGTAAAAAGAAGGGAACGAAGTTACCGCTTTTACAAACTGCTGAAAAGAAAAACTATCTACTGATTCTTCTACCGTCTCCCCGACAATGGCGCCAAAATTTGATTACGCCCAAAGAATAACGCGGTAGTTGTAGTGTAGCTTTGGGGTGTCGATTCCACAGGGAGACTAAATTAAAAGAATAATAAACAGAATTTCTGAAACTACAGAAGTATTAGACGGTTAATGGGAAAATAAAATATAAAAAGTGATTTTGAATGCAACTAAAAATTAAACAAGCTGAATAACGGATGAAAATATTCAAATTTAACGAACAGTAGAGTTTCGGAAATCCCTTGCACATAACTGGTATTTTAATTATTTTTAATTCACTTTTAACTCAATTGAGAATTTAAATCCCAAATATCTCAATCGGAAGATATAAAAATTATGAACCAAAATTAAACTGAAAACAACCCTCTGAAAAATCATTCAACACTTTTAAATCCCACAAATTAATATTCACATTGAGAAAATCCAACGACGACAATATACCAAACGAGCAATATTGCAGCAAAGAATTAAATCAATATAAATAATTAATTATTTCAAAAATAATCAAAACATTAATCCATTCGATAGAAAAAGCATGACTGAATCTATAAACGGACTAAACCCTTTAATTATTCAGAGAATAAAATCCAACAACAAATTATGAATGATCATCAAAGAATTTAATAAATAAACATCACAGTATAGGAATCAAAAATAAATTAAAACTAATCATTTATGGTGCAAGTTCATCCCTAACTCTACTTGAAAATTTAGTTACCCATGTACAAAACGGATAACATAAATTGCACGGAAAAAAATTGAGCCATGGAGTAGCTGCGGCTTCTTCTTCCTATTCAATGCCTCTGCGCCGCACGCTGCTTCTCTGTATTTTTTTTCCTGTGCACAGCAGCCCCCGAACTCTGTATATTTTTTTCTTTTTATATCAGCCCTAAAAACCCAAATAGCCGCATCAAGCCTTGCGCTAGGCTTATGCGCGCATCAGTCGTGGGCCCCGCACGCATGGACCTACCGCCCCTGACCGCATGCCAATTCCTGCGCCAAGCCAACTTCCCACGCCCAACAGCCGCATTAAATCATCTCCAGTCCATTGCCTTAGCCGCCGCACTACAGGCCATTCACTAGCGCCTCACACGCAGCAGCCGCATGGCCTGGGCCCACTAGCAGCGCCACACGGATCAAGACCAATCTTCAATTCAGGCCCCACGTCCCACTTTTGCTTTAGACTATTTCCTTTTGATTCAAGCCAAGCCAAGCGCCTGACTTCCGCACCTGGGCCGCACCAATCCAGGGCCATTCCTTCTTTAATCCAAGCCGTCTGGGCCCACTTGCTTCTATGGATCTGCTCCTGTTGACTTCTCTTTTTCATGTCATGTTTTTTTCTTTTTTCATTGGCCTGTTGGACGGTTTGGAGTGCCGGGTTTGAAGTGCAATGCGTCTGTTACCAACATAAATTTAAATAAATAATCTGAATAATAAAGCTCAAAAATATTAAGTGTGAATCGCAATTACGAATTATCTCTCGCCAACAAATATTATAAAATTTGAGATTTAAAATCTTATAAAATACCGTTTAAACCAATCTCACCGTGAATAAAAATTAAATAAATAATATCAAATATATCTCAATATTCCTATTCACTTTCTAGCAATTTAATCCAATAATAGGGCATTTAGAGTGCACTTTTGCTCACTCATCAGGTTCTATGCAATCCAACATGTAAAGAAGGAGTATTTCGATCCTATAGTCAGTGAAATATAAATTATTGAGGATCCGTTAATAGTGTCTGACCCTGAAATTAACAACTGCAATGACTCAAGTAATGATGAGTTTCGAAGATGTTTGTCTGGTTCTCTTAAGATCAATAACAAGTCATTTTTTTGCCTTAAATATAGTCCTTGGTATTTACATAATTATCTCTTGTGGCTACGATTATGGTTGTTTTTCAATTTCTAATAAAGCATTGTCATATCGTTTGTTTTCACTATTGTTAACTAGTAAAAAAGATAACAAAGACAAAAGATAATAAATTCCCATAACTAGTAGAAAATAAAATATAATATTCACATAATTTCTACCATATCATTACAAAAAAAGATAACAAGTACAAAAGATCTGTTCAACATCTACTTGAGTCCATGAGTTAGTTTCCCATGGGTTGTCGATTTCTTACTAGACAAGTTCTTTTATTATGTCCCTTAATCTTATAATACCTACATTGTTTTGGCTTGTGACCTTCTCCCGTATCTATCTTATTCCGAATGTGTATGGATTATGGCACAAAGTTGGCCCAATGGGCACATCCCAATAATCTGGATGGTGAAGGGGGTGGAATTCAAATGCGTATATATCCATGTGTTTTAACAAGTTGTAGCATTTATCTACGTAACTCCATCCATTAACAGAAGCTTTTATAAATATAGCCAAGGCGTGAGAACATGAAATTTTGTAGATGACCCATTTTTCACATAAACATGCACTATCACGTGTCAATACTATATGTGAGTGACCCTTCCTTGTCACCACTGCAGCCTCACTAGAGTTCTGTTGAACTCTGTGATGTGATGTGATGTCCACCTAATTTGGACTAGTAGCACACAATCTTTGTAATAGCAAAATGGGTATATGTGCAACCATCGCATAAAGCTTGCTGCCCAAAAGTTCACCTACCACAAAAGTATTTCACAACGTAGTAAAAGATGAGTTGTACACATGCTGATATTGGTAAGTTCCTAGCACCTTTCAACACACCATTAAAAACTTTAGAGTTGTTAGTAGTTAAATGTCCATAGCGTCGACCATTATCATGTGCAATCGTCCATTGTGTTGTAGGTATTTCATTCAACCACTCCCATGCCTTTGGATTTATGGTTTTAATTTCCTGCATAATGGAATTGAATTTGCATATTTGATGTGCACTCCCAGCAGCCTAAATAAGCGAATTCCCAAACAATTGACTTCAGATGGGCATCCTTGAATTTACTATTAAAATTTTTATGCACATGCTATAAGAAAAATTTGTGATATGCATTCGGTTCCCGCCATCCATAATTGGCACCATTGACTACAACAATTATACCTCTATGCCAATCAGATATCAAGCAAATCCCTTGCCTCATCCCCACAACATACAACCTTAGTGAACTAAGGAACCATCGCCAAGTGTCGAAACTCTCCTCTTCAACAATTGCAAATGCGAGTGGAAAAGTTTGATTATTAGCATCAAGTGACTTCAGATGGGCATCATTGAATTTGCTATTAAAATTGCTACGCACATGCCGTAAGAAAAATTTGTGATATGTATTCGGTTCCCGCCATCCAAAATTGGTATCATTGACTGCAGCAATTATACCATTGTGTCGATCAGATATTAAACAAATTCCTTGTCTCATCCCCACAACATGCAACCTTAGTGAACTAAGGAACCATTGCCAAGTGTCGTAGCTCTCATCTTCAACAATTGCAAATACGAGAAGAAAAATCTGATTGTTAGCATCAATCCCCATTGTAATTAACAACTTTTCCTTTTATTTTTCATACAAATGAGTGGTGTCAATACTGATAACTGACCGACAATGTGCAAATCCCTGAATCTATGCATTAAATGACCCAATGATCTTGTCAAAGATGACTGCATCTTGGTTGTCAGTGTTCAGATGCAACCATTTAACAATTGTGCCTCGATTGTACTTTACAAGGGCTCCCATGAATTTTGGTAACAACCTGTACTAACTCTCCAAATCTCCAAATATCATGGAAATTACTTTTTACTTCGCGATCTAAACTTTCCTACAAGAGATCTTGTAATTGTACTTTTCTTGGATTTACTCCACAATTAACTGGATCTTCATTGCATGATCAGCCCTTACTGCACCCCGTATCTCACTCGTAATTAACTTGGAATCCAACTGCACGTGATCTATGTTCATTTGCAGGTGTAAACAACTGTGTGGGTGCTCATATTTAGTAATATCAAATCTGCTAGTCATTTTTTGTTTAATAGCATGCAACCTCTATTTACAGGCACAATCATCATGAAGTTTACATCCATCAGCCCATACATCTATACTGCTTTCAACCACCTCGTATGAATGGTGGGATTGATTGGAAAATTCTTTAACAACATGTTGTAATTTTTCTTTACTATTGAAAATGAGACCTTTAGACAATTTATTCGTCAACGGATCCTATAACCGAGTATGGTGCAAAGAGGCTAAACTATTGTCACCAACATTATCTTTAAAATTCAAATTTGTAAAAAATGAAGAATCGACCTCATGCAAGTGAATCGGCTCATCGATTTCATCTATTTTGTTGTCATCACCCAAATGCATCATATTATTTTCTTCTTCAGATGATACATCGAGGTGAGCACTTGGAAACATATATTCACTCTTACTATGAGAAATATGTTCTAAAAGATTAAGAATAGATTCCGTATTCAGGCTAGCATTGTGTTATATATGGCAAGGTTTGTCCATCAACACAAGACAGGAAGTATGTTGTACCATGTCGAAGGCGTCAACTATTGTTATTGAATTAAGAAAGGACAATTAAATGAATTTAATTGATTACACATTTATTTTCCCATGTTTTCCCAAAATTAAGAATGAAATTTGTTACTAGACTTACCCAAGATGGATTTCAAATGACAATCAAATATCTCCCCAACCAATAGTCAAAATTAGTCTAAGTTATATTCAAGCATAGCCTCTAAGATAGCCCCAAAATGTCTCTAAATATTCCTTAGAATAATGGCCCAAATGGGTCCCAAGTTCCCTAAAACATAGGCCAAGAATAGGTTAAAAATTTTACCTAAGGTAGTCTAAGGAAGTGGCCAAACATGGCCCATAAGAGTAGCCAACCATGACCCAATAGGGTGGTCAAACATGACCAAAAAAGGTGGCCAAAAATGGCCTAAAGATTGGCCAAACATAGCCCAAAAGGGTGGCCAAATATGACTCAAAAGGGTGGCCAAAGACTGGTGTCACGGGGGGTGTTAGGCTGGGCGCACATGGGGGCAAGGGAGCAGGCGCACGGGCAAGGCAGCATTGGCACGCGACATGGCACAGGGCGTACGTGCAGTAGAGGGGCCTGGCTGGGGCACTACTGTAGGTTGCACTATAGTAACCGTGTATTTACTACAGCTGAATTTTTTCTATTTCTGAATTTTTCTTCAAAGTGCTGTAGCTAGTTTTTTTTTCATTTTTAACCTACTTCCTCAAGGTTTTTAACCCTCACTTTTTGGCACTTTTTTCACCTATATAGGGTGTTTTACACACCTAACAACTCTTTTAATTTCACAAAATTTTAACATGGTCTCCTTTATTTTCTAAGCCTTTTCCACCTAATATTCCACAATATAATTCACCACTCTTAAACTAGCAATCAAACTACATCCTTTAATTCAATTAAACATTCCTACACCATTTAAAACATAAAATCCACCATATATACACATATACTTGAAATTCAAAAGATCACAACTTCATGCTCATTAAAAATTTAGGGTCTTGCCCATAGTTTCCATACTATTCAAAGTTTTACAAGTTAATTACACATGTCATAGGGCTTATGCCCTCATACAACCAAAAATATGTCCCAAGGGACAAATGTTCTTTATGGTCCATTTCCCCTCAATTCTTTAAGACTTCATCAAATCTCAATTGCCGGGAGTCTCATCTGTAATATATGATCCCATGAAGGGTCAGCATGACTGCTGGTATGACATAATGCTAACATAAAGAACAAAGTTAAGGTGTGGCATGTGCAAGGGTACAGTTTATAAGCTATATGCCTTTTAATTCATCAATGTAATGCAATGAAAATATACATGACACACACATGCAGCTCTATGCCACACCCATGTCTCGCTTCACGATCCTTTCCCGATGGAATGCAAGTACCAATCGTTTGTCTCACTTCACGGTCCATCCCCGTTGGATCGTGAGTACCATAGCCAATTTTGGGTTTTTCACCACAGGATCTGCACCCTCATAATGCATGGCACCAATGTGCTCAACTCACACCATGTTTCCAAAGATTCACGTATGCCAAGATGCCTTGATTTTTCTATGCAATTCCAATGAAGCATTTCATCAAACACATGGAGTACGCCTTAAATAATGCATTATACTTAAAGCAACCATAACTTTTGAATCACAAAACTTTGTCCATAAGAACATATGCTATAATACAATCAATTACATATTCACAACCTTACCAAATTCTCAAAGATTACAAAATACATAAAGTACAAACACATTAAATAAATCATAACTTTCCAACTACAAGACTTTGTTTACACGAACATAAGCTAGAATGTAATGAATTATACGTATAGTCATATTTCATGTTCATCACTTCAACAAATTCTCAAATAATACATAGGTACATAAGGTGCCAATCCTAAGTTTTCAAAGTAACTATAAGTTAGGTGGTTCTCTAATAACAAATAAGCATGTAGGTCATACAATCAACATATAAAAACACTCTTAAACTTAACCTTATTCTTTACTTAGCAAAATATCATGCCTAAAAGGATTTTTCTCAACCCTAGGGAGTTGTGCTCTTTGTGCAACTGAACCAATTGGTTAGAATGTAGCCCTTGACTGCGGGGAATAACTTCCTAGAAGGAAGTCTTGTGAGATTCTAAGGCTAGAGATGTGTTTTGGAAGCTTGAAAGTTGGAAAACCTAGGTTTTTCTCACATTTTCTCTCCATGAACGAGCTACAGCTCCTTTCTCAGACCAATGATGTATATTTTTCAGCCTAAGTGCTCTATTTATACTAAAAGGGCCAAGGAGTAAAAAGACCTTTTTGCCTTTAATGAGTTTGGGACCCCGTTACACTACAACCCGTCCCAAAATGCCTTAATTCGACATTCTGCTTTAACCAAAGTTCTTAAAATTATTTTAAATGATATTTTTTCAAAAAAATGTATCTTCTCCTATTGGCGGGTATGGACGGGTCCACTTGGGCCACACGGGATGCCTTTATGGTCTATTTTTGAAACTATATCCGATTAGGCTCAAATTCTCACAAGAGGTGTAGTTTAACATTCTAAGAATATTTCTCTTCTATGGCATACTCAACATATGTTTCTAAAAATGACTTGTGCATAAATGATGTATGTGTAGCGCCCTACCGGCAAATAGTGCATGAATAGTGTTATATCAGGAAAAAATGAAAAATTTACCCTAATTTTTCAGATCTTTAGATCCTTCCCCCCTTAAAGAAATTTCGTCCTGAAATTTAGAAATGTACCTCTATGAACAAACAACTCTAGATACCTAGCACGAACCTTAGTCTCGCGTTCTCAAGTGGTTTCCTTGAC
This sequence comes from Nyssa sinensis, assembly GCA_008638375.1. Taxonomy (NCBI): domain Eukaryota; kingdom Viridiplantae; phylum Streptophyta; class Magnoliopsida; order Cornales; family Nyssaceae; genus Nyssa; species Nyssa sinensis. The sequence continues at coordinate 31,586,978 of CM018031.1, forward strand.
TCTGTGGTGGCCCCAAAGAACCTTGACCAAAGGGATGGTCTTTCCTCACAAAACCTGGTCCTTGGAGTCCAATATCTCTACAGGCCTCTCATTATAAGAAACATCACCCTCCACTTCAAGATCAACCCAATCGAGTACATGTGAAGGGTCAGGCTCATACTTCCTACATCGATGCACGAAAGACATCATGAACCCTAGATAACTGTGGCAGTAACGCCAACTGATAGGCCACTTCTCCAATACCTTTTCCAATCAAGACCTTACAAGGATCTATAAAACTTATGTTAAGTTCCCGATTAATTAAAAGAACTCATCAATCATATGAAACTTATCACATTAGTTTCAAATCTAACTTGATTTAGTCACTATAATCAACACAATCAGAAACTATTCTACACATCAAATTTATCATTTAGTCATTTTGTCATAAGTCCTGAAATTGAGTTTTCAACTCATATAATTTCATAATCATCACAAGATACATTATCAAACCATTCTATAGAGAATTCACTCCCCTTACAATAGTAACTTCCCAAGTGAATCATCAGAATGTCCCTAACTAATTCATCACTATTAGTGTTCACTCATTACGTAAATTTATGATTATAATCTATCATTAAAGAAATATAATTAAAAACCTCACCCTTAAAGATCAATCCAACCACCATGTGGCCATAATAGGAAATAGTCATAACAAAATTTATAAAACTTTTATACTTCACTAAAGATCAAAAGCCATCAAATGCACTATCATAATTCTCAGTGGCTAATTACAACTCAGTATGCATATCTATAAGTCACTTCATCCCCGAGACATACTATCTCCAACTAATCTTACATTCCAAGAGTATCCACCAATATTGGCAGTAAATCATAACCCTCGATATTAACAATAATTCATCCATTTTTGTTCACAAGTCATTAGACTTTCACAAGATCATCTTAGTTTCAAATTAAAATTTTCATTCCCAAATTACATGTTAAGCAAAAATTTGAAATCATACTCACCACAAGTTTGACCTAACCATGCCATTCACAATTCATTCTCTATATCAACAACACGATCATTTTTTTTCATCAACTAATAATTCAGCAATCTAATTCATCAAAGGATAATTAAAATCTTTTACTCTGTATCCAAGTTATATTCCCTACACACTCCCACATATACAAAGTAATGCCAAATGTTCATCTCTACCCTTTTCTTATTCATCTCAGCTATTCCATCTTAGTATAATTCCTTTCCATTCATACCACATATTGTTAAAAGTTTTCCATCTTCATCCTTTTAAGCTTTCAAGCTTTCAATTTCATGTATTATCCAATGATATGCTCCAAAATGCAACATAACCATGCAAGCACATATGTACTCAATCCATGGGTGTTATAAAAATAAAATATGCAATACATGTATCTTACACATCAAAGAATTTAACATACTCTATTAACACAATAGCCAGGTAATACACATACCATCAAATTAACTCATTCCTAGCAATCTATGCTTTTAAGCATCATATTCTCATCACATGTATCAACAAAAGAAAACATGCAATAAATGCATTGCATCCACCTCAAGCAAACTCACATACTTTATCCTTATAAGGTACCTAGGTGGTAACCGAACCATATAATTCATTCATCCCTAAGTATTTATACCCAGGCATTTATTTACATATACATATACATAAACATGATATGTTTCCACTTTCGTCAACAATATTGATATGCCCATATACCTTACACATACATTAAGAAAAAAAAATCTTATACTTAACACATACAACAAACCAATCAAGGCATAACAATATACCATATATATTAAATTTTTTTTTCATGCATATTCTAAAGATGCATTACGGTTCCATCATATATTTAGTACATACTCATGCAAGTTCGCATTGGTTAATTTATTTTTCTTGCTGCTTTCAATCGTCTTCTTAGATATCTTTTACTTTTTCTTGTATATAACTAGGTGATAACCCTTCATGGATCACAACTCCTTTTGTTACTGAGTGATGGATTCGCCAATCCATACACTTGTAACTCGAGACCTGATACCAATTCGGTATATTCATAGCACAATTACAAGTGATCCTAATCACATAGATTTATAACCTAAGATATACACTTTATATTATACACCCATAACAAGTAATATTCATTCAACCATTCATATATACGTAACATGACTATTATACACTATATAATCATGAAGGAATAGATCTTAAACACGCAATCATGTATACCAACCAAAACAATCTATATGCATATTCTAAACAAGAACATACTCAACATATACTTACGATATATATAAGTTTTCAATCAGCTATTCATGTCCTTATAATCTTATGATTTGCCAAGTAACTCAAGAACACAATACGCATGTTAAGTATATTACTTAATTTATACACATAACTACCTCTATTAGGAATTTTATTCACTTCATCAAATAGTTAGGCTTATCAACTGGATATAAGCACACAACATGCATCATGATTAAACCAAATTATGCAACACTTAATCAAGTAAGTCTTCTAGAAAGATTTCTGAAACTCACACACAACTGATGGTAAAACTACCGACACCATCTCACTAGCATCATTTCTAAGACTCGTAAAATCTGGCTACCCCAACTGGCTGAATCACACAGGGGTAAAACAAGGCAATCATCACAAGCCCCTAAATAAAATAAAGAATCCCCTAAGTATAATATTTATTATCTAGTTCCAGACAATACAACTATTTATAACTTTATCCAAACCAATCAGATTCATTCATAACTTTTTACCCACATATTTTTAAAATGACAAGTGAAAATCACCATTCACTCATAAGTTATATAACAATCAAGTTCTCAAGTTCTAGTGCCTCAATCACAATATTTCACTCCAAGTATATTCACACAATTTGCATCTTAAACACAAGATTCATATTAAAAAATTTGTATCATTCAACTCTTAACCTGATACACAATTTTCTCCAAAATAACAATCAATATTTACTGTTTATTCAATCATAAATCTGGAATCAATCTTATAAACTAAGCTAGAACTAGGTTCATAATTCACACCTCAATTTGGCCTATTTTATGCAACTCATTATTTTCACAAGGCTTATATTCATAAGTTCATTTAATCAATCCATTATTCTTATCACAACTAGTATCGATCATCTTATGAGACTAGTTAAGACAATAGTATTCATCTCTAGGTTACCTCTACAGTCTACCACAAGATAACATATTCCAATTCAATAAAGGAATCATTACAACCCCTAACTTTCAGATTCACATCACTTGAACTTATAAATATTCATCCTAAGTATGAAATCAAAATTCAATTACATCATAACCTGGATTAATCCACAATGATATTTTTTTAAACTATTCATATTTATACAATTCTCCTAAGACAAGAGATCATCAATCATCACCTGATAACCTAACACATCCTGTAAACATACTTGCTTAACAATAACTCATAAAACTCATATCAATCACCTTCACCCATTGTTTACAATAAACAAATAACAAGTTTTCACCCAATTCAAATGCAGTCTTTCGCCGAAAAAAATGCCTTTAAGCAATACAATATACACATGCCCATAGCATTCTCCCATAATGCTACATGATATTATGAAGGCAAACAAGCATCAATCTATTATGTACATAAACATGTACCAAGTTATCACATACGGTCATGCCAATACACACATTATCCATATCATGCACCTCACTGCACCAAATCACGTAACTATGCATCATAATATAACATTGACTAACATATAATCATGCATGTGATGCATCAAGTACAAATAGCCACATCATGTACTCGATCCTATCACATACCACCGACAGTTCACACTAAGTCACACGCTTTCCTTTAGAGTCCCATAGTATTTAACAATACCCCACGGTCCCTAAGTATTCGAACCTAAGCTCTGATACCATGGTGTCACAGCCTAAATTTTCATAAACCTAGGGAGTGGAAATGAAGTAAGAAAAATTAAGAAAGGACAATTAAATGGATTTAATTAATTACACATTTATTTTCCTATGTTTTTCCAATATTAAGAATAAAGATTTGCTACTAGACTTACCCAAGATGGGTTTCAAATGCCAATCAAATATCTCCCCTAACCAATAGTCAAAATTAGTCTAAGTCATTTTCAAGCATGGCCTTCAAGATAACCTAAAATGTTTCTAAATATACATTGGAACAATGGCCTAAATAGGTCCCAAGTGCCCTAAAACATAGGCCAAGAATAGGTAAAAAATTCTACCTAAGGTAGTTTAAGGAAATGGCCAAACATGGCCCAATAGGGTGGTCAAACATAGCCCACAAACAGGGCCAAACATGGCCTAAGGATTGGCCAAATATGGCCCAATAGGGTGGCCAAACATGGCCTAAAAGGGTAGCCAAACATGACTCAAAAGGGTGGCCAAGGGTTGGTGTCAAGGGGGGTGTCAGGCTGGGCACACATAGGGGCAAGGCAGTAGGCGAGTACCAATCGTATGTCTCACTTCACGGTCCGTCCTCGTTGGATCGCGAGTACCATGGTCAATTTTGGGTTTTTCACCACAGGATCTGTACCCTCATAATGCATAACACCAATGTACTCAACTCATGCCATGTTTCTAAAGATTCAGGTATGCCAAGATGCCTTGATTTTTCTATAAAATTCCAATGAAGCATTTCATCAAACACATGAAGTATGCCTTAAATAATGCATTATACTTAAAGCAACCTATAACTTTTGAATCACAAAACTTTGTCAACATGAACATATGTTATAATACAATTAATTATATATATAAACATATTACATATTCACAACCTTACCAAATTCTCAAATATTACAAAATACATAAAGTACCTAACACATTGAATAAATCATAACTTTCTAACTACAAGACTTTGTCTACATGAACATAAGCTAGAATGTAATGAATTATACATATAGTTATAATTCATGTTCATCACTTCAACAAATTCTCAAAGAATACTTAGGTATATAAAGTGCCAATCCTAGGTTTTTAAAGTAACTATAAGCTATGTGGTTCTCTAATAACAAATAAGCATGTAGGTCATACAATCAACATATAAAAACACTCCTAAACTTAACCTTATTCTTTACTTAACAAAATATCATACCTAAAAGGATTTTTCTCAAACCTAAGGAGTTGCGCTCTTTGTGCAACCGAACCAATTGGTAAGAACGTATCCCTTGACGTGGGGAACAACTTCCTAGAAGGAAGTCCTGTGAGATTCTAAGGCTAGAGATGTGTTTTGGAAGCTTGAAAGTTGAAAAACCTAAGTTTTTCTCACCTTTTCTCTCCATGAACGAGCTGCACTTCTTTCTCAAACCAATTCTTTATATTTTTTATCCTAAGTGCTTTATTTATAGTAAAGGTGCCAAGGGGTAAAAAGACCCTTTTGACCTATTGAGTTCGGGATCTCGTTACACTACAACCCGTCCCGAAATGCCTCAATTCGATTTTCTGCTTTAACCAAAGTTCTTAAAATTATTTTAAATGATATTTTTCTAAAAAATTTATTTTCTCCTGTTGACGGGTATGGCCGGGTCCACTCGGGATGCCCTTTATGGTCCATTTTTGAAACTGTCTCCGATTAGTCTCAACTTCTCACAAGAGGTGTATTTTAACATTCTAAGAATATTTTTCTTATATGGCATACTTAAAATATGCTTCTAAATATGACTTGTGTTTAAATAATGCATGTGTAGTGCCCTACCAGCAAATAATGCATGAATAGTGTCCTACCGGCAAAAATAAAAAATTTACCCTGATTTTTTAGATCTTTACATTGACATTATTTAAGATAAATTTGTGCAAAGGGAGGTGGTCTTAAGCCCATACTTAGTGATGTTTTACATCATGCGTTTAATGGTTGGGTTTATTTTAGATTTGATATATTGGACACCGTGTGAAATTATTTTATTATTATATGATTATATGTTCATCTTAAGATTAGTGTTTGATATTGTAAGCATACATGAAAGATGTCAATAGGTTTCAATTAACTTGCTCACACGAGCAATCGCCTTGGCGCTTAGATAGCGAACAAAATGAGACATTGGTGGATAGCTAACATTGTTTTGGTCAAAAAGAAAAATGGCAAGTGGAGAGTCTGCGTTGACTATACAGACCTCAACAAAGCTTGTCCCAAAGATAGCTTTCCTTTATCAAGGATAGATCAGCTAGTTGACGCTACTGTAAGGCACGAACTCATGAGCTTCATGGATGCCTATTCAGGATACAATCAGATCCAAATGTACCCTCTAGACCAGGAAAAGACTGCATTCATAATCGAACGAGGTTTCTATTATCATAGAGTGATGCCGTTCGGACTAAAGAATGCTAGGGCCACATATCAACGACTGGTCAATAAGATGTTCAACCCTCTGATCGGCAGTACCATGGAGGTCTATATTGATGACATGTTGGTCAAGAGCCTACGGAAGGGCAGCCACATCCAGCACCTGACTCAAGCATTTGATATCCTGAGGCAGTACAAGATGAAGCTCAATCTATCAAAGTGCACCTTCGGTGTAACGAAGGAAAAATTTCTAGGGTACATTGTCTATCAAAGGGGTATAGAACCGACTCCACTCAAATTGGGGCCCTGGTTGGACTAGATTCACCAAAGACCAAGAAAAACATTCAGGCTTTGAATGACAGAATAATAACTCTGAGTAGATTTATCTCCAAATCCACTGATCGTTGCTTACCATTCTTCAAAGCTCTGAAAGGTAACAAAGCTCTACAGTGGACGGAAGAATGTGAAAAATCCTTTCAAAAATTAAAGGAATACTTAACTTTACCTGAGCTCTTATCAAAGCCAATCTTGAGGGAAAAATTACTTTTATATATGTCAGTCTCTAAGAACGTCGTCAGCTCTGTACTGGTCAGGCAGGATAGGGGCATTCAGAGGCCCATATTCTATGTCAACAGAGCGTTATTAGATACAGAGAAGAGGTACACTGAGATAAAAAAATTGGCCCTTGCGCTAATAGTATCTGCTCGGAAGCTACAACCTTATTTCCAAGCACATCCCATTGAAGTCCCAATTGCCTACCCCTTGAGGTCAATACTGAGGAAGCCTGAAGTCTCAGGGCGATTAGTCAAGTGGTCAGTGGAACTAGGGGAGTTTGACATTTCCTATGTCCCACGGATCTCAATTAAAGGGCCAGCCTTGGCTGATTTTGTTGTCGAGTTTACTCCAGCACTATAGAACAGAGCCCAACTTTTTGAAAGTTTGGGGACGTGGCAGCTTTATACTGACGGGTCATCCACCAACCATGGCTCTGGAGTCAGTTTGGTGTTGCAATCCCCTGATGGGCTCATAGTAGAGAAAGCTGTCAGCCTGGGGTTCAGACCTCCAACAATAAAGCAGAATACGAAGCCCTTATCTTAAGAATGAAGCTAGCACGAGAATATGAGGCTCAGAATCTTGAGGTCTTCTCTGATTCCCAATTAGTGGTCAGCCAAGTTCAGGGGGAATTTGCCATTAAAGATGACAAGATGCTTCAGTATTTAGAACTGGTCAACTTATTGAAACACTCCTTCCAAGCATTCTCAATCCAAAAAAATAGAAAAGGGTCAGAACTACAGAGCTGATGCCTCGACAAACATGGCATCTCACATGAAGTCAAAAGGGGATACTACGCTAAGAATCTCCCATTAGCCAAGACCTAGCATCGAAAAGATCCAAGTCGTCCAGATTACAGAACAGCCTCAGAGCTAGATGACTCCCATCCTCTAGTACCTGGAAGAAGGGCTCCTCCCAGAGGACAAAAACAAGGCAAAAGGATCCGAATCAGAGCAGCTCGGTATCTTGTCATGAATGGAAGGTTGTACTGAAGATCTTACTCTCAACCACTATTAAAATGCCTGTCTCTAAAAGAGTCCAGTATATCCTAGCAGAAATTCATGAAGGAATATGTGGAAATCATAATGGGGGTAGAACCATAGCACATCGAGCTCTAACACAAGGCTACTAATGGCCTGGAATGCTGAGGAAGGCAAAAGAGTACACCCGGAGATGTGACAAGTGCCAAAGGTTCACTCCCTACCAACACCAGCCCCGCCATGAGCTCATCCCTATCACGAGCCCATGGCCTTTTGCACAATGGGGTATGGATATCATAGGCCCATTGCCTAAAGCTACACCGAACAGGAAATACCTACTAGTAGCTATTGATTACTTCTCAAAATGGGCGGAGGTAGAGCCATTAACACACATTACAGAAAAGGAAGTCAAAAGTTTCACTTGGAAGAATATAGTCTGTAGGTTCGACATACCACGAGTGATCGTCTCAGACAATGGTACGCAATTTGCCTGCAAAATCTTCAAAAAATTCTGCCAAGACCTATATATCAATCAACATTTCTCCTCACCTGGTCATCCCCAAGCCAATGGGCAAGCAGAGGTCACCAACCGAACGATCCTCAACGCTCTTAAGAAGAGATTGGAGGGAGCTAAAGGAAAATGGGTTGAAGAACTCCCTGGAGTACTCTGGGCTTACAGAACAACCAGAAGAACTCCAACATCGGAAATCCCCTTCTCACTTGCCTACGGCACCGAAGCAATGATTCCTATTGAGATCAGTATGCCTACCCTGAGGACTGAAACTTTCAACCAAGAGACCAATGATCAGCAGCTCGCAGAAAACTTGGACTTACTTGAAGAAAAGAGGGAGCAAGTCAGGGTCAAGATGGAAGCATATCAGCACAAGATGGTTAGCAACTCTAGGTTGGAACTTAAACCCACCAACTTCCAAGTTAGAGACCTTGTCCTAAGAAGAGTGTTTCAGAACACCAAGGACCCCACCATGGGAAAGCTATCACCCAACTGGGAAGGCCCTTATCGAGTAACAAAGACAGTCAGACCTACCACTTATTGGCTAGAGAGCATGGATGGGAAACCTGTTCCCAGGCCTTGGAATATAGAACACTTACGAAAATATTATCAATAAAGAATTTTTCCTTTTAAAAAAAATTCCATGAAGTGTTTCCATCTTAATGTACAGACATTATGTCTGGTCCATCTTAATGCACAGACCTTATGTCTGGTCCATCCTAATGCACAGACCTTATGTCTGGTCTATCTTAATGCACAGACCTTATGTCTGGTCCATCTTAATTCACAGACCTTATGTTTGGTCTATTTTAATGTACAGACATTATGTCTGGTCCATCTTAATGCATAGACCTTATGTCTGGTCCATCTCAATGCACAGACCTCGTGTTTGGTCCATCTCAATGTGCAGAACTCTTGTATGATCCACCTCACTAAATTACTTGGTTATTTCCCAAGCTAAAGGGAAAAGGCTTAACTCGGTTGTTCTTTTACATGGCTACGAACATTCTTTCAGTTGGACACCTATTCCAACTAACTGTTATAATTCTGGTTGCTTAAAGTTCCTATCAATAAGTTCTGGAGGTGCTGATTGTTAAGGTCTCTATTAAATACCATCAGCTCAGTTATTTTTACAAGTCTTTCGGCTCAACAGTTAAGCCCCGGACAGTTAGTTTCACAAAAACATGTTGTTCAGTTCACTCAGTACAAATTCAGATTCAAATACCTCCTATTTCAGAGCTCAGGCACAAGTGTTTACTATTTCCTTACTTTCAAAAAATTCACACAGTTGTTATAATTTGGTTCGAATTATTGTAAGTTGTAAAGCTCGGAAGTCAGCCCACTATCCATGACCGATCAAGGAATTACAGTTAGTTCTTGAAACAGGTTTAATTACGTCAATTGCAAGTTTTAAGGGTCGAAACCCGTCTATAGACTACAGAATAGTGGAACTATGGACGATGCTTGATGAAACCACAAGATTTACAAGTATTCAAAAGAAAAAGAAGGCAGGAAGCTCTGAAGAAAAGATATTGTTATTAATATGTGCGTTCGGTTACAAAAAAAAAAAAAAAAAAAAGGAAGAAAAGACAGAACTACAAAGAATTTTCTAAACTAAAAGGCTGGCAGAGGTATCATCATCATCATCATCCTCGTCAATGCCCATATGCTCCACCTCAGTCCTCATCTCAACTTCGGTCTCAGCTTTGGCTTCCTCGACCTCCAGAACAAGTGAGGCTTAAAGTGCATCATTCTCCTTCTTCAGCCTCTCCAACTCCTGAAGAAGGGATTCCCTCTCAGACTTAAGAGAATCCCTCTCGGACTCCATAATGGTGAGGGAATTCCTCACTTCCTAAAGCTCTTCCTCGGCAGCAGAGACTTTCGAGTAAGCTATGCTGAGCTGAAGTTGGCTTCATCCAGCTCGTCTTGAAGAGCCTCCACAGCCTGAGGGTCCATGGCTGATTCCATCAGTGCAGCCAGACTGTGCAAGGTCTGCAAAACAGTAAGAAACCTGATCAGACACAAGTAAAAACAAAGCAACAAAGAAGATAGAACGGTCATTACCTTCAGATAGGCGCCTATGGCGCCACAACTGTTTTCTGAGTGCCCGACTTGGTACTGCAAAAAGAGGAGTCCTTTTGAGGGGCATCTCCCCAGAATTCCTCGATGGCCTGGTAAACGGCCTTATACCCATCAGGCAGCAGGTCCAAGTCGACTGCCACCCTCTTTTTCCCCTTTTTTGAGACCTTTGAAGTCGAGGAGGGGGCAGTTTTTGAAATCACTATGCCCTTCTTGGGCTGTGCGGAGGAGGGCTCTATAATCACCACGCCTTTCTTGGGTGGCGCAAGGGAAGGAGAAACAGAAGGCACCACCCCTTTCTTGGGTGGTGCAGTGGAGGAAAGGATGGCAGTGGTCTTCCTCTTCTTTGTTTGTGACCGACCTGCAGGAGGAATGGGATTCGCCACCCTCTTCTTCTTTGCCGAGCCCCAATTATCAAAAACCGATTTCATCACGTCCTCAACTCTATTTTTATTTTTTGGGGCCATTGGATTGCTCGGCTGAAGGATGACTCTGAAGTCCTTATTTTTGGTTCGAAGAAGCCTACTGTACTGGTCTTTGAGAATAGGTGTGAAGGACGGCCTCTTCTTGACACTCTTAGCTACACAAGATATACAACAACAATAGTTAGTTAAACAATAGAGAAGTCAAGAGCAGAAGCAAAAATTACAAAAGAAGGGGAGTCTCACCCATAAACCCCGTGCTCCGAGGGAATGCAAAGATCTGATCCTTAAGGTCTACCACCTCCCATCCTCCACTAACAAAAAAATACCAATTTTTCCAAGATTTGTTGGAGGTCGGTACGAATGACAGAGGTCTGAAACCCCCATCAAAATACATGTAGTAGAGGCTTTCCGACCTCATGTACTTAAGATCCATTTTACTACGGATCAAGTCTAGAGAGACCTTGACACTGTTCATGCGACCTAAAACCATAAACCCTAACAGGTGTCTCCAACTGTTCAAGTTCAGGTCGGCGGGGCAAAGATTAAACCAATAGAAGAATTCCCTAAGCAATTTGGGAAAAGAAAGACGCAACCCTATTTCAAACCAAGCACTATAAACACAGATCTCGCCTTCCCTAATATCTGAAGGACGATCCATGGCATCATGAGCCCTAAAGACGACATCTTGAGGAAAATCGAATTCCTCCCTCATACTATCTAACCAGGAAGAGGTTACAATGCTCTTTCCCTCTTCTCTTTGGGAGAGCTGGCCAGAAACCTCTCCCTTTTTGTCCTTAGGTTCTAAGAAAACATCTACAATCCTAACCTTAGGGCTAGAACAGGTCCCTTCTAACCCAGTCCCCAAGGAACTACTATCCCTAGTAAGGGTTTGGGATGGAGCAGAAGTCTCCAAAAGACTTCCTGAACCACTGCCAACACTAGAAGATGCAGTAAAGGTCGACATTTCAAAAAATAACCAAAAAAGGAGAAGAAGAAGGACAAAGAAAATATGAACAAGGGAACCAAAGTCAAACCTAAAGAAAGAGAGAAACTTCGAACGACAGACACTCTTTATAGTTTAGCTTGCTGGTTTGACAATGGCGAATGTTTTCTTTCTTCTGAGATACAAGAGAGACAGTAAAAGAAGAGTACAAAGCTCCTTTCCCTCTCTATATACATTCAAAAAATAGGGGCTACCAAGGGGAACTGTCACGACAGTTACAAACAATGATAGCCTTGATAGCCCAAAAAATCTACTGTGTAATAAATGACGCACCAACAGTCATCTTGAAAAATGATATGACAGAACGCGTGACTTTTTGGAGGCTCATAAACCTTAGTTACGCCATAAGCTCAAACTAAGGCTGGGGGGGGGGGAAGTAACTAATATACCACAAAGTGACCGACCAATCTTCACTTGACACGTATGACTACAGACCAGCCTGTGCTCAGCCATTTATAGCATACATACAGAACTTATAGGTCTGAGCACAGACCTCTAGAGCAGATCTACGTTCTTACAGAACTTACGGGTCTGAGTGCCGACCTTCAGAGCACTCTTTTTAGTGCAGAGCTCATCACCACCTTAATATCTGCCGAGTAGAGAATAAGGAAACAGTCTTCTACAAAGAAACTGCCACGCATGATTATCTCTATTGATACAATATCTAACAAGGTAACTGCTTTACTCCGGTGATGCAGTTAAAATACCTCTCCACGGGCATGCAGTAATTGCTATTTGGGGGCCTTGGCCTTGAGTGCAAGAGCATGGCATTCTCTAGAGGTTGGTTGGTATCCTCTGATAGAGTAAACAGTCTGATCGTGGACGTACTTTAGGCATTAGTGGAGGGTTGAAGTGACTGCTCCAATCTCGTGCAGCCAAGGTCTCCCAATTATGACATTCTAGGGGGATTTGGTATTCAGAACCATATATTCAGTTACTGTGGTTTTTTGTCTATCCCCTTCTCCAGCAATGGTGGCAAGGTCAATCCTTCCCAACAGAGTGTTGAGATTGCCATCAAAACCTGACATGATTACACACCAGTGGGCTTGATGTCACTGGGGTTGAGCTTCATCTGCTTGAAAGGTTCGTAGAACAGAACATTCGTTGAACTCCCAATGTCTACGAGGACTCTTTGGATCTCAAAGTTAGCAATTTTGAGGGAAATGACAAGGGCATCACTGTGAGGACAGTGTACTCCTACCAAATCTTGATCCGAGAACTGAATTTCTGGCACCGACTTTAATCTTTTCTCCACATTAGAGATCTGTATGATGCTAGGAGTAGCTCTGGCCTCCCGAGCATACTGTTTTCTTGATCTATTGGAAGTTCCTGTTGTAGGGGAATCTACATGTAGGATGAAGATCACTTGGTTGTTCTGCCGTGGAAGCTCATTCTGTCTTTCCTTTTGCTCTTGCCTCTGATCAGGCCTCCTCTGCTAGGGGCCTATCATCGTAGGGGTTCTGCCCTCCGTCCTCCTTGATGAATTCCTATAGTCACCCTCTCCTTATAAGCTGTTCAATCTCGTGCTTAAGAGCCTTACATGTGTTGGTTGAGTGCCCGTGGTCCTTGTGGAAATCACAATACTTGCTTTGATCCCTGTAGTTGGGGTCACCTTTCAAAGGCTCTGGACATCTTAAATTTTCCCGTGATCTGACTTGCAGTAGTATGTTGTTTAAAGAGGTGTTTAGAGGAGTAAAATTGGTGAACTCTTTTAGCCTTGAATTATATGAAGTTCTAGGCACCGATATTTTTTCTGGGCTTCTGACTCTCTTTCTAGCCGTACTAGGGTCCCTCCTCTGATCGTCCTTCCTCTGGTCATCTTTCTGGGCTTGCTCCTTAATCTTTCGTGAGGTGTCTTTGGCCTCTTCTAGGTTGATGTATTTCTTTGCTCGGTCCATAAGGGCTGCCATGTCGGCAGAGGGACTTTTTGTCAAGGAATCGCTAAAGCCTCCCTATGCAAGACCAGAGGCCAGAGTAGCTACAAGGAAACTAGAACTGCAGTCTGTGACCTCAGTGAATTCGGCATTGAAGAGCGCGATGTACTCTCTGAGGGACTCTTCCTTTGTCTCCTTTACATTCAACAAGAATTCAGGACCCTTCCTCAGCCTCCTACTAGTCATGAATCTATCCAAGAATCGCCTGCCGACCTCATAGAAACTGGTGATCAAGTTCGGTGGGAGGTGGTGAAACCACTTCAGAGCAGTACCTTTAAGGTTGGTTACAAATGTTCGGCACATAAAAACGTCAGAAGTGCCGTGTAGGGCCATGGTGTGTTGGTAGTGGGAAAAGTGGTCCCCAGGATCCCCCATCACATCATAAGGAGTGAATTTCGGGACAACAAACTTCTTTGGCCTCTCCTCGACCATGATAGCAGGGGTAAATGGTGTGCAAACCTTCTGAGCAGCCTTGCTAACTCGTTTTGCTCAAGAGGGTTTTGAGCACCCCTTATAACAACAGTGCGATCCATAGATTCTGCAATTTCTTTATCTCTTTGTGAGTTCCTAGGCAAGATTGGTTGCTGCGAGTCAAGCTTGTGGCTTTAGGGCTTATAGGGACATGATGATCCTGGCCCATGGCTGGGAGATTATTTTGATCTTCTTGGACTGGAGGTGCAGGCGCTGCTTGGGGCTAAGGTTGTTGTGGTGCCGGATTCATTCCCGAAGCCACAAGGGTTGGAGCCCTAATTGTGCTTCGGTAATGGACTTCTGGAATAAAGGTTGGCATCCCTCTGCCTGTAGCTGCGGACGGTTAGGGATCTCCATGAATGTGAGCAGTAATAGGAGGCTGTTGGTCGGTCATGTTGATAGGTGGATTCGAAGGATTAGCCTCACAATTCTGAATGAGCGTTGCCAGAGTTCTGGATATGTCTAGGAGTTGCTCTTGCATCAACTAGTTTTGCCGTTTAACCTGGTCGAGCTCTTACCGCACGGGATCGATCGTTTGTACTCTTCCTCGTCCGGCAGGCGGTCGGGGTTGAGGGTTTTGAGAATTTTGAGTATTTTTCCTTGGTCGGAGATTGAGAGCCATAATTTTTAGTAAAAAGGAGAATGAGTTTGGTGTAAGTAGAGCACTTGATTGTCGTTTCCCACAGACGACGCCAAACTGATGCTGCACTTTTTGGCCGAAGTAGATTCCGAGCTCGGCTCCCTGAAGAAAACTCAAAGAAGAAGATCAGAGGACCACCGGATTGGCTCCGGCGATAGCCGCTTCGATACTTATGTTAATAAACTGAATTGAAAAGACTGTAATGTAAGCCAAATAATGAGCATAGAAAATAAAGCGTACCTTTAGGGTTTAATTTATAGGTGGTGGCTTTCCTAAGTTGATTAGGATTTGGAGCCATGAAAGTAAGGATTTGATCACCAGAGTAAGGCAGTTACCTTGTTGGATATTGTATCAATAGAGATAATCATGCATGGCAGTTTCCTTGTAGAAGACTGTTTCCTTATTCTCTGCTTGGCAGATATTAAGGCGGTGATGAGCTTTGCATTAAGGAGAGTGCTCTGAAGGTCGGCACTCAGACCCGTAAGTTCTGTAAGAACGTAGATCTGCTCTGAAGATCTGTGCTCGGACCTATAAGTTTCGTATGTATGCTATGAATTGCTGAGCACGGGCTGGTCTGTAGTCATACGTGTCAAGTAAGGATTGGTCGGTCACTTTGTGGTATATCAATTTCACTCATAGAAAATAAAAATAAAAATCCAATTATAATCTGTAGTTGGTTTTCATTATTATAGCATGTTGTTGGTCTGTTATATATATATATATATATTATGTAGTTGATTTTCATTCTTATGGCATGTTGTTTGAATCTGTAAAAGGGTATGACAATATCATGAAAATAATACTTGTCTTCGTTTGCATTCTTTGGTTTGTTAGAAATCAACTAAATGCGGGGAGTATTAACATGATATGGGAGGACAAATACAAATTTTGTTTCTATTTCAAAGACATGCGTACACACTCACCTAGCTGTTGAATTAGATAATTTTGGGTGCAACTGGGGCAAACTGGGGCGGGGTTTAGCCTAAGTTTAGCTTGAGTCATGTCTAAACCTAATTTAAGTTTTAAAATAGCCAACTTGAGTCTAACCTTAAATCCGAGCAACTCAACCCAAGTACGATCCAAATTAAAATTTATTAGTATCGGATTCAACCGAAGCCCAATTATTGATTCTAATTTTATTTATAATTTTTTCAATAAATTGCTGTCTTTTTTTTTTTCTTATTTTGATAATACACTAAAAGCTCTAATAATTTCTATCAATTGTCCCTTATAAAATAAAACAAAAACCGTTAAAATAATTTCTTTAACATAATTTAATTTTGAAAAAATATTAAAGGTCAACAAGTTTTGAAATTATAAAAATATTAATAATAATACTTGTAAAGAATTCTTACTAATCTAATATTGGATAGTTAAAGGATAAGATACAAAATTCTAAATTCAGGCTCGGATTGGACTTAAGTTTTTAAAGTTTTAACTCAAGTCCAACCTTAATTTAAATCATACTTGAATTTTTTTTATCTCAAACCCATCACATAGTGTAAACAATGAAACCCAAGTTTTAAAAAATTCAAGGGAGATTCGATTTGGGTTGAAGTTGGCCCACCCAACTACAATCAAGATCAAAAGTCTCGTTTGTTTGGTGCAGCTCAAAACAAGGTTCTTCTGGCACAAAAAAAATTATTGTCAACATTTTGGGCGTTTGACGGGCGGCCCAACAGTAGTGAGCCACTGATTTGATAGAGATGAACCCATGTTTTCGAGCACCATGACAGACTTGTATCGCCCGGCGTCGTATATTTTCGGCGAGATAGACTTCGCATATATTTACAATAAAACCAAATGGGCTCCAGAGGAAAGGCATGCACTTATCTTGTTACTTGTATACATCCCCCAATTTTCTAATCCTCATATTTTCTTTTAGCCATTTAATAAGATGGGGTCATATTTCCAATTCCTAATCCTCATATTTCCAATTTCTAACCACACCAGTTCGCTTGACTTTAAACATGTATACTCACTCAAAAAAAAAAAAAAATGGAATGAGGCATTTTCTTTTAATCAGAAAAATTGAGTGAGATATCCATTTTCTTTATACGTACTTGTACAGTTTTTTCTTAAACAAGAATTAATGATTGTAATTAAAAATTTAAATATTATTGTAATTTAATATTTTTAGTTAATTATTGCAATTAGATTTTGTTCATATATATGTAAATGAATGGTTTGGCATTCCAATGTATGATATTATATATATAATAGGTTCATTGAATTAATAGGTGCATAACAAATTTTTTTTAAAAAAGTACTCAAATAAATAGGAGAATTATGAAAGAAATTATTATTAGCGACATGCTGGCATTGCTAATAATGTCCCCCCATCAAACGTCTCAAAATATGAACAATATTCGTTGACCGTGTCAAAAGTAGTGTCTTAGCAACATTTTGCACCGCAAAAAATATTAAATTATTAACAATGCACTGTAATATTATTAGCAACACTCATGGTGCATTAATTCACTTATTAGCCATACTTTTTGGTGCCGCTGTTTATGTCCATTGTTAATGACGCACCACAAATGACACTAATGTATGAATTTAGCAACAAACATTGTTGCTTTTGTGTAAAGACTTGAAATTTTTTTCTAATTTACAAAATATAAAATAATAATAATAAAAATAATAATACAAAATTTTATTAGGAAATTAAAAATTCAAATGAAATGATCAAAAGGGCTTGGAAAAAAAAAAAAAGAAATAAGAGAGGGCATAAGGGGAAATTCACCCATTGTCTTGCTTTTGGCTTATTAAAGCCAAATCTCTACACACCTAAAACACACACTAGACACATACACACCCATTACGTAAAAGAGAGGAAAGGAGAGAGAGAGAGAGAGAGAGAGAGAGTGAGAGAGAGAGGAAGAGAAAAGAGGGAGAAAATTTGGGGGGCTTCTAGAAATTGTTGAAGGATCATCAAGAATTGAAGCTTTCTTTTGGGAGATTGAAGGAAGAACAAGCTTCACTCCACCTACAAGCACCATTGGAGTTGGAGAATTTGGAGATTCTAGCCTAAAATAATAAGAACAAAGTTAGGGCTTCTACTACAAAGTGAGAAATTGAGGTAGAAAATTTCTAAACCTAGGTATAGGACTTGTGTAGATAACTTCATCTTACTATTATCTCATCTTTGATTACAAGATTGTTCATTTTTGCATTTATAGACATATGTTGCATGTGTTTTGAAAATCAATGTATTGATTGAATTCGTGCTATGAAATAAGTTGTTTTTATCCTATCTTGATGTTGATATAACTCCCGATTGAATGCAAAAAGGATTAAATGACGAAATCATGAAATGGGTTTACTTGTACTATGCTTGATAATTCAAATTGTACGTCAAGTGTTTGTGAAAATGCCTCAATGCATACTTGATGTAAATTTAATGATAATTGAGTGGAATTACTTGAATGTTTAACCTTCTTGATGAACATATGATGAATGGCAACTATAAATGTGAATGTTAAGCTTTTGAAAATGTGAGAATGAAAACTTGGAAAGTAATGAACATGGACTAGTATTGGGGCATGTCAATTGTGTGAATTTGAGCGTGGTGAGATTGCGTTTACTCGGGATTTTGATTAGTGTTCGAAATGGTGTCTCCTTTCGGCTTGCGAGCCATAAACCCGCCCAGGTGGTCGTATGTCTCCATCGAGTTAGTAGCCCGTTAAGCACATAAGGCTTACCGGGGGGCCGACTAAGAAATTAGTCTTGAGATTAAGAGTTGAGAATTGATGAGTGGGAAATTTAAGGATTGAAAAGATTTGAACAAATTGTGAAAACCTTTAATTAATTTTGTTTAATTAATTTACATAGTACTCTCTTTTGATAATTATGAATGTAATATTAAAATAAAATATTCTCTATTAACACCTTATGCTTGTGAAGAGATACATGCCTTGAACTCGCTTGTGTGTCACTTTACATGCACAAGCATACACGTGACACTACATTTTCTTACCTCCGTTTAGATTTCTCCTACTGGGGTTATTGTACTGACCACTACTAGATGCAGGAGTGCGCAAGGAGACAACCCCGAATTGAAGAACCATCTCGAAGTCATTTTTGGAAGACTAGTCTTGGAGTATTTTTGGACACACTCCTACTTGTGCAATTATGTTAATTTCTTTTCTCTTGGATAATCTTATTTCGTATCTAAATATTTTGTAGATAAACTATACTTCTTGTAAGTTAACTTGCATAGAAATAGAATGAAGATGGTAATGTAAAATTGATGAAAATAACTATTACTTTTTGAAACTTGTAAAATTTAAACGTTGGAACTAGAATATTAATTAAGCCTCTTGATATATTTATGTGATGTTGGAGTTGAGAAATGAGACATGGAGGGTGAATAGTGATGTTGAACTCCTTGATAAAAATACTTGAGTGTTAAATATAGTGAAAAAAAAAAACTCTTATACTTGAAAAACTTAGTATACTTCTTATTATTTTTAATACATGAAATCTCATGAAATTGATGCCAATAATATGAAAACATATTTAATAAATACTTGAAAATCATTAGAGTTGAAAAGGGAACCAAAATAGTTTGAAAAAGTCACAAGAAAACATGTAATAGGTCAGCCTGACCGGTTGACTGGTATTGTTCACCGGTTATTTTGCACTTGCAGCATTTTAATTTTTGAGCAGACCGGTTGACCGGTATTGTTCACTAGTTGACCGATCCAACTACATTTTTCTTTGTTTTATCCTTTCTTTTCAAGCTTCGTTTGGGATTGTTTTAAGGAGCTTTTAGGGCATTCTTTTGGGACTTTAAAAGATGATATTGAAAGAATATAATATCATTAAAAAGATGATTTTTTTCACAAGAGTGTGACCATTAAAATACTTAACTTAAAGAATAAGGATCTTGGGTCATAATAGGGTTTTAGAAACTGGGTCGTGACATTTTGAGTAATATTAACAATGCATATATTTTTCAATTAGTGACGTTCACTCTATGAGTTACTAATACCGTTAGTTATGCTATTTTCATTGACAATTTAGCAACACTCATTTATTCGTTGCCAATAGTAATCTCAGGGATGACCCCGCCCCCCCTTTTTTTAGAAATACTTTTGTCTGTTGCTAAAAACTTGCCTACTGTAACCAAATGGATTAGTCCAGTTAGCTACCATAATTTTCTCATTAGAGAAAGGTCAAGGGTTCAAGTCTCACTCCCTCATTAGGAGGATATGAATATTAATTACATCCAATCATAGATTGAACTGATTTATATATTTAGGACCATATTTGAAAGGCTCTTCATTCCTATTATAGTTACTTCTGTTAGCATTTATTCTTAAAATTTTAATTTATAGCGAGGGCTGATGTAAGGCCAGTCCAAAAAAAATTGGAAATTAACCTACTTATTTATTTTACAGAGAGGGTAGATGTAATGCCAGTCCCAA
The DNA here is from genome assembly GCA_008638375.1 of Nyssa sinensis. Classification (NCBI taxonomy): domain Eukaryota; kingdom Viridiplantae; phylum Streptophyta; class Magnoliopsida; order Cornales; family Nyssaceae; genus Nyssa; species Nyssa sinensis. The sequence continues at coordinate 31,607,346 of CM018031.1, forward strand.
AATTTTTGGAAATTAACCTTATTATTTATAGGTGAGTGAGTGATAAATATATATATGTTTTAGTTGCTCCAGTTCCTTTTAAGGATCAACAACTAATAACATAATTTGTTACTTAACATAATATATATATATATATATATATATATATATATATTTGTGTAGACCTTAAGGCACTCCTACTAAAGTTCTTTAAAAAACTGTCATATTGTGATATTTAGTTAATTTTTATTTCCTTCTAGTATTATAATTAGAATTGATTCCTGTAATTAATAAATTTACTTTTACTTTTATCATACCAACACAAATTTAAATTTAATAAACGTAGGAGTTTTCTGCCAGTAAAAATAAGGGTTATTTGGTCAAAGCTCCATAAAAAATATCAACATCATTCATAAGTCCAAACCCAAACTTAATATCCCACCAAGTCCTTAATTTTTTTTTATGACTAAAGTACCCTTTAATGTATATCATTTTATGATCTAGTGACAACTTGACACAAATTATGGAACATGTCTCCAAAAAAAAAATTTCAAATTTCAAAATTAAATAACTGGCAAAATATAAATCAGTTTTCAATAAAATTTATATATTTTGACTCTAGAAAATGAAATTTATCAAACAAGACCCATATTGCATATGAAATTTTGAAAAAAAAGATATTCCTTCAAAACCATAAAATCTCATCTTAACAAAATTATAAAATTTACATTTTCCAATAAAAAACTTCATCCCAAAAAACTGTAAAATTTCCTCTTAGCAAAAGGATAAAAAACTTCGTTCCAGAATTTTATACACCTTTAGTAAAAAAACTTGGTGCAACAAACGTGTAAATATCTACACTATTCCTAGGGCTCTTTTTATTGGCGATGGAGTACGTCATGTGATGAGTCTAATACTATTGGGAGTTGGGACTTCTTAGTGTTGGACGTAATTGGCTTGAGTTATCAGGATCCCAACAAAAGTGATTGGATACCTGGTTGTTAGCTGCAATAGGATATATTTGAAAGGAGCCAAATTCAGATCTGCAAAATTCACGATAGCAGTAATAAAAGAAAAGGAATAATATAAAAGGGTAAATTAGTCTTTAAAAAGAGAGAAAATTAGTCCACGTAATCAAATCAGAATCTAATACTTAATAAAGTATGAAAATGTGTCCTTTAGAACAAAAACACAAAACGGCTGGAATTATTAATAATAAATATACTTATCTCAGGATTAAACACCAATTAACTCTAAAAATAAAGTATTTCTTTCTCAAACTACTAGAGAAACAAGTACTTCTCTCTAACACTTATGCTTAAAGATTTTTTCTTTTATTTTATGCTCTTAAAGTTGACTTTTAACGCACTTTCTGTACCGTTACCACATTTTTAATTCACTTAAGTTGCACTAAGTAGGTTTAAAACTTTAATTTGTTCTGGCCACCGCTGCCAACTATATTCGGTGCCGTAATTTGGTGTCCGGGTCAAGATCCTGTTTGTTTGCAAAGACAAGTATGACTGAATTTTACAAATCCTCGTGTGGGAGCAACCCATCTTGTTATATTGTCCCAGCTACCTGACATGACATGATTCCTATGTCACTTCGTGTGATCGTTCAATCTGGCCTTCTAACGCCGCTGGAGAAGAAGAAAGAAAAAAATGTCGCTTTGTGACCAAGGTTCTAGTCCACTCCCTTTCTCTCTCGATCCGCATATTTGCTGAATATTGGGGTGATGCATGCCTTCATGATCATCGTTCCAAGTTGCATCTAGATCATCATCAGAACTGCACAATGGAGGGTTGGTCCCACGATTTCTCTTCAAGTAGCAGCTATTACTTAGTGGCTTAGTGTTAGCCCCTTGAAGGGTTGACACGGCCATGGCATTGGTGAGCCTCAGCCAATGCCAAGGCCAAGGTGGGGGTGGCTGGTCACGAGCACCTTTACTTGAAGATCGAGATGCCTTGGAACTATATTCCGGACTTGGAATTACATTCACGAGTGGAATGGCATTCAGGAGTGGGAATGATATTCTAAGGTTGGGTTGTCTTGAAGGATTTTTACTTAGGCGCAGATGGACGCACCACTTGGGCAACGAAGTGTTAAGGCAATGCCTTCGGTGAACAGTTTGGCGCATGGGTTGCCTTTGGCAAGGCCAATGCGCACAAGTGGAAGAACTGGTTTTCTGCAAGGGGTTGTGTCTACTCGGGTCAGGTTGATAAATCTTCATAAGACATATATAGGGGGCAGTACCCCTTGAAGCGCCCATGGGCGAGGTGCCCATGCGGCGTGCGCATGCGGCGTGCGCATGGGGAGCGCGCATACGGCGTACGCATGCGTCTCCAAGCCTTGGCACCTGCGGGGCAAAGCGTGTTGCTATTAAGGCGCTGATGCAAGGCGGCAGCAGCACATGCGGCGATAGCTCTGGACGGGCGGAATCCAAGTCCGCCAAGGAAAAGGGAACCGTAGGCGCAATCCTAGTCCGACTAGGAAAAGGAATCCAAGTCCGTCTAGAAAAGGGAAAGCTGTGTGACATGCTGGCGCAATCCTAGTCCGTCTAGGAAAAGGAAACCGTGTGAGGGTTTGCCTATAAATACAATGTAATTGCGAAGGGTGGAGACGGAATAGAAGAGAGCGTGTTCTCTTGTCTCGCACCCCTTTTGGCTTTGTATTCCTTTGTATTCGTTTGTGAGTATTGTGAATAAAAGGTTGGGAAAGTGATTCCTGTAAATCTGTGTGCCTCTTTGTGTGCTAGTGTATTCTCTCTTACAAGCCTCTTGGCGTGAGTGTGATTGTTTGGCTGACTAAGACAGCGTCTTAGTGCCGCACAAGGCAGAAAATTCAGGAACGAATTTAGACCCTGTGACAATTGGTAGCAGAGCGCGGTTTGACGACCATGGCTGGTGGTGCTGCGAATGAGGCCCTTAAAGAGCGAATTACCCGCTTGGAAAACTTTGTTGGTGTGCCTGAAGATGACGAAGCTGTTTCTCTTTCTATTTCAACAGAACAGCACGCCATCGAGTTGGTGGATTTGCGGAAGATCCTTGATGACTTCATGACGGAAACAAATGCCAGAGTCAACAACATCATAGAGGATGTGATGTCTCTGACAGACGTTGTGAAAATCAACCTCAAGAGTTTGGAGGATGAAGTAGCCCTTGTCAAGAAGTCTGTCCCTGCCCACCCGGGCACCCTCGGAGAAGTGACCTCAAAAATCAGAGTCCCTGAACCAAAGGCTTTTGCTGGTGCTAGAAACTCAAAGGAATTGGAGAATTTCCTTTGGGACATGGAGCAGTACTTCAAGGCTGCCCGCGTTCCCGACATAGAGAAGGTAACCATAACTAGCATGTATCTTGCAGGTGATGCAAAACTCTGGTGGAGGACCCGAGTGCAAGATGACATGAATGCTGGACGCCCTCGGATCGAGATGTGGGAGGTCTTGAAGAAGGAATTGAAGGATCAGTTCCTCCCTTGCAACACTGCTTGGGTTGCTCGGGACAACTTGAAAAAGTTGAAGCACACGGGTACAGTGAGGGACTACGTGAAGGAATTTACTTCCTTGATGCTTGACATCCAGAACATGTCGGAAGAAGACAAGCTGTTTAACTTCATGTCTGGACTACAAGCATGGGCGCAGGCAGAATTGTGGAGGCAAGGGGTAAGAGACCTCCCTACTGCCATTGCTGCAGCAGAGGGACTGGTCGACTTCAAGGTTGTTGGATCTACATCCACAACCAAAAAGAAGAAAAACAATGGTGGGAAGAAGGCCAAAGACGGACCATCTAGAGATGCTAAGAAGCAGTATGATGGCAAGAAGAAGTAGGGAAGTAGCAGTGGCACTTCCAAGTCCAAAGGGGAAACAAGCCAGAGCAAGGCCAAACCCATGAATGGCTGTTTTCTCTGCAATGGCCCCCACCGCCTAAGAGACTGCCCAAAACGAGAGAAACTGAGTGCCTTGGTGCTTGACAGCAAGGACTCAGATAGTGACTCCGATGTTCCAACCAGAGTCAATCCACTTCAGTTGCTGAATGCCATCTCGGTTCAAAAGCCGCATGCTCAACGTGGTTTGATGTATGTGCAGGCGAAGGTGAATGGCAAAGAGGTGCGGGCAATGGTGGATACCGGAGCCACTCACAACTTTGTAGCCCAGCGAGAGGTGGCTACCTTTGGCCTGAAACTAGATCAGAATACAAGCAAGTTGAAGGCAGTCAACTCGGAGGCCAAACCCGTCCAAGGTACAGCACAAGCAACTCTCAACATTGGAGCTTGGGAGGGACTGTGCAATCTAATGGCAGTACCCTTGGACGACTTTGATCTGATCCTCGGCAATGAGTTCTTTGTAAAGGCCAGAGTGATGGTCATGCCACACCTTGGGGGCATGTTGATCACCGATGAGGAAGCTGCATGTTTTGTCCCTGCTGTTTATAGTGACCACAGCAAGAAGGAAGGGAAGAAGAAAACAGGGGTGCTCTCGGCGTTACAGTTGAAGACTGGGCTGCGAAAAGGTGAAGAGACCTACCTTGCAGCCTTGGTGGAGATCAAGCCCGACACCACTGTGGAAGTTCCTGATGAGGTGGCTGACTTGTTGAAGGAGTTTGCAGACGTCATGCCACCAGAACTTCCCAAGTCCCTTCCGCCCCGACGTGCAACTGATCACAAGATTGAGTTGGAACCTGGTGCAAAGCCTCCTGCACAGGTTCCTTATAGAATGGCGCCTCCCCAATTGGCAGAATTGAGGAAGCAATTGAAAGAACTCCTTGATGCAGGGTTCATTCAGCCTTCGAAAGCCCCTTTTGGAGCTCCAGTATTGTTCCAACGAAAGCAAGACGGCTCAATGAGGATGTGCATTGATTATCGGGCATTGAACAAGGTGACTATAAAAAACAAGTACCCAGTCCCGAATGTCCATGACCTCTTTGATAGGCTGAGCAAAGCTTCCTATTTCACCAAACTGGACTTACGCTCAGGCTATTGGCAAGTGCGGATCGCTGAGGGGGATGAGGCCAAGACTGCCTGCGTCACTCACTATGGATCGTATGAGTTCCTGGTGATTCCCTTCGGCCTCACTAACGCACCCGCCACATTCTGTAATCTGATGAATGATGTCCTCTACAAATACATTGACAAGTTTGTTGTGGTATACTTAGACGACATCGTAGTCTACAGTGAGACTCTTACAGACCACTTAACTCACTTGAGATTGGTTTTCAGCAGCTTGAGAGAAAACCAACTTTATGTCAAGAAGGAGAAGTGTGAATTCTGTCGACAAGAAGTAATGTTTCTTGGCCATTGGGTTAGCAAAGGCAGGGTTCGGATGGATGAGCGGAAGGTGAAGGCAATCCTCGATTGGCCTGCACCAACTAAAGTGTCGGAACTAAGATCCTTTCTTGGACTTGCTAACTACTATCGCAGGTTTATCAAGGGCTACTCTAAAAAGGTAGCTCCACTGACAGACTTGCTGAAGAAGGACAACCGGTGGGACTGGAATGAAATATGCCAGGCAGCCTTTGAGAAGCTGAAGCATGCAGTGGCCTCGGAGCCAGTGCTGCGCCTACCAGATTTCGAGTTGCCCTTCGAAGTCCACACTGATGCCTCTGATAGGGCCTTAGGAGGGGTTCTGGTCAAGGAAAGACATCCCGTTGCTTTTGAGAGCTGGAAGCTGAAGGATGCGGAGCAGAGGTATTCAGCCCATGAGAAGGAGATGACAGCCGTCGTGCACTGCTTAGACACTTGGAAGCACTACTTGATGGGGCCTCAATTCACGGTGGTGACAGACAATGTTGCCAACACCTACTTCAAGACCCAGAAGAAGTTGACTCCTAAGCAGGCACGATGGCAAGAGTTCTTGGCCGAGTTTGATTTTGAATGGGCTCATAGACCCGGCAGACAAAATCAAGTTGCTGATGCATTAAGTAGGAAGATTGTGCAAGAGTATGTTGCTGCCTTGTCCAACGTGCAGACTGATTTGCTGCAACGTGTGAAGGACTTCTCTCAGTCGGACAGTGCCTACGAGAAGCTGCGACAACAAGTCCGAGATGGGGTTGTTCGCAAGTATTGGCTGGACGATGAGATACTCTATGCAAAAGGTGGCAGACTCTATGTCCCCAGTGGAGGGGGACTAAGGCGAGAACTCCTTAGGGAGACACATGACCCACAGTGGGCTGGTCATCCTGGCATTGAGAGGATGCTAGCCTTGCTGTCCCGTTCCTACTACTGGCCAAAAATGGAAGAAGACGTAGAAGCCTATGTCAAAACTTGCCTGGTATGCCAGTAGGACAAGTTGGAGAAGAAGAAGGAGGCAGGGTTGCTGCAACCCTTGCCCATTCCTGAAAAACCGTGGCAATCCATCTCCATGGATTTTATTTCAGGACTGCCAAAGGTGGATGGATTCAGATCCATCTTTGTTATTGTTGACAGATTCTCGAAGTATGGGGTCTTCATCCCCGCACCACATGCATGCCCGGCAGATGTGGCTGCAGAACTGTTCTTTCAAAACGTGGTGACATACTTCGGGCTGCCAGAGGACATCATTAGTGACCGTGACTCCCGGTTCACAGGCAGGTTCTGGACGGCATTATTTGGGTTGATGGGCTCAGAGTTGAAGTTCTCCACAGCAAACCATCCTCAAACTGATGGTCAGACAGAACGGATGAATGCATTGCTGGAGGAGTACCTGCGACACTATGTGACTGCAAGCCAGAAGAATTGGGTGCAGCTTATGAACACTGCCCAGTTCTGTTATAACCTGCAGAAGTCCTCTGCAACAGGACTTAGTCCTTTTGAGTTGGCCACTGGACAGCAGCCCCTCACTCCCCACGAGGTGGCCAAACAGAAAACTGGTGGCCAATGCCCCGCAGCCTATCGCTTTGCTAGAGATAAGCAGGAGTTGCTGGACGAAGCTATGGACAGCCTCAATAAGGCACAGCGTCGGATGAAGAAATACGCCGACAAGCACAGAAGGCCACTTGAATTTCAGATGGGAGATCAGGTTCTGCTGAAGTTGACTCCCCAAATCTGGAAGAAAATCAGCAGTAAGGCAGTTCACCGAGGACTGATTCCCAAATATGATGGCCCCTTTGAAGTGATAAAGAGGGTGGGGAATGTGGCTTATCGGCTGAAGCTCCCGGACAGACTGAAAATTCAACCAACTTTCCATGTAAGCTTCTTGAAGCCATACCATCAAGATGTTCTTAATGACTCAAGGAAGCAAGCAAGGAGGGCACCGCCAGTGATAAGGAAGTAGTTTGAGAAAGACATTGAGAAAATTCTTTCTCACAGGACGCAAGGACAGAGTAAGAAAAATCGGCGGACTGATTATCTGGTTCAATGAAAGGGCGGCAGTGAGGCCGATGCAAGTTGGGAAAGAGATGTGACATTGTGGCAGTTCGAACGGCAAATTCGAGATTATTGGAACAATCCGACGAGGGCGTCGGATTCCTCTGGTGGGGGTGGTTTGTTAGCCCCTTGAAGGGTTGACACGGCCATGGCATTGGTGAGCCTCAGCCAATGCCAAGGCCAAGGTGGGGGTGGCTGGTCACGAGCACCTTTACTTGAAGATCGAGATGCCTTGGAACTATATTTCGGACTTGGAATTACATTCACGAGTGGAATGGCATTCAGGAGTGGGAATGATATTCTAAGGTTGGGTTGTCTTGAAGGATTTTTACTTAGGCGCAGATGGACGCACCACTTGGGCAACGAAGTGTTAAGGCAATGCCTTCGGTGAACAGTTTGGCGCATGGGTTGCCTTTGGCAAGGCCAATGCGTACAAGTGGAAGAACTGGTTTTTTGCAAGGGGTTGTGTCTACTCGGGTCAGGTTGATAAATCTTCATAAGACATATATAGGGGGCAGTACCCCCTTGAAGCGCCCATGGGCGAGGTGCCCATGCGGCGTGCCCATGCGGCGTGCGCATGCGGCGTGCCCATGGGGCATGCGCATGGGGCGTGCGCATGGGGAGCACGCATGCGGCGTACGCATGCGTCTCCAAGCCTTGGCACCTGCGGGGCAAGGCGTGTTGCTATTGAGGCGCTGATGCAAGGCGACAGCAGCACATGCGGCGATAGCTCTGGACGGGCGGAATCCAAGTCCGCCAAGGAAAAGGGAACCGTAGGCGCAATCCTAGTCCGACTAGGAAAAGGAATCCAAGTCCGTCTAGAAAAGGGAAAGCTGTGTGACATGCTGGCGCAATCCTAGTCCGTCTAGGAAAAGGAAACCGTGTGAGGGTTTGCCTATAAATACAATGTAATTGCGAAGGGTGGAGACGGAATAGAAGAGAGCGTGTTCTCTTGTCTCCCACCCCTTTTGGCTTTGTATTCCTTTGTATTCGTTTGTGAGTATTGTGAATAAAAGGTTGGGAAAGTGATTCCTGTAAATCTGTGTGCCTCTTTGTGTGCTAGTGTATTCTCTCTTACAAGCCTCTTGGCGTGAGTGTGATTGTTTGGCTGACTAAGACAGCGTCTTAGTGCCGCACAAGGCAGAAAATTCAGGAACGAATTTAGACCCTGTGACACTTAGCCCTGCTGTGGTTCCTCTCACAACAACAAATTGTATTTTTAGGGACGAAAGTTTTAGCAACGGAATATATTTTGTTGCTAGTAATCAATCTTTATTAACATAAGTAACAATTGGTTGCCAAAATATAATATTTACCAACAAAATCAAAATTTTCTTGCTAATGAAGGGTCATCACACACTTTTACCAACGAAATGAGTTTCGTCACAAACCAATCGTCACTAAATCCTACTCGCCAATTTTTATGGTTTCCCACGTTAAGGCAGGAAATATTTTTCAACGATTTTTTTACTTTTGCAACGAACTATTTTCGTGTTGCAAAAGAAAAACTTTAAGCGACAAACACAATTCGTTGGTAAATAAAGACTCTACATATCTTTGTCAATGAAATTGATTTGGTTGCTAAAAAATCATCACTTTACAACAAAAAACATCACTAAAATAGTCATCTAATGTTTCATCTTCTTCATTACAATCATCATAAATAAAATCTGCATTCCCAACATCTACTTTCTTGGTGGTGTGTATCATACTGACATCAACAATGTCTGGATCAACATTGTCTGCAATGGTGCTGCTTTATGTTCTTGTATTTGTATAGTTCCAACATCTGCAAATGTTTCATTTTGGTACACCTCATCATTGCTAAATGAAACTTTATCAATATCCATGTCATTTGTTTCTACATCTGGGATATGATATAAATGCCTATGTTCAAACTTCTACACGACTTGCCCATTATTTCCCAAATTTGTGTCATTGAGAGAAAAAACGTGATTAACTTGTGCTGCTAAAACGAAAGGATCATTCATATACCACAGGCTGTTGACATTAATACTTGTGATGTAGCCATCCTTTTGAATTCCCTTTTTGTTATTATCAATATCAAATCACTGGCACTTAAACGAAACAACATGATTATCTTGAATATAATCTAGTTCAATAATATCAATCAGTTTATCATAGAAATCAATTATGGTATCTTTGGGTTTACCCTCATCTACTACACCACAATTCTGACTCTTACGATGATCATCAGGGTCTTTGGCATGGTATTTAACTCCATTAACAATGCAACCTGTATACATTCTAACTCTTATATCAGGACCGCATGCTAATGAATACAATTGCTCAGTAGCTTCTGGAGATTTTTTATTGTATTATTGTATGATTGAATTCATGGTTTTATTCTATATTCATAAGAGAATTATGTAATTAATTACTTACATGCTTCTGAAATCAGCGAGAAAATTGTTCTTTATGCCTTTTGTCAATATCCATAAGGTTTTCATTTTCAAGTTCCTCCTTATGCTTACTATATACATAATATATATAATTATAATCTAAATTTATATATAATAAATAAAAAATTAAAAAAAATATTTCACTTACTTGAAATATGGTGCCAACTCCTCATAACAATTATTAAGCACATACCATTGAATCACATTGAACTCCTCCCCAGTCAGATTCTCATATTTAGCTAATCTAGAAGGACGAACCTTTCTGTAAAAAACAAACAAGCAATTATCCTCCTCATTATGACCTTCATCATAATTTTGTTCCTTTCAATTAAACTTAGTCTCAATTCCATAGAGGTACATAGAGCAAAATGTTAGGCATTCATTGGCAATGTAAGCCTCTGCAATTAAACCTTCAGGATGGGATTTATTGCGCACATAACTTTTAAGAGTTCCTAAGTGTCTATTCAACCAATTGGTCAATTTAGAAACAAATATCACATTTCATTCAACAAGAGAAGATAACATAATACAGGACAAAATGATTTCTAACCTTTCAAAAGGAAAACATCCACCAATATTGCACTGGTCCTCCAAGTATTGCTTCATGTGGCCAGTGAACAGCGAAGTGAACCATCACATCAAAGAAGGTTGGTGGGAATGTGCTTTCAAACTTGCATAATATGAGGATAATGTCATTTTCTAATTTTATGAGCCCATCCACCTTCAAAGTTTTACAATACAACTGTCAAAAGAAACTACCGAACACCACCAATACATTATAAACATCATTATCCAAGTATCCACGAATCCCAATTGGAAGTAATCGTTGTAAAAGAACATGACAATCTTGGCTTTAACCCTGACATCTTACCATCATTCACTGTCACACACCGAGAGATGTTTGAAGTATAGCCATCTAGGAACTTCACCAATTTAAAAAATGCACAAAAGCCCTATTTTTTTGTCTTGGATATTGTGTAGCATGTGGTGGTATGATATATTTTCCTCTATCATTCTTTAAATGTAATTCTTTCCTTATTTTCATGTCCTTTAAATCAGGTCTTGCCTTATACGTATCCTTTGTTTTTCCATCAATGTTTAACAGAATTCCTAAGACATTGTCACATATATTCTTCTCAATATGCATGACATCGACATTATGTCACAGCTTGAGTTTTTCCTAGTATGGTAATTCAAAGGGAACGCTTTTCTTCACCCAATTCAGTTCTCCAAGGACATGTTTTATCTTTCGATTTTCCGGATGCTTTCCAGCATCTTTTGTTTTAATAAAAAAAAAAAGTTAAATATGTCACTACATCATCAAATTCAGTAAATAATAAACAATAACCATTAAATGTGCAGAAATTAGATTTAGCAGCCCACTCTTCCTCTACACACAGATTAATTAAAAGAAGAATATAGTTTTAAACTGTAAATTAATAAACAAAACCAAGAATGCTTCTGCAAGTTGCATATAAATCACCATAATATAATAACTTACTAGTGTCAAGAAGCTGCTCCAGAAAATTTCTTGCCAAATGGAAGCAACTAACAGTATTAGTCCTCCATTTACTAAAAGGCACATGAAGAATTAAATCCAGCACAAAGTGTTGTTATTCAGAGTATATAAATCATTTTTTTCTAAATCAGTTTTGATAATAAAACAGAATCTATTTTATGAAATAAGAATCTGTTCTTTTAAAAAATCCATTTTAATTTTAGATCAAAGATAGTTAATTATTATGCTCAAAACTCCACTTTTTCCAACAAGTGCATCAACAAGCTGAATTTTAAATAAATGAAATAAAATTCTAATATATATATATATATATATATAATATGTTTGCAATATCTATAGAAATATAAAGTTGTATTACTCTTCAAATAGAAAAGATGTTGATGTTGAATAAAACTCTAATAAAAAAATTCTTATGTAATTTGAAAATATTTTACTAATAAAATTTACAAAAATACAAAATAACTATTGGAGCAATAGATATATACTACTCTTACCATAAGCAAAATCTCCAATGACGTGGCAAAATTTTATTTGCAACACATTATTTGGTAAATTACTTTGTTAAGCATAGAGTTACTCTAACTATTCAGGTCTTTTTTTATGTAGACTGATGTTGCCTCTTTTTTATTAAAAAAGCCTCCCGTCCTTCTCTCCCTAACAAGAATTGAGACCAGAGGGTCACCGGGAAGGCTCCGGTGGTAGCCGCTTCGATGATAAAGTCAGTAAATAAAAAGAGATTGTAATTTAAAAGAAGAATTGAACATAAATTGAAATCATACCTTATAGCCTTATTTATAGGTTGTAAATCTCCTAAGTTGAGTAAGATTAGGAACCATAAAAGTAGGGACTTGAAGATATCTGAAGATAGTAGTTGTCATATTAAACTATGTTTTCTTATTCTGAGATTGGTAGGATATGAAAGACGGTGCTATGTTTTGAACCATATACCTCTGAACCCTCTGTGCTTGGTTGGTCTAGATAAAATAATCTGTCTTGATCTGTATCCTGAAGAACTCTGTACAAACACTTGTCATGCTTTGAATATGTTTGTCGCTTTATGGTATATCAGCTACTCCCCCCTCTCGAGCCTCTGTTCTAGGGCCTGATCAAAATTGAGGTTAAGGTTTCTAAGGTATTACACACATAGTAGCTATAAATGTGTTGCTTCGTATTCCGAGGAGACAATCGTTGATGCGACATTTATTGCGTCAACTGTTGGTTGGAATTACGAGGCCATCATTATTCTAACAATCATGGTGGTTCAGAGGCGAGGGCCTCCCACGTGACACCTATTAGATTTTCATAAAAGGGGGGGCAAAACACATTAACGCCCCTCCTTTCAACACTTTAGCATTTTAAGAACCATAATACTGCCAGAGAGAACTTTGAGTGAGATAAATTCCGACATCCTAAGAAGATCAACTCCGATCACATCTGCGTTCAGGTTTGGTTCCAAATACATTCTCACTCAAAGTTCTTTGCATCTTCTACCTTTCTTCTTCATTTTCTTATCATGTTGGCCTCTGATGCTTAGTCAAGCACCAATCATGAAATAGAAGAGTCTTTGGAAATATACGACCAGATGGAGGTTAACCTTATAGCTAATAGCCCATCAGAAAATGTAAAAAATAGGATTATCACTAACCCGACTCCTAATTTTGAAGTCAGCATAGTAGAGGCTTTCATAGAGCCTAGGAACATCGGTGGGGAGACCTCGAGTACATCCTATATAAGGGAGGAAGGAGAAAACGCCATAACTTAGAGCATGATAGATGCTCTGAGGGCTACTTTTGACCTCCCTAAAAATGTGTCCTGTAGGGTACCAAGACCATTAGATCGCCCCTCTAGTATTCAACAAGGTGAGATTTGTGCTTACCTTGAGTGGTTTAAGATAGGGGTTAGGTTTCCCTTCCACCCCTTTATAAACGAATTTTTTAATTGGTTTAATATCTGCCCTGCTGACCTGAATATAAATAGTTGGAAGCATTTACTTGGGTTCATAGTTTTAGGATACTTGAACAATGTTGAGGTAGACCTCCCCTTGATTAGGAGTAACATGGACTTGAAATACCTGAAGTCGGAAGGCATGTTTTATATGTCTTTCGATAGAGGGTTCAGACCTCTCTCCTCTGTACCCACTTCCAATAAGATTTGGAAGAAGTGGTACTTCTTCGTAGAAGGAGGCTGGGAGTTCAGAGAATTCGAGAGCCAGGTTTCAACCTTTCCATGAAATGCTGGCATCAAGTGTGAGGTCTCTTTTTGTTTTTCACTTTTTTCTTTTTGGGTTTTCACATTCTCATTTTTTTTTTCTTTTTAAGCCTAATCTTGTGCCTCTGTGCAGATAAGAGAGCTTGGAAGAGATCGATTTTCACCATCGATCTTCAACAGAAGTACAAGAGGCTCCTTCAGACCAACAATCGCTCTCATAAAGCCATCATTTGCCCTAAAAACTTAATGGAGGCTAGTTTGGTGCGAGACTGGACCGAGAGTTTGAAGAAAGCTTTGGTGACCAGATGGGTGCCAAGGAAGAAGAAGAAGAAAGTTGGAGAAAGTTCTTCCCTTCCCGAGCTTCCCTTCAAGTGAAGAGAATGAGGTTAATCTCCAACTCCCCCGAGAGAACTATTTCGGAAGACTTAGGGGTTTCTCTTGTTTAGGAGGCTCTTCTGCCCCTAGTGCCTTCTGCTCTAAAGAAGAGAAGGGTGAAGGGCAAATCAATTGCCGCCTCCTCAAGGTCTGATGATTCCAACGTGATAGTCGTGAAGAAGGCCTATGAGGACTCTTGGGCAACGGGCCCAAGCAAATTCACAAGGCTGAAGCCCTAGAGGATAGCCAAGGATCTGATGGCCTTTCACATGAGGGTGAGTTTTGTATTACTTTTCCTAATTTTCAGTTTCCTGGTTTTGTATTTTGCACATAATCCATTTTGACTTGATTTTGTTGTTTATGTTTTCTAGGCCATGCATGGCTTGGCAGCTATTATGGACTGCCCTAAGAACCCTGAGTAGATTGATGCCCTCCAATCTGAGCTCGATGAGGCCAGATTCCAGTTGGGAACTGTGCAGTCCTCGGTGGTGGCAGCCGAGGAAAAACTGAAAGAAGCTGCCAATCTCCACTCCATTCTGGAATCCGAGAAGGATGCCCTCGTTACTGAACTGGAAGACCTCAAAAGGAGGTTTGCAAACTTCCAGGCTTCTTCTGTCTAGAAGGTTCAAGACACCACTAAAGTCATCAGAGCCCAAACTGAGGTGGATTTGAAAGCTGAAGGCTGAAGTCCAGGATCTAGGTGGCGAACTGATTGAGTATAGATATCGAACCTTTAGGGCGAAGCTCCATAAGAAGTATTCTGACTTGGATTTGATTGGAGTAAATGATATTGAAGTGTCCCAAGTTGAGATTCATGCGCCGGATGCTAATGACGAAGAAGAGGAGGTGAATCTAGAACTCCCTAAAGTTGCTATTTCAGAAACTGCCGAGCCAGCAGAATAGTAGATTTGAGTTATTTTTGTATTATATTATTATTATTATTATTATTATTATTATTATTATTATTTTGTGATCCTATAGTTTTCCCATTTTTGGGCTAATATATGAAATTTCACTCATTCCAGAACTTGTGTCTTGTTCAATATCTTTGTGGTATGTCTGACTTCAAGATAATTTTTTCAATATCCAGGCTAGTAGAAAATATAAGCTCTTTAGAGACTCCAAAGCACTCGTAAGGCATTTCAGAGGTCTAAACAACAGGATATACTAAATCACGATACGTATAAATAAATAAGGTTTCTTTAGCATTTGCATATTGATAATTCATAATATACAGACCTACAACGCTTGTAAATAAAACAAAGCTTTTCTAGAGGTCTGTAGAATGAGAAAAATGAACCAGACCCATAACACTCGTAATGAATACAAGGTCTTGAGGGCTCTGTATATTGATAAAATGGACTAGACTTGTAGCATCTGTAACTGATACAAGTTTTTTAGGGGTCTGTGCATTGAGTGAAATGGACCAGACCTGTGGCACTTGTAATGGATACAAGGCTTTTAGGGGTTTGTACATTGAGTGAAATGGACCAGACCTGTAGCACATGTAATGGATACAAGGCTTTTAGGGGTCTGTACATTTAGTGAAATGGACCAGACCTGTAGCACTCGTAATGGATATAAGGCTTTCAGGGGTCTGTCCATTGAAAAAATGGACCAGACCTATAGCACTCGTAATAGAAACAAGGCTTTTAGGAGTTTGTGTATTGATAAAATGAACCAGACCTGTAGCACTTGTAATGGATACAAGGCTTTTAGAGGCATGTGCATTGATAAAATAGACCAAACCTGTAGCACTTATAATGAATACAAAACTTTTAGGGGCTTGTGCATTGATAAAATGGACCAGACCTGTAGCATTTGTAATGGACACAAGGCTTTTAGGGGTTTGTGCATTAAGTGAAATGGACCAGACCTGTAGCACGGGTTTGTGCATTAAGTGAAATAGACCAGACTTGTAGCACTTGTAACGGACACAAGGTTTTTGGGGGTTTGTACATTGAGTGAAATGGACCAGACCTATAGCACTTGTAATGAATACAAGGCTTTTAGGAGTCTGTGCATTGATAAAATGGACCAGACCTGTAACACTTGTAATGAATACAAGGCTTTTAGGTGTTTGTGCATTGATAAAATGGACCAGACCTGTAGCACTTATAATGGACATAAGGCTTTTAGGGGTCTGTGCATTGAAGGAAATAGACCAAACTTATAGCACTTGTAATGGACACAAGGATTTTAGGGATTTATACATTGAGTGAAATGGACCAGACCTATAGCACTTGTAATAGATACAAGGCTTTTAGGGGTTTAGGCATTGATAAAATGGACCAGACCTATAGCACTTGTAATGGATACAAGGCTTTTAGGGGTCTGTGCATTGATAAAATGGACCAAACCTGTAGCACTTGTAATTGATACAAGGCTTTTAGGGGTCTGTGTATTGATAACAAACTCTGAAGAGAATCAAAAGTAGTTTTTTTATTGATAATACTTGCATAAATGTTCAATGTTCTAAGGTCTGGGTACAGGTTTCCCAATTGAGTCTTCCAACCAATAAGTCGTAGGTCTGATGATCTTGGTTACTTTGTAAAGTCTTTCCGAGTTATGGGAGAGCTATCCCAAGGTAGGATCTTTAGTGTTTGGAAACATCCTTCTTAGGCCGAGATCTCTGAGCGAGAAATTGATGGGTTTTAACCCCTAGTTGAAACATTTAGCCATTCCCTGTTCGTAGGCTTCAGTCCTAATCCGAGCTTGCTTATGTCTTTCTTTTAGTAAGTCCAAATTCTCCGCAAGCTGTTGGTTATTGGCCCTTTGGTCAAAGTAGTCTGTCTTAAAGGTTGGCATGCCAATTTCGACAAGAATGATTACCTCAGTGCCATAGGCAAGTGAAAATGGTGTTTCCGTAATTGGGGTTATTTTAGTAGTTCGGTAGGCTAGAGTACTCCTGGGAGTTCTTCAACCCATCTTTCCTTGGCTTCCTCCAACCTTCTCTTAATTACCTCAAGAATAGTGTGGTTGGTAACTTCGGCTTGCCCATTAGCTTGAGGATGCCCTGGAGAGGAGAAGTGGTGACTGATGTGCAAGTCTTTACAGAACTTTCCGAATACCTTTCCAGCAAACTACGTCCCATTGTCTGAAATAATGATGCGTGGTGTACCGAACCTGTATACTGCATTTTTCTAAGTGAGATTCTTTACTTCTACCTCTGCTATATGAGTTAGTGGTTTAACATCTGCCCATTTAGAGAAATAGGCAATGACAACTAGTAGGCATCTCCTGTTCTGAAGGGCTTTTGGCAATAGCTCTACAATATCCATTACCCATTGGGCGAAAGGCTAAGGACTCGTGATAGGGACGAGTTTATGATGAGGTTGATATTGGTATAAGGTGAAATGTTGACATTTGTCACACTTCTAAACATATTCCTTAGCCTATTTTAGCATACTGGGCCAATAATAGCCTTGAGTTACTACTTAGTGAGCTATGGTCCAATCGCCATTATAGTTGCCACGGATCCCCTCATGTATCTCGGCTAGGACGTAGTAGGCCTCTTATAGATTTAAGCACTGTAGGAGGGGTTGTGTGTAAGACCTTTGATAAAGCTTTTCTTTAAGAATTAAATACTGAGCTACCCTAATTCAAAATCTCCCGGCATGATTCTTGTCCTCTAGAAGCAACCCTTCCTTTAGATACTGGATGATGGGAGTCATCCAATTCAGAGGTTGTTCTGAAATTTGAAGGGATTATATTACCTCAGTACTAGGTTTTGACTAGTAGGAGATTTTTACCATTGAGTCCCTTTCTAGCTTGAGATGGGAGACCATATTTGCTAAAGTGTCGACCTTGGAGTTTTGGTTACTTTCAATCTTCTGAATAGTAAATTTGTGGAAAGACTGCTTTAGCGATTCCACCAGCTCTGAATATCTGGTCATTCTGTTATCCTTGGTGAAAAATTCTCCCAAAACTTGATTCACCATAAGCTGAGAGTCAGAGAATGCGTCAAGATCCAGAGCTTCGCATTCTAGAGCCAATTTCGTCGCAAAGATGAGTGCTTTATATTCAGCTTCATTGTTAGAGGCTCTAAATCCCAAGCTGGCGACTTTTTCGGTTATGATCCCATCAAGGGACTGAAGTATTATACCTACTACAGGGCCTTTATCTGCAGATGAACCATCAGTGTAAAGTAGCCATTCCAAAGTGTCTGTAGTGGTTTGAGATTTCGAATGTTATGTTCTAGTGAATTCTGCTATAAAGTCTGCTAATACTTGAGCTTTGATAACAGTTAGTGGTATATAGGATATGTCGAATTATCCTAGTTCTATTGACCATTTGACCAGTCGTCCCAAAACTTTGAGTTTATGTTGGACTAATTTTAAAGGATAGGATGTAAGGATTATGATAGGATGGGATTGAAAATATGGTCTGAGCTTCTGAGAGGATATTATCAAGGCTAAGGTAAGTTTTTCAATTTCAGAGTACCTTGTCTCGATGCCCAGAACTGCTTTGCTGACATAGAAAATAGGCCTCTGAATCCTTTTGTCTTCCCTAACTAATGCAGAGTTGAGGGCGCTTTCTGACACAGCTAAGTACATGAGTAGTTTTTCCCTTAGCATTGATTTTGAAGGAAGTTCGAGGGAGGCTAAGTATTGCTTGAGTTGTTGGAAGGCCTCTTCACATTCAGAGATTCATTCTAGAGCCTTACTCCTCCCCTTCCCTCAAGGATCTGCCTCAATTCCTCTTTGGGAAACTAGAAAACCCAAAAATTGTTCTTCTGTGATCCCGAAGGTACATTTTAAAGGGTTAAGGTTCATTTTTTGTTTCTTCAGGATATCGAATATCTGGCTCAAGATCTGGATGTGGTCACCTTTCCAAACACTTTTAACAAGCATATCGTCGATATAGACTTCCATTGTATCTCAAATTTTGGGGCCAAACATTCTGTTTACAAGCCTCTAATACGTGGCTCCAACGTTCTTCAAACCGAACGGCATCACTCTATAACAATAGAGACTTTGTTTTGATATGAAGATTGTTTTTTCCTAGTCTAGAGGATACATTTGAATTTGATTGTATCTAGAGTAAGCATTCATGAAACTCATGAGTTCGTGACCTGCCATGGCATCAACAAGTTGATCAATCCTGGAAGAGGAAAGTTGTCTCTAGGACAAACTTTATTTAGGTCGGTATAGTCAACATAGACTCTTCACTTGCCGTTCTTCTTTTTTGCAAGAACTATATTGGCAAGCCATTCTAGGTAGAACACTTCTGATATCATTCCAGCATTTAGCAACTTCTGGACCTCTTCATTGATAATTTTGTGGCATTTAGGGGCAAATGTTCTCATTTTTTGTCTTATTGGGGGATGGTCTGGATCTGTCATCAACTTGTGAGAGATGAAATCAGGATCTATTCCCTCTATATCTCTAGTTCCCTAAGCAAATACCAAAAGGTTGTCTTTTATAAATTTAACAATATCCTCTTGTTCAAAATGTGACAGGGCTGAGCCAATTTATACGTACTTTTCCTCTCCTTCAGTGATGATGAGTACTTTGATGGGTTCCTCCATTGGTTTGAATGTATTGTCCCTTCCTTTGGGACTTAGTGGCTCGTCAATGTCGAAAGGATATTCTTCTACCTTATGAAGGTTGGAAGTTAATGAACTTTTCCTTTCATGAAGGTACTGTAATTGCTATTTGGAGGTCTTTTCTTTTAGTGCGAGGGCATGACATTCTCGGATAGTGGGCTGATAACCCTTGATGGTGAGAACTTTGTTGTTGTGGACATATTTCAAACATTGATAGAGGGTTGAAGTAACTGCTCCCATCTGGTGGATCCAAGGCCTCCCAATAATGAAATTATAGGGAGATTTAGTGTCTAGGACCATGTATTTAGAGATTAGTGTCTTCTGTCCGTCCCCCTCTTCTATCGTGGCCGGCAAATGAATTCTACCTATCGGGATGCTGAGATTCCCATCGAATCCTGCCGCGATAACAGCGGTAGCCCTGATGTTGCCCTATATCTTGCAAAAGAGCATTAACCATTGCCCTTGTTCAAATGATAGTTTCCCCCAATTTACTGATCAATTCATAGCTCAAATATCTATGAGTCATCAACCTCAATACTAGTATGATTCTTCCCAAGAATCCTTAACCTTTGCCTTTAAGCATACTACTATCTCCCAAAAGTCACTATGCATTTGATCATCTCAATCCCCCTAGAATCATCAAATTCAGTTATAGCATAGTCTTTCCCAAAGACCATTAACCTTAGTACCTAAACACGCTATCATCTCCAAGAATCACCGATCATTTAATCATCTAAATCACCCAATAATCCATAAATCCAATACTAGTATGATCTCTCCCGAGGAATCATTAACCTATAGCTCTGATATAGTCCTCGAATTCTCAAGATCATCAACTTTGCTCATAAGCCTACTATTGTCTCCTGAGAATTATTGATCGTCTGATCATCCTAGTCACCAAGAAACAGCAACTTCAATCTCGACTTGGTTTTTCCCAAAGACCATTAACCTTTGCTTTGATACCACTCTGTCGCTACCCGAAACCCACCCTACGCAGATTAGGGGCAACGATCGACACTACAACTCAGACAGGCCGTACAAAATCAAATGAATTGCACAGAATGATAATTTTTTTTTTCTTTTTCTTCATATCAATAAATCATAAATCATTGAATCATTTAATACAGAAGCTACACCAATGCAATTCATCTTATCACAAACCGAACTCCAACAACCATCAATCAAATATCTCCAAGTACCATTTTGATCATCATGATTCACTAGCAAGTCTAACATCACTACCAATGATACAATATTACAAATACCTATTATTTAGATCAGCTTTATAAAGTACATGTTCAAATTATGACTTGGAGTTCACATCATCAATATTGCTCACAAGCACGCCACTAGCTCTACTAGTCGCCTCATTTTATTTCCTCCCTTATAGAGCTGCCTGAAAAATAGTTATAAATATGGAGTGAGCTAACTTAGCTCAGTAAGTAAATTCCCTCACTTTGTCATGGGACAAGGTTAGTCTGGGTATCAAGATTCAACCAAATGGCAAGCAAAATGATATATATCAATAGCAAATCACAAATGAAAATAAATCAACCAAGGTGACCCGTGGGTCTAAAAGGCACATCCCTAGGTAGAATAACAAATCAACAATAGGAATTGGCCTATATAATAATTAGCTACCACAAATCACAAGATAGTAATTCGAGTCCAAAGATAGGCAAGTAAGCATATCATCAATCAAATAGTACATCATCAAATATTCCATAGAATAGGCTCACAAGGCATATCAATAACCAACAAGTACATCATTAAACATATCCAAAGATAGGCTTGCAAGGCATATCAATAATCCAAGAGTGCATCATAAGAAAATTAATAAACAATATGAGATACTAACAGAATAGATGCTATCACAAATAGGGTCCGGCTACCCCCAAAAGCGCTTATCCAGGTTCACCCTTGATATGAACCCGTAAGATCGAAATCCCTTGAACCCACAATCAATTTGAAACTTACCCAAGAAAGCCAGGAATCAAGTCAAGACGATCTAGACTCGTTGAAAACTTGTTTCAAGAACCTAGATTTGATGAGAACGCCACAAAGGGTATGCCTTTGATAAGTTCGTAGTTCATTAGAGAATAAGAAAAGAAAACTGAAAAGTTCTCTATACCGAAAAATTCATTCACGTTCGTAGCCTCCAAATTATGGCTACAAGTTCTTTTTAAAACCCTAGGGCCGAATAAGGCTTACATCAAATAAAAGACATGGGCTGAACATCTTCAGGCCTAAAACGTCCTAAACTACCGACTAAAACTAATTAAAAGAAATCCACTAAATGAGTTAAATAGGCCCAAATGCCTACAACCATAAAAACATAAAATAGGCCCACACACCAATACTTAACAAAATAAAAAATCTATACAAAACCACTAGGCTATGCTACCACCCTTTGTAGCTTGTATCACATGGACTAAAGCTAGTTCTTCTTCTTTTAAGCCCATCGTGAATGTTGGGGACTTGCTCGATAACTCGGCCCAAGTGGATTGCACCAATCCTTGCATTGCTTTCTTGATCTTCTTAGCTCTTGACCTTGGATTGGCCTATCTGGAACTTGTAAAGGATCTTTAAGACTCGGTCCACCATGGTGCCCATCATTCCCCCTCTCCTCAAAAGGATTCGACCTCGAATTGTCACCTGCATCAAAGGGAGAAAGATCAGAAACATTGAAAGTAGCAGAAACATTATACTAACCTAGAAGATCCGCTTTATAAGCATTATCATTAATTTTCTCAAGGATTTAGAAAGGTCCATCTCCTTGAGGATGCAATTTAGTTCTTCTATGGGCTGGGAATCTTTCTTTGAGCATGTGAACCCAAACCCAATCTCCAGGTTAGAAGATGACACGCTTTCACCCTTTATTAGCTTGGGAAGAAAACTTTTCATTCTTCTATACAATTTGAATTCGTACCCTTTCATGAATAGATTTCACCAATTCGGCCTTCCTGTGTCCATCCAAACTACTCTTGTCATCAATAGGTAAAGGCATCAAATCTAAAGGAGTAAGTGGATTAAAACCATAAATAATTTCAAAGGGAGAATAAGAACCAGTAGTATGCATAGTCCTATTAAATTCAAACTCTATAAATGGCAAACAATCCTCCTAAGTTTTTAAATTCTTTTGAATGACAGTCCGTAAGAGTTGAGTTAGAGTCCTGTTAACTACTTCAATTTTTCCGTCAGTCTGTGGATGACAAGTAGTGAAAAATAAAAGCTTGGTGCCTAATTTTCCCCACATAACCTTCCAAAAGTAGCTAAGGAACTTAACATCCCTATTAGAAACAATACTCCTAGGTACACCATAAAGCCGCACTATTTCCTTGAAAAGCAAATCTACTATATTTGTGGCATCATCTATTTTATGGCATGGAATGAAATGAAATGTGCCATTTTATTAAATTTATCCACTACCACAAAAATAGAATCGCTACCCCTTTTTATCCTAGGCAGCCCCAAAACAAAGTCCATATATATATATATATATATATATATATATATATATCTACCCATGACTCACTAGGAACGGGTAAAGGTGTATACAACCTATGTGGTAAAACCTTAGATTTGGCCTTTTTACAGGTAATGCACCTACCACATATTTGAGTGACGTCTCTTTTCATCCTAGGCCAAAAGAAATGTTCATGTAAAATTTCTAAGGTTTTCCTGACACCAAAGTGCCCCATTAATCCTCTACCATGTGCCTCACGCACCAATAATTCACGCATTGAACAGTTTGGCACACACAATTTGCTTTCTTTAAACAAATAACCATCATGTAGGTAAAACTTACCAAATGCCGCTTTATCACACGCCATATACACATCAGAAAAATCAGTGTCATTGGCATACATGTCTTTCACATATTCAAACCCAAGCATTTTAGCACTCATAGAACTAAGAAGTACATACCTCCGTGATAAAGCATCAGCAACAATGTTCTCCTTACCTTACTTGTAATGAATGACATAAAAAAAAGTCTCGATCTATTCCATCCATCTAGCATGTCTCTTATTTAATTTACCTTGACCCTTGAGATGCTTTAATGATTCATGATCAGTGTGGATCACAAACTCCATAGGCCAAAGGTAGTGCTGTCACATTTCTAGAGCGCGAATAAGAACATAAAGTTCTTTGTCATAAGTGGGGTAATTCAGGGCCGCCCTACTTAGCTTCTCGCTGAAAAAGGCTGGGTCGCATATCCTGCATCAAAACGGCTCCAATTCTTATTCCTGAGGCATCACATTTAATCTCAAAAGTTTATTAATGAGCATTTGGGAATGTATCGTCATCCCATTCCTAGATTAGATGATATGCTTGATGAATTGCATGGCTCATGCATTTTCAGTAAAATAGATCTTAAAAATAGATACCATCAAATTAGAATGAAAGAGGGAGATGAATGGAAAACTACTTTTAAGACTAAATATGGACTTTATGAATGGTTGGTTATGCCATTTGGACTTACAAATGCACCTAGTACTTTCATGAGATTAATGAACCATGTATTACGTGCATTCCTAGGCAAATTTATAGTTGTGTACTTTGATGATATCCTAGTGTACAATAAGAACTTAGATGAGCATATTGAGCATTTGAGATGTGTGTTTGATGTGTTGAGATGTGAAAAGTTGTATGCTAATTTTAAGAAATGTACCTTTTGTATGGAAAAAAATTATTTTTCTTGGTTATGTTATTAGTATAAAAGGTATTGAGGTGGATGAAAAAAAAGTCAAAGCCATCAAGGAGTGGCCAACGCCTAAAGGCATCACTGAAGTAAGAAGCTTTCATGGTTTAGCTAGTTTTATAGGCGTTTTGTTAAGGATTTTAGCACCATTGCATTTGCTATTCCTGAGGCATCACATAATCTTTCTTTGATAATAGCAAATGCATTCGCTTGACTTTCTTTTCATCCACCTCAATATCTTTTGTACTAACAACATAACCAAGAAAAAAAAAATTTCCATACAAAGGTACATTTCTTAAAATTAGCATACAACTTTTCACATCTCAACACATCGAACACACATCTCAAATGCTCAATTTGCTCATCTAAGTTCTTGCTGTACACTAGGATATCATCAAAGTACATGACTATAAATTTGCCTAGGAATGCACGTAATGCATGGTTCATTAATCTCATGAAAATACTATGTGCATTTGTAAGTCCAAATGGCATAACCAACCATTCATAAAGTCCATATTTAGTCTTAAAAGCAGTTTTCCATTCATCTCCCTCTTTTATTCTAATTTGATGTTATCCGCTTTTAAGATCTATTTTATTGAAACTACATGAGCCATGCAATTCATCAAGCATATCATCTAATCTAGGAATGGGATGACGATACTTTACCAAAATATTGTTGACTGCTTTGCAATCAACGCACATCCTCCAAGTCCCATCCTTCTTTGGCAGTAAGAGCACTAGTACTGCACATGGACTCATGCTCTCTCTCACGGACCCCTTGCTCATCAAATCTTCAACTTGCCTTTGAAGCTCCTTTGTCTCCTCCGGATTACTCCTATAGGCTGGTCGGTTTGGAATAACGGCTCCAGGTGTGAAATCAATTTGATGTTCAATGCCTCTGATGGGCGGTAACCCACTCGGCATCTCCTTTGGAAATACATCCTCAAACTCCTATAACAAAGAAATAGCCACACTAGGAAGAGATTGGTTAGTTTCATCAAGATTAAAATAAGATTCTTTGTAAACAAGAAAAATCATAGGCTGATCTGCTAAGAAAGCCCTCTTAACCTCACTCTCCTTTGCATAAAAACTTATCTTTGTCTCTCATTTTCTCTCTACAGGTTCTCTTTTTTTTTTCTCTCGTGGCTCCACTCTTTTTTCTTTATTCTCAGCCTCACCTTTTCTCTTTTGTTCAATCTCACTTTTCAACTTCAATTGGCCCTCGTATACCTATTTTGGGGTTAAAGGAGCAACCTTGGTTATTTTTCCATCCTTTACAAAGTTGTATCTGTTCCTAAACCCATCATGAATCACCTTCCTATCATACTGCCACGGCCTCCCCAACAAAATATGGCCAACATGTACAGGAACTACATCACAAAACACCTCATCACTATACCTCCCAATGGTAAAAGCCACCAAAACCTGTTTATTGACCTTGACCTCCCCACATTCATTCGACCACTGCAACTTATAAGGTCAAGGATGCTTCAATAAAGGAAAGCTCAAATTTTCAACTAGGGTGGTACTAGCTACATTGGTGCAACTTCCCCCATCTATAATCATACTACACACCTTGTTGTTTACATAATATCTAGTATGAAATATGTTCTCTCTCTGCTGCTCCATATCATCTACCTTAATTTGGGTATTGAGAGCGACTCACCTTCTACTGGGTATTCCACTCCATCATCATCACTAGCATTGACCAACTCGAGCATCTTATCACCCTTATTCTCACTCTTAGTCATCACCTCCTCATTGTCACGCATAACCATCACCCGTTTGTTTGGACATTGTGAAGCGATGTGCCCAAAACCAAAACCAAAACATTTAATATCTTTATTCCTTGAAGGTTGGAAATCTACCTTGGGTTTGTTCTTGCTGGTTCCCTCATCTTGTCTCTTAGGTGGTTCGGCCTTCCCTTTTGTTACAGCTCGATCATTTCTATCCCATTTTGGTATCCAAGGAGTGCTAGAAACTGAAGTATACCTTGCTGCTCCCTTTCTCTTTAATTGCCTCTCCACCTTCATAGCCATGTGCACCATGTCTTCTACCTCCACATAATGCTGCAACTCAACTACATTGGCTATGTCTCTATTCAGACCACTTAAAAATCTCGCCATTGTAGCCTCTCGATCATTCTCTACATTAGCCCAAATCATAGCCACCTCCATCTCCTTATGGTAATCCTCTACACTTCTGGTCCCTTGTGTAAGGTTTTGTAATTTTTGGTAGAGGTCTCTACAGTAGTGGCCAGGCACAAATCTCTGCCTCATGAGAGTTTTCAACTCACCCCATGTTTCTACAGGTCTCTTATAATTCCTCCTCCTATTGGTCACCAATTGATCCCACCAAATAATTGCATAATCAGTGAACTCAATTACCGCCAGCTTCACCTTCTTCTCCTTTGAATAGTTGTGACAATAAAAAATTAATTCTATTTTCTTCTCCCACTCTAAATAAGCTTCAGGGTCATTCCTACCTTGGAAAGATGGCATTTTCACTTTGATACTCCCAAGGTTTCTATCCACCCCATCTCGACCCCTTGGATTTCTCCTATGTCCTCCTCTTCTATGCCTACCTCCTCTAGGTCTACCCATGTCACCCACTCCAACTTCAGATGCTATGTCTTCCTTAGCCTCATCATCTTCTTCATTCTCATACTCATTTTCAAAGATAGGTTCACGTCTCCTCCTATCTTGCCCACCTTGCAGATTTCTAATCACAACATCTTGCTGATCCATCCTATCCCTCATCTCCCCCATCACCAAATTCAACTGTTCAAACTGTTGTTGCATGGCCTGCAAAACAAAGAATGAGTTAGTTGTGTCCTCCTTAGGTGTTGAGTCACTCTTATGAGACATTGTTAATGCCCTACAAAACAAGGAAATGATGTTAGTGGTAAAAAGGAAACATCACACACTCCCTTACGTGTTTATGTTCAAACATTGTCACACCATTCATGTTTCACTCTTTTGGACTTTTTCAATACTAGTCTCACCCACTCTTGCCTTTTACCCCTCTTGTTTTCCCTTTCAAGTTCATGAAGAACTAGTTGAACTAAATCAAAACACAACCTTGTATTATTCCAACAAGCAATAGATTCAATTAACAAGAAGGAATAAAATAACACGGATCTCAAAGAATTTGTAAAAGGAAACAAGAGCAATTAGGAAACAAGAGCAATTAGAAAACAATTAGAAATCAATATGATATTTTCAATCCCTTTGAAGCTAAGGATCAATCAACACCAAAGTTGCAGATTACAAAGTCTATCAAATAGCCATAAGCAAAATATCTTCTTCTTCTTTTTGGTTTAATATATATTCGGCGGCTACAACAGTAGCGAGAAAAGAAAGATAGGCTTACGGCGTAGCAGCAGTTGGGGTTGTGGCTTGGAAAGAAACAGCGATTTGGCGCAGAGAAAAATAGAAAGAAGTCAAAACTTGCGGCTGGGAAGATAGAAAGAATAAAAAACAGAGCTGTGCAGGTTTTAAAAAGTGACAAAAAAAACAGCGGTTGGGACTTAGCAGCGGGGTGGGTCTTGGCTGCGGCTGGGGAAAAAGAAAATAATAACAAGAGAATCAAGAAAAGCGTTGCGCTGAATAAAGAAAAAAAAAAAAAAAGTCAAAAGTTGCGGCTTGGAAGGCTGTTTCTTGGAGAGAAACAAAAGAAAAAACAAAGAGGAAAAGAACCAATGGCGGTACAAGAGGAAAAAGAAAGAGAAAAAGAAGAAAAGGGTTGTGCAACCTTATATAAGAAGGAGGAGAAGACGCTGTAACTTTGAGAATTTTTTTTTTTCAGTGTTCAATTCTAAGACGAAAAAAATTCTAATGCAAGAATTAAAAAGAATAAATCAGATCTGAATTGGACTCTGAGCTCTGATACCAAATGATGTGAGCCCATAAGATCAAAATCCCTTGAACCCACAATTAATTTGAAACTTACCCAAGAAAGTTAGGAATCAAGTCAAGACGATCTAGACCCATTCAAAACTTGTTTCAAGAACCTAGATTTGATGAGAATACCACAAAGGGTATGCCTTTGATAAGTTCGTAGTTCATTCAAGAACAAGAAGAGAAAACTTATACCGAAAGCTTCATTCACGTTCATAGCCTCCAAATTGCGGCTACAAGTTCTTTTTAAAAACCTAGGGCCGAATAAGGCCTACATCAAATAAAAGACATGGACTGAACATCTTTAGGCTCAAAACGTCCTAAACTACCGACTAAAACTAATTAAAAGAAATCCTCTGAATGAGTTAAATAGGCCCAAATGCCTACAATCATAAAAACATAAAATAGGCCCACACGCCAATACTTAACGAAATAAAAAGTCTATACGAAACCACTAGACTATGTTGCCACCCTCTATAGCTTGTATCACATGGACTAAAGTTGGTTCTTCTTCTTTCAAGCCCATCGTGAATGTTGGGGACTTGCTCGATAACTCAGCCCAAGTGGATTGCACCAATCCTTACATTGCTTCCTTGATCATCTTAGCTCTCGACCTTCGGATTGGCCCATCTGGAACTTGTAAAAGATCTTTAAGACTCGGTCCACCATTTTTAAGACTCGGTCCACCATGGTGCCCATCAACCCCACTATTGGGCTCCTAAATAGCACTAGAGCTCTTTATCACATA
Organism: Nyssa sinensis; assembly: GCA_008638375.1. Taxonomy (NCBI): domain Eukaryota; kingdom Viridiplantae; phylum Streptophyta; class Magnoliopsida; order Cornales; family Nyssaceae; genus Nyssa; species Nyssa sinensis. The sequence goes on from CM018031.1 coordinate 31,636,082, forward strand.
TCATGTCCTCCATGGACTAGGTGTTGGGTATCATTCCCAATCACCAACCCGTAGTTCCAAAAGCATCAATGAATCAGATGGACATTGTGACAGATCATTACTCCAGGCACTCATAATAATATCATGACCGTCAAAATTCTATAGGCAATGTACATATTTGTGGAATAACAAATTCTCAAGAGTGAGAGGTATAGCAATTTTTCAATATCCAAATAAGGTATAGAAATAAACAAGTAATCACATTAGGATACTGGCAATCAAATTCTCATCAAATCCATAAGGTAGAACAAGTATCAAATTGTAAAAATCAACAACGTCAGGTATGTATGGAATACAAATTTGCAGCATCGAGAAAATAAAACTGACATAGCTAGAAATTACACATGTTAGAGTTCGGGTTTACTTACATTGGGTTTTTAGCATTGCATTCCCATGCAGTTACCATAATAGTTATTCCGTAACTTTCTTTCCATTTTTCATCGTTTGGGTGATCCTATAATCACAGATAAAAAATACATAGCATAATGAATTAGTATTCATTCTAATCCCAAAATTTGTTATTCAGTGTTTTAAGTTTTCTTGAACTTAGTCTATTTTATTAAAGGTCTTTAAATTCCCTTTTAGGGTTCTCTGATGCCTTATAACTTATTTGTCCCTTCAAAGGCATTATTGTAATTTACACTTTTTAATATCCCTTATTTTTTTTTTCGTACACAAATTTACCTATCCAGACTCCATTTTGAATCTATTCGGTCCTTATATCATTTATGTGGACTTATTAATTTCATTTTTATACTTCTGGTAACTTCATTAAGTCCTAGATATGTATTCGTCATTTTTCAGTTTGTTACTGAGTATTATTTCCCTCAAAGGAACATTACCATCCAGTCTAAAGTATTGAATATAATTAATCTAGACTTTTTTGGATCTCAATTAGCTCATTTGTGACTTGCATTAAGCCTAGGGGCATTTTTATAATTTTATACTTTCACGCGTCATGTTTTTCAGTACTTTGTTTGCTAAAATGGAATCCGTTGAGTCCAGAATGCCCAATAAAGTCAGGATATATTACGTTTGACATTTAATTGAATTTTAGATTACTAAGGGTATAATAGTAATTTGACATTTTACGTGTCTATATTTTCAGGACTTCGTTTAACAACATGGATCCCGCCATTGGGTTCGAAATGTCTCAAAATGTTAAGGTATGTATTTTTACAGTCATCGGAGTCCAATTGATCACTTAACTGATCATTAGGACGTATTAGAAATTACTCCAGTTTGCCCGTTCGTATTTTTTGGGATTTAATTTTACAAATCGAACTTCGTCGTTGAGTCCAGAATACCTAAAAATATTGGGTTACACTGCCTTTTTATTTTATTCAGACACTGGGAATAATTTACTAACTTAAATTAATTAAATTATTTTATATTATATACTTATGCAGGTCCTATTTTAACTAAGTGCCTCAATGGCACAGTGGTTCACACATGTAGGTTAAGTTTCACACACATGCACACATCAGTGGTTCAAAACCCATTGGCTGCAATTTTCATATTTTTTTTTTCTTCTGGTTTTTAGAAAACCAAACAACAGATAAAGGTCCAATTCAGGGATAAGTTATCCCTATTCCGTCCGTGGCTATCCAATCAATTCCTTATATGTGTAGCCAAACATACTCAATTCTGTTTTTAAATTTAAAACCCAATAACTTAAATGGTGTCGTTCCACTAAACCATTTATGTGATGGGGGCAAGTCTTGACCTTAACCCAAACTGACACGGGACCCGACCCTGATCTGTTCATCGTCTTCCTTATACCTCCACACGATGTTGCCCTAGTTGTAGGTTTTAAAAAAACCTCTTTTTTGTGGAGTTTTAGAACTCCATTTCTTCTGCTTCGAAGTCCTATGAATTCATAGGACATTAGAGGTTATTTGGGCGTTGGTTTGGAGCATTGAAGTGAACTCAAAAGCTCGGTTGAGTTTCCTACTCGGAGCCTCATCTGTAATATGATATTCCACAAAAGGTCAGCACAACTGCTGGTATAACATAGTGCTAATGCAAGGAACAAAGTTAAGACGTGGCATGTGCAAGTGTACATTTATAAGCTATAACCCTCCAGTCCCTCAATGTTATCCAATGGTAATATGTATGACACACACATGTAACTCTATGCCACACCCATGTCTCGTTTCATGGATCGCTCCCGTTGGATCAACGAGTACCAACACTCATTTCACAGATCGCTCCCATTGGATTAGCGGGAACCAATGCAATGGCCAATTTTAAATTTTTCACCATAGGATCTACACCCTCATAATGCATAGCACCAAAGTGCTCAACTCATACTATGTTTTCAAAAAATCACAATATGCCAATATGCCTTAATTTTTCTATGCAATTTCAATGAGGCATTTTTATCAAATACATGGTATACACCTTAAATCATACATCATACATAAAGTAAATTTTAACTTTCAAACCGCGAAATTTCTTCCACATGAACATATGCTATATACAATTAATTTAAACACATGCTCATGTTACATGTTTACTATCTTAACAATTCTCAAAAAACACATAATTACACCAAGCATCAATGCATTAAACAACCATATCTTCCAAAACACAAGACCTATCCACATGAACATAAGCCACAATGCAATAATTTAAACATATATTCAAGTTACATTTTCATCATTTTGACAAATTCTTAAAGAACTCAAAGAACACACAAATACACAAACCACCAACTCTAAGTTTTCGAGGCAACTACATCCTAAGTGACTTTCTAACAGTAAGTAAACATATAAATCACTTAATCAACATATGAAAATGTAAAGAAACTTAACTCTATTCTAACTTAGCAAAATATCATACCTAAAAGGATTTTTCTCAACCCTAGGGAGTTGTACTCACTGTGCAGCTGAACCAATCAGTGAGAATGTAGCCCTTGACGTGGGGAACAACTTCCTAGAAGGAAGCCTTGTGAGAAATCCTAGCCTAGAAATGAGTTTTGAAGGCTTGAAAGTTGGAAAATCTTAAGTTTTCTTCACTTTTCTCTCCATGCAAGAGCTGCTGTGTTTCTCCAAACCATTTATGATATTTTTATCTCTAAAGGGTTGTATTTATACTAAAGGGGCTAAGGGGTAAAAATAGCATTTTGCCTTTAATGAGTTCGGGACCCCGTTACACTACAACCCATCCCGAAACGCCTCAATTCGACATTCTGCTTTAGCCAAAGTTCTTAAAATTATTTTAAATAAAAATTTTCTAAAAAAATTTATTTTCTCTTGCAGGCAAGTTTGGCCGGGTCCACCCGGGCCACCCAAGATGCCCTTTATGGTCTATTTTTTAAACTATCTCCGTTTAGGTTCAAGTTTTCACAAAAGGTGTATTTTAATATTCTAAGCATGGTTTGCTTCTATGTCATACTAAAATTATGCTCCTAAACATGACTTATGCCTAAATAATGTATGTATAACGCCCTACCGGCAAACATTGCATGAATACTGCCCTACCGACAAAAATAAAAAATTTGTTCTAATTTTTTAGATCTTTACAGTTCAAACCCTTTGTACATCACTTTTGGCCTTTTTTTCGTTCTTTTTCTCTCCTTGTGCCTTGTTTGGCATTTTGGATGTGTTTTTAAAATTTTTGAAATTGTGTTTCAATTCTTGTAAAATCTCTTGGTATTCTCGCAATGTTTTTGATTCTTGCATGCTTCTTCTTCATGTCATTAATTTTATTTTCAACATGTCCCATTGTGTTTGGTTTATGCCGAAAACATATTATTTTTATCAGAAATTTTTTTATTTACTTGTATTTCTTTGATTTCGTAAATTGAGATCTTACGGGCTTCCATTGCCTTCATTGTCAAGTCTTGATGCATTTTAATTATTTTGAAAGTCCATCAGAATTATCAGAATAATTTCTATTAAACGCGTTCCTTTTTTGTGTTTTGTTAAACTTGCTTAAGTGTACTTCGTGTACTAATTTCTCACATTCACTTGTGTGTTACTCCTCGATTAACATTTGTTATACTTTTATCAAATCATGGCCCTCGGCATTACATTGCATTCTCACATCAGTTGTCTCTAATTAATAAGTGATTATTTTCATCATTTATGCCTTTGCTTCCGTATTCTGAGTCATTAGTCATATCTAGCATCACCCATAGTTATTAAGCAAATTAACTTATGATAATTGTCATTATCGTTAATTACTTTGCTTAATTGGGTCGAGGTATTACATTAATGATGTGTTTGTCCATGAAGAATTGAGGTCTTAGAATTAGAATTGATTACAATTAAAGGTAGTTAATTCAAGGTTGAATTAACTTGTTTCCAATTTCAAGGCCCAATTTCACACTTCCAAACACAACATAAACATTTTAATATATTAACATTTATTTTAGATTGTTTATTATATTGACATTACCTTTTCTATAAAAAGAAGAAAAAATGTAAGAGACAAAGTATTGAAAGATTAAAAATTACTATTATAAGTACTGCCAATATTCTATTTGAGTTATAAGTGATAGGAATATAATCACTTAACCAGAATCGGTGAGATACAAAAGCAAACAAGAAAAAAAATCTAAAATTACACGCATACATAAGAACACAAATATTTACGTGCTTCACCCCAGAATAGGACTACGTCCATAACTGTTGTGGTTTCACTATAACTTGAAAAGAGTTACAATGAGATAAAGCTCCTCAATTATAAATACATAAAATTAGGGCAACAAGAAAATAATATAAAATACCAAAAATACCCTTAAAAGAATTCGGCTACCTAGCAATCGCTCACTTGGAACTTAATATACACAAGTTCAATATCCCATCATCACATAGAAGAACACCACAATAACTATCTTCCTTCCTCAAGCTTGAAAACCAACTGAAGTTGCACACAACTTCATTTTCTCAATGGTAAGTACTTTGGTTAACATATCTGCTAGGTTCTCACTACCATAAATCTTCTCAAGAGACAATACTTCATCATCCATAAGAGAACGAATGAAATGATATTGCAACTGAATGTGCTTCGTCTTAGAATGAAATGCTGAATTCTTTGTAAGATGAATAGCACTTTGACTGTCACTGTACAAAACACTATCCTCCCGTTTCTTACCCAACTCTTCTAGAAAACTCTTCAGCCAAGTCATCTATTTACCAGCTTCAGTAATAGAAACATACTAAGCTTCTGTTATAGAGAGAGCTACAATCTTCTGCGACTGAGAAACCTAACTAACTGTTGTATCACCCAATGTGTAACATAACCAGTTGTACTTCTTCTGTTATCCACATCACCAGCTAAATCTAGATCAACATAACCATGTAATACCATATTTTTCCATCTGAAACAAAATACCACCTCTGTAATACCACTCAAGTATCTAAGGATCCACTTTACTGCCTTCCAATGCTACTTGCCTTGATTACTCATGTACCTGCTCACGACTCCCATTGCATGTGCTATGTCTGGCCTAGTACAAACCATGACATTTATAAGGCTAGCGATAGTTGAAACATTTGGAACGCGATCCATATATGTCCGTTCTTGTTCGTTCTTTGGTGACTATTCCTTGGTAAGTTTGAAGTGACTCGCAAGTGGGGTGCTCACCAGTTTTGCTCCATCTAAGCTAAACCTGCTTAGAACCTTCTTAACATATTCAGCTTGTGACAATTTCAAAATACCATTCACCCTATCCTTGTGAATCCTCATACCAAGAATTTGATTAGCAGCTCCAAGATCTTTCATTGCAAATTGATTGGACAACAACTTCTTTAACTTATTTATCTCTTGAATGCTATAACTTGCAATTAGCATATCATCAACATACAAAAGTAAAATAATATAATTTTCGTCAAACCTCTTGAAATAACAGCAGTGATTTGCATGGCATTTTATGAAACTACTGTTACACATAAAACCATCAAACTTCTTGTACCATTGCCCTGGGGCCTGTTTTAAACCATATAAGTTCTTTTTAAGTTAACACACCAAATCTTTTTTGCCTCGTTCTATAAAACCATGTGGTTACTTCATGTAAATACCCTCCTCTAAATCACCATGGAAGAAAGTTGTCTTCACATCCATTTGTTCAAGATGCAAATCCTTAGCAGCCACAATTCCCAACACAAGTCTGATTGTTGTCAACTTCACAACTGAAAAGAAGTGTAGTCGACACCTTCCTTTTGTTGAAACCCTTTCACAACTAGTCTAGCCTTGAACCGCTTACTCCCATCATGTTTCTCTTTGACCTTGTAAACCCATTTGTTATGCAAAGCTGTCTTGTCCTTTGGTAGTTCAGTCAACTCCCATGTATGATTTGTCGTGAGAGAATCCATCTCATCCTGCATAGTTGACTCCCTCTTGGTTGAATCATCAACCTGCAAAGTCTCATCATAGCTCTCTGACTCACCACCGTCAGATAAAAACAAATAGTATAATGAAGGAGAATAACATTGTGTAGGCCTAGACTCCCTAGTGGCGTGGCTCTACTCGCGGAATAATATTTCAGGATTATTCCGAACCTTATTATCCACATCACTATCAGTGATTTCTTCTAACTCAACAAATTGTTCACAAATATCATATTCCACAATAGACTTATCCTTATACATTATTTTCTCATTAAATATGACATTTTTATTTCTGATTTTTTTTTTTTGTTTTTCATCATCCCCAAAACGATAACCAAATTCATCAATGCCATTTAGCAGATTTAGAATCAAGCTTGCTTCTATCAGTAGAATCTATATGCACATATGAGACGCAGCCAAAAACTTTCAAATGTGAAAGATTTACCTCTTTCCCGTTCCGGGCTTCCTCTGACAATTTTTCATCCAAGGGAACAGATGGACCACGATTTATCATATATTTTGCAGTGTTGACTGCATTTCCCCATAACATCTTTGGCAATCCAGCGTGTATCTTCATGGCTCTAGCATATTCATTTAAAGTTTTGTTCATGCGCTCTACAACGCCATTTTTTTAGGGTGTTTTTCGAACTGTCTTTTGCGTTTTTATCCCATTATCTATACAAAACCTTTTGAACTCACTATCTCCATACTCTCCTCTATTGTCTGATCTTAAACACTTGATTTTCAAATTTGTTTCATTCTCGACCAAGGCTTTCCATTTTTTAATGGTAGCAAAAACATCAGAATTATTCTTTAGAAAATAAACCCATACCTTTCTAGTCGAATCATCGATAAAATTGACATAACAATATGATCCCCCAAAAGATACAACTGGAGAAAGACCCTATACATCAGTATGAATCAATTCCAATTTTTTTGTATTCGACTTCTCACCATCCTTCAAAAAATTGACCCTTTTTTGCTTTCCAAATATACAATCTTTACACAAATCAATATCAATTGATTTCAAACCTGACAATTTCCCTTGCCATAAGTACCTTCATCACTTTCTTGCTCATATGCCCAAGCCTACGGTGCCATAAGTGTGAATCTTCCTCTTCATCAGCAACTGCTACTGCATTCATGTTGTTTGTTGTCACATAAAGAGTGTCAGTCTTCATACCACGAGCAACAACCACAACTCATTTGAAGATTTTCCATAGCCCACCCGTGAAGGTTACTACATGACCTTCATCATCAATCTGTCCCACAAAAATCAAATTCCTTTTCAATCCAGACACATGTCTAGTATTCTGTATCTTTTATACAGACTAGTTTGGCAGCCTTATTTTTCACATCCCCGTTACCCACAATATTCAAAGGTTTATCATCAACTAAATAAACCTTTCTGAAATCACCACTTATATAGTTTTCAATGATATCTCTGTGAGAAAATGAATGGAAAGACGCCGTAAAATCTAAAATCCAAGACCCAAGAGGACTATCAATGCTCAAGATCAAGGCATCACAAATATGTTCTATTGTAGCATTCATAGACTTCTTATTTTGATCACCTTGTTTCTTTTTTGGTGTCGAATAATCTGCCTTCAAGTGCCCTTTCTGTCCACATTTCCATCAACTTTGTCCTTCTCCTGATCCTTCTCTAGATCTTGACTTGCTTCTGTTCTTAGATGCTGATCTGTTACGATTAGAATTTCTGTTGACCGATATTCCTCTAGCTTATGTATTCAAAGCAGACCCCAACGTTTCTCCTCATTCCCTTCTGTGAATTTCTTCACTCAAAATTAGGTCACGAACATCATTATAATTTAGTTTCAACTTACCTGAAAAGTTGCTCAGTGCCATTACAGTACCATTCTAGCTTTTTGGCAAACTAGATAGAAGAATAAAAGCCCTAACCTCGTCATCAAACTCAATCTCTATAAAACTCAATTGAGTTATGACTGTATTGAACTCGTTCAAATGATCAGCTACGGACCCATCTTCTGTCATCTTAAGATTAAATAGCCTATGTATAAGATATGCCTTATTCGAGGCAAAAGGATTTTCATACATGTTCGCAAAGGCTTTCATCAAACCTGTAAAGATTCGAAAATTTGGAATAAATTTTTTTTTTTGAATGCTATGTGAATGTCCTTAATTCCTAATTAATTTAAAATTCAAAAAGAAAAATAATAATAAATAAATAGATAAAAATATGACGTAAGACGTGGACGGACACCCAGAGACGTTAAAACAAATAATACTGATATTGAGCCAGCTCTATACCAACTTTATTTACATTCAAAATTAATATATGAAAAAAAAAATAAAATAAAATAAAAAATAAAAACATGTGTAATAGTATACATGAATAAAAAATATAAAGTATGGTATAATATATATATATATGGGTGTGTGGTGGAAAATGAATAAAAGAGAAAAGAGGAAAAGAAGAGGGGCGGTGAACTGGTCGCGTGAAAACAGAAGAAAAGAGAGAAAAAGAGAGAAAGAGAAAAAGAGAGAAAGAAAGAAGAGAGAAAGGAAAGGGGGTGAGGCGGCGGTGGTCGCGAGAGAGAAATGGACGGGGCTGCGGACGGCGGTGGTCGCGAGGGGGGAGATCTGGTCGACGGCCATCGCGTCTCGCGTGTCCACGCTCGCGTCGGAGTGCGACGGGTCTGCGACGGATTTGCGACGGGTTTGCGACGGATTTTGGATTGCGATTGGGGTTACAATTTTGTGAATGGTGTTGCGATTTGGTGTGTGTTGGCTGTCTGGGTTTGACGCCGAACAGGGGAAGGAACAGGTTGTTGTTACGGTTGTGTGTATATGTACGTGTATATATATATGTGTATATGTGTGCGTGTTGGTGTAGTGGCGCTGACTGGGGGTGCTCGAATCCAGCAGTGGGTTGGATGTGCCGATCTGGTTGTATCCATGTTGGGAGAGGTGTGTATATATATATATTGGAAATTATTTATGTTGGATGATGTTGCTGATTGAAGAAATGGGAACCTTGATTCATCTGGGCTGTTCTGGCATAAATGGAAGCTTGATTTGGGTTGATTCAACAGAAAATGGTGGGTCATGTTGCGAAGCAGTGTATTGTGTATTGGAAGTAGCCACGGTTGTGGTGTATGGCAGTGGTTCGGGATTGTGTGTGTGTTGTTGCGGTTTTGTCGATGGCTGTCATGGGTGTTGTCATTGAGACCAGCATTCCGAAGCAGTCCATGTGTACTGATTTTTTTTTTTTTTGTTGTAAAATAAAAATAGTTGATGAAGTTGTATTGGTTGTTGGATGGATGATTGAGGGAATGGATGTATCCCATTACGACTGTTCGGAGGGTGATATAACTTGATATTAAGGGCATTACGCAGCAAAGAGTAGCGGTGCGAATTGTGGTTGTTGCGGTTTTGTTGGAGAAATGGCAGAGAGTGCAGTAACAACGGAGTGTAGTAGTGCCAATTGTTGGAATCTCTTGTTTAAGTGGTGAATTCATATACACTGTTGATTCATGGGTTATGTGAGAAACAAAAGTGGAGAGAGCCGCCAGTATTTTGGGGAAATGATAGAAATGGGGTTCTTTCCACAAAAAGGTTACATTACACTGGACTAGGGATTGATACAGTCGGACATGTTGAGAATTTGGAGAAGCTTCTGCAACAGATTATATTTGCCTGGGTAGATTGGGGTTGTGGGTTCTAAATTACTTACAACAATTGGAAATAGCTGTTGGGAGGCTTGATGTGGCTGTTATGAACATTGGGGGTCGACTGCCCTGTTTTGATGGACTTTGTTGGATGTTTTAGAGAAGTCTTGTGGATATCTATCCTTGTATCATCCGGAGGCAACTCCTTGAAGATGAAATGACTGTTGCTGCTAGTCAAATGGACATGATAGCAATATTAGTTAGCCGTGTGGAGGGACGAGAAAGGAAAGAATTATAGTGGTCATTTGGATGGAAGCTTGGAGTTGTGTTTCATCAGGTCATGTGCTCATGATAGTGCAAAACAGGGTAGGAACCCCAGAGGTTCAGTAAAAGGTGAAAGGGAAGTAATGCAATATTAGTGGGGAGCTTCAGCCTTGCGGTGGTGTAACTGTTGGAGACTACGAGTTTTAACCTTGCTTGTAGAAATTGAAGCTACTGATTGGGGAGACTCTGCATAGTAATCTGATGAGAGGAAGGGAAAGTTCTTCAATATCTGATGGATGGGATGATAAAGGGACGGACTTTGTCAGGATCATCATCTGCTTGGGGGGAAAAAGGTTGAAGAAGCTGATGAAACTGGATTTAAAATGGCTGGCCGACTCGATCAACCTGCGGGTGTGTTTTCTTCAACTGCTAAACCATGGACTGGAGAGCAACCTCAAACTTGGGATGCACGAGGGTTTGGTTCACGCTTGACTGCAAATTCTCCAAAGATTGGCTGAGTGGAGATAAGCATAAGCTTGATATGATTCCATTGGAGGACCAAGTTACTTACGGGTTGGTTGGATTGCATAGTGGACACCGCTTAGTAGGGTTGTGACCAACCCTATCAGGTATGATATTCTACTAATGTGAGAAATGAGATTAAGCTTAGGAGTATTTGATAAGATGATTGAATGTTCTCTATGCGTCATTGCCATTAGGAAACCACTTAGAATTTGATTGTTTATATGCTTGCGTGTTCTTTATGAATCTATGGGTGTTATGATTTACTTCTTGAGTTGTCATCATATGTGATTTATGTTTTAGAAGGATCGCTGATATTGCGACATGTAGAATTGTATAAGTGTTGGGATTGATCGAGCATGACACGTAGATTTATGGATAAAATCTTGTAATTTAAATGCTATTGTTAATCTTAAATGTGATGCATTATTTAAAGCATGTTGCGTATGCTTATGAAAGAGATGTTTCATTTGAACTGTATCATTGCATGATGAAATCATGGCATATTGGCATCGTGTGATTTCTTGAAAGCATAGTGTGGGTCAGCACGAGGTGCTGGTGCATTATGAGGGTGCAGATCCTGTGGTGAAAAACCCAAAATTGGCCATTAGGTACTCGCATGCCTGACGGGTTCCGGACCGTGAAGCGAGACATACGTGGCGGTACTCATGCCAGCGGGGAAGGACCGTATCATGAGACATGGGTGGGCATAGAGTTGCATGGGTGTGTCACGCATACTGCTTACATATTGTATATTGTTCATATACTGTCATCATTACATCGAATGCCATATAGAAATAACTGTACACTTGCACATGTCACGACCTTGGTTTTGTTTCTTGCATTAGTATTATGTCATACCAGCATGTTGTCGCTGACCCATTCGTGGGCACAGGTTTCAGATAAAGCTCCTGGCACGCGGGACTTGATGAAATCTTGGAGAAAGGAGAGGAAATGAATTTGGAAGAATATTTGGGCCCTTGGGGCGTATTTAGACATTATAAACGATTGGGTATTTCTGAAAAGAATGGAAATGACATGGTATATTGTAATAAATAATGAATTTTTGATCCTTTAGTTTAAGTGTAGGAGTAGACGTGATGGATTGTATAAGTAGGTGATGTATATTTAACTTTGATAGAGTTGTGGCCATCGAGTGAGGATGGATTGTGACTGTTGTATATATATATATATGTTGTATTGTGTTTATCAGGGGGAAAAGGTTCGAAAAACAAAGGAGGTGCTGCCGAAATTTTTAGAAAATTAAAGAACTATTTAATTTGTCGTAAATTCAGAAATCTGTTTAATTATCTTTTATTTTATTTACTTTCTATTCGTCAGTCGCACCTCGGGTTTCGGTCAGAAATTCGGGGCGTGACAAAACCTACTGTTGTTGTTTCTTTCGCGATGTTGAACGTAACGTTACTAGCCAACGTTAAACGAACAACTCCCAACGTTTGTCTGTCAAGGAGTTTCCACTATGCGTCTTTCATCTCTTCTAGTTTCTATTCTGTAAGAGGCTAATAAAACTTTTTTGGATACAGATAATCTTCAATTTATATCTTCTAGAACCTAAAATTTGTTCCATTGAATTTATCGATTCTTACTTTTCCTTCGTCTGCAGCCATCCCTCCTACTCAAACCTAATATTCTGATACCAGTTGTTAGGAATATAATCACCTAACCAAGATCAGTGAGATAAGAAAGCAAATAAGAAAATGAATATAAAATCACACGCACACAGAAGAACACAAAAATTTACTTGGATCACCCCAGAATAGGGTTATGTCTACAGCTGCTGCGATTTCACTATAATTTGAAAAGAGTTACAATGATATGTGGCTTTTCAACTATAAATACATAGAATTAGGGCAACCGGAAAATAATGTGAAATACCAAAAATATCCTCAAGAAAATTCAACTCGAGCCAACTTATCACGAAGTTAGATCTGTAGAATAGGGGCTAGTGTACAGTACTTATCAGGATCCACACTACCTAACAATAAGTTCCTTTGTTTATGGGGTAAACTTCATAATAATTTAGGTATTTTGTTCCCACTAAGTAGTATATACAAGATCATAGTGGGAATAGAACCGAGTTTGAGTTATGTTAAATTTGGGAGATAAGTGTTGCCTAAAACATTTTTATATAAGTTGGACAGCAAGTGAGGTTGGTTTTTGGGTTAAGCCTTTGCTATATAATAACTAGAGGTGGAAAATCTCACCCAGATCCCTAAACCCGCCCCAATAATTAATGGGTTGGGTTGGGTAACTTTGTAGGCAAATTAAAAACAAGTTGGTTTAAATAAGCCCACTATTTGAGAGGGTCAAAAATGGTTTGAGCGCGGGTCGAAATGGGTTGAAATAAATCGACTATATAAGCAAAAATTAGGGTTTGGCATCACTGCTCACTACACTCTTTCTCTTGTGCATCGCCCCCTCTCTCCATCTCTCTCACTACTGCCCAGATTCTCTCAATATTGTATCACGAAAGGGACCTTCATCAATTGGAATAAGGCATAAGATCGATAATATATCAAACACATCTTGAATTTGTACATCGTCTCTCCCTCAGTCTCATCGTTAGTGTCAGCCATCGCTCTTAATCTCATTGATCTACCCAAATTTTTAAAAATCCACAAGGAGTTCATAAAGGAGGCTCTTTCTTTAAATTATGAGGTGGGTTTATATATATCTTTGGGCTTTCACAATGAATATCATTACCATTTCTAGCTTTTTGGTATTGAGTTTTGGTTTAATTTGGTTTATGTGAATGTTTGAAAGTTAAGGCTTTGTTGGGGAGGCTTGAATAGTAAAAAGAGAACTTTGATGATGTTCCTCAAGTGTTCTAGGGGATTGACATTAGAATTTTATCCCCAAGGATGGCTAAACAGTGAGAGAAATAGACAGTGAAGTAATATTGCATTCTGTGAGCTTGCTTCTCAAATAGGCTTGTCAATGGGCCAAGTTTGGGTAGACCCTCTAAGATCCGAACTTAGACCTAGACCCGGACCCGGACCCGGACCTGCCAAGTTTAAATGGGTCTAGACCCGCCAAAACCCACCTCAACTAGACCAAGACCCGGATCTGAGTCTCCGACTCCAAAACCTGACCGATTTGCAAAAAAAAAAATTGGGAGCTAAAATTTTCTATTTGGAGTAGTCCAACTTGGCTTTACAAATAAAAGATTTTATTGGCCCCAATTATGTCATTGTTGATTGAAATTGTTTCATGTGATAGTCACTATTATTTTTATATTTCATTCTTATGATCGAACACATGATGAATGATAAAATGATAATAATTGTCATCTAGAAATCTTTTGATTTTTGCCAAGAATTTAGGCTTACAAAAGGTTTCCTTACTCCTAAATATTATAGGAAATGGAATAAAAATGACATAGAATGAAAATGTCATAGAATGAAATAAATATTACTCATCTAAGACAAAAGAATGCTTATAATGATGTTTAATGGAATGTTCATTCAATAGAATTGGGTATTGATAGCTAGATTCATGAAACAATTCCATAAAGTGATTTCTAAAACATGCATTTTCATAACACAAGACGATGCTAAAAGGTGAAAGACTACAACTTCACTGAGACTCTCTCTCTTTCTCTAACTTTTATGTATGTATGTATATATATAGTAACTTTGTTAAGAGGTTAAATACTCTAACTTCAATATTGTATTAGAGAAAAAAAGAGAGAGAGAGAGAGAGAGAAAGAGAGAGAGAGAGAGAGAGTGTGTGTGTGTGTGTGTGTGTGTATGCTTGTTAATGATTTAACAGGTCAGGTCTTTAACGACTATTATCCAACGGATCTATACCTGGCCTATTTAATTAATTTTTAACAAGTCCGAATCGGGTCTTGTTAATGGGTCTGAATCTTATATAAACGGGTTCGGGTCGGGCTGGATCAGACCCGACCAGTTTTCAGGCCTACTTTCAAAGCAATTTTGCTTAAAGCAAAATCATTGGAGGAGCTTGGAAGATTTAAAGGTATAATAACCATTCTCCTTTGTTCATGCTTGTGGATATAAAATATTTAAAAATTTTCAAGAATGAATTGATACCTTGGATAGAAATATTATTTAATTTTCAAGCATTTGAATGTCATGGAGAAGCGTGATTATGCAATTGTGTAGATGTTTGATATATCAAATGTTTCCTAACATTAACTTAATAATATTTGATGGAGCTTACAATACGAGCCAAATGAATTTCTCTTTCTCATGTTGATCGTGACTGGGTTTGGAATTTCCATAGATTCTTCATGGTGCTAATGGATGTTAACCTTTTTAATTCTGGCTCTTAAGCTCACTAAATTTTTAAAAATTTGAAATCCTCTTTTATATTACTAGTGGAAATTTGAAAGAATAAGTGATAAAATGCCTTTCCCTTAATTGGGATACCTTGGTGTTCTAGATGACTTTCTTTTTATATACATGTTAGAATATTCTTTTTGATGTTATGGGTGTAGAATCAGAATGAAGTACTGGCGTTGTGTTGTCAACAAATTGTAGGAAGGGTTTTTGTTTTATATAATTTTAAAGTTTCTCAAATTGCATTCATTTTCTTATTTTATATTTCTTGGATTTCTATCCAACTTCCATTTTGATGCAAATTCAACAAATGGTCCGTTGCTGGGCTGCAATTCTTCATTCTGGAAAAGAAATGTGCAAATGGATTTTTTTTCCTAAAGGTTTAATACAAATATTTATTAAATCAACCGTGTGCATTTTACCATGAAAAACATCACTATTTATGAACTTGTGTTATTGATTTTTTGTTCCTCCCAATGATGATTTTTTTTTCCCACTGAAAAGGATTTCAATAGAAGTAAATGATAGAAAAAGCAATTGTAGAATTAAGATCTGGGATCTAATTAATTACAAATGGTGAGAAAATGTTGGGTAAAAAATACAAAATTTGAACTACAAATAGTTTATAACCAAAAGGTAAGATGAAATGTTGGTGGCAATTGTTATGTTTGCATTGATAATTCTCAGACTATCATGGATCATATCATTGGCTAAGGTATTATTTAGCTTTGGTAATAAATCACAGAGGTAGAAATTAATCTCTAGAGTTTTTATGCATAGATAGTTAGATCACCTTTTGGAGTTAGTAAGGGTTAAAACTCAATTCAACAAAGCTTTATCCCAATTATTTGGACCACAATTTTATATTCAAGCAAAGATGGGGAAGAAATTGGCCATTGCATCTCTTATTATTTGATCCAATATATTATATTATATAGAGATTTATTTTTGTTTATAATTGGCTAGAAAATGTCATTTTATGTTAATAGCTTAAATAATAAAAATGTATGTTGGTAATCTTCACTTGCACCCTTGCAGATTTGTTCAATGCAATATATGTTTTTTGCATAATTCAATAATTAATGTATATTTTAGTAATAATTTCATGGGTAAGTTAAGTTGTGTGTGTGTAATTCTGTTTTGGTAAATGAAATTTTAGATGACATAATTCTTTGATTTCTTGGAATTTTCAAAGCTATGCTCATAAATCCTACAACATACAATAAAATGTGGTGCATATTGTGTTTGTAAAGTCTTAACTGGAAATTGTTGAATTTCAAATTTGCAGGATCATCTGTGATCATATGGTGCAAATGGATATGAGATTTTCCAAGACAAATGAAGGGTACCTTTGTCCTCTTTCATGATGTTTTCTGATCCATTACCAACAAAGAATATGTTTTCTGATCCATTACCAACAAAGAATATGTTTTCTGATCCATTACCAACAAAGAATTTTTTGTTGGCTGGGATGGGGAAGCTTATATTGTATTTTTTTTTATAATGGTTGTGTTTTGGTATGATTGTTTTGTTGTATTAGGTTAAATATTTTATGGGACATACTTAAAACAAGATGAGATAGCTTAAATATTTTATAGGACATGTTTGTACTTAAATAGTTTTAATATATATCAGCTCTCTGAAATGTTAAAAAAAAAAATGGAAAAAATGAGTTACCAGAATCTTGAAGACAATGAGAGTTACCAAAAAAAATGGGTTATCAGAATCTTAACTTTAATAAATTGTCTACATTCATTAATAGCTTTAATTATATGAGGACAATTTAAAAGAGATGCCTATATATACTTTTTATATTTGCACCATGCTTTAAGTTAATTAGTAACTGGTGTGTAAAAAAAAAAAAATTATATTTAAAAGTAATGGGTTTGATTCGGGTTGCCCCAACCCTTTTTGATCCGTCTGACCCATTTAATTGGGGGTCAAATATGGGTTCAATTCATTTTTGACTCAACCCGCCCAACCCGTCCATTTTACCAGGCCTAAATTAATACCCGAGTTCTACGAAAAACTCTTTAATGGGATGGTACACTACTGTCTCAGGGTGCTCTCTCAATAATATCAAGCTATGTGTGTTATGACTCACATTTTTCAGTAGGTCATAGCACACATGGTAGAACATTATTAGAAGATCACATTGTCACATGATACACCATACTTACTAAAGAACACCTCAAGTTCCACCTTGTCCAATCGTGAAGAAATTATTGGATGGGGTTGGATCACCACGTCACTTTTACATATGTGGTGGTCTCGCCTAATTAAAAAGCAACATGTGAAGCTCCACTAATGTGTGTGTGTGTGTGTGTATTCATGAAACGAGCATCAACAATTTTGTTTCAAGAGTTTTTTAGCAACATATTTTGATTTAGGAGGTGGAGTTCCATTTTTGTAAGGAGCAATGAAGAAGTGTGTGTGTGTGATAATAAGGGTAAAAATGGTGTTTAATAAATATGTTAGATGACGTCAACGGAATTCATTTCATCAACTAAAGGTTGAGTCACGGAAAATAAATTTTTGTTATGGACAGTGTAATTTTCCAAATCGCAGAGGAAACATATGTCATTTTGCTTTATTTTAGGAGAGGTCAATGTAATTTACTCCTTAAATATTGCATCATGTGTATACATGTATGTGTGTGTGTGTGTGTGTATATATAACTACCTTAAAATGTTAAAATATATATGATTTTATTTTTGTAATTTATGAGGTGTCTTAGCATGCAAATATTTATGTTCAATCTAAACGTGAGTCAATTTCACAATCTTTTTCCATTTCTTAGTCTAATATAAACTTAATTATACTAAATTAATATTACAAATGTGGAACAACATATTTTTATTTAATACCTAGTATCATGATTGTTGATTGTTATTGACAAAAAAGTGTTAAAGAAAAAAATATTGAGGCAATACTAATTATTTTAACCTTAAATCTTGACTAAACTACAACTCCCATCAAGCAACTAACTTGAAATAACAAACTTTATTACTACCACTTAATTGAACATTAATGTTTATTTAGTAACAAACATAAATAACTAGTGACACAATACTTAAAGTCTTAAAACATTACACAATTAAGCAGTGATGTTCATTTAGCTTCAACATTAATTATAATTATAAAAAAAGAAAAATCATCGCAATGCTTAATAGAATGTTGCAATCGCAATAAACATATATAATCAATTCCTTTCAATCATACATTTTTTAACCTTGAAGATGTGGAACATTTACTGCATTGTTGAACTCTCAATGGTACTTATCACCTATATAAATGAATTTCTGTGCACGATGCCGAGTGGGAAGTGGTAGAATAATCTGTCATCATTTCTTGAAATATGTGTTGTGAAAATGTGTATGTATCCAGCTCCACCAGTCCTGACGTATGTGTTATGAAAATGTGCATTATCCAGCTCCACAAGTACGCGAAGGAATTGGGCTCTATCGTATAACATATATGCTAATTGGTTGTTGTTATTTATTTATAAAATAAATAAATAAAATTAACAGTAACATATCTAATTTTTATAATAAAACATAACAAAATCTATATGTCTTGTTGGCTCATAAGTCACAAACACAAGTATTTATAAAGGGTGAATATAACAAAAATACTTGGTTGATGCACATATCTAGTCGTGATAGTTCATTATGGTCCACTTACGTATGAATGGTGAAGTATCATAACTAGATATGAAATGGTGAACTATTATAACAAAAATATCTGGTTGGATGCCTACGAAGGACTAATAAGATGCCGATAATGTATGATTATAAAGATGAAATAGACCTAGAGAGAGGTGCACAGGTCTATATAGAAAATTAAAAATTTATCTTTTCCAAATTTAATTCACTTGTTATGGATTAAGGTTATCACTTCAATTACTTGGAGATTAAGTTCCAATGTTTGCAATTTTAATCGATG
The DNA here is from genome assembly GCA_008638375.1 of Nyssa sinensis. Lineage (NCBI taxonomy): Eukaryota > Viridiplantae > Streptophyta > Magnoliopsida > Cornales > Nyssaceae > Nyssa > Nyssa sinensis. Next base: position 31,655,165 of record CM018031.1, read on the forward strand.
GCATGCATCAATATCAGATAGCAATAAAACTAAAGCAATAATAAAGGACGAGAAGATGACACACTGATTCTTGTTGATGAGGAAACTGCCACAGTTCAATCGATATTGCTTTGGAAAACCCTAGGACACTGACCTAGATGCACACAATCTACTAGAATTGCTTTGGTGATTATAGATACTATAGACACAACAACTTAGTCCCTCGAGCTTTGTTCTTGATTTGAATCATCTCTGACTCAAATCCTCAAGCATTATTTTGGTAAATCTCACATTTGAATCCTCAAATAAACCAACCTTAATCATAGTTACGAATCTCCACGCAACTTCGAACTCTACCGATTGTATATAATTTGAAATTCACAAGCTTGTACTCCAAAGATAATAATGTAGAAAGATGGTAGGGTTCTTGAATTAATGGGCATTTGATTATGTGAACATGAATTCCAATTGAAAACACTTTTGGTAAATAAAGAATAATAGGAAAAGAGGCAGCAACCAAAAGTACTCAAAAAATCGTAACAAAGATTTTATATAGTCCTAGGGTAAGTTGAAGTCGTACATGAATCAGATTTGGAATGATTGCACTAAAATCTTATGCAATCGTTTGAATGAGTTGAATCACAACCTTGCATTTCCCTTACTGCTTTTGTCACGACCCGAGACCCCACCCTATGCGGATCTCGTGTCGCGCACCCAATCCAACACTGCTTGTCGAACCAAGGGTCTCAACTTGCTACAAAATCAGTGCTACTAACATACAACAACTAAAATGCGGAAGAAAATAAATAAAGCTGCATGTGATATATATAATGTTTACAAAAATGCGGAATACAAAATTTCTTAATACAACTGCTCATCCCCAAGACGTGGATAACATGGGAGAGCTATAAGACTGTTTGTACTAAATATTACTTACTGTCTTCAAAAGAGATGTCTACTACTATCTAGTTGACTGCTATTGTTACTGCTCTTCTACAAGTTCCTTTCCTGAAAGGTTTGGTAAGTTTGGGGTGAGCTAACCTTTGCTCTGCTATGTGTACAAGAATATAGAAAACATTATCTATAAAAGAAATAGGATAAATACAGATGTGCTAGCCAGTCAATGAATATAGAACTCAATATCAGATGATAGAAATTCAAATGATAAAGTAATGAAATCTGTCTGATAATATAATCATACTAGCTATAGTCATGAACTGTCTCAAGTATAATCATATGCACTAAATAAAAAGCTATGAAATCTCATGATCATTCATAATAAAATAATATGATCAAGCTATGATAATCAATAAATGATAGTGATATCAAAACTGGTTGATGCACTCGGCTAGGGCCCGGAAATCCCCCTGAGCTCGTATTCAGTTCCACTAGGGCTCTCTGAATAATACTGCTCTGTGTACACTGTAACTCCACGTCCCATGCCTCGCATAGTGATAGGTAAATGTTCCACTCGGAACCTAGACCCGAAGGTCATAAATAGCATCAGAATGGAGATGTGACTGAGCACAAATCCGGCACTAATAATATATCAGGATCATGCTATCTTCCACGAAAAGTATAGTGGAATCATAACTGGTTCTAGGCAATCTGACGTAACAATAGTGTTCAAGGCTACGGTTACTAGACTACTTCGAATAAAACTGTCTGACCCTCATGGCCCTAGGTACAAGTGTAAATAAAGAAATCTGTGCACAAGTGTACATAATCATGATCGAGATATAAATAGAGATCAATAAATCTTTCCCACATGATAGGGCAATATTAATGTGGCTCAATAAACATTGGTATGTATGGAATACAATAAGTGATATATGAAAAACTGTTGACATGGCTTAGAATGTAACACATGCAGAGATCAGAGATTACTTATCTCTTTCTGTATCTGTTCTAGAAGGTCAAAACCGCCTTCTTTTTGTTTCTCGGTATTCCTATGATTCAGGAAACTCAATCTCAAGCTATAGTTACATGAATTATGCTATTCATCAAATTTTATGCCTTTATATCATAAGTTCTTCTTTTACTAGAATAAACTCTACTATTGAATCTAGAATGTCGAAAAAAGTCGATTTAGGCTTTCGTGGAATTCAATTCAGACTTCGGTATCTAAAAAGGACAAATTGGTCATTTTGCACTTTTACAGGTCTTTTATTTTTTGGGATCTCTTTTCACAAATCGGACTCCACAGTTGAGTCCGAAATACTCGAAATAATAAAAATTCACTACTCTTTTATTTTAATCGGAGTCCGTTAGACTACTTCTCGACTTAGGAGTATTTTGGTAATTTTTATTCTTAAATCATTTAAATTAAATATTATTTTATTACTCGGGTCAATTCACAATTAATCATAATTTCTGGGCATAATTATAATTTCACAAGATTCTATTTAAATCTGAAATAGCTAAATCATATAATTAAATCTAACTTTTGTCTGGTTACTGTCAATATTCTACCGGCACTGAACTCGTCATATACTTCCATTCCAACCGCCTCATCAAAATTAATAACGGTATTGCCGATATGTGGGTTTGTCATCAAAACAACCCGACCAACATAATTAGGGCCTGTAAGAATCTCCTGATATCCGTTAAAGATATATTGAAAACCAATTCATCAACTTGTTCCTGATATCCGTTAAAGATATATTGAAAACCAATTCATCAACTTGGTTTCGGAAGCACCAAATGACTTTGCTATCCCAACGGAACCAATTTCAAACACCCCTAATATATCTACGGCCTGCTGCTATTCTCCTGGTTTGCCGCTGCTCTTTCTTCCCTCTTCTTCTTCTCATTCATTTTTTTTTCTTCTTCTGTACGCTACACTCTCAATTTCTCTATTCTTCATTTCCTTTTCTCACTTGTTCCTACTGCACCGCCATCATACAACATATATATATATATATATATATATTTATTTCCCTGCTACACGATACAACACACACATATACATGAATATACATACTGGTCCCTGCACCGCCCCTCTTTTTCTAAGTCTCTTTTCGGCTGCTTTAGTTCCACTTTTTCCTTTTGTTTTCTTGTCTTTTCTGCTTTCTTGTTTTTCCCTTCTTTAAACACACACCACTGCTCCTATGCTTTCTTCCTTTTTTCCTTTTTCTTTTGTTTTCTTTTCATTCCTTTTTTTTTCTGCTTTCCTTTCATTCAACTAGATATTTTTATACATGCATATATATATATATATATATATATATATATATATTATATGTTGTAAACACAAACTACACACCTCACATGCATTCTTCACGCATGCACTCTTCACACTTTCTCTTTTCTTTTACTTTTTCTCTCACTGCTTCTTCATTTCACTTTAACACACACCACTTTAATTGACTTTGCTTGACATTATGTATAATTTATATACTATATATCATGCCCCCCCTAAATTCTTGCCGACACTCCCCCTTTTTTTTTTCTTTTATTCTTTTTCTTTTTTTTTTTTCTACTTTTTACTTGCATGCTTATATATATATATATAATAATTTGCATTATTATATATATATATATGCATTTATACTAATATATATTTTTATAAAATACATATATATACATAACCGTATATATATATATATATACTTGTATATATATTTTTATATATGCATATATATATATATACTCTTGTATTTATAAAAATATATTGCACGTATATCGAGACATGTACTGGTCTACGTACACGATTTTTCGTACTGTTTAGGATTTATTGTACGGTACTCTTGGGTACTCGGGATTATTTGTAATCACTTTTCGTATATTTAAATACCGTATTTTATTCTTATTTGTGATTCTCGCTATTTGTTTCGAACTGCGTGCCTATTACTGTTTTTAATTATTATGATAACTCGGGTCTATTTTGGTATTATTTTTATCAGCTCGGTCTGTTCGTACTTGAGTTTTCTCAATCTCGTAATTCCCTAAGATTATAACTTCTACTGATTATCACAGTAATCGTACCCGTCACTGTATATTACTCATTAAAATAGTTCGTATATTTTGAGGTTTATTATTCTCAGTCTGAATCGGTCTCGGTTTACTCTTGATATTATGATCATTGCTTGGTTAAAGCTCGGTATTATTATTTGACTCTTTTTAGATAAAATAGAATTATTCTATTTATTCGGAACTAATGTTCGGTTATAACTGGCATTACTCTACTCGACTCGACCTATCTCGATTTATGTGTGCTCGACCGGGTTTATCTCGATTTACATGTTAGAATCTGGGTCAGAGTATTACAGCTTTGCTCAATTGACCAAGCAATCCAACAATATCACACGATGACTTTTCACGAAGCCTTTGGAATGGTCGTTCGAAAGAGCCATCATACAAGCACCCTTAGGATAGAATGCATGAGCTCTCTATAAATTGATATATAAATTACTCATTTTAAATTAAAATATTTTTACACAAAACTTGAGTATTTAATTATAATATCAATATTACTGTGCAACACTACACTTTAAAAAACATTGATTAAAACTTTTTAAATGTATGAAGTGTGTGTGTGCGCGCAAACCCTAGGCCAATTAATCCAAATCATTAACTCACCTACCATTGTGATTATTGCACTTGACAAAAAATCTTCATAAAGCTTTGAATGCATGGTGTCCACAAGGCTTAGGAACTAGAATAACTGTGACTTGAACACATTACAACCTTATAGTTTTATCTACATAAATTAGTCAACACAATTTTTGACTAAAAGTCCTAATAATTATAGGTCAATAATATTACAAAACCTATCAAGTTCACATACACATTCTATATCAGCAAATGTGCAAGAAACAATGTGGGTATCGGAAGGAATTGATGAGTATTTATATACCCGATTTTTAACGCCAATAATGGCACCGTGATCTCGCCAATAATGGCACATCTTTCCATTTGAGATAATTTATGTGATGCCAAGCTAGAGGACGTGGTGGCATCATGAATAGGTAGAGAACTTAAGTGAAAACTCTCCTGAAAATATGATTGTCTATTAAAGGGTTGTTTAAAATTTGAATCTGCTTCGTTGACTGAGGTTTGCTCAAGCTAGCTTTGTCTACATTAGAAAATTTAGCTGTGGGTTAGTAAATGACTATTTTTGTCCATTTGAGAGACATTCAAAGAATGCTGAGCTGGAAAAGTTACTTTTCATTCTAACAGAAAAGCCCCATGTTGCTTTTTAATTACGCGGTAACACCACATACGCAAAGTGATGTGATGGTCCAGCCATCCAATAATTTCTCCCAACCGTGAGCTTAAATTAACAAATCCAAAGTTAACTCTTAACCATGTTTTATTGCTTGAGCTTAACTTGAGTTCAGTTAGAGGTTTGTTTTAGATGAGCTTGTGAGCTAAGTCAAATTTTAATATTCTTTAAAGTCCATTAATTTATAGAGCTTGACTTGATAACATAATAAGTATTTTTTATTATTACATAAAAAATCAAGTTACTCGAGTTTGTTTTGTGATCAATTTAATTAAAAATTCGTTCAAGATCCACCCAAAATAATTTGATGACCATTGATACTTATAAAAAAAGTTTGAACATAATTTAGAACTTGTTAATTTTAGCAAATCGAGTTTGAGTAATTTATTGCTCGACTCTTTTATACCTCTACCAAATCCAATCTAGTCAGTAATTTTTTTTTCTTAATGTCTTATTAATTAAATGCATAAAATAAACAGATATTACATATATATATATATATATATATGATATTAGTTACATTCTTTTAAATATTTAGTTGCATTCTTTTCTGAGAGGTAATCATGTAATAGTGATTTTTTCCTCTTTTTACAAAAGTTTATATTATTTATATTAAAAATAAAAATAAAATATATATTCTTGAACATGGGTTGGACTGGGCTTCAAGTAATCTTCTCAAGTTTAGTCTTCCTTTTTTGAGAAAAAGAATTTTATACAAAAGTAATTTTATGAAAAAATCTTAATTTTCTCATATTTTTAAAAGAAAATAATAAAATACTTTTTGAAACTTTTTTTTAAAAATGTAAATTTTATTTTCTTAATTTTTATTTCTCCATTTCCGGTGCTTCAAAGAAAAAAAATTTATGCAAGATTACTTTTATGAAAAAAAAATCTTAATTTCTTATATTTTTAATAAGAAAAATAATAAATTTATTTTTTTCAAAAATTTAGGAAATATGTAAATTTTATTTTATTTTTTCAATTATTATCTCTCTTTTCCTAATCAAACTCTGAAAAAATTAAAAATAGTTTCCTTTTTCTCCACTTATCATAATTCGCCAGCTAACCAAACGTAAGCATATATCGCGACGAAACAAGGAATAAAGTTGAGAAGCTGTATAAAGTCAGCCGATCCAGTCTTTCAGGTTATCCCATTTGTCGTCTCTCCATTGATTCTTCTCCGTTCTGTCCGCAGTCAGTGAGTCTCTTTGCCCTTGTATTCGAAGATGAGCCACGCAGCTGAATCTTCTTACGCGTGAGTACCTCTAACTCATTGTTGATTCGGTTAACTTTATCTTATTCTCATAGTTCCCGGTTTAATTCTCAGATCTTTGATCGAATTTGATTATTTTGAAAAATTGATTATGTGAATTTCAGGAAAGGAGCGAAGAAGGACTTCTCGACAGCAATCTTAGAGCGCAAGAAAGCGCCGAATGGGCTCGTCGTCGATGAGGCCATCAATGATGACAACTCGGTGGTGGCGATGCACCCCGCAACTATGGAAAAGTTGCAGCTTTTCCGTGGAGACACATTGTTGATTAAGGTTAGGTCGTTTTTAGTTTCAGTCTTCATATTAGTGATTTTGATTTTGCGAATTGGGCTTTTTAGGGTTCTTGTTGAAACTGGATAATTAGGTGTTGCTTAGGTTGTTAATTCAGATATTCTTTGATTTATGGGATTATCGTGCGATTGTTTCTAAATGTTCGGAGTGCGTGTTTGTGTATGCATTTGTCTCCTTACGGCTGTACAAGGTGGTGATTGAATACCCATCTCACTTATTTTCAGTTGAAGGGAAACTCTAATTCAGTTATTATGAATGTCAAAGTTGATTCATTCACCAATCATAATTCCCAAAGGCTAACTCTCATTACCCTTCAGTGTTTCTGTTTTCAATCTATGTTGTATTTGAATTTTACTTATGAGAAGAATGTTGTATTTGAATTTTGTGAATTGAATTGATTTTGAGTTTTATTTGTGGTTTTATGGTTTGGTGCAGGTGCCAGGGCAGGCGGTGACCGGTTTGTGTTTGTCTGAATGTATTTCCTTTGTATGAGCATGAGTTTATCTCCCTACTCACCAATAGGCCCTGTTTTTATTTAAAGGAAAACAATGGTAGGCAATAATTTCAAAAATTCAAATTTTGTCAAACCATTATGACTCACCACTCCCAACGGTTAACTCCCACTGCCCTTTGAAACTCTTAGTTTTAATAATTGGAAAAACCAAAGATAATCTAAATTGATGATCATTTTTGCATCCAGTGCCTCTTGTGTGGACATGCATGAATACAGTCTAGTTCCAGAGTTTTATGAGTGTGCATGGACATTGAACTTCATAATTTTTTTTTCCTTTCTTTTTGAGGGTGAGGGTGTGTTTTTATGTCTTATATAAAAATTTAATATTGTCATCTGCAATTTATGTGGATAAACTTGGGTAAGTTTGTAGCCGCACACTCAGTTGTTGGGGTTACTATATCAAGGTCCCAAGTTCGAGTCTTGATTTAACTGATGTGTGGTTCTTGGGAGTGGGGTCACACATCTGGAGTTCGCCTTATATAGCCACACATCAAATGACCCATGGTTGGAAGGATTCTTTGTCACCAGAAAGAAAATAAAAAGTCTGTAGACATATTTGGGCTCTGCCACGGTTGAGAAATCCATTCGAGATAAGGTGGTAAGTGGATTTACATGTTATAATTGAGAGGAGCTGAATCAGTTACCGTAGGTTATGCAGTTTTTGATCCCTTTTATTGTAGTTAAGAAAAATATCCTTAGTCAAATCGTTTCTTTGAATGCTTCTGTTGTGTAACATTGCAGTTAACATACCATATGACCTGATTATGTACTATTTATATTTCCCTTTTTAAATTCTGAAAGTTGATTATGTCTCCTGCCATTAATATCTTAGTGCCTCAAACATTTTATTGCTTGATTAGTTGTGTTGAGCTCCTGGCAATTTGTTAAACAATTAGTATTGGCTTTGGTTTGTTATTCTACCTAGTCCAACCTCCCTGAATTACAGGCCAGGGAGGATACACATGGGGGCTTGTACAACTACAAGAGACCCTCGTAAATTCTAATTCTTGTATTTTTGCTCTTGAGTCTATGGTCTGTATCAGCCACTGATTACAGGCCTATCAAAGTTTCCATTGAAGTTATGGGATTAATTTGTTTTGGCTATTTTGTTACAGCTATTTCATTCCACTTATTTTAAGTAGATATTGTGTAAATTTATTTCTGGAAGATCACAGCTTCTAGTGGGTAAAATGAGGTTTTTGATATAGTGTAAAACTGTGCTTTTCTCTTTCTCTCTCTATCTCTCTCTCACACATGCACATGCACACGCACACGCATCTATATTTTTATGAAGGTGCTGGTGTTTTATTTTCTCCAGTTAGATGAGATGGTTGCCGTGGTTCTAATTTTGCTTAATTTAATTTACTTTTTTCTATCACCATTTGGTTTCCAGGGCAAGAAGAGGAGGGATACTCTCTGTATTGGCCCTTGACGACGACGCATGTGATGAACCAAAGATTAGGATGAATAAAGTCGTCAGAACAAATCTTAGGGTTCGGCTTGGAGATGTTGTGTCTGTGCACCAGTACCCAGATGTTAAATATGGGAAGCGTGTCCACATACTGCCATTGGATGATACCATAGAAGGTGTTACTGGAGATTTGTTTCATGCATATCTGAAACGTAAGTTTCTTAACCTGCCTTATGTACATATTTGCACGTCAGGGCACGTGCATAGATATGGATCTAGAAGTGCTAGGAGAATTTGGAATTTGAGTTGCATCCTATTGATAGGAAGTTAAATTTTAATGGTAATTTATTGTGGTCCATCTCCATTTGTACTTTTTTCTTTTTGGGAGGGCATTGAAGTTAATCTTTGGAATTGAATGATTTAGCTCAGATTGGATGAGAATCAATAAAAAAAAAAAAAAAAAATCCAAGGACGTGTGTTCATTTTCTTTTCCCTAAAATATAGAAGACCATATTCAACGAAAAAAATTCAAGAAATAGTAATTACTCTTCATATGACAAGTAACCTAGTTATTCTTGAACTTTACATCTTTCTTTTCCGAAAGTGAACCCAAAGTATCCCTTTCAACTGTTAAGAAGTTAAATTAACAAAAATTTGAAGAAGAATTATAAAATACCTTACATTAATTTATTGGGACACACTAGGATTGGAAATGTATACTCCAATCCCTTTTTACATGTGAATTAGGCGCAGGGATCTTTTGACTTATTCCTTGACTATTGGTAGCAGTACAGACATGGGCTCTTGCTGTCAGTTGATATAACTTAGCAACTGTTACTGATTTATTTTTTATTTTTGACTAGTTGTGATTAATGTTCCACCAGTGACAGGAACTATGTTGTGCAGACTCAATTTGGTGTACACTTTTCTGTCTTTCAGTAATATTGTTGTTGCTGTTTAGCACTTTCTAAGAGCTTTACATGTTTAAGTGGATAAATTATAGAATCAGACTATTCAGTTTCCTGCTGATCTATGTCATGGTATCTGGCCGGAGATCAGACAAGATGGTGACATTTCTATTATACCAATATTTTAACTATTCAGGCATGTAAGCTCGGAGGTGCTTTTATTTTATTTTTCTGGTAACGTCAGGTGATTTTGCCAGATAGGCTACTTCTGGCCTTTTAGTGTGCAAGTGGCAGGCAAGATGGATCTGTGGAAAAGGGAAGTGTGTGTGGATGGCTGTGTGTGTGTGTGTGTGTGTGTGTGTGAGAGAGAGAGAGAGAGAGAGAGAGAGAGAGTATTTTGTGGCTTCTTTAGTGCTTTTTTTTGTCCCACTTTAAAATCAAGTAACTGGGTATATAAAATTAATCTAATTATGGGAAGTTGTTTCAGTGAAAAATTTTGGACACCAAACAAAATGTTAATCAGTATGTTGTGCACCCTCTGTCCATTCTATGTAGGCAGTATGACATTTCTGTAATTTTAAGTGCTTGTTTTTATAAGGGAATAATGTCCACTGTCAATCTGTTTCTTAATCAGTTTTTTTGCTTGTGTATTTAACATTTGCATTTAATGCTCCTTAGGCTCATTATATCAGTTTATATGGTATTTATCTTTCAATTCCCGTTGATATTTCTAGTTAAGAATGTAAATCATCTAGCTATAATTTGTTGGAGAAACATTGTTGTTTCATTGGTGAAAGGTCTTTCTTCCAATAAATTACTATCCCATTTGAAATGATAAGATGGGGTTTTTTGGTTCATGTTAATTGCTAATATTTTGTTTGCAGCTTATTTTTTGGAGTCATACCGGCCTGTGAGGAAAGGTGATCATTTTCTTGTGAGAGGAGGAATGAGAAGTGTAGAATTCAAGGTCATAGAGACTGACCCAGGGGAATACTGCGTGATTGCCCCGGACACGAAATCTTTTGTGAGGGGGAGCCTGTGAGAAGGGAGGACGAGGATAGGTTTGATGAGGTTGGCTATGATGATGTGGGTGGTGTCAGGATGCAAATGGCTCAGATTCGTGAATTTGTGGGCAGAGAACTTTTGGGGTATCACGCGAGGGTAAGAGCTTCCTTTCTTAAAATATTTTTTTTTCTTTGATTGACGTTATTTCTATTCTGACTGACCGGTTTGATCTTTATCTTTTGCAAGGTCGTCCACGCCACTGGCCACAATTATGGACTTTCCTGAGGAGTTTGAGGGGAGAAGATAAGCTTCAAGTCAAGCTAGACGAGGCTCGCCTTCAGCTTGGGACAGTTCGTTCCCCCTTCCCTCTCCTTCGAAGAGAAATTCAAGGAAGCTCTGAACAATGTGGTCATCCTAGAGTTACAGAAGAATGCTCTGGCTTCTGAGCTGGAGGCCATGAAGAAGGAGAAGGAGGAAGCGGAGGCCGCGGTGGCTCTGAAACCGACCTCCAACATCCAAGCTGCTAGGGAAGCGGCGAAGGAGGAAACTAAGAAAGAGCTCAGGAAGAAGTGAACCAGCTGAGCGGCGAAGTTCGTGGATCGTGGGTACGAGCTATTTCGCAAGAAGATTCAGAAGCTCTACCTTGACCTAGACATATCCGGGGTGGACAAAGTTCAGCTGGACGATCCAAAGCTGAGTTTTTCGAAGCTGCCCCAGCTAAACCTGTTGAAGAAGCTGCTCCTGCTGCTAAAGACCCTTGAAAGAGGTGTTTTTCTTTGTCTTGTCTTGTTTTGTTTGTTTTTGGTTTTTGTAAATAAGTAATCTTCCACCCTTTCGGGCTTATCAATGCAAGACTTATATTTATCTTGGTTCCTTGTGAAGATTTTTATTCAGACCTGAATCATTTCTAACTAAATCAATGTGAAAATATTCAGACATGAATCATTTGTAATTAAGTCAAGAAAAAATATTCAAAACTAAAATACTTGTAATTGAATTAAGATAAAAACTTCAAACCTGAAATACTTGTAATTAAGTCAAGACATAATATTTGGAACTGAAATCCTTGTAATTAAACTAAAATAAAAACTTTAGACTCGAAATGTTTGCAATTAAGTCAAGACATAATATTCAAAACTGAAATACTTGAAATTGAATTAAGATAAAAACTTTAGACCTTGAAATATTTGCAATTAAGTCAAGAGATAATATTCAGAATCGAAATACTTATAATTGAATTAAGATAAAAACTTCAGACTTGAAATGCTTGCAATTGAATCAAGATATAATATTCAGAACCCTTGTAATTGAATTAAGATAAAAACTCAAGACCTGAAATACTTGTAATTAAATCAAGATAAAAACTTTAGACCTGAAATGACTAAAAGAATGGACCAGATTTGGAGGTCTATGCGTTAAGTTGGACCAATCGTATAGCACTTGTAATGGATACAAGGCTTTTAGGGGTTATTGAAATGGACCAAATCACGGGTCTATGCATTGAAATGGACCATTAAGATGGACCAGACTTGGGGGTTTGTGCATTAAAATAGACCAGACCTAGGAGTCTGTGCATTAAGATGGACCAAGCCTATAGCACTTATAATGGATGCAAGACTTTTAGGGGTTATTGAAATAGACCAGACCAAGGGTCTGTGCATTGAAATGGATCAGGCCTATAGTACTTGTAATGGATACAAAGCTTTTAGGCGTCATTGAAATGAATCAGACCTGTCTGTGTATTGAAATGGGTCAGATGTCTGTGCATTAAAATGGACTAGGCCTATAGTACTTGTAATGGATACAAGGCTTTTAGAGGTTATTAAAATGGACAAGATCTAGGGGTCTGTGCATTAAGATAGACCAAACCTATAGTAGTTATAATGGATACAAGGCTTTTAGGGGTCATTGAAATGGACTAGACTTAGGGTTTGTGCATTGAAATGAACAGACCTGGGGGTTTGTACATTTAATTGGATCAGGCCTATAACACTTGTAATGGATACAAGGCTTTTAAGGGTCATTGAAATGGACCAGACTAAGGCCTGTGCATTGAAATGGACTAGACCTGGGGCCTGTGCATTAAGATGGGAGCACTTAAAAAGAAGAAAAAAGTTTTTATTGATAATACTTTCGTAAGTGCTCAACATTCCAAGGCCGAGGCACAGACTTCTCAGTTACATCCTCCAACTAGTAGGTTGTAGGCCTGACGATCTTGGTAACCCTGTAGGGCTCTTCCCAATTAGGTGAGAGCTTTCCCATGGTGGGATCTTTGGTGTTCGGGAATACCCTTCTTAGGACGAGGTTCTCGAGCTGAAAATTGACAGGTGTTAACCTTTGACTGAAGCTATTGGCCATTCTCTGCTAGTATGCTTTAGTCTTGATCCTGACCTGCTTACATCTTTCTTCAAGCAGATCTAGATTTTTTACAAGCTGATGGTCATTGGTTTCTTGGTCAAAGGCATCTGTCCTTAGGGTTGCATGCCGATCTCGACGGGAATGACCTGCATTGGTACCGTATGCAAGTGAGAACAGGTGTCTCTACGGTCGGTGTTCTTTTGGTGGTCCGATAGGCCCTAGAGCACTCCGAGAAGCTCTTCAACCCATCTTCGTTTAGCATCTTCCAACCTTTTCTTAATGGAATCAAGAATTGTGCGGTTGGTGACCTTTACTTTGCCCTATTAGTTTGGGGATGCCCTGGTGAGGAGAAGTGGTGATTGATGTGTAGGTCTTCACAGAACTTTCCTGAACACCTTTCCAACAAACTGCGTACCATTATCAGAGAATGATGATGCAGGGATATGCCAAACTTGCAGACTATGTTCTTCCACGTGAAGTTTTTGACCTCTGCTTCAATAATGTGAGTCAGAGGCTCAGTTTTTGCCCATTTGTAGAAGTAGTCTATGGCGATGAGCAAGTACCATCTATTCTGTGGGGCCTTTGGCAGTGGTCCTTATAATGTCCATCCCTCATTAAGTAAAGGGCCAAGGACTGACAATAGGGATGAGCTCATGATGGGGTTGATAGCTGGTATGAGGTAAACCGTTGGCACTTGTCAGCACCTCTGGACATATTGCTTTGGCCTGTTTCAGCATGCTTACCCAATAATTAACCCTGAGTCAGAGCTCGGTGGGCTATGGTCCTACCTGCCGTTATGGTTTCCACATATTCCTTCATGTATCTCGACTAGGAATGTATTGGGATTCCTTTGGAGATAGGCACCTGATTACGCCGAAAGAATAACGCGGTAGTTGTAGTGTAGCTTTGGGGTGTCGATTCTACAGGGAGACAAATTTAAAAGAATAACAGACTAAAATTTTTGAAACTAAAGAAAAATATTAAACGCTTCACGAGAAAATAAAAATATAAAAAGTGATTTAAAAATGTAAATTAAAATTTAAACAAAGTGATTTACTAAAAAAAGTATTCAAATTAACGAATAGTAGAGTGTCGGAAATCCTTGCACATATCCGGTATTTTAATTACTTTTAATTCACATATAACTCAATAGAGAATTTAATTACAAAAATCTCAATCGGAAGATATAAAATTATGAACCAAAATTAAAACAAATATAACCTTTTGAAAAATCATTCAACACTTTTAAATCCCACAAATTAGTTATCCACATTGAAAAAATCCGACGACGACAAGTATACTCAATGAGTAATATTGCAGTAAAGAACTGAATCAATATAAATAATCAATTATTTCAAAAATAATCAAAGCATTAATTCATTCAATAGAAAAATTTAGTTACCGCTGGCTAATATTCTCTCTTGTTCTCTTTCGCGCCGCGCAGCCGCAAGGACCGCTTCCGTTTCTGCTCTGTTTTTTGATTTCCTGCGCCGCTCTCTTTTAGGTTTTTCTTTTCTTTTTATTGCTTTGTGCGGGCCCACTTGCAACTTGCTTTGTTCTTTCTTTGCTTTTATTTTTTCCATGCAACCGTGCCTCACGTCACAAGCCGTCACAATACAGCCAAGACCCAGCGTCTCACAGCCGCGCCCACCACTCTTAAACAGCACCTTGCCCCTTTTTGATTCAAGCTGGACCCCACACTGCTTTTCCTTTTTTTTTTTTTTTAACTTTCTTTCCTTGGCTTTGGTCTTGCGCGTGGCTCCATTGCCTTGAATACTTTTTTTTTTTCTTTACTTCTCCTTTTCCAGCTGCACATGTCCATAGCTGCCACCTTTAGGCTCTGTTTTTTATAAAATAACGATTGAATCTTGACTTAAGCTATTCACGAAAGTTGTAGTCCTAGATGAGTAGATAATCTTAGACTTACAATCACCTGATTTGGACTCTGGAAGCTCAAGTTATGACCCCTTGAAGTTAGCTGGTCAGACAAGTTTGAAGCAGCTTTTCAAGCTTGTCTTTGAAATAACGTTTGGAGGCCCAAACGAACTCCGATTTTTGCAAACCAGACATTTCTAAAAAGCTCAAGACGTCCTCTAAAAACTTTATGAAGACCACTTTCTCATTCTAAAACTCTAACGCCATCCAAATCTCAATTGAAACTCCATGGGTCGAATCTGCCTAAAATCAACCAAAACTTATTCCAAAAATATTAAGTGTAAAGCGCAATTGCAAGCTATCTCTCACCAACAAATAATGCAATATTTGAGATTTAAAATATTATAAAATAATGCTCAAATATATCTCACTGTAAATAGAAATTAAATTAAATAATATCAATTATATCCTTAACATTTCTATTCACTTTCTAACATTTTAATTCAATAATAGGGTATTTAAAGTGCACTTTCGCGCACTCATCACACCCCCCAACTTGCTCATTGCTGGTCCCTAGCAATTTCCATGCATTTGGCAAAAGAGACCAAAGAAGGTCACACATAGAAAGCATTTAATCACACTTTTCAAATTCGCATATCAAAGCAATTTCAGGACTTCAATAACCCTATAACAATCAATCCACTTATAGCAATTCGCAGAGTGTGTGTATGTTCCAAACCATATCCATCTAATCACAAACCATGACACATGTAACATCAAGAATATCTCAAGCAAAATGTCCAACTCCATATCTTACGGGTATAAAAGTGTTTCATGTAGGGGTTCTTTCTATGGAGTTGACAAGGGGTGTACACACTTCAATGAAGAATTAGGTAACTATGTACAAGCAACAAGCAAACATTGATCTTATGATAGGACGCACTAACAAATGAGACTTCCACCACTCTTTCCACAAGCTTACTTAGGATCAGAACGATCAACATAAAAAGGGTTGTAACGTGGCTCGGGTTAGGGTTATATGAAGAGAAAGATAAAAATGATTCAAAAACTTTCAAGTACATACTAAGAGAATTTTATTAAAAATCATAGCAACCCAAACTTGTCACTTGATGTACTCTTCAACTTTTCAAATCACTGAATAACAATACGTCTCATTCTTCTTTTTCTTTTCTTTTTTTTTTATTTTATTAATTTTTTTTGCACATTGACTTTAATGCTCACTCAATTGAACACTTTGTACTTGTACTCTTTCCTTTTTCTTTTTTTCTGCTTTCTTCCAATTCAATACAAAAGACAAGAAATGCGAATTCCACACTTAGTACACACTTGGAAGCAAAAAGGGTAGGAAAATCAATGTATAGGCTATACTCCAATATGGAGAGGTATGGATGATATGGGCACATGAAAAAGAACTATGTGTTTGTTGGCTCAAATTTGGCTACTAAGGGTTTATGATTAGAAGGGTTAACTTGAAAGGCTCAAATGTTAATCCTAAGTTGGCCTTCGTCATATCCCAAGTATATCCGCCGTCATACCACCAACCATGTAATGATATTCTCAAAAGAAGTGCCCAATTCAACAGATCAATGAACGCTTATCACAATTTCTAGCATTTGTAAGCTCTCAATTCTCTCCAAAACTCACATGAATACTTAAGTAAAAGAGTTCTCTAGCTACATGTGTCAAACCACCATCTTACCACAAAGTTTGGATAAGTGCATTAAAAGTCCTGTGAATGCCTTAGCAGAATGATTATGGCGGATTCGGTGAATTCACAAAAATAACTATGAATGAGAATGAGTACTCATGTGAAAAAGATGCACGTGTGATGCAAATTTTAAAAAAAATTGGACACATGAAAATGTGCCACAGCATTTCAAATGTTGAATTTGCAACCACCACCCCCCAACTTAAATGAAACATTGTCCTCAATGTTTAATAATCAAAATTGAATGGAGGGTACTGAAAAGGAGAAAATACACCTGATTGTGACGTGAGCAGCTCGCTAAGCATCAAAGATGGCAACCTGAACTAACAAAATGAAATTAACCTGCAAATAAAACAAAGAAAACAGCAGCAAACAAAAAGAAAAAGAAAACAAAAAAAAAAAAAAACAAAAATAAAACAAAATAAACAAAAAATAAAAAATAAAAACATACCTACATGGCGTGATCAAGGTGGATAGATCGAGTCCAAAAGTAGAATGTCTTCCATTTTCGGAACTTGCCCATCAATTAAAACTGTAAGGGGCTGATCATATTGTGACCAAGAAGTAATAGAAAGTAAATGCTCATCGGAAAAATCATCCCTAATTGGCAGGTGGTCAGAGGTGTCCTCAGATGTGAGCCTTGAGAGATGGTCAGCCACTGCGTTCTCCACTCCTTTCTTGTCTTTGATGGTGATGTCAAATTCATGCAAAAGTAAAATCCACCATATTAGTCGCTCCTTAGCATTCTTCTTTGTGAGAAGGTACTTAAGAGCTGCATGATCTATGAAAATAAGAATAGGAGAACCAATTAAGTAAGCACGAAACTTATCCAAAGCAAATACTATAGCTAGCAACTCTTTTTCAGTAGTAGAGTAATTCATCTGAGCACTATTTAAAGTTCTACTAGCATAGTAAATGACAAAGGGCTTCCTCTCCCTTCGCTATCCAAGAACAGCACCTACAGCATAATCATTGGGATCACACATAATCTCAAAAGGCAAAGTCTAATCAGGTGGCTGCATTATGGGTGCTGAGGTAAGCTTGCCAATTAGCGCTTTAAAGGCCTCTTGACACGCTTGTGTCCACTCAAATGGGGCATCTTTAGTTAGGAGGTCACATAATGGTCTAGATATGGTGGAAAAATTTTGTATGAACCTCTTATAAAAGCCTGCATGACCAAAAAAGGATCTCATATCCTTGACTGTCCTAGGTGTAGGCAATTTAGAGACTAATTCAATCTTAGATTGATTAACCTCTATCCCCTTAGAAGAAATAATGTGCCCTAAGACAATACTTGAAGGTACCATAAAATGACATTTTTCCCAATTCAAAACCAAGTCCTTCTCCTCACAACGAGTCAACACTCTCTCTAAATTCAATAAACATGCATCAAATGAAGATCCAAAAATAGTTACATCATCTATAAAAACTTCCATTCAATTTTCAACCATATCACTAAAAATACTCATCATACAACGTTGAAAAGTAGCAGGTGCATTACACAATCTAAATGGCATTCTATGAAAAGCATAAGTACCAAAAGGACAAGTGAAAATGATTTTATCTTGGTCTTCTAATGCAATTTCAATTTGATAATAACTAGAATAACCATCCAAGAAACAATAAAAAGGATGACCAGCCACACGCTCAAGAATTTGATCAATAAAAGGAAGAGGAAAATGGTATTTTCGGGTGGCAATATTCAATTTTCTATAATCAATACACATCCGCCATCCAGTCACAAGTTTTGTAGGGACTAACTCTCCTAGGTCATTTTTCACCACAGTAACACCTGACTTTTTAGGGACAACCTGTGTAGGACTAACCCATTTACTATCAGCAATAAGATATATAATTCCTGTATCTAATAGTTTCAACATTTCATTTTTCACCACTTCTTTCATAGTGGGATTAAGCCTACGCTGGGGGTCTCTACGAGGGCTAGTTCCTTCCTCCAAATTGATTTTATGAGAACAAACCAAGGGACTAACACCTTCTATATCAGCAATGCTTCAACCTATGGCCGACCTATGTTTATTCAGGGTCTGAATTAATTTCTCACCTTGGGACTCAGACAATTCAGATGAGATAATAACAGAAAAAGTATCACCTGGACCAAAGAAAGCATGCTTTAAACCCTTAGGCGAAGGCTTCAATTTAACTTTTTCTGGTTCCACACTTGAAGGAATCTGTTCTTCCATTTTTTTAGGCAACTCCTCAAACTTCGGTTGCCATGGCCGTGCTCCATAATCTTGAGTTTTGTCAAAAATAGCACAAATATCAACCACATCAGATGGATCAGTAATATAATCAAACTCAAAATTAACAAGAAAATGTTCAAGAGGATCAGAATCATGAGTTACAAGAACTCCCCTATCCATGAGTGAATCAATCATGTACGTCTGGTGGCATTCATCCTCCTCTTTTGGTTGTTTTGCAACATGGAAGATATTCACCTTGAGAGTCATGTTCCCAAAAGACAGTTTCATGAGCACATTTCTGCAATTAATAAGAGCATTAGCAGTGGCAAGGAAATGCCTACCTAAAATCAAAAGGGATTTCTGAGGTAGAGTCAACAACAGAGTTAGTGTCAAGGATTATGAAATCAACAAGATAATAAAATTTATCAACTTGAATTAGAACATCCTCTACCACACCCCGTGGCGCTCTGACTGAACGGTCAGCCAATTGCAATACCACAGAAGTGGTTTGATCTCTCCTAACCCTATTTGCAAATAAATAGAATAAGGCATTAAATTCACACTAGCTCCTAAATCAAGCAAAGCTTGCCCAAACTCATGATTTCCAATGCTGCAGGTAATGGTTGGACAACCAGGATCCTTGTACTTGGGAGGAATCCTCTGCTCAATTAGAGCACTAACTTGCTCTGTCAAGAATGTTGTCTTCTTCACATGTTGCTTCCTCTTCACTGTACATAAATCTTTAAGAACTTTTGCATAAGTAGGAACTTGTTTAATCACATGCAAAAGAGGAGGATTGATTTTTACCTGCTTGAGATTCTCTAAAATTTCATTGTTAGGATCCAAAGTGCGCTTGATTGATTTTAAAGCTTGAGGGAATGGTACCTTAACAGGGCTCTTTGTCACCTCTGGTTCCTTAGGCAGCTCAGCATTGCTACTATCTTGATCATTTTCCACATCCTTTGATTTGTCCATTGTTGGAATGTGTAAGGACTTACCACTTCGAGTCACCATGGCGTTTGCATCCTTCAAATTCTCTTGTGCCATGTGTTGACCATAGGGTGTGGATTGAGCATGGGAAGGGAATCTACCTCACTCATTCACACTCAAAGAACTCATCAATTTGGACACTTGGCTCTTGATCACCTTGTTTTCTTCCACAACCTGCATAATCAAAGATTCAAACTTTTGGTTAGTCTTACCCTGTGCTTCAATAAATGCATGCAAAGTTTCTTCTAAAGAATTCATAGAAGATGAAGATGCATGATATGGTCCAGGAGGCTGTGCAGGTGGTGGTGCAGGTGGTTGGTTTTTAGACTTCCAGCTAAAATTGGGGTGATTGTGCAACCCTGGATTGTAAGTCTCAGAGGAGGGTGTGAAAGGCTTCTTATACATACCTAAGGTATTACATTGTTCATCGTACATCCCTCTCATCTCAACTAATGTGGGACACTCTTGGGCGAGGTGATCTACCCCGCCACACACAGAACATGGTCTAAAAGACTCTGCATGATTAGCCAAGTGTGTTGGCTTTAAGTCTCTAGCCTTTAACACCTCTAACTCCTTAGTGAGTATCTCAACCTTAGCTTTCAAGTTATCCTCCTCTCTAAGATGGTAAATTCCACCACCATTTTGGTTCCCTATAGGTCGTGACCTATTTGTGCTCTCAAGAGCACTAGGTCCTGTCCAAGTGTGAGCTTTTTCAGCAAGCTCATTAAGGTACTCTATGGCCTCATCAGGATCTTTTTGTAAAAACTGACCATGACACATCATCTCTACAAATTGGCGTTTTCTAGGTGTAAGTCCCTCATAGAAGTAACTCACTAGACGCTAACTCTCATACCCATGGTGAGGGCACATACTCAATAACTCTTTAAATCTCTCTCAAGACTGATACAAAGTCTCACTGTCCTTTTGTGCAAAGGTGAGAATCTGTCTTTTTAAAGCATTGGTCTTATGTTGGGGAAAGTATTTAGTAAAGAAAACCTGAGTCATCTCATTCCACGATCCAATCGACCGTGGTCTCAGTGAGTATAGCCAACTCTTAGCTCTATCCTTCAAAGAGAAAGAAAAGAACTTAAGGATCACAATGTCTTGTGTTGCATTTTGACTATGAAAAGTTGCAACTACCTCTTCAAACTCCCTATTGTGCACATATGGATTTTCATTTTTCAAACCATAAAATGTAGGGAGTAACTGTATCATCCCCATTTTAACATCAATTTGACGAGTATTAGATGGAAACATGATGTAGGGTGGAGGTAATCCTGAAGTGTCCTAGTGGGTTGATCCTCGTGTTCACTCATATTTTCAGAATTTGAAGAATTATCAAACAAAAAATTAGAAAAACAAGAAAAATTAGACTCTAAATATGACTCTAACACAGGCCTACAAGCAAATCGACCTAATGCGTCCAAATACCTATTATGCATGCAAGATGACAATTAAAAAGAAAAAGAAAAATAAATAAATAAAATAAAATAATAATAATAATAAAATAAAATGAAATAAAATAAAATAATAATGCAGCAAGTAAAAAGAAGGAAATGAAGTTACCGTCTTTAAAAACTACTGAAAAGAAAAACTATCTACTGATTCTTCTACCGTCTCTCCGGCAACGGCATCAAAATTTGATTACGCCCAAAGAATAACACGGTAGTTGTAGTGTAACTTTGGGGTATCGATTCCACAGGGAGACAAATTTAAAAGAATAACAGACAGAATTTCTGAAACTAAAGAAAAATATTAAACGCTTCACGAGAAAATAAAAATATAAAAAGTGATTTAAAAATGCAAATTAAAATTTAAACAAAGTGATTTACGAAAAAAAATATTCAAATTAACGAACAGTAGAGTGTTGGGAATCCCTTGCACATATCTGGTATTTTAATTATTTTTAATTCACTAATAACTCAATTGAGAATTTAATTACAAAAATTTCAATCGAAAAATATAAAATTATGAACCAAAATTAAACCAAATGTAACCTTTGAAAAATCATTCAACACTTTTAAATCCCACAAATTGTTATCCACATTGAAAAAACTCAATGACGACAATATACCCAAGGAGTAATATTGTAGCAAAGAATTGAATCAATATAAATAATCAATTGTTTCAAAAATAATTAAAGCATTAATCCATTCAATAAAAAAAACATGACTGAATTTATAAACAGACTGAACCCTTTAATTATTCAGAGAATAAAATTTAATAATAAATTGAGAATGATAATCAAAGAGTTTAATAAATAAACATTATGTACATAAATAAAAAATAAATTAAAAATAATTATTTATGATGTAAGTTTATTCTTAACTTTACTTAAAAATTTAATTACGTATAGACAAGACAGACAACATAAATTTCATGAAAAAATATTCTGCCATGGATAACCGGGGCTGATTTTCTCTCTTATTCTCTTTCGCGCCGCGCAGCCGCAAGGACCTCTTCCGTTTCTGTTCTGTTTTTTGATTTCCTGCGCCGCTCTCTTTTAGTTTTTTTTTTTCTTTTTATTGCTTTGCGCGGGCCCACTTGCAACTTGCTTTGTTCTTTCTTTGCTTTTATTTTTTCCATGCAACCGTGCCTCACATCACAAGCCGTCACAATACAGCCAAGACCCAGCGTCTCACAGCCGCGCCCACCACACTTAAACAGCACCTTGCCCCTTTTTGATTCAAGCTGGACCCCACACTGCTTTCCTTTTTTTTTTTTTTACTTTCTTTCCTTGGCTTTGGTCTTGCGCGTGGCTCCACTGCCTTGAATACTATTTTTTTTTTCTTTACTTTTTCTTTTTCAGTCGCACATGCCCACAACTACCACTTTTAGGCTCTGTTTTCTATTAGATAACGACTGAATCTTGACTCAGGCTCTTCACAGAAGTTGTAGCCTTAGATGAGTAGATAATTTTAGGCTTAACAATCACCTGATTTGGACTCCGGAAGCTCAAGTTATGACCCCTTGAAGTTGTCTGGTCAGACAGGTTTGGAGCAGCTTTCCAGACCTGTCTTTGAAATAACGTTTGGAGGCCCAAACAAACTCCGATTTTTGCAAACCAGACCTTTCTGAAAAGCCCAAGACCTCCTCTAAAAACTTCTTGAAGACCACTTTCACATTCTGAAATTCTAACGCCATCTAAATCTCAATTGAAACTCCATGGGTCGAATCTGCCTAAAATCAATCAGAAATTATTCCAAAAATATTAAGTGTAAAGCGCAATTGCAAACTATCTCTCGCCAACAAATAATGCAATATTTGAGATTTAAAATATTATAATATAATGCTCAAATATATCTCACTGTAAATAGAAATTCAATTAAATAATATCAATTATATTCCAACATTTCTATTCACTTTTTAGCATTTTAATCCAATAATAGGGTTTTAGAGTGCACTTTCGCACACTCATCAGCACCTCAGGAGAGGTTAGTGTAGGATCTTCGGTAGAGCTTTCCATTTAGGATCAGAAACTGAGCTGCCCTGATCCGTATCCTTCGGGTCTGGTTTTTATCTTCTGGAAGTAGTCCTTATTTTATGTACTAGATGATGAGAGTCATCTAGTTTTGGGTTTGTTCCGAGATTTGCGTGGGCTGTACTTCCTCGATTCTCGGCTTCGGTTGGTAAGAAACCCTCACAGTTGAATCTCTTTCTAACTTGAGATAGGAGGCCATGTTTGCTAAAGCGTCAGTTCTGGAGTTCTTGCCTCTTTTAATTTTCTGGATGGTGAGTTTTTGGAAGGAGGTTCTCAACGAGTCCACCAATTCTAAATATCAAACCATTTTGTCATCCTTGATGGAAAATTCCCTCAGTACTTGGCTTACCACCAGTTAGGAGTCCGAAAACGCTTCAAGGTTCTGGGCTTCGCACTCTAGTGCCAATTTTATTCCGAGGATGAGTGCTTTGTACTCGGCTTCGTTGTTAAAAGTTCTGAATCCTAAGCTAACTACCTTTTCAGTTATGATTCCATTTGGGGATTGGAGTATGATGCCCACTCCTGAACCTCTGTCGGTGGATGATCTGACAGTGTAAAGTTTCCATACCACGGTGTCCATGTTGGCCTGAGCTTTATCATGTAGCGCTGGAGTGAGTTCTGCAACAAAGTCTGCCAATGCCTACCCTTTGATGAAGGTTCGTGGAACGTAAGATATGTCAAATTCTTCTAGTTTCACAGACCACTTGACTAATTGTCATGAGACTTCAGGCTTGTGCAGAATTGATTTTAGTGGGTAGGACGTAGGGACTTCAATAGGATGTGCTTGAAAATAGGGCCTGAGCTTTCGAGCGGACATTACCATGGCGGAAGCCAATTTCTCCACTTCGGAATATCTCTTCTCGGTATCTAGAAATGCTTTATTGATGTAGAAGACTGGCCTTTGAATCCCTCTATCTTTTTTGACTAGTGCCAAATTGACGGCATTTTCTTACACTACAAAGTACAGGAGCAGTTTTTACCCTTGTACAGGATTAGAAAGGAGTTCGAGGGAGGCCATATATTGTTTTAACTCCTGGGAGACTTTTTGGCATTCAGGGGTCCATTCAAGGGCCTCATTCCCCCTTAGAGCTTTCAAGAACGAGAGGCACCGGTCTGTAGACTTGGAGATGAACCAGTTTAGAGCTGCTATCCTCCCATTCAGGCCTTGGATATCTTTCTTGGTCTTCGGTGACTCTAGTTGGATCAGAGCTTTAATCTGCGATGGGTCTGCCTAATTCCCTTCCGAGAGATCAGAAAACCCAAGAACTTCCCTTTAGTGATCCCAAAGGTACACTTTGAGGGATTCAACTTCATCTTGTGTTGCTTCAGGATGTTGAACGTTTGGCTCAGGTGCTAGATATAGTCATTCTTTCTTACGCTCTTGACCAATAAGTTATCTATGTAGACCCCCATTGTGCTACTAATTAAGGAGCCAAACATTTTGTTTACCAACCGTTGGTACGTGGCTCCAGCGTTCTTCAGACCGAACGGCATCACTCTATAGCAATAGAGACCTCGTTCGAATATGAAGGCTATCTTTTCCTAGTCTGAAGGGTACATCTGAATCTGGTTGTATCTTGAATATGAGTCCATGAAGCTCATGAGCTCATGTCCTGCGGTTGCATCAACCAACTGATCGATCTTCAGGAGGGGAAAGCTGTCTTTAGGACAAGTTTTGTTAAGGTTTGTAGTCAACGCAAACCCGTCATTTGTCATTCTTCTTTTTGGCAAGGACTGTGTTAGCGAGCCATTTTGGGTAGAATATCTCTTTCATCATCCTGGCGTCTAGTAGCCCTTGGACCTCTTCATTGATGATCTTGTGGCGTTCAGAGGCGAAGGTCCTCCTCTTCTGTCTCATTGGAGGGTAGTCTGGGTCAGTCATTAGCTTGTGGGAGATGAAGTGAGGGTCTATCCCTTCCATGTCCTTGCTCTCCCATGCAAATACTGACAGATTGTCTTTCAAGAACTCGACAGTCTCTTTCTGCTCGGAGGGGGACAAATCTGAGCCAATTTGTAAATACCGACCTCCCCCTTCAAAACTGACGAACACTTTGATAGGATCTTCCATGGGTTTGGCCATGCTGTCCCTTCCCGTAGGACTTAATAGCTCATTGATTTCGGAGGGGCATTCCTCCATCTTATGAAGTTTGGACATCCATAACTTTTTAAATCTATTGGTGTGAAACCACTGTCATCCAGACTTACCATTGAATTGTCGTTCAGAATTACCATGAAACTTTTTAGTCTTTCACCAACTATAATTATTCGAAAAGTATTGACGATGTCCTATATCACAAATCTTATTTCTCAACATATGTGAAGATGTCTCCCCATTACAAGTCAGACATGCCATATACCCTTTAGTTCTCCACCCGGATAAATTTTCATATGTTGGAAAGTCATTTATAGTCCACATAATGGCTGCATGCATCTGAAATACGTTTTTGCTAAAGGTATCATATGTTTGCACACCATCTCCCCATAATTGTTTTAATTCATCAATTAACGGTCGCATATATATATATATATATATCAATGTCCTTTCCTGGTGCCACCGGTCCAAGAATAAGCAATGACATTATTAAAAATGGCTCCTTCATACATTTTCAAGATAGCAAATTGTACGTTATAAGTATCACTTGCCATATGCTGTATGAGTTGCTCATGCTACCAAATGGGTTGAAACCATCAGTTGCTAGCCCAAGCCTAACATTCCGAGGGTCCTGGCAAAACCAATCATACTCCTTATCAAATTCCTTCCAAGCTTTAGAATCAGGTGGATGAGTTAACTTATTTTCATCATCAACACACTTATCCTTGTGCCACCTCATATCTTTAGCCGTGATTCTTAACATAAACAATCGTTGCAGTCCTGGTTTAAGCAGAAAGTAATGCAAGATCTTATGGGGGATCTTCTTACCCTTTTCATTATTAATTTTTCATCTAGATGTACCACATATCGGACATTATTGTCTATTTTCATACTCCTTCCACAATAATGCATAATCATACTTACATTCATAAATTGGTACATATCCCAATCCAAGATCCTGCAAGATATTTATTGCCTCATAATATGACTTTGGTAGTGTCTCTCTATTAGAGAAAGCCTCCTTTTACAACTCCAGTAGCATGTTGAGTGATTTGTTACTCTAGTGATCGTATACCTTCAAGTGCAACAATTTTACTATAAATGACAACGTCGAGAACTTCGTGCAACTTCGATATAATTGACGTTGAGTTTTTTTTAACAGCCTACTAAATTTTCTTTCTTCCCCTTCAGGCACTTATCTGGACTACGTGAGTCTGAACCCTTAACCGAATAACTATCAATGAAAGTTGCCCTACGTGCCTCTTCCAATATAACATTGACTCAATCATCATTATCTAACATGACATTGACTTCGCCATCTCCTCCTCTTCATTTGTTATTCTTTCGTCATCAACCCCATTACTAGCAGCATCAGTTACACTACCACACATATTATACCCATAACTTTTGCCATTATATATCCATTGTTTTAGCTTAAATATATCCCATTTATTAATATATAATCATATACAACATCTTGACTTCTAATATCTATATTCAAGAAATCTCTACAAGAGCAACGAATGTCAAAATCTCTACCCATATTATTCTTTACGAATGACATAAAGGATTTAACTCCCTTTAGATATATTTTAGAGAATTTAAGCTCAAACATCCAACTTTTATCCATGATAGAGTTCCTTTAAAAAAAATGCTAAATAATGTTAAGAATGAATAAATAATAAAAAAATAAAAATCATTAATTTATACCTGAAAAAAGAGATCAGATATACCAAAGCCTTCAATTTAAGGTTCAAATAGAAGAAACCAATTTTAATTTAAGGTTTAGTAGAATGCGAACAATGCACCCTGCATTCAATCAATGAATGGACATTAATTTAATAATTCATTTCAAAAATTTGTACACACTATTGATGAGGCTCCCTACTTCTATTATTCCTAAGAGCCCACACAACACCCTCACACATGAAATGGCTTGAGTGTTGTATCACATAGCTACTAACATAGTCATTGACCTTCCTATGCTTATTTGTTAACTTAAGTTCGACTCAGTCTGTCACGCCCCGAATTCCCGACAGAACCCGGGGACGCGTGTCACGCCCCGAATTCTGACCGAACTCGAGGCACGACTGACGAGACAGAAAGTAAAATAAATAAAAGGACAAAAGTAATTAGATTCACTAAACATGCATCCATCACCGTCCGTACATCAAATAACATCGAATACATTGTTCATCAGTCATTCGGGCTTAAGCCCTTACATAACAAAATACAAGTTTCACGAATCACAAATACATCACAGGCTTCACCCTATCAGGGCATCACCGAGTCTCTAGTGGCTGGAGGATCCTCATCTGAAAATATTGCCCACGAATGGGTCAGCACAACTGCTGGTATGATGAAATGCTAATGCCAGAAATAAAGCTAAGGCGTGGCATGTGCAAATTGTACATTTATTTCTAAATGACATTCAAGCATCGCAGTAATATATATGAATGGTATGCATGACACACCCATGCACAACTCTATGCCACACCCATGTCTCGTTTACGGGTACTCCCCGATGGCTCGAAGTACTAATGCAATGGCCAATTTTGGGTTTTTCACCACAGGATCTACACCCTCATAATGCAAAGCACCACGTGCTTACCCATGCCATGTTCTCAAAGAATTCATCATATGCCAGTATGCCAATGCAATCTCAATGAACATGGATCTCAATAATATAACATGCTCGGACAATAAGAAACAAATCACCAGTCAGTTTCATATACATGCATATCTCATATGTTCGTACATCATGATTCATGTTCTTCACTTTATTAACTTGCAAGTAACACATAACATGTGAACAACCAATTCCAAATAAACAGGTAAACACATTACAGATAAACACATACAGCATTCCAGTCATTCACAAATATTCCTAACTTAACTTCATTTCTAACACTAGCAAAACACCATACCTGATGGGTTGGTATCAACCCTAGAAGATCGTGCACTATATGTAGCTGAACCGGCGGATGAAAATGCAGGAGATCAGATCGCCCCCTCCTGTCCTGTCAGTGTCCCTAAAAGTAGAAATTACAACTCAGTCTATTGTTATTTGAATTTATGCTATTCATCAAATTTTATGTCTTTAATTCATAAGTTTCTATTCTGCTAAATTAAACTCTACCATTGGTTCTAGGACGTTGAAGAAAATAAGTTTAGGTTCTCGTAGAACTCAATTCGGACACCGGGGTTAAAAAGGGCAAAACGGTCATTTTGCACTTTTTCACGTGTCCTTATATTTCGTGACCTCTTTTCACAAATCAGACTCCACGGTTGAGTCCGGAATGTTTGAGATAATAAAATTTCACTATTTGTTTACCTAATTCGGAGTTCGTTTGACTGTGTTTCAATCTAGGGGCATTTTGGTAATTTTAAGGGTTACTGCGGTTCTTTTAATTTTCGGGACTCCGTCTCATAAAACGGACCTCACCATTGGTCTCAAAAGGGTCGAGATAGTCAAAATACACTAATGACTTGTCCTATTTGGACTCCGGGATATTTTTGAATATTTAATTAATTAAATTAATTAATTAATTTAATTAATATTTTATTAATAATTTAATCAGGTGGGTAAAAGTGAAATTTCCAACAGTTGGGGGGTCAATTTTTAATTTTCGAAAGTTCAGGGTTAAGGTTCAAATTCCAAAAGGTTCAAGGTTCAAATTGAAATTAGTTTAATTTGCTATTCTTAATCAGGTTAGCCAAACAGGGGCTAATCCTAGAACAGGAATAGGATATCCCTGTTTCAATTTAATTTCAATTCCTTAATTTTTTATCCTTGCAACCAAACGGCCAAATTAGGTTTTTTAATTTAAAACAGTGGGCCGACACGTGGCTGGGGCGGACCAGCCCCGCCCGACCCGAATCCGGATCCGACCCGGAACTCGACCCGGTCACCCCATCTCCTTCCCGTTTTTCCGGCGAGGCTCCGGTCGCCTTCTCCGGCGTCGGTGGCCGGAATTTTAGAAAATCAAATTTTTAAAAATTGATTTTCTTGGTGTTTTCGAAGCCTCTTTCAATCCCAATTCATTCTAAAGCATTTTTGGAACTTTTTAACACTGTTTTGAAGCTCCCAATCACAATGAAAAGCCTAGATTTCCCCCCCATGGCCGTGACTTGCACATCCCTTTTTCTCCCTCATCTTTCAACCGTTTTCTATCATTCTTGTTGCGTTTGAAAGCTAAAATCATGCTTTATAAAACCCTATAATCTAAATCAAACGAATCATGCATTTTGAAATTTAAAACTGAACACCCACTTACCAAAATTTTCGGTTGTTTCTCTCTCTAGCCGTGCCCTCTTCCACCTTTCTTGTTTCTCCTCGAGCTTCCTCTCCTTCTTCACAGTCCAGAACTCTCTCTCTCTCTCTGTTTCTCTCTTCTTTCTCTTTCTTTCCTTCTGTTCTCTTCCCACCCGAGACCAACTCTCTTTTTCTCTTCACTTTCTCTCTCTATATATCTCTCTCTCTCTCTCTCTCTCTCTCTCTCTCTCTCTCTATAAATCCCACGATTTCTGCTCTTCTCTCAACTCTCATACACACTCTCAGACTTCACCACACACACACACCTACTCTCTTACACTTCACAGCCCCTCACATGCTTGTTTGAGTGTGTTACACTCAAACTCACACACACACACAACCGGGTACACACAGTGCACTGTGCACTGTTGTATACATATATATATATATATATATACACAAATAAATACATATATATATTCTCCAAATTTAAATATGCATATAATATATATATACATGCACATGTAGCATACACATAATTGTACACATACAATACACACATCACATTCTTAATAATGATAATAATAATAGTAATAATAATAATAATATTAACAAAGAAAATAAATAAACAAACAAAATAAAAAAAAAAAATATCCATGTCATAACAACGCGACTGAACGAAACAAAAGAAGAAAAGAAATAGACGAATAAATAAATAAATACCAAGTTAACTGATTTAGATACAAGCCTACATACATTCCCGTTTTAAAAAATTTTTGGCAGAACCTCCTTTGTTTTTCGAGCCTTTTTTCCCCTGATAATCACAATACATCATATATATACAAACACATCACAATCCATCCTCACTCGATGGCCACAACTTTATCAAAGTTAAATATACATCGCCTACTTATACAACCGAAGACAATTAAATAGATACACGCGTACATACGTTCACTTCGGTCAATATATATATACATGTCTTTGGGCTTAAGCCCGTACATCATAATACATGCCTCACGGGCCAAATATCCTTCTAAGTTCGGGTCTCCTCCACTCTGTGAGACTTCCTCAAGTCTCAGGTGCCTGGAGTGTCATCTGAAAAATGTTGCCCACGAATGGGTCAGCTCAACTGCTGGTATGATACAATGCTAATGCAAGGAACAAAATGTAAGGCGTGGCATGTGCAAGTGTACATTTATCTCTATATGCCTTCTAAATCATCTATGCATGGCAATAATAACAATCCACATGCCTTCCACATCATCTATGCAATATAACGACAATAATCCGCATGCTTTCCAAATCATGCATATCACATAATGGTAATGAATCCATATGCCATCCAATTGTCCATGCAATGTAATGACAATGCACATGAACCACCCACACAACTCTATGCCACATGACAATGCATATGAAACACTCACACAACTCTATGCCACATGACAATGCAAATGAAACACTCACACAACTCTATGCCACATCCATGTCCACTCTATGCATGTCATGTCAACACCATGCATGTCATGTCTCGGTTTACGGATCACTCCCGATGGGTACCCGAGTAACCAACACCTGTTCACGGATCGCTCCCGTTGGGTCGCAGGCACCAATGCAATGGCCAATTTTGGGTTTTTTACCACAAGATCTACACCCTCATAATGCACAGCACCTCGTGCTCAACCCACACTATGTCATCAATGAATTACACTATGCCAAATGCCATGGTTCCACCATGCAATGCCACAATCTCAACAGAATATTTCTTGCCAACCCGTGCAGTATGCTTTAAATAATGCAGCATATTTAAAGTAACAATATCATTCACATCTCAAAACTTTTTCCACAAGCCTGTATGCCATGCGCAGTCAAATTAAACACATGCTCTATTCACAGATTCACAATCTCATTAAGTCACAAAGAATACATAACTCCATAATGCACCAATACATCAAATTATCGCACCTTCCAAAACACATGATATATCAACACAAATATAAGCCAAAACATAATAATTCAAACTCAGAGGTAAGATTCATCTTCACTATAGCGACAAATCATCAAATAATTCAAAGCACATATCAGAGTGCATAAGTTATCAATTCTAGATTCTTCAAGCAAGTATATCCTACGTGATTTCCTAATCATCAAATCAACACATGTACAAATCAATCAACATGAAAATCATTCCTAAACTTACTCCTATTCCTTACTTAGCAAAATATCATACCTGATAGGGTTGGTCACAACCCTAGTAAACTGTGTCCACTATGTAGTCCAACTAATCAGTGAACAACTCAGTCCTCCTACTATGTCGGTCTAGGAAGTCAAGTCGCCTTTTCCTTCCCCTTCAGAGTTCCTAACATTCACAATTCACATCTCAATAACTCAACACAATAAAAAAATAAATAAAGAAAATTCCTCAATGATTTTAAGGACACTTCAAAGTCTTTCACCCACTTACTGACCATCTAACAAATCTCAAATCCAGTCATGAAATCACCTAATGATTTATCACAATGGCATCATTCACATATCACCCGTACCGCAATGCAATTTAATAACCTATTATTCCCCCAAGGTTATTCTAACTCATCGGAGCCTACTAGTAGCCTACAATATCAATATCAAAGTATGAAAATCCATCTCAAAATATATTAATGACTTGTCCCATTCGGACATCGGGTTATTTCGGCACATTTAATTTAATTAATTTAATTAATTAAATTATTTAATTTACACTGACAAGTACTCACAAACTATAAATTTTTAAAAGCCTTTAGCTCAAGGAACCTATAGTCAACATTCACCATTAAATGTTTATTACATAGATTTTCTATCACTGAATCCATGATTAAAAAGATATACAGAAATTCAAAGAACTATCACATAGTTTCATAAGGTAGGCCAGTTTTCAAATTGAAACAAGATAAATTCAATTTAAAGTTGGCTCAAATGATTAAATGGATAAAGCCCTATGGGTTCAATTAAATAATCCATCACATGTCACATGTCACATGTCACAAGGTGTGTCAACATGTACATAGGCTCACAATATAATAATACAACTCTATCAATGAATTAAACACCAATCAAGGTAACAAATCACTCAAAAACATCCAAAAACACATATATGCCTAAACTACCAACTCTAAACTTTTCAAAGCGGCTATCACCTAGATGCTTTCTTAACCTTAATTATACACTTACAGCAGTTCAAACTTAATTAAAAACACAAGGGAACTTAAATCTATTTCTAGATTAGTACTACATCATACCTAAAATCAGTTTTTCTTAAACTGAGAAGGCTGTACTTTCTGGATGTCTAAACTGTTTGGTGAGTCTATAGTACTCATTGAGCTGAACACTTTCTCAGAAGGAAGTTCGGCCAAATTCCCGCTTGAAATGTGTGTTCCGGCAGCTTGAAAATGTGGAATTTTAGGGCTTTTCTCTCCCTCTCTCTATACGGACGAGCTCCCTGAAATATCTGAATGTATTTGTGATAAGGATAGACTAGATGAGCTGTATGTATAGTGGGGAATCAAAGGGGCAAGGGCAAATGACCATTTTGCCCTTAATGAGGCCGTAACCCCGTTACTCTACAGCTCATTCCTAAACGCTTCAAATTGAAATTCTGTTTTAATCAATGTTCATAAAATTATTTTAAATGAAAATTATTAGAAGGAAACATTTTCATTTGAGGTCGGCTTAGACCCGTTCCACCCGGGTCACCCGAATACCCTTTTTGTCCAATTCCGAAAACCATTTCCGTTTCGGTTAATTTTCGTACAGCGGATATTTCACATTATTCTAAGCACTTTACTCTTCTATGACACACTCTAAATATGTCTCTAAATAGGTCGTTCGGTGAAAGCAATGTAAAAAGGTACTTTACCGATGAAACCGACAAACGTGATAAACTATGCATGCAAAGTGTTATACCTCAAAAACGAAAAATTTACCCTCATTTTTCGGATCTCTACATAGTCCATATCCAGCCAGCATATGGTCAATTTAGGATTTCCTATCCTACTTGTTAGTCCTAAAGGTTTTCAGCCAAGGACATCTCAATAATTTTGATGATAACAAAATATTATCCTAGTGGACTAATATTTTATTCAAGTGACAATGAAAATAAGTCATCAAGGTCAAAGAAGAATGTTGACTTAGAAATGACAAAGTCCATCTAGCTAAATGGCTTCACTCAAGAACATGCTTCAAGGCAAGAATCAAAACAAGTAGAATGCTCTCATGATGAATCAAGAAAATTGACACACTCAAGTCCAAGGATTCAAGACAAGTCAAATGCAGACTTTTATTTTTCTTATTTTGGATTTTGAGTGATTTAATATTAGATTGATCATTATTCATAAGCTCTTACTATTTAAATTGATCAACTATGAGCTAACCTCATATGATTTTTCAAAACAAAACAAATTGCATAGTTTAAGTTTTGAAAGATCAAAAGGTTTTGATAAAAGTACATTGAGAAAAACTAGTCGACCAATTCATGGAACCAGTCAATTGATTTTCAAGGCTTATTTTTACACTGATCAAACCAGTCGACTATTCCAAGAACCAGTCGACTGAGTGACCTTTTTCTCAAAACAGCCTAAGACTCATTGCCCACTTAGTCAAACCCTAAGGAAAATCAGTTGACTATTTTTTAAAGCTGAAAACAGTGTACATCAGAACTAGTTGACTAATCCAAAAGAGCAGTCGACTGGTTGTTCTTGAACAGTTGAACCTCAAATCCTTTGAAACATTTGGTTGACCTAATCAGTTGACCGATCCTCAATCTAGTAAACTGGTTGATAATTTAGTTGACTGAATTTGTCAATCTGGCAATCACGAATTCAAATTTTGAATAGACAAAAAGGGGAAGGGGGGAAGGACTCTTTTTGAAAAACAACAGACATATTTTTTTAAGGGTTATAAATAAAGGTTCTCTAGGGTATTCTATGTCGTATCTTTACATGTTTACATTTCTATAACTTTACTCTTGACTTTAGATACAAATATTGAAAATCTAGATCTAAAAGTTCTACTCATCTTTAAATACTATGAGCTTACGACTAATATATCTATAGAGAGTGAGCTTCTTATTTCACCAAAACTACTCTAGAAGAGAGTGATATTTGGTAAATATCTTTGTATCATCTCATTGTGGTGAAACTTGTAGGTATGCGTTACCTGGTGAGACAAAATGATATGTTTTGCTAGGATAAGGGGGCTGTAGTCTTCGTGTTGCAAATGTTTGGTCTTTACTTATAAAGAGATCACAATAGTGAAAAACTCAAGTGGGGATGCTTGAGTCGATGACGTAGGAAGTTTTTCAAATCTCGTAAAACAAATGTGCTTGCTCTCTCTCTCTCTCTCTATTGTTTATTTATCTTTGCATTTATAGCATTCATTTTTAAAGTTCCTAAAAGAAACCAATATTTGAAAAATATCCTACATACCCCCTTTCTAGGGTAAATATCTCGGCAAAACCACTTACTCAGATCATCAAGGACCACTACAGTCTAGAGCTCATAGGGAGTGAGATTGTTCAGATGACTTGTATTATAGAGAGTTTGTGGACTCATTGTTTAGCCCAGACACAGGCCACGTCCTGCTGCTACTGTTGTTTCCTCAAATTTAGGACTATCTAGCTTAGCTGCATCTCCACACCACTGGACCATACATATCGACTTTACTATGATGCTTCCAAAGATAACATCTCTTTGATAGTACGTGGAGCAGAACTTCACTACATATGATGACTAGCTTCATGACATTCAGGAGTAGATTGATGCCTTTTGGAGATGCAGACACAGGAGCAGTCGCACACGTGTCTGATAAGGATAATGATGATGGCAAGAAGATGGCTGCTAATGATGACACAGAGTCTCATGAGAGATTTCAGTAATAGTCTTAGGTATATATATTTTTTGGATTAGATTCTTGTTTTATCATGTTATATTTGATGTACCTAAATCCTTTATCATGTTATTAGACACACACACACACATAAATGTATATAACAATTTTTTTGTTATATCAGTAGACCATATATTTGTGTCTTACGTGATGGTTTTCTTAGCATATTTCTATCACGTCACATTTTTTTTATTATGCTTGAGTATTAATTGTCTTGGTATAATCCATCTAGTTATCTCTCTTACTACGCTTACCTTTGTCACTTTTTGACAAAAATGAGAAGTTACAAAAATTTTTTGATTGCATCTACTTTAATTGAGGGGGAGTGATATTTTTAATGTAGAGATTATCTCTTTATATTATTATTTACTTCTCTTAAGTGATTATTTACTATTTTTTTTATTATCAATACACAAATATTACTCATGGTATGTTTATTTAGTTATATTGTGTAGATAACAAATATCTTATTCACTTGTGGATGTTGAGTTTTGCTGAATTATTACCTTCGTTGATTTTTTGTTTTGACAAAATGTAATGGGTTAATATAGAAAATTTTATTTTTATGTTTGTCATTAATTTTCAAAAGGGGACATTGTTAAGAAATTTGAGGTACAATGGTTGTAAATTTTTTCTCTAATAATGTATGTGTTGGAAATTTATTTGAGAACTCTATATTAAGTATGTAATTGTTAACTTAGATTAAGTTTTGTTGCAACTAGAACATTAATCAATCACTTTGTTGAAGACTTGATTATGACAAACTCGAATTACAACTTCGTGTGACTGAAGATGAACATCAATTGTAATACTCCGACCCGAGTTAGGTGATACTGACCCGAGTTAGGCAGTAACTGACCCGGGTTGGATTGGGTCATGATATGTAATCCCAAACGGTAAGCCAAATTATTTCATGAATAAAGTTTACAAGTCAATCGAAATATTAAATTATCCAAGATATTGAATAATAACCGTAAGCCATGAATAAACTGTAAAAATGGTGAGCGATATGAAATTGTCCAATAAGACTCGTAAGTCGAAAATTACCAAAATGATTCAACCTCAAAACCGGAACGAATAAAATAAAATAATAATAATAAAAATAATTTTAATAATATAAATAAATAAATGTTAAGAAAATAAATAAAATAAAAATATATTTGAAATTGACATATATTAGAACATATAAAAATATATGTATGTCGGGCTAAGCGTAAATATATATATGTATAAAAGAAATAAAATAAAAAGAAAAGAAATGAATTAAGAAGAAGTAGAAAACAGTAGAAAGTAAAAGAAAGTTATAGAAGAGAGGAGAAGAATTGAGAAGGGAGAGAGAAAGCGTGAGAGAGAAGCTGAAGGAAAAAAAAAAGAGAAATAAATAAATAAATAAAAATAATCATAATAATATAAGTAAATAAATGATAAGAAAACAAATAAAATAAAAAAATATATTTGACATTGAAATATGTGAAAGCATATAAATATATATACATGTTTATGGGACAAAGTATACATATATGTATAAGAAAATAAAAAGGAAAGGAAAGAAAAACAAAAGAAAAGAAAAGAAGTAAGAATTAGAAAGAAGTAGAAACTGGGGGAAAATTATAGAAGCATGAGGAAGCGCGGAGAAGAAGTAGAGAGAGAAGATTACGTGTAAAAAAAAAAAACGAAAAGAGAAAATGTGGCAGCAGCCACCGACCTCGAGGTCGGTGGAAAAGGAATATAAAGGAAAGAAAGAAAGAAGGGAAGGGGAGAAAAAGAGAGGAAGCGTGAGAGAAAAAGAGATAACTGGAGCGGGCAGGAAAAGAAAGAAAAAGGAAGAGAGATGGAGCAGCAGCAATAGTGGCAGCGGCAGCGGCAACGGCAGCGGCAGTAGTAGCAGAACGGTATGGAGAGAAGCAGCAGCGGTGCTACGGTGGAGCAAAAGATGGTATTATTCAAGTACTTTTGATGATGGAAAATGCTCATATGGAGCAGGTTTCCTAACAGCCCTAAACAAGATAAGAAACAAAAGAAAATCTTATTGGAATCTTTAGGAAATAATTCTGATTAAGAGTCATCAATTAAAGTAAAGCTTGGTAATAAAATAGTTTAGTGTAACAAGCATTATAGTGATGAAATAGCACGGACAAAGCCTCTAGTTCCAAGGAGCCGGTCAAAGGCCAGACCCTTCTGATTCTTCAAGGACCTGAATTGCAGACATCCTTGACACCCTTCCCTTCTTTGCCTTCGAGAAAGGAACAAAACATGGACTCCCCTCATCCATGATCAGCATTCCACCAAGGTGAGGCATCACCACTGCCTTCGCCTTTAAAGCCTGCTTAAAATGATTTAAACCTCCATTTGGCTGTTGGAAATTAATATAAAATGGTTCCATTGATGTCAAGTAATCAATTTTTTGTTTGGACATAAACTAATGTAACGGAACTAACATTGCAGCAATGTGATAGCTGAAAAATGAAACTTAAATAGAGGTGAATTAAACCCTAACATGCTGCTGGAAATTGATGGAAGATAAGCTAAATAAGGTTAATTATAAAAGAAAAGGTTAATTAATTAAGGTAAATAAATTTTAAGAATGAAATTCCTAAAAGCTTAAATTAATTTTTATTCAACGTTTCGGATACAATGATGAAGTCTAAATTAGTAAATAAAATACTTAAGGCAATAATAAACATATAGAATGCATAACATAGATTGATTTCGGCTATAGACTGAGTATAATTCTGAATGACAGGAGCATTGGAAGGAAAAAGAGAATAACTTGATTTACTTGGGACAGTAAAAGGTAAGTAATACCCGACCTCTGCATATAGTACATTCCTAGTCATGTCACAATTTCTTTCTATACGCATTTGTACTCTTACTGTTATATCATATTCTTTATAATTCCATTATGTGATATTGCTTCCTAGTGGAATAGCTTAGCCATGATGTTGTATCTTGCTCTTGATTCCTATATCATTTGATGTTGTTGTATCCGATCATGAGATTTCGTACATGTGTTGTACATAGGGCCGAGAGAGGCCAGATATTGTTGCCTTGAACTAGTTACGATCCATATTCTTCTCCGTGGAGTAGCCTGATCTTGATATTTTATTGGTGCCGGATTTGTGCTCAGTCACAAGTCCATTTGGATGCGCAGTTCTTTGCCTCGAGAGAGGGGTAGGCCCTGAGAGAGGGGCAGCAGTAGCATCCACCAGATTTGACATCATGATCTTTTTATTGAGATTCATTGTCTGGTCATATTCTTGTATAAATGATCAGGTAGTTACTCAGCGTTTATTGAGTACGTTCTATGATTATTTGAGATTCATTGACGAGCTCTGATTTATATTATTCCTGATCATTGATATTCCTGATGAGCCATAGTTGATACTTGACTATCATTGGTATCCCTGATCAGTGGATATACTTTGATGAGCCATGGTTGTTGTTTGTTGTTATTCTTGATCATTTGAGATTCATTGATGAGTTATGAGTATGTTTATCATTCTTGATCCTTGGATATTCATTGATGAGTTATGATTCTTGTTATGATAGTGACTGGCTATTTTATCTTGATTATTCAGTATCCTTTCAACTCTTGTATATATGACAGAGTAGGGGACTTACTTACTAAGCTTGTGTAGTTCACTCCTATTTATATATATTTTTCAGGGAATGATACAGAGACAAAAGGTAGGAGACTCCGGTTAAAGATTGGACATTTTGACAAAGTAAAAGTAGTAGTAGTACAGTCTTGTAGCACTCCCGTGTATTCACGTCCTGGGAATGAGGTGATGATTGGAAATTTTACAGACCATACTTCTATATTAGCAGATTGATAGGGACATGTAACATTTTTACTTTATTGTCTTCCGTTGTGTTACATGTTAGTGCACTAAGAGTAGTGCAATAGGATAAGTAGGTCTGGTTCAATGAAAAAGCCATGTCAGATGGTCGCGATCTGCTAATCTGTAGAGGGTGGGTTACGGGTCGTGAATCAATTCTATATCTTGATACTTTAGCTCTACTACAAAAGAAGTAAACACACACTTAGATGTCATGTATTCATACTAAAACATGATAAGGATATCTGAAAGTTTAATCTTTCTATATTTTGATTCACCTTGGGAATTAGTTTTAATTAAACATATATAAGTTAGACACCTTTTAATTTTGACTATAGGCTAAGTGACTTAAATATGTCCTAAAATATCCCTTAGACACTTAACTATTTTGAAATTGCATATTGAAATGAATTAGGAATTTTTGCTTAAAACAACACATCTTCTGTCTAACGGAAGCCAATGACTGTTCGGATGTAGTGATGCACCCGAATGGAGAAATCTTTTCTACTCAAACGTGTGTCTAATTTTTGTCCTTTTTGTAGGTTGCCCTAATCCAAATCCTAAATGGTTTAAGTTGATCTATAAATACCTAATATACGATAGATTTACAAAAAAATTATGATTTTTTGCATTCTATATGGCAAAGATTATGTTTTTGTGAGAACTTATGCACTCATTGAATCCAAGGCTTGATTTCATACTTGAAAATTAGGATTTTTTATAATCCATCCTCCACAAAGGTGATTGTGAAGCATGTGTTATTTAAGAGTGCATCATAGATTCACTTTTTGCAACTACATTGGTTTATGTGGATCCGAGGGTGTTCAAATCGTGGAGAAAGTGGTTGTAGTGAATAAATCGAAGAGGAGACACACTCAGAGCATAGAAGAACATTACAGAAAGGATTGTGAAGATTGACTAATGGTGTAAGCATGCAACAGACTATAGCAAGTTAGTAGTTTAAGGTTTGGTGTTCTTTGTACTTGATTGATTTCATAGTGGAGATTTATTTCCAAGTTGTGGGTTTTATTCGCTAGAGGATTTCTCACATAAGACTAGCGTCTCTCTTTTCGTGGATGTGCTTTTATTCAATTGATGTTCATTATTGTGTTTGTATTTAACATTTGACCATATTAAAATAGTAATCTCGTAATTAAATAATCATTTAAAATCACTTGGTAAAACTATTTAAGTTCTATGATTCATGTCTAGTTAATTGTGAGAATTAATTAAAGAATGTATTTAGGGCTATTTCTTTAACTCTATAGATTAGTTAATTAATTATAAAACAAGACTCCCTCAATGGTTAAACTACTTGTACCGATCATACTATTAAAATATTAGACAAAAATTTTAAAATTAAAAATCATTTATTAAATTAAACATATATTTTGTCACGCCTTAAATTTTCACAAACCCTAAACAAAAAAAAAAAGGAATAATAAAGGGCAATTACATGCATTTCATACATTAACCCAATTCATACTCTGATACTAATCCTTAAGGCCTTGCCCGTTGTTTCATAACATACAAGTAAACATGTATAGTTTAGGGCTTATGCCCTTGTACAATCATCAAAATATGCCCCAAGGGCCAAAAACCTTCCATGATCCACGTCTACTCGGTTCTCCAAGACTTCCTCAAGTCTCAAGTATCAGAAGTGTCATCTGTGATATGATATCCCACAAATGGGTCAGCTCAACAGCTGGTATAACATAATGCTAATGCAAGAAACAAGGTTAAGGCGTGGCATGTGCAAAGTGTACATTTATAATCTAGATACTTTCCAGTTCATTAATACGATGCAATGAAAATATGCATGATACACTCATGCACTTAATGCCACACCCATGTCTCATTTACGGATCGCATCCGATGGATCTGAGTACTAACACCCGTTCACGGGCCTCCCCCCGTTAGATCTGGGTACCAATGTAATGGCCAATTTTGAGTTTTTCACCACATGATTTACATCCTCATAATGCATAGCACCAAGTGCTTAACCCACACTATGTTTTCAAAGGATTCACCGTATGCTAATATGCTTTGATTTCACCACACAATAATGCAATCTCAATGAAGCATTTTATCAAACACATAGAGCATGCTTTAAATAAAGCATTACGTTTAAGGCAATAATAACATTTGAATCATAAAACAGTTCCCACATAAACATATGCCATATTCAATCAATCTAAACACGTAGTTATGGTTCATGCTTATCACTCCACTAAGTTCCCAATTAATTCAAAGAACACATAAGTACACAAACAACCAAATTGTAGGCTGTCAAGGCAATTAAATTCTAAGTGATTTCTTAATAGCAGTTAAACATGTAAATCATTCAATCATCTCACTAAATACTCCTAAACTCAACCCTATTTCTTGCTTAGCAAAATATCATACCTGATGGGTTTGTCTCAACCCTAAGAAGCCATGCTCGTTGTGTAGCTGAACTAAATAGTGAGAATGTAGAAGGTTAAACCGCCTTCTCCTTTCCTTTCAGTGTCCTTAAAATCACGAAATATAACTCAGTTCATTGCTACTTGAATTATGCTATTCATCAAATTTTATGCCTTTATTTCATGAGTTTCTATTTTGCTAAAATAAACTCTACCATTAAGTCCGGAACGTTGTAGAAAGTCGGTTTAGGCTTTCACGAAATTCAATTTGGACATCTGTACTAAAAGGGCAAAATAGTCATTTTATACTTTTAAGGGTTCCTACTTCTCGAGGCCTCTTTTCATAAATTGGACTCCATGGTTGAGTCCAGAATGCTCGAAATAATAAAAATTCACTATTTGTTTACTTTAATCGGAGTTCGTTTGACTGCTTTTTAACTTAGTGGCATTTTCGTAATTTTTCTTTATTTTTAATTAAGTAATTTAATTAATACTTTATTCTGAGAGTCTAATTATAATAATCAAAAGTTTTGGGGTCACTTTTTAATTTCTAAAAGTCAGGGGGTTAAATCAAAATTTCTGATTTAACTATTCTAAATCAGAATAGCCAAACAATGGTTAATCTCTAAAATCGGAATAGGATATCCCCATCCCTAAATTAAATTTGAATTTAATTTCTTAAACCTGTAGCCAAACAGCCCCAATTCCTTTTTAATTTATAACTTAAAACGACGTCGCCTTAGGGTATCCAACATGTGCGGGTGGGTCGGATCTAACCCGACCCGAACCGTGGCCCAAACCCAAGTCCCCAAATAGTTCCTTCTTCCCTGATTTTTTGGCAGAGC
Organism: Nyssa sinensis; assembly: GCA_008638375.1. Classification (NCBI taxonomy): domain Eukaryota; kingdom Viridiplantae; phylum Streptophyta; class Magnoliopsida; order Cornales; family Nyssaceae; genus Nyssa; species Nyssa sinensis. Next base: position 31,697,762 of record CM018031.1, read on the forward strand.
TACGGTAGGGTTCCGTCGCCCCTTCCGGCGACGGCCAACTTTTTTCGGCCATATTCCGACCTAAATCAAATGTAGTTTCCTTCCATTTTTCTTAAGGGTTTTATATTAAATCTTGGTTTTTGATTTAGACCACTAGATCATCACGAATAAGGAGTCAAACAGCTTCGGTCGATTTTTCGGCCGAGCCTAAAGTTTCATTTTTGTGAGTTCTGGGCCATTGTCTTCTTTCCTACATCATCCTAAAGGTTTCCTGCAGTCAAGAGGATCCTCTTTCCAAGTTTAAAACAAGGTTTTAAATCATAAAATCTATGAAACTCAAATTATCCTCTATACCTGCAATTGCCCTTTTCTAGCTCGTTTCTTCATTATTCTACTTGATTTTTTTTGCAATAAACTCCTTTTTACATGCTCTACAAGACCCTACAATTATATTTACCATTCATGCTTTTAAATTTAAAAACATAAATCACTAGACTTACCTATTTTTTTGATTTCTCTCTTGGTGCAGCTTCCTTCCTCCTTTCTGTCTCGACTTTTTGGATCTTCCTATGGTTCTCTCTGTTTTTCCAGAATGCTCACAGCCTCTCCACCACTTCTTTCCTTCTGAATTTCTACCCAACGCACATATCCATATACACACGCATCACCCCACCGCCCAGGTCACTTCCTCTTTCTTCCCACGCCTCTTTCTAACTTCCTCACAACTTTCTTTCTTCTCCTTCTGATTCCCATTTAATATTTGTTGACATTTGGTGTTATATATATATATATATGTATATATGTATATATATACACATATTATATTACACACGCACCCACTTACACACGCAACACCAACTGACACACATACAGACCCAAACCCACACACCACTGCATGTTTTATTTTCCTTTCTTCTCGTTCTTGTTCATTTTTCTTTTACTTTATATATAGATATTTGTATACATCTATAGCATACATTATACCATATATATACATCAATACATATACAATACATATTTCATACATGCACATATATTCATATTTAGTTCATACATGCCTACACACTCATTTACACGTGTACACACATTTATAAAATGAAAAATTTATTCCAAAAATTCAGATTTCTACATATTTCCCCCCTTAAAGAAATTTCGTCCTGAAATTTAAAAGTACACATCAATGAACAAACAACTCGGAGTACCTAGCACGGACTTTAGCTTCACGTTCCCAAGTAGCCTCCTCGACCCCATGATGGTTCCAACGAACCTTGACAAAGGGATGGTCTTGCCTCGCAAAACCTGGTCTCTTGAGTCCAATATCTGCACGGGTTTCTGGTTATAAGAAACGTCACCCTCAAACTGAAGATCTACCCAATCTAGCACATGCGAGGGGTCAGGCTTGTACTTCCTCAATATCGACATATGGAAGACATCGTGAACCCCAGATAGCTGTGGCGGTAATGCTAGCTTTTAAGCCACCTCACCAACCATTCCAAGGATCTCAAATGGGCCTATAAACTGTGTCAACAGCTTCCCATTGCGCCCAAATCTCCTCACTCCTCGCCGTGGGGCTACCTTAAGAAACACATGTCCCCTAACATTAAATGACAAAGGTCGTCGTCTCTTATCTGTATAACTTTTCTGGCGGCTCTGTGCGGTTAACAGACGCTGTCTAATCACCTGTATCTTGTCTGTGGTCTCATGGACTATGTCAGGCCCTAAAGCAGCTGTCTCCCCTACCTCAGTCCAACATACTGGTGAATGACACAGTCTACCATACAAAGCCTCAAATGGTGCCATCTCAATGCTAGACTGATAGCTGTTGTTGTAGGCAAACTCTACTAAGGCAAAGTGATCCTCCCAGCTACCCCTAAAGTCCATAACACAGGCCCTAAGCATGTCCTCTAGGATCTGAATGGTATGCTCTGACTGACTGTCAGTCTGAGGATGAAAAGCAGTACTAAACTGTAGCTGAGTCCCTAAGGCTGTTTGAAAACTCTACCAAAACTGTGCAGTGAAACGTGGGTCTCTGTCTGAAGTAATGGAAACAGGTATCCCATGTAGTCGTACTATCTCCCAGAGATACAACTTATTGAGGACATCTACTAAATCAGTCGCTCTAATCAGTAGGAAATGTGCGGACTTCGTCAACCTGTCAACTATAACCCAAACTGCATTGTGACCTCTAGGTGACTTCGGAAGACCCATCACAAAATCCATGGTAACAAATTCCCACTTCCACTCGACCATTGGAAATGGCTGTAACAAACCTCCAGGTATCTGGTGCTCAGCCTTTACCTACTGGCACGTGAGACATCTAGACACAAACTGCACCACATCCCCCTTCATCCTCGTCCACCAATACTGGTGGCGTAAATCATGATACATCTTAGTGCCCCCTAGGTGCACTGCTAGACGTGAATGATGGAAATCTTTAAGGACATCAGCCCTAAGAGACTCTGGAACAAAGACTCTACCTATGTACCTCAAGCTAAGGTCAGAATGAACTGTCCACCCCTCAAAGCCCTCAGTACTAGAAACTCGTGCTCAAATCTGCTCTGCCTCTGTGTCCTGTAACTGCGCCTCAATAACCCTGCTCAACAGTGAAGGCTGTGCACACACACTGAACAGTGTGGCATGTCCCTCAGACTTGGAAAGCTCTAAGTCAAACTCACCAATGTCTCCCATCATCTCCCACTCTCTAATAGCAATGCTAGCTACAGTACTCCTCGGTCTCCTACTAAGTGCATCTGCTACAACATTGGCCTTCCCAAGATGGTACTAAAAGTCAAAGTCACAGTCTTCCATATACTCTATCCATCTCCTCTGCCGAAGGTTCAAGCCCTTCTACGTGAAAATGTATTTAAGGCTCTTGTGATCTGAGAACACCTCGAACCTCACCCCATATAAGTAGTCTCGCCAACTCTTAAGTGCAAAGATGACAATAGCTAACTCTAAATCACATGTGGGGTAGTTCTGCTCATGACTCCTCAATTGACGAGAACCATAGGCTACCATTTTACCCTCCTGCATCAACACACAACCTAATCCATCTTGTGAAGCATCACAATACACTGTATAACTCATACCTTCCTTAGGTATAATCAAGACAAATGCTGAAGTCAGCCTCCTCTTCAGCTCCTAAAATGACTGCTCACAGTCATCTGTCCACTCAAATCTAATGCCCTTGTGCGTCAGACGGGTCATCGGCGCAGCAAGATGAGAAAACCCCTCTACAAACTGACGGTAGTATCTTGCCAATCCCAAGAAACTCCAAATCTCAAACACGTTCTTCGGCCTCTCCTAACTCATAACAGAGACAATCTTAGAAGGATCCACAAATACTCCACTACCTAACACAACATGGCCTAGGAATTGTACCTCCTGAAGCCAAAACTCACACTTCGAGAACTTAGCAAATAAACGGTGCTCCCTCAAAATCTGTAACACAGTCCGTAGATGAAAGGCATGCTCATCCTCAGAAGGTGAGTAAATCAAAATATCATCAACAAACACCATGATAAACTGATCTATATAAGGACTAAAAATGCGGTGCATCAAATCCATGAATGTCGCCGGGGCATTCGTCACACCGAATGGCATAACTACAAACTCATAATGGCCATAACGAGTGTGGAAAGCTGTCTTCGCTATATCCTCCTCCCGTACTCTCAACTGATGATACCCAAACCGAAGATCAATCTTCAAGAAATATCTCGAACCCCTAAGTTGATCAAACAAGTCATCTAGCCTCGGTAACGGGTACTTGTTCTTGATAGTGACCCGGTTCAACCTCCTATAGTCCACACACAATCGTAATGTCCTATCCTTATTCTTTACAAATAGTGTCGAGGCACCCCACGGAGAAGTACTAGGTCGGATAAAACCCTTACCCTGCAAATCAGTCAACTATTCCTTCAGCTCTCTCAACCCAGCTGGAGCCATGCGGTAAGGTAGAATGGAAATAGGCACAGTGCCGGGGATAAGCTCTATCGTGAACTCTATCTCTCGTCTTAGTGGTAGACTAGTCAAGTCATTCGGGAAGACATCTGGAAAATTATCCACTACAGGTGGTAACACACTCTCTACAGTCCCACTATCACCTGCAACCAAGCTAGCCAACATATTACTATGACCTTCCCAACTCTGCGAGTCATACAAGGGTGGAACTAAGAAATCCGCACGATCTCCTGTGAAGTAAAAACTATCTCTCTCAAGAGTGCATACTGTCACTCTCCCCCTGTAGCAATCTATACTAGCTCGGAAAGCAAACAACCAATCCATCCCCAAAATAATATCAAAACCAGTCATGTCAAGCAAAATAAAGTCAAAATAAAGGATGCGATCAGCTATCTCTATCGAGTAATCTCTACAGATCCTCGCCAATACTACACTACCCCTAACTGGTGTGTCAACATGCAATGGTGGATCCAACTGATCTATATCCAACCCCAATGTCATGGCAAGCATGGTAGATATGAATGAATGAGATGCACCCGAGTCTATCAGTACACTGGCCCATGAACTAAACACAAAGAATGTACCTCAAACCATTGATGGTCCAGAAGTAGAGGCCTCTAGTGTGGCTATTGCATAAACATGGCCCTGAGTAGTCTGGCTCTGCCTACCTCCCCCTCTCTGTCCCTACTGACCTCCTCCCCTCTGTGCAGGAGCTCTAACACTCAATGCGGAGGGTGCAGACTAGAAATATGGTGTCAGAGGTCTATGGTCTAGCTGTGGCTATGGCAGAGGCATCTGGGTATGCTGATAATAATGTGGCCTCGGTGTGCGCTGTGAGGTCTGCCCCTGAGGACAGTTGGCCCTAATATGGCCCGTTTGGTGGCAAGTGTAGCAAAGTCGTGGAGCCCCCACCCCTGACCCTGTGTCTGAGGTGGGAGTGACATCTGACTCGCTCTAGCCCCATATCCTTGATTAGGATCTCTCTGTGGGCAATCGGTCATTCTATGGCCAGGTTGTCTACACCGGTAACATGTAATGGGTCTTTGTGATACCCCCCTCGAGGAGCAACAGACATAATAGGCTGGGGGGCTAAGAATTGAACAGGCCTCTAGGATGTCGATGGGGAAGATGTACCGGTCGGGGACCTCTTCAATGGTCTTCCACCAGTGTGAGTCATGGTAGGCACAGCAGGTTGAGTAGGCGTAGACACTTGTGCTGTGGCTATCCTGCCATGGGTCCGGGATTCCCTGATCCCTTTAATGTCAGCCAGCTCCCTCTCCACTCTGGTGGCCCTGATCACCGCCTCCTCATATGTGTCAATAATGTGTCCGGCCAATCTGTCTCTAATAGAGGTCTTCAACCCCTTGACAAAATGAAAGACCCTCAGACGCTCCTTCCCAATAATATGTGGGGCAAATCTCCCTAATGTAGTGAATCAGGACTCATACTGAGTCACTGTCATATCCCTCTGGAGTAGTGCCCCAAACTCCTCCATAAACTCGATCCTTGCAGTCTCTGGAAAATAGTGGTCATTGAACATGGCCACAAAAGCATCCCATCCCTCACCGAACCTGTGTAGCCTGTTAGCAAATACTTGCCACCATTGATCAGCCAACTCAATAAACTGGAAGGTGGCACATCGGATCCTCAAATATGGCTCAATGATCCCCTGTGAGTCTAGGATCCTGGTGATCTAATTCAGCCACTTCTCTGTAGCCAATGGGTCAGGCTGCCCAGCAAATATAGGAGGCCTCATCCTTTGAAACACCTTCATCACGAAGGTATCCTTGGTCTCGCCACCTGTAGTCCGGGTCTCTTGTATGGCTCGAAAACACTCCTGTATAATGACTCCCATGTCTCTGGCGCCGATGGTCTGCTCTACCTCCTCTACTGGGGTAGGTACTGGAGCAGGTGCAGGAGCAGGAGTAGGAGCAATAGCCTTCTCAGCTGTGTTACGAGCAGGTGTATCAACTAGAGCAATAGTCTCCTCTACAGTGCCATGAGTAGGAGCAGTAGCTCTGGGTCTGCCACGCCGAGGTAGGGCAACAACCCTAGGTCTCCCCGCCTAGGTGGCCCAGCTCTCGCAAGGGCTCGTCTCAGTGGCATGAGTCTACAAGTCCAAGGAAAAGGAAAAATTTAGTACCCCCCTTTTTCACCTTAGACAGAGGCATTTTAAAAGAACATGAAGCATATACACGTTAGTAATTCACACTTCACAAGTAACAATCACAGTATGTCTTAACGTACATCAAGCAAGTTCTTACACTTAACGAGATATTAACCAAAATTTAAAACTATGTGTCACAGCCCTATCGTGTTCGACAACACCCTACGATCTCTAGGTATTCGAACCTATGCTTTGATACCACGTTGTCACGCCTCGAATTTTCACAAACCATGGGAATGAGTGAAATAAACAAAAAAAAAAGGAATAATAAAGGGCAATTACATGCATTTCAAACATTAACCCAATTCATGCTCTAATACTAATCCATAGGGCTTTGCCCATTGTTTCATAACATACAAGTAAACATGTATAGTTTAGGGCTTATGCCCTTGTACAATCATCAAAATATGCCCAAGGGCCAAAAACCTTCCATGATCCACGTCTCCTCTGTTCTCCAAGACTTCCTCAAGCCTCAAGTATTAGGAGCATCATCTGTGATATGATATCCCACGAATAGGTTAGCTCAATAGCTGGTACAACATAATGCTAATGCAAGAAACAAGGTTAAGGCGTGGCATGTGCAAAGTGTACATGTATAATCTAGATACTTTCCAGTTTATTAATACAATGCAATGAAAATGTGCATGATACACCCATGCACTCAATGCTACACCCATGTCTCATTTACGGACCGCATCCGATGGATCTGAGAACCAACACCCGTTCATGGGCCTCCCTCGTTGGATCTGGGTACCAATGCAATGGCCAATTTTGGATTTTTCACCACAGGATCTACACCCTCATAATGCATAGCACCAAGTGCTTAACCCACACTATGTTTTCAAAGGATTCACCGTATGCCAATATGCTTTGATTTCACCACACAATAATGCAATCTCAATGAAGCATTTTATCAAACACACAGAGCATGCTTTAAATAATGCATTACGTTTAAGGCAATAATAACATTTGAATCACAAAACAGTTCCCACATAAACATATGCCATATTCAATCAATCTAAACACGTAGTCATGGTTCATGCTTATCACTCCACTAAGTTTCCAATTAATTCAAAGAACACATAAGTACACAAACAACCAATTCTAGGCTATCAAGGTAATTAAATTCTAAGTGATTTCTTAACAGCAATTAATCATGTAAATCATTCAATCATCTCACCAAATACTTCTAAACTTAACCATATTTCTTGCTTAGCAAAATATCATACCTAATGGGTTTGTCTCAACCCTTCAAGCCATGCTCACTGTGTAGCTGAACTAAACAGTAAGAATGTAGAAGGTCAGACCGCCTTCTCCTTTCCTTTCAGTGTCCTTAAAATCATGAAATATAACTCAGTCCATTGCTACTTGAATTATGCTATTCATCAAATTTTATGCCTTTATTTCATGAGTTTCTATTTTGCTAAAATAAACTCTACCATTGAGTGTGCAACGTCGAAGAAAGTCGGTTTAGGATTTTGCGGAATTCAATTTGGACATCTGTACTAAAAAAGGCAAAACAGTCATTTTGCACTTTTATGGGTTCCTACTTCTCAAGACCTCTTTTCACAAATCGGAATCCACTATTGAGTCCAAAATGCTCGAAATAATAAATATTCACTATTTGTTTACTTTAATCGAAATTCGTTTGACTGCTTTTTAACTTAGAGGCATTTTCTTAATTTTTCTTTATTTTTAATTAATTAATTAAATTAATATTTAATTAATATTTTATTCTGGGGTCTAATTATAATAATCAAAATTTTTGGGGTCACTTTTTAATTTCTAAAAGTCGTAGGGTTAAATCAGAATTTCTGATTTAACTATTCGAAATCAGAATAGCCAAACAGTGGCTAATCTCTAAAACTGGAATAGGATATCCCCATCCCCAAATTAAATTTCAATTTAATTTCTTAAACCCGTAGCCAAACAACCCCAATTCCTTTTTAATTTGTAACTTAAAATGATGCTGCCTCAGGGTATCCAACATGTGCGGGTGGGTCGGATCTAACCCGACCTGAACCGTGGCCCAAACCTAAGGCCCCAAACAGTTCCTTCTTCCCTGATTTTCCGACAGAGCAACGGTAAGGTTCCGTCACCGAAAGGGGCGACGGACAACGTTTTTCGGCCATATTCCGACATGAATCAAATGTAGTTTTCTTCCATTTTTCATAAGAGTTTTATATTAAATCTTGGTTTTTGATTTAGACCACTAGATCATCACAAATAAGGAGTCAAACAGCTCCGGCCGATTTTCCGGCCTAGCCTAAAGTTTCATTTTTGTGAGTTCTGGACCACTGTCTTCACTCCTACATCATCCTAAGGGTTTCCTGCAGTCAAGAGGATCCTCTTTCCAAGTTTAAAACAAGGTTTTAAATCATAAAATTTATGAAACTCAAATTATCCTTTATACCTACAACTGCCTTTTTCTAGCTCGTTTCTTTATTGTTCTACTTGATTCTTTTTGCAATAAAGTCCTTTTTACATGCTCTACAAGACTTACAATTATATTTATCATTCATGCTTTTTAAATTTAAAAACAAAAACCACTAGACTTACCTATTTTTTTGATTTCTCTCTTGGTGTAGCTTCCTTCCTTCTTTCTGTCTCGATTTTTTGGATCTCCCTATGGTTCTCTCTATTTCTCCAGAATGCTCACAACCTCTCCACCACTTCTTTCCTTCTGACTTTCTACCCAATGCACATATCCATATACACACGCATCAGCCCATCGCCCAGGTCACTTCCTCTCTCTTCCCACGCCTCTTTCTGACTTCCTCATAACTTTCTTTCTTCTCCTTCTGATTCCCATTTAATGTTTGTTGAGATTTGGTGTTATATATATATATGTATATATGTATATATATATATATACATATTATATTACACACACACCCACTTACACACGCAACACCAACCAACACACACACAGACCTAAACCCACACACCACTGCATGTTTTATTTTCCTTTCTTCTCTTTCTTGTTCATTTTTCTTTTACTTTATATATAGATATTTGTATACATGTATATCATACATTATACCATATATATATATATATATATATACATCTACACATATACAATACACATTTCATACATGCACATATATTCATATTTAGTTCATACATGCCTACACACTTATTTACACGTGCACACACATTTATGAAATGAAAGATTTATTCCAAAAATTCAGATCTCTAAATATTTTAAAGTATATTTCGGAATAAATTGCAAGAGACAAATAATAAGATATGAATACTATATGTTATTGTATTATCATACCTAATAAATTAATAATGAAAAAAAAATCTAATATTATATAAATTCTCACATTGTCATTCTTATTTCAATTGTTAAATTACAGCTCATGTGACAAATCTATCATCCAAATTAAAGTTAACATCTACATGGTAATAAAAAGTAAAAACACTTAATGGATGTATTAAATATATTTACAAGACATTTTAATATCATTCATGAGTATAAACTTTGAAATTTAGTCATTTTGTATAATTGTCTATTACTTGTCCAGTTTATATAAATTAATTCGATTCATTAGGTCAGCCATATAATCGGTCTTATCACCCAATTTTTACTGGTTCAAATCCTTTAAGTGTATCAATTACAAAACTGAATGGTTTCTAATTTTACTGGTTCACCGAAATGACCCACCAAGTCAAACTGCGTTTTATAATGGCCTCTAATTCACTAGTTCACCGAAATGACCCACCAAGTCAAACTGCGTTTGATAATACTGATCTAGGCAATAGAGTTAGGAGAAAAAATATAAAAATTAAAATTTAAAAAGTTTCTTAAAGAAATATAAACAAATTTGGGTTCTCTCAGTAGTAGGTGATTGGGTTGTGGGTACCTTTAAATTGCTTTTTCTTTTGAATATTTTAGTGTATAAATCACCATGTCAAAACATGAAACTGATGGGCCATAAAGTGACAGACCAATTCAAACATGACACGTGTACAGTGCACTTGCGTATACTGGCCAAGAAAGGCTTTCCTATCCAGAACAGTGAGGGTACTAAACAGTACACCACCTCTAGATCTAGCTTTTCTAGAGCTGGCCTCAAGCACTAGCGCAACCAACAACACTACCTCTAAAGCAGAAGGGGTTTAGAACTGGTCACTGCCTTCCATGGACTTCCGACCTCTGAATAAGGAAATAGAGTTCAACATGGTAACTGCCATTCTCTTATAATCAAATCTCCTAACTTTCACGACTCCAAATCCTAATCAACTTAGGAAGCTGCAGCCTATAAATAAAGCCCTAAGGTGCGCCTTTTATTTTTATGCTCATTCTTTGGTTTACATTACAATCTTTCAATTCAATTTATTGACTTACGTATTGGAGCGGCTACCACCGGAGCCAATGCGGTGGCCTTCTGATCCTTTTCTTTGAGTGTTTCTCAGGCAACAAAGTTCGGAGCCCCAATCAACCAAAAAGTGCAGCATTAGTTTGGCGCCGTCTGTGGGAACGACAATCATTCCTTCAACAAAAGTGCTCTACTTACGAACAAACTCATCCTCCTTCTCACCGGAGAACCAAGGCTCCTAATCTCCGACTGAGAAAGCATGCTCAAAATCCTCAAAATCCCCAATGCCGGCCGCTTGCCGGACGAGGAAGGGGACAAACAACCGATCCCATACAGCAACAACTTGACCTAGTTAAGCGACAGAACGAGTTGATGTAAGAACAACTTCTTTCCATGTCCAAAACTCTGGCGATGCTTACCCAGAGTCATGGAACCAACCCTTTGAATCCACCCGTTAATACGGCTAATCAAAGTACACAACTTACTATCACCACCACGGATGGAGGATTTCATGAAAAGATTCCCAATAACTAACCGGTGTACCCCCAAGGTGCCACCTACCTTGGCAGAGACCCCCAGCCATCAGTAGCTGCAGGCAGGGGGATACCAACCTTCATTCCAGAGGTTCACTATCACAGCACCACAAGGATCCCAACTCCAATGGCTTCTGGGGCGAACATAGCACCTCCTAAGTTCCAACCACAAGCAACACCAGTTCCTCCAGTTCAGGAACACCAAAATCCTCTTCCAGTCGTGGGACATGACAATCCCGTTCATGTGGGAGCCGAAACTACAAAGCAAGACTTACAAGAAGTACCGCCTAGGGCTCCACGAAGAGCTGAAGAAGTGGCGGACTCTATGGACCGTACTGTTGTGATGAGAGGTATTCAAATCCCTCCAGAGTAGGACGAGCTAGCAAGACTGCTCGGAAGGCTTGCCACGCCGTTCACCCCTGCTATCATGGCTAAGGAGAGGCCGAGGAAATTTGTCGTCCCAAAGTTCACCCATTACGATGGGACTGTAGACCCAAAGGACCATCTTTCTCATTATCAGCACACCATGACGCTACATGGGGCCACCCACGCCTTCATGTGTCGTACATTCGTCACCAGCCTCAAAGGGACTGCTCTGAAGTGGTTTCACCACCTTCCTTCGAACTCAGTCGACAGTTTCTACGAGCTCAGCAGGCGATTCCTCGACCGGTTCATGACTAGCAAAAGGTTGAGGAAGGGCCTAGAGTTCTTGCTAAACATAAAGCAGTTCAAAGGAGAACCTCTCAGAGAATATATTGCACGATTCAATGCCGAGCTTACAGAGATCATAGATTGTAGCCCGAGCTTTCTGGTGGTTGCTCTGACCATAGGCCTTGCTCAAGGGGGCTTCCGAGATTCCTTAACAAAGAGCCCTCCTACTGACATGACGGCACTCATGGAATAAGCACGGAAGTATATTATTCTTGAAGACATACTATGGCACTGAGGCAATCATTCTTGTCAAAATTGGCATGCCAACCCTTGAAATAGACTGCTTTAACCAAGAGGCTAATAACCAAAAATTTGTAGAAGAATCTGGACCTTACGAAAGATCGTCAGACTTACGACTTATTGGTTGGAAGACATAGTTGGGAATCCTGTACCCAGACCATGGAATGTAGAACACCGATGAAAATATTATCAATAAAAGTTTTTCTCTCTTACATTCTTTCAAAAAAGCAGTCTCATCTCAATGCATAGACCCCCAGGTCTGGCCCATCGTATTGACCCCTGAAGCCTTGTATCCATTACAAGTCCTTTAGGCCTGGTCTTCTCAATGCACAGACCCTCAGGTCTGGTCCATCGTATTGACCCCTAAAGCCTTGTATCCATTACAAGTCTTTTAGGCTTGGTCTTCTCAATGCACAGACCCCCAGGTATGGTCCATCGTATTGACCCGTGAAGCTTTATATCCATTACAAGCCATTTAGGCCTGGTCTTCTCAATGCACAGACCCCCAAGTCTGGTCCATCATATTGACCCCTAAAGCCTTGTATCCATTACAAGTCCTTTAGGCCTGGTCTTCTAATGCACAGCCCCCCAGGTCTGGTCCATCGTATTGACCCCTGAAGCCTTGTATCCATTACAAGTCCTTTAGGCCTGGTCTTCTCAATGCATAGACCCTTAGGTATGGTCCATCGTATTGACCCTTGAAGCCTTGTATCCATTACAAGCCATTTAGGCCTGGTTTTCTCAATGCACAGACCCCAGGTCTGGTCCATCGTATTGACCCCTAAAGCCTTGTATGCATTACAAGTCCTTTAGGCCTGGTCTTCTCAATGCACAAACCCCCAGGTCTGGTCCATCGTATTGACCTATGAAGCCTTGTATCCATTACAAGTCCTTTAAACCTGGTCTTCTCAATGCACAGACCCCCAGGTCTGGTCCATCGTATAGACCCCTGAAGCCTTGTATCTATTACAAGTCCTTTAGGCCTGGTCTTCTCAATGCACAGACCCTCAGGTTTGGTTCATCGTATTGACCTCTAAAGCCTTATATTCACTACAAGCCTTTTAGGCCTGGTTTTCTCAATGCACAGACCCCCAAGTCTGGTCCATCGTATTGACCCCTAAAGCCTTGTATCCATTACAAGCCCTTTAGGCTTGGTCTTCTCAATGCACAGACCCCCAAGTTCGGTCCATCGTATTGACCCTTGAAGCCTTGTATCCATTACAAGCCCTTTAGGCCTGGTCTTCTCAATGCACAGACCCCCAGGTCTAGTCCATCGTATTGACCCATGAAGCCTCGTATCCATTACAAGTCCTTTAAGCCTAGTCTTCTCAATGCACAGACCCCCAAGTCTGGTCCATCGTATTGACCCTTGAAGCCTTGTATCCATTACAAGTCCTTTAGGCCTGGTCTTCTCAATGCACAGACCCTCAGGTTTGGTTCATCGTATTGACCTCTAAAGCCTTATATTCACTACAAGCCCTTTAGGCCTGGTCTTCTCAATGCACAGACCCCTAGGTCTGGTCCATCATATTGACCCCTGAAGCCTTGTATCCATTACAAGCCCTTTAGGCCTGGTCTTCTCAATGCACAGACCCTTAGGTCTGGTCTATCGTATTGACCCCTAAAGCCTTGTATTCATTACAAGTCCTTTAGGCCTGGTCCATCTCAATGTGTAGACCCCTAAAAACCTTGTAGCCCATACAAGAGCTACAGGTCGGTATATTATGAATCATCAAGTACATGTGACTCTTCAAAAATCCTGGCCTCAGCCCTGCACGGATCCCACAGAACTGAGGATCGAGAGGGGAGTAGTTGATGGGCCATAAAGTGACAGACCAATTCAAACATGACACGTGTACAGTGCACTTGCGTATACAGCCCAAGAAAGGCTTTCCTATCCATAACAGTGAGGGTACTGAACAGTACACCACCTCCAGATCTAGCTTTTCCAAAGCTGGCCTCAAGTACTACCCCCAGCAGCAGCACTGCCTCCAGAGCTAGCATCCAAAGCTGGCACCTCAAGCATTGCCTCCAGCAGCATCACTGCCTTCAGAGCTGCCTCTAGAGCTGGCCTCCAGAGCTGGTGCCTCAAGCACTGGCGCAACCAACAACACTGCCTCTAGAGCAGAAGGGGTTTAGAACTGGTCACCGCCTTCCATGGACTTCCGACCTCGGAATAAGGAAACAGAGTTCAACATGGTAACTGCCATTCTCCTATAATCAAATATCAACTTTCACGACTCCAAATCCTAATCAACTTAGGAAAACGCATCCTATAAATAAAGCCCTACGATGTGCCTTTTATTTTCATGCTCATTCTTTGGTTTACATTATAGTCTTTCAATTCAATTTATTGACTTAAGCATCGGAGCGGCTACCGCCGGAGCCAATGCGGTGGTCCTCTGATCCTTCTCTTTGAGTGTTTCTCAGGTAACGGAATTCGGAGCCCTAACCGACCAAAAAGTGCAGCATCAGAAACATATCCTTCAAGATGTTCGAGAAGGAATTAGACTGGGTGTCTCCTTCATAACTGGGCAAAAAATCACTATTTGAAATGTTTATTTTGAGTTAGAACACCATGTAAAACATTCGGACATTGTTTAAAACTCCCTTATTAGTTTCCTCCAACACTCCAACAGTGTTAATTTTAGTTTTGAAATGCATATGTGTTCTATACATACACAGTACATGTTTTTATATTCAGACTATTTTAAAATATTTGACTATCAATTTTCACTTTGTCTCACTCAGAAAATAGAAAGGTCTGATACAATATGTAGTTGATTTTCATTCTTATAGCATGTTGTTTGAACCGCAAAAAAAAGATATGACAATGTCATGAAAATAATACTTTTTTTCTTCTTTCCTTTTTGTCTTTTCAACGGAAGATCCCAAAATTTCTAGCACATATCTCGTGACTTGCATACATTTCAAAATTTCTTGTCTTCATGTTTTTTTATTATTTACAGTTGATGATTGTATAATTAATATTTAATAATTTAATAATTTTTAATAATTAATAACTTTTTAAATAATTAACTTGATTATATGACAGATAATTAATAATTATTATCTTTTTTCCAAAATTTTTTTCTAATATTAAATATTAGAGAGATAAAATAGTTATATATATATATATATATATAGATTTGGTAATTATATTTATATACTATATCTCCTAAATGAACTCAACAACCCACTAGTCCCAAGAAATAATATGAGATAAGATATCCTATTTTTTTTTATTTATTTAACCTATGCGTTATAAACTTGTTTTCATATAAGTAGTAACTGTTTAACATGCCCTTTATAAAACGCATTGAATGTCAATTTATTTTTTATTTTCTTTCTTTCTGTTTTTTGGGTGATTACATTAGAAAGCGGGCTCATTTGACTAGCTTTGACATCAATCAAAGGGAGGAAAAGTTAATGAAAATGTTAAAAACATTGTTGTTTTGTTTGAAATGAAGGTAACAAAATTTTCATTAATGGTAAATGAAAATATTTAATAGAGTAGAAAGTGAGTCGAGTCTAAGCAAACGTAAGTCCAAATCAATTTTAGACGGATTTGATCTCAATATTTTATACTTCAGAATAAGTCATAAAAACTCAAGCTCAACTTCAATTTGGGTTGGATTTAGAATAATGAGCCTTCAAACAACCCGATATAACTTGTGCCCGAGCCAATATATATATATATATATATATATATATATATGTGTGTGTGTGTGTGTGTGTGTTTTTATATTGTATATGTATTTTGATATTTTATTTTTTTCATGCTATTTCAATACAACTAAATCAACACATCAAATCTTGGGTGCTAGTTCTCTACATTACCCAACTTGAGTTTCAACTCAGTGTGAGCTGATGGAGCCAACATCTTTGTTTTAGTTTGAGTTGTGTTTGGGTTGAATGGTTCGGAATTGTAAGGGTCACAAAATTAAGTAGGTTAATTGGGTTTTAGTTATATACAATCAATTAATATCAAACTAAAATTTATGTAGTGGTGGATAATTTTATCTGCAAACCCAAGTATTCCCATGCGTCTAATGTATTATTTTTCATATTTTCTTATAAAAATATTTAATTTCTTGTCATAAACTTCTTTCAATAAATGCTTTAGTATGTTATCAGCGACAATTTTATAGACATTGCAACTTTTAAGATAGAGAGTAACATAATTGGGCTACTCATCAACATTATAACTATAAACTCTCAAGATTTCAAACTTCTATCTAATAACTAAAACTTTTTTCATAATTCCAGATAAATAAAATTTAAATTATGTACCTGATACTTCAACCTAATTAAGCTGACTTCGTTGTTGATTAAATCGAAACTTCTATTGTTTTTTTTTTTTTTTTTGCTTCACAATTATTTGTTTCAGTTATCACTAAATCTTTCTTTCGATCTAAACAACTATCGAATATCAATCGAACGACTCTTTATATAACTATTCAAAATCACAACCTTGAGCAATATGAGAACCGCAACTCTTTGCAATAATTCAAGAACGAAACTAAGTTTTGATATAACAAAATTGTAAGAATCCAAGATTATGACATGTCTCTCAAAAAATTACCCCTAGATCGAAACAAGCTTGTGATAAATTACACCCTTATCTCTAATAAATTAACCCAAATTCAAAACAAGACTGATACTAATGGTTAGAATTCAAGAAAGCATGAAGCATATAAAACAAAATTGAAGAACAAATAAGGGTGAAAGGAAAGGACAAAAACACGTCCTGTGTGGAAGAACAAACCAAAACCAAGTATTAAAAATACAAACATGCAATAATAATAAATAAATAAACAACTTCTTTTATGTTTTATTCAATCTCAAGGTAGACTGGAAGACTCTCTCAACTCATGTATCTACTCGGATGACGCTCCTTTCTATTTCATTTTTCTCTTCATTTTTTTATTTTATTTTATTTTTCTTTTTCACATGAGATGGTACCTACTTTTATAAATAATTATTAAAATAAATAGGCCCATATCATATAAAAGAAAAAATAAAATGAAAGAAAATTGAGACAAATAGTAGTGCCAAATATTTGAGAATGAATACTACTTTCATCTGAGTTTGGGAGATTTATGAGAAGTGGGGGGCTACCTGGGTTGGTCAGCCAAGTGATCATTTGATGCAAAAAATAATAATATATATCTATATATATATATATATGATATATCATAAAAGAACAGGCCAATCAACACTTGACACGTGTGACCACAGTCCGACCTATGCTCGGCCAACATGACTCTCACTCAGCCAACGACTAAAAGCTCAAGCAACCAGATCATCATATAAGGTCGGAAATGGCCGAACATATATATATCCAGAACAGATCACAGGGTCCAGACCAACACTCCAGAACTCGTCACCGCCTTAGCGGATGCCGAGCAGGGAATAAGGAAGCAGTCTTCAACAAGGAAGTAGTCTTCAACAAGGAAACTACCATCTATGGTTATCTCTATGCAAGGTAGCTGCAATCTCCTATAATCAAATCCCTATATTCATGGCATCTATGGTTATCTCTATGCAAGGTAACTGCAATCTCCGATGATCAAATCCCTATATTCATGGCTTCGAATCCTAATCAACTTAGGAAAGTCACGGTTTATAAATTAAACCCTAAAGGTACGCCTTATTTCTTATGCTCATTCTTTGGCTTTCAATACAGTCTTTCAATTCTTTTACTTACTTAAGTATCAGAGCGACTACCGCCGGAGCCAATCCGGTGGTCCTCTGATCATCTTTCTGAGTGTTTTACAGGTCACGGAGTCTATACTTATTGCGAGCCGAAAAGTGCAGCATCAATATATATATATATATATATATATATATATATTAATTAATAGATTTAATATTTATAAACTAATAAATTGACTTTTTGTCATGAGAACAAAATAATTAAAAGGCTGCGAGGAGTGAGAGACTTTCAATAGTAAAGATTTAGCAAAAGTCAAGTCATAGTTGGTTTACTTGGTTTACTAAGCAGACGCTGAATTGTAATTTGTAAGTGAACGCTGCGAGGCTACCTTTCAAAGGTAGTATATGCAAAGTTGAGATTCTTCCCCATTTAAAATTTAAAACAAGGATTAATATAATATTCCTTCGTTTCTGCATACATTTCACATTCTAATTGTCCAGCCAACAAATTAATTAATTAATTAATAAGAAACAAACAAAAGACCTGCCTCTATGTATATTATAGTATTATTAATTTAATCCGTAAACTAATATTGCACGCTTTGCTGAAACCAAATCTAGTTGCAACTTCCACGATTGCAAGTTCAACATTTTATTTAATGAAATAACACATATATAAACATACATATATCATGTCTGGGTATATATACGGACATTTATAGATGTAATTAAAATTAAAATCTCAAGAGCTCCCTTATAAAAAAAATTAAAAATCTTAGGAGTGAATTCTTAATTTCAAAAGAAAAAAAAATTATAGAAAATAAGGATAAATATCAAATTTCTTGTTCTTATTTTTTTGGTCGGGAGCATGGTCACCACTTGCCTCCTTTATATCCGTCTTTGCATGTAATTATGTAAATATCTTATAAGAAGATGGATGTTATGTATATAGATATATAAATATATATTGTTAGTGATATTAATTAATATTGTGTAATGTATTATAATGGGTATAGATGTCATTATATTGTTATTTAACTATAAATATACGAGTTCAGAACCAATGAAAGCTACTGGAAAATTTTCATCTTATTGGTGTTATAGCCAAGTCGGTTCTATAGACTTGTTGCAGTATGATTATGGCTTCATCCAACTCTTCTTAATCATCTTTATTCTTAGTTGTTCATATCAAAAGTCTTGTTCTTGTGGAACCTAGTTTTAACAACTAACGTGTGTGTAAATCTCTTCGGTAGCCTTATTATCCTCTAATTACTATTCACATTCCAATGCTTAGGAAGTTAATAATTCAAAATCTATTGATTGGCTTTAAAAAAGATAATGCAGTTCTCTCTCGGATCAATGCCACCTTGATCATAGATATTGTTGAGAATATTTTAGTTCTTGATGTTTCTGAGGCTTGTGTTGCCTGGTTATTAATTGAACAGATTTTTCTTGATCATGTTTCAAGACATCGCATGAACTTCAAATTAATACTTCACAATCTCAAGAAAGGTTCCAATTCAATGGCTACTTTTCTTCAAAAATTCAAAACTGTTTATAGACACCTCATTTTGTGACCTTTGATTGGATAGGGGCAATTCGAGAATTATGTCAAGAGTCCCACACCTAGTAGGACTCTTCCTGCTAGAGTCTCGCTTCTAGTAGGATTATTCTAGGCTATTGGCAGGACATTTTATCAATTTCGGCAACATTTTTTCCCCTTGAGAGCATTTTGGTAATTTTGGCACAATCCTACTTTCAGTTATAATCTTTGGTTATTTGAAGGGCATTTTTATAATTTCTATATCATTTTACCCATTTGGGATTAATTTGATAATTTTAGCCTTTGGTGACATAATTGGGACATTTCATGTCTTGAGAGCAATTTGATCATTTCACATGTCTTGTGGAAATCTTCTGATTTTCTACCAAATTAGAAGAAATTTGGAGATCTTGGGTAATAGTAGTTTATTTAGACATAATTATGACTTTTCATTGTTAGAGTTTTAATAAATCTAGTTGCTTGGTATTTTCTTTAGGGAAGATACATTGAATCTAGACACTTCTCTATTTTCTAGTATAAACTCACTCACATTGGTGCATTAGGTGTGTATTCATATCATTAGTCCACATATTGGTTTAGGTGGCATGTAGAATGCATTGTATCCAACCATTTGTCCACCTATCAAGGTGTATCCATGTTGTGTCTATATGCATTGTACTTAGGTGCATACATTATATATATATATATATATATATATATATTTTGAGAGTTAGGATTATTAAGAATACTTTCCTAATTTTTCTTTATTTTCTTTTTCATTATTTAGGAATAATCCATTTATCTTTCACCTCATTGGCTATTGTATGTTGCATTCATTCAAATAGGTTCATGCATTTTTCATAATTCATTTTTAAATCATTTTATTTTATGATAATCATTCTTTAGATAATTATTTGGTTTTATTTTTATTTTAATCACATAATTATCACTCAAGACATTATCCTAACCCTTCCTAGAGTCTCTCTCTAAGAACTCTCCCTCTTCCAAGACTAAAGCTTCTACCGAATTGGTGGTCTCCTTTCGAAAAGTAAGTCAAAGCCCTACCGAAGTGATACTCTTCTTTCAAAAAAGAAAGCCGAAACTCTATCCGATTAAAGACTCTGAATCAGACTTTCCAAGCTAAACTATTGTCCAGCCTCTACAACTAAACAAGGTACGCATCTCAAACCTTTAACAATCTTCTTTCAATTAGATGATCTCTTATCTTTTATCACTCTTGATAAAAGAGAGTGAACCGGAAAACTACGTGACTTTGATTCTGTTTTCTAAACAGATATGTAAGAAGCCTTTTCGTAACAACCCGACCCAATTTAGTGAAGTAATTAAGCATAATAATGATTATTGTGAGACAACTTTCTTAATAATGATGGGCAATTCCATTTAAGACTAATAGTGGGTAAATATGGATTACGATTACTGTTAATCGAGGATTAACACATGAATAACTTTGGAAGATTAGTGCATGAAATGCACTAAGGCAAAACTAGTGATACATGAATAAAGTAGGCTTAATTAAGAAACTTTGAGAGCCAATAAAATACTCAAAAATGCAATATGATGCATATGTAAAAAGGAAAAGATTAAAAAAAAAAAAAAAGACTTAAAAAGCTACTACAAAGTCTTGAAACCAAGACCCCATGTAAAGAATGCCAAAACTTACTACTAGGCTATCAGCAGTTTTGTGCTATTATAGCCCAAGAAAAGTACTATCGCGCCCCGAATTTTCACAGACCCGGGGAAGTGAGTGAAATGAAATAAGAACAGTAAATGAAAGATCGTAAGATGGATTAATTGATCATTTATTCATTTTCTCACGTTTTTTCCAAAATTAAAAATAAAAACTTACTAAATGACTTAACCAAAATAGTCTCTTAATGTCACTCAAACATCCCTCCCAATAAATGTTCAAAATGGTTTGAGTCATGTTAAAAAATGGCTCCCAAAACAGCCCCAAGATGTCTCTAAACATGCCTTGCGATAATGGTTCAAATGGGCCTCAAATGTCCTAAGGCATGAGCCAATGGTAGGTCAAATATCCCACCTAAAGTGATCCAAGTAAGTGGTCAAACATGGCCTCGAAATATGACTAAAAAGTGTCTTAAAAAAATGCCCAACATGACTTGGTATGATGGCCAAAATGAGCCAAAGAGGGCCCCAATAGTTGGTGTCAGACGTAGGATCAAATGGCCTTAAAATGACTTTGAAAAATAGGTCGTGGCATGATATGACATGCCTTGGACAGCAGCTGCACAGCCGCAAGGCAGCACGCGTAGGGTAGCAGGGCATGGCACGTGCGCAAGGACAAGTGGGTGTGGGCGCGGCTGCGGGCGACTGGGGGGTTGGGCACTGTAGCGACAAAGAGCAGATTTTCTGATTTCTGTAAGTTTACTGTTCATGGCTACAACCTGATTTTTCCTATTTCTAAATTTTTACGGAAGCGGCTGCAGCTAAATTTCTCTAGTTTTTGGCCTATTTCCTCAAGGCTTTTAACCCCCTACTTTGTGGTTATTTTCTAAGCATTTTTTCACCTAATATTTTACAATTCTTCGTATGTATAAGTATGTCACAACCCACCCTCACTCGGTGGCCATAATTTATATAAATTTAACATGCATCTCTTGTTTCCAACATACACATCTATTTGTCTCAATATATACATATGATGCTCATTGAATAAAAATATTCTACATATCATTTGAGTTTGAACCCTTACACTTCAAAATGGCCCAAGGCCTATAATCCACTACTTTTCCAAACTGAAATACAAGTCACTTGGGCTTATGCCCATACATACAAAAATATGTCATAATGGCCAAATGTCCATACAAGTCCCCTTCCCCTTCTTCCTTCAAGACTTCATCAAGTCTCAAGTACTGGGGGCGTTATCTATAATATGATATCTCACGAATGGGTCAACTCAACTAGTTGGTATGACATAATGCTAATGCAAGGAACAAAATTAAGGTGTGGCATGTGCAACTGTACATTTATATCTACATGCCTTCCAAATCATCCATGCAATACAATGGCAATGTGCGTGACGCACCCATGCAAACTCTATGCCACACCCATGTCTCGATTTCATGGATCGCTCCCGATGGTCAATCGAGTACCACACCTATTTCACTGACCGCTCCCGTTGGGTCAATCAAGGCATCAATACAATAGCCAATTTTAGATTTTTAATCACAGGATCTACACCCTCATAATGCATAGCACCAAGTGCTCAACCCACACTATGTTTTCAAAGGATTCACCATATGCCAATATACTTTGATTTCACCATGCAATAATGCAATCTTAATGAAGTATTCCATCAAACACATGGTATATGCCTTAAACAATGCAATGTACTTAAGGCAACCATAACTTTTACATCACAAGACTTTGCTACATGAACCTAACATGTAATCCCATCAATTTCACATATAACACATTACATATTCACAACCTTGACAATTTCTCAAAGATCATAAAATACATAAAGCACCAACACATGGAATAAATCATAACTCTCAAACCACAAGCATTTCCCTACATGAACCTAAGCTAAAATACAATGAATCAAACATACAAACAAGTTACATGTTCATCACTTTGATAAATTCTCAAAGATTACAAAAAATGCCTAAAGTACCAACACCTTGAATAAATCATAACTTTCCAGCCATAAGAGTTTCTCTACATGAACATAAGCTAGAATACAATGAATTAAACATATAATCATGGTTCATGTTTATCACTTTACCAAATTCCCAAAGAATAACAAAGAACACACAAGTACATAAATGATCAACTCTAGGTTTTTCAAAGCAACTATATCCTAAGTGATTTTCTAACATCAAATAAACATACGAATCATTCAATCAATATGTAAATCACTTCTAAACTTAATCATATTCCTTACTTAGCAAAATATCATACCTAGAATAGTTTTTCTCAAATCGAGGAAGTTGTGTTAGCTGCACAGCCGAATCGATTAGTGAGAACATAGTTCTTGTTGAGAGGAACAACTTCCTAGAAGGAACCTTTGTGAAAATCCAAGTCTAGAAATGTGTTTTGGAAGCTTGAATGTTAGAAAACCTAGGTTTTCTCTCCCCTCTCTCTCCCTGCGCGTATTCTGCTCTTCTCCAGACCAAAATATTTTGACTCTAAGGGTTGTATTTATAGTCAAGGGGCAAAGGGGCAAAATGACCTTTTTGTCCTTAATGAATCTGGGCCCCGTTACACTACAACCCGTCCCGAAATGCCTCAATTCAACATTTTACTTTAACTAAAGTTCTTAAAATTATTTTAAATGAAAATTTTTAAAAAAATAAATTTTCTCCTGTGGCCGGGTTTGGCCGGATCCACCCGGGTCACCTGGGATGCCTTTTTGGTCCAAACCAGCTCAAATTTTTTTACAGGAGGTTTATTTTAGTATTCTAAGCATATTTCTCTTTTGTGGCATACTCAAAATATACTTTTAAATATGACTTACGTCTAAATGTGCATGTATAGTGCCCTATTGGCAAACAGTGCATGAATAGTGCCCCTACTAGCAAAAATGAAAAATTTACCCTCAATTTTCAGGTCTCTATATCCTTCCCCCCTTAAAGAAATTTCGTCTCAAAATTTAAAAATGTATCTCTTCTACAAAATTTAGAAAGACCAATACAAAATGCGTTGTAACATAGAGACGTGTAGCCTTACCTATAAATCCTTCACCTCTCTCTTCGTTAGGTGATGTGGAATGCATTACCCTTTCCCATTACCCTCTCCCCCCAAAGGAACCTCGTCCACTTGGGCGGGCATGCAGTGGCGTGCAGACATCTCCACACTCCCTGCTAGGGTATGGTTCTGATCCCATCTGTAACGGCCCATTCCACATGGCATAACGCATAATGAAATCCTCAAACATGTTGGCTTATTAATGCCAATTTCCCAAATCCATCCAAACATCATGACCCACCTCAATAATGCAACATAAAGAAAATTCTCAATGCTCACCAGGATACCTCAAAGTCTCTCACACATGTGATGACCATCTAACTAACTTCAAATCAAGCTATGCAATCATCTAGTAATTCATCACAATGGCATCAATATATCACCTGCACTTCAAGATCAACCCAATCGAGTACATGTGAAAGGTCAGGCTTATACTTCCTCAACATCGATACACGAAAGACATCATGAACCCTAAATAGTTGTGGCGGTAACGCCAATTGATAGGCCACTTCTCCAATACCTTTTTCCAATCAAGATCTTGCAAGGATCTATGACACTCATGTTAAGTTCTCGTTTAATTCAAAGAATCCATCAATTATATGAAGCTCATCACTTTACATTCAGAAACTATTCTACAAGTCAGATTCATAATTTAGTCATCTTGTCATAAGTCCTCAAATTGAGTTTTCAACTCATATAATTTTACAATCATCACAAGATACATTATCAAACCATTCTATGGAGAATTAGCTCTCCCTACAATAGTAATTTCCCCAAGTAAATCATTAGAATGTCCCAAACTAATTCATCACTATTAGTGTTCACTCATCATGTAAATTTATGATTATAATTTATCATCTATCAACTAGGGAAGAACAAAATAGGCATGCACAGACCTTACTAACAAAATGACTTCTATTATTAAAGAAATATAATAGAAAACTTCATCCTTGAAGATCAATCCAATTACCATGTGGCCACAATAAGAAATAGTCATAACAAAATTCGTAGCACTTTCATACTCCATTAAAAATCAAAAGCCATCAAATGCACTATTATAATTCTCAGTAGCCAACCACAATTCAATATGCATATCTATAAGCCACTCCATCCCCGAGCCATACTATCTCTAACTAATCTTACATTCCAAGAATATCCATCAATATCGGCAGTAAATCATAACCCAATATTAATAATAATCCACCATTTCTGTTCACAAGTCCTTGGATTTCCACAAGATCATTCTATTTTCAAATTAAAAATTTTCTATTCCCAAATTACATGTTAAATAAAAATTTGAAATTATATTCACCACAAGCTTGACCTAACTATGCCATTCACAATCCCTTCTCTATATCAAACAATACGATCACCATACTCCATTAACTAATAATTCAATAATCCAATTCCTCAAAGGATAAATAAAAAATCTTTTACTCTATATCCCAAGGTATATTCCCTACATATTCCCACATATATAAAGTAATGGCACACGTTCATCTTTACTTTTTCTTATGCATCTCAGCTATTTCATCTTAGTATAATTCCTTTCCATTCTTACTACATATTGTTAAAATTTTCCCACCTTCATCTTATTTTTAAGCTTTCGAGTTTTCAATTTCATTCATTATCCATGGATATGTTCCAAAATATAATATAACATGCAAGCACGCATGTACCTAATCCATAGGTGTTATAAAATAGAACATGTACTACATGTGTCTTACACACTCAAGAATTTAACATGCTTTATCAACACAATAGCCAGCAATACACACACTATCAAATTAACACATTTTGTTTTCTGCATATACTAAAGGTGCATTATGTTTCCATCATGTAATTAATACATACTCATGCAAGTTTGCCTTAGTTAATTCATTTTTCCTTGCTGCCTTAAATCGTCTTATTAGGTACCTTTTACCTTTTTTCCTGTATATAACTAGGTGATAACCCTTCATGGATCACAACTCCTTTCGTTACTAGGTGATGGATTGGCCAGTCCATAAACTTGTAACTCAAAACCTGCTACCAATTCAGTATATTCATAATACAATTTCAAGTAATCCTAACCACATGGGCTTACGACCTAGTACATACATTTATATATCATATGCTCACAACAGTTAATATTCATTTAATTATTCATACATACATAACATGGTTAAGCATACTTTTATACATGCATTACTACCAATTCGGTCTGTTTAGATATCATAGTCGTAGTACTGTAACCCTATGAATATCGGGTACTGACCTAGCATACACACATAGAATCAACAAACAATATTCAACAGCTAACACGTAGCCTACCACATAAACACTTAAGTATGGATCCATCCTAAGAATAGACAAATACACGAAAAAGTATATAACTTACCATATAGGTAACTAGGCACATAGCCTACCTTATAAATCACTAGGTCTACTATATAGATATTAGCATCTATCCCTAGTTCATCAAAAATCAAACATACCACATATTGTACAATTTCACACACAAAAGTAATAAGCACTCACCTAATCATGTAATCCAAACCAGTCCAATTAAGTCGAGGTCTAACTTCTCCTAACTCATAACAGAGTCTATCTTAGAAGCATCCACGGACACCCCGTGAAACAAAAACTATCTCCCTCAGGAGTACAGACCGTTACTTTCCCCCTGTAGCAGTCTACACTCACCCGAAAAACAAACAACCAATACATCCTCAATATAATGCCAAAATTAGGCATGTCAAGTAGAATGAAGTCAAAATAAAGGACGTTGTCAGCTATCTCTATAGAGCAATCTCTACAAATCCTCGTCAGTGTCACACTACCCCAAGTATATTTACATAATTCGCATCTTGAACATAAGACTCTCATTCAAAAATTTATGTCATCCGACTCTTAAACTGATACACAATTTTCTTTAAAGCAACAACCTATTTTTTTCCTTCATTCAATCATAATTATGTAATCACTCTTATAAACTATGCTAGAACTAAGTTCATGATTCACGCCTTAATTTGGTCCAACTCAAGCAACTCATTATTTTCACAAGGCTTATTTTCATAAGTTAATTTAATCAATCCATTATTCTTATCACAGTGAGTATCGATCATTTTATAGGACTAGGTATGACAATAGTTATCCATCTCTAGGTTACCTCCACAGGCCACCACAAAATAACATATTCCAGTTCAATAAAGGAATCATTACAACCCCTATCTTTTACCTCACTTGAACTCATCAATATCCATCCTAACACAAAAATCAAAATTCAATTATATCATAACCTGAATTTATACACATCAATCTTTTCCAAACCCTTCATGTCTATACAACTCTCCTAAGATGAGATATCATCAATCATTACCTGATAATCTAACAAATCCTGTAGACACACTTGCTTAATCATAATTTAAAAAACTCACGTCAATCTCCTCCAGCCATTGCTTACAATAAACAAATAACAAGTTTTCACCTAACTTAAATGTAGTCTTTCGCCTAGAAAATCCATTTAAGCAATACAATATACACACGCCCATAGCATTCTCCCATAATGCTACATGATATCCTAAAGGCCAACAAGCATCGATCTATAATGTACGTAAACATGTACTAAGTCAAACACCATGTTATCACATACCAAGTTATCACATACAGTAATGCCAATACATAAATTACCTACATTATGCACTTCACTGTACCAAATCACATAACCATGTATCATAGTATGGTATTAACTAACACATAATCCCAACTAGTCATGCTTCAAGTATAAATAGTCACATAACACACAAGGCCCTATCACATACCACCGACAGTTCACACTAAGTCACACACTTTCCTCTAGGGTCCCATGGAGTTCAACAACACCCCATCGTCGCTAGGTATTCACCAACTAGAGTGCTAATACCTAGCTGTCAAAGCCTACACATTACACAATGTTTACAAAAAATTTAAATCATGCATCGTGGTCCTATGGTGTTCAACAACACCCCACGGTCTCTAGGTATTCGAACCTATGTTTTGATACCACGTTGTCGCACCCCAAATTTTCACAAACCCAAGGAGCGAGTGAAATGAAATAAGAATAGTATATGAAAGGTCATAAGATGGATTAATTGATCATTTATTCATTTCCCCACGTTTTCCCCAAAATTAAAAATGAAAACTTACTAAATGACTTAACCAAAATAGTCTCCTAATGTCACTCAAACATCCCTCCCAATAAATATTCAAAATGGTTTGAGTCATGTTCAAAAATGACTCCTAAAACAGCCCCAAGATGTCTCTAAACATGCCTTGGGACAATGGTCCAAATGGGCCTAAAATGTCCTAAGGCATGAGCCAAGGGTAGGTCAAATATCTCACCTAAAGTGGTCCAAGTAAGTGGACAAACATGACCTCAAAATATGACTAAAAAGTGTCTTAAAAAAAATGCCCAACATGGCTTGGTATGATGGCCAAAATTAGCCAAAGAGGGCCCCAATAGTTGGTGTCAAACGTAGGATCAAATGGCCTTAAATTGACTTTAAAAAATAGGTTGTGGCATGACATGACATGCCTTGGACAGTAGCTGCACAGCAACAATTCAACACGCGTAGGGCAGTAAGGCATGGCGTGCGCGGAGTTGGGCGATACTGCGGGCAACTAGGGGGTTAGGCACTGTAGCGACAGAGAGCAGACTTTTTGATTTCTGCAATTTTACTGTTCATGGCTGCAGCCTGATTTTTCCTATTTCTGAATTTTTACTGTAGCGACTGTGGCTAAATTTCTCTAGTTTTTGGCCTATTTCCTCAAGGCTTTTAACTCCTACTTTGTGGCACTTTTTTCCCACTTATTCATGGGCATTTTACACACCTAATGGCACTTTTAATTTCACAAAATTTTGACATGGTTTCCTTTATTTTCTAAGGATTTTTTCACCTAATATTTTGCAATTCTTCATATGTATAAGTATGTCACAACCCACCTTCACTCGGTGGCCACAATTTATGTAAATTTAACATGCATCTCTTGTTTCCAATATACGCATCTGTTTGTCTCAATATATACATTTGATGCTCATTGAATAAAAATATTCTACATATCATTTGAGTTTGAACCCTTACACTTCAAAATAGCTCAAGGCCTATAATCCACTACTTTTCCAAACTGAAATACAAGTCACTTGGGCTTATACCTATACACACAAAAATATACCCCCAAGGGGCAAATGTCCATACAAGTCCCCTTCCCCTCCTTCCTTTAAGACTTCATCAAGTCTCAAGTATCGGAAGCGTTATCTGTAATATGATATCCCACAAATGGATCAGCTCAACTGCAGGTATGACATAATGCTAATGCAAGGAACAAAATTAAGGAGTGGCATGTGCAAGTGTACATTTATATCTACATGCCTTCCAAATCATCCATACAATGCAATGGCAATGTGCGTGACACACCCATGCACACTTTATGCCACACCCATGTCTCGGTTTCACGGATCGCTCTCGATAGTCAATCGAGTACCACACCTGTTTCATGGACCGCTCCCGTTGGGTCAATCAGGCACCAATAGAATGGCCAATTTTGGGTTTTTCACCACAGGATCTACACCCTCATAATGCATAGCACCAAGTGCTCAACCCACACTATGTTTTCAAAGGATTCACCATATCCCAATATGCTTTGATTTTCACCATGCAATAATGGCAATCTCAATGAAGTATTCCATCAACCCATGGTATATGCCTTAAACAATGCAATTTACTTAAGGCAACCTACTTTCATCACAGACGGCACATGACATAACATGTAATCCATCATTTCCTTAACATGACATATTACAACCTTACATTCTAAAGACATAAATACATAAAGCAACAACAAAGAATCATCTCTCAACACAGCATTTCCTACATGACTAAGCTAAATATATCACATACAACATTACTGTTCTCATTGCAAATTCTCAAGATTACAAAAATGCCTAAAGTACCAACACCTTGAATAAATCATATCTTTCCAACCATAAGAGTTTCTCTACATGAACATAAGCTAGAATACAATGAATTAAACATATAGGCAGAGTTCATGTTTATCACTTTACCAAATTCCCAAAGAATAACAAAGAACACATAAGTATATAAAGGATCAACTCTAGATTTTTCAAAGCAACTATATCTTAAGTGATTTTCTAACATCAAATAAACATACGAATCATTCAATCAATATGTAAATCACTCCTAAACTTAATCATATTCCTTACTTAACAAAATATCATACCTAGAATGGTTTTTCTCAAACCGAGAAAATTGTGTTCGCTGCACAGCCGAACCGATCGGTGAGAATATAGTTCTTGTTAAGAGGAACAACTTCTAAGAATGAACCTTTGTGAAAATCCAAGCCTAGAAGTGTGTTTTGGAAGCTTGAATATTGGAAAACCTAGGTTTTCTCTTCCCCTCTCTCTCCCTGCGTGTATTCTGCTCTTCTCCCGACCAAAATATGATATTTTTTTTTTTACTCTAAGGGTTGTATTTATAGTCAAGGGGCAAAATGACATTTTTGCCCTTAATGAATCCGGGCCCCGTTATACTACAACCCGTCTCGAAACGCCTCAATTCGACATTTTGCTTTAACCAAATTTCTTAAAATTATTTTAAATAAAAATTTTCAAAAAAATAAATTTTCGCCTGTGATCGGGTTTGGCCGGATCCACCCGGGCCACCTGGG
This sequence comes from Nyssa sinensis, assembly GCA_008638375.1. Lineage (NCBI taxonomy): Eukaryota > Viridiplantae > Streptophyta > Magnoliopsida > Cornales > Nyssaceae > Nyssa > Nyssa sinensis. The sequence continues at coordinate 31,728,314 of CM018031.1, forward strand.
ATGCTCTTTTGGTCCAATTTCTGAATCTGTCTCTGAATCGGCTCAATTTTTTTTACAAGAGGTGTATTTTAGAATTCTAAGCATATTTCTTTTCCGTGGCATACTCAAAATATGCTTCTAAATATAACTTATGTCTAAATGTGCATGTATAGTGCCCTACCGACAAACAGTGCATGAATAGTGCCCTACCGGCAAAAATAGAAAATTTATCCTCAATTTTCAGGTCTCTACAAGTACATAAAGTAAAAAAACGAAGGAAAATTTCCCAAAAAAAGTGATGTGTCGTCACCTTAATAGACCAAACATATAACCAATGAGACTTTATGTAGCTAACCTTTATGATGCATATAACAGACCTTGAGTATATTCAGACCTATGTATTGAAAGAATTCAGATGCCCCTCTCCTTGCATGTGTAAGTGTTGCATGTTAGGCTAGAAAGAGAGAGAGGGAGAGAGAAGAAGAAGAAGAAGAAGGGAGAAGGAGAGCTTCTAACTTTTTTTTTTTTTGTATGCATGACTATCGAAAAGAAGAGGAGTTAAAGGACCCACAAAAACCAGAAAGAATAGACTTGTAGAAAGAGAAGAGTAACCGAAGAGAGAAAAAAATAAGTTGAGGCTCGAACAGGTAACTCACTTGACATTCTGGAATTTAGATTGGCTTATGAATTAGTATTGTATGATTTTAGTGAATAAAATAGGGAAAATAATAAGGGAAACCATAAAAGCTGAGGAAAACTACCATTGACGACCTCATTAAGTATGTCTGAATCTACTGAAACCAAACGGGTATTGATGTATTGGGACTTAAACTAGAGGTTACGAGGGTCTCAAATCAATAAGAATTAAATTGAATGGGTTAAAGGAAAGAGAGAAAACTGGAGTTGTAGTCACGGACTTCAAAACCCAACCTCACCAAATGATCCCTAAACGCGATCTTTCGAACGAGGATTGAAACCCCACATCAATAGAATCACAATAGGCCAAACCTTGTTAAATTTGGTAGAGAAATTAGGGTGTACCATGCGATTATTCAGAAACCGTCATTGATGGTGGTTTGAGTTTCTTACCTCAAACTGAAGCCCCAAACCAACGTTAAAACTTTTTCTTAACTCCCAGAAGAAGATTCGAATTGAAAACAGGAAGAAATCCTAGCCAAAAACCCATGAAATAGAAGTCTAAATTTCTAAGGTTCGCGATGAATAGTAGAGTATCCATGAGGGAGACGATGAATAGTATTGGGCTATGGGTCAGGTTTTTAGATGCGGGTCGAGTCTTGATTGTTTAAAGCGGATCCTAATTAGAAGTACACGACATCGTTTGGTTAAATGGGGCTGATGCCATGCTGACATTAGCATGACTTAGTGAACCATTATGAACCGGTTGGTTCTTGACTTTTGAATCGCTTCACTTAGAACCTGAACCTAAATCGAATAAGATGACTTTTCGAACCCTTTCTTTGAAATTTTGTTTTAAACCCTAAACTTTCTTGAAATCACATTTTGACCCCAAAATTTTATGTTAATTAAAAAATGGCCCGAAAAAATAATTATAAATTCTTTTTAAATTAGAAAAATTATCAAAATACCCTTAAACCAAAAATTGGTTAAACGAAGGCTAATTAAAATGCACGAATAACCTAACCTAATGTTTTTGGGCATTTCAGACTCCATGGCAGAGTCCAATTTATGAAATTAGACCCCAAGAAATTTGAACGGACAAATAGAATAATTTCAATTGTAGCCTAATGTATTAATTAAGTTATCAATTGAACCCCGATGACTTTGAAAATACCTATCTTAACATTTTTAGACATTTTGGACCCAATGATGGGTTCATTTTACGAAATGAAGCCCTAAAAATATAGACACGTGAAATGTAAAAGTTATCAATACAGCCTTAATGACACAAAGCTAGTTAAATGTCAAAGATGACCTATTTTGACTTTCCTTGACATTCCAAGCTCAACAGTAGAGTCTATTTTAGCAAACAAAACACCAAAAATATGACACGTGAAAGTATAAAATTATAAAAATGGCCATAGGTTTAATATAAGCTATAAATATGCAAATTAAGATCCAGAAAAGTCTAAACCGATTATCTTCGACACTTTGGACCTAACGATAATGTCCTTTTGAGAAAAATAAGACCTATTAACAGATTAAAAAATAACCAATACGTCTTTAAGGCTTAATGAGGCTACCAAAACAGTGAAATTGGGATATAAAGAGCTATGAGTTAGCGATTTAATTATGTTACATTTTAAACAGGTATATAATAAGATCTTGAATTGTGTTATAAGGACCTTTGACTAAGGAAAGGATTTTGGCATAAGATTTTTGGAGTTCAGGTGAGTATTTCATGTCATGTTTGAGGTAGATTTTATTATAGATATAAATATTGAATTTCTTTATGACTTTGATAATAGATGTCTTCCACTTAATATCGTTTTGAATGACTTATCAATATATATTATCATTTCCTTAATGACTTTTGATAACAGATACATTGTACTCAATTTATGTTTTGAATGATTCATCGATATCAATATTATCTTTTTTTTTTTTATTCAAGAAAAATGTTTCGTGAGATACTCAAAATACTATATGGTTTCTTAATCATCTTTGAATTGTTTTGACTAAGTACTAGATATAGAACTCTTATTTGGATAACTAAACTTGTGATTGATGATTATTGATTTTGGATATGATTTTGATGTTTTGAATGGGCGAATCTTCTATGTATGGTCATTATCAAATAGATTGTGACTTCATTGAACCCTAACTATGGGGTATATTGGTGGTGAGCCGCACAAACCGACATTATCGAACTACTTTCATTGAATATCCATATCAGTCAATGATGTTCTAATTTACTAACCATAGAAGAGGAATTTATGGGCTTGAACCATTGCGAATATAGAATATGAACTATGATTGGACTCTGAACCATCGAACTAAGAATTATCAAACTATGATATTGATTATCGAAATATGATATTATTTATTGAACTATGTTATTGATTTATTGAACCATGACTATGATTGAATTATGATATTAACTATTGAACTTTGATATTATTTATCAAACTATGTTATTGAACTATGACTGAGATTGAACTATGATATTAACTATTGAACTATGATATTGTCTATCGAACTATGTTATTGAACTATAACTAGGATTGAACTACGATATTGATTATTAAACTATGACTATGATTGGAATATGATATTGATTTATTGAATTTCGATTATGATTGAACTAAGAACTATTGAAAATGAATTTGATATTATTCGTTGAATTCTTATGCTTTGACTTAATTATAGACTTGGATATGATGTATTCTATTTCTTAATGAATATAGACCTTTCAGTAAAGAACTACATAGTAGTTTTCAAACCCTTAGCATGTTATGAAATTCTCACTGACATGTTTTCAGGCAGGGATTAGACAGGCTCGTTTCAAGCAATGCAGATTGAGTGCTTAGAGGATGAAGCGAGTTGTTTTAATGGATCTTTAACTAAAGATGGATTAGATAATTTTTGGCAATGTGAATTTTAGACGTGTTATCATCGAAGTAGTTTAGTTGTGTAATTTAAAACTACTCACTATTATATTTTGTCATAAAAACTATATTATTCAGAGACAATGGTTGAAATGACTGACCAAGTTATATGGTTTACTTTATGAATATGAAAAAAAAAAATTATTCTACTATGTTTGATTAATATATGATTAGAAAGATGAATTGATCATTGAAATCATAATTATTCTACTATGTTTGATTAATCCATGTTTTTTTTTAAACATATTTTCATTTTTGACCTATTTTTTGATTTATTCTCAAATAAATATTGATTAAAATCATAATTCTTTATATAAAATAAAAATAAGTTATTTACCTTAAATTTATTTGTTTGATTAAAAAATTATTCTACTATGTTTGATTAATCCATGTTTTTTTTTAAACATATTTTCATTTTTGACCTATTTTTTGATTTATTCTCAAATAAATATTGATTAAAATCATAATTCTTTATATAAAATAAAAATAAGTTATTTACCTTAAATTTATTTTTATATAAAATAAAAAAATTTAGAAAAAGTTAAAAAAAAAGGTCAAATTTTTTTTAAAAAATGAAATGATAGTTTTATCATTTTAAAAAAAAAAATTGACTGAAGAAAAGTAATTGTAATTTGTCAGAAAAAGTAAGACAAGTCAATGTAATTTTAAAAATTTTAAAAAAAGTCAATATAATTATAAAAAATATCATAAAAAGTCCATATATTATATATATATATATTTTTTAATGATGAAATTTGTACTTTTTAAAATGCAAGTAAAGTATTGAGAGTAGAAATAGCCCCGTCTTATAATTAGTCACATAATTTTAAATAAGAGAAGATAATGTTTGGCGTTATTCTGGCCGACTCGGAATGGTAGGAAGAGTCCAATGGCCAGATTTAATATATAACTTTGCTTTTATACAAAATAATATTAATTATGGCGCAAAAATTTAAGAAAGAAGTTCTAAGTAAGGTGCAGAGACCAAACAATGACTCAATGGCCCCCGTGAATGATTGGAAAAGTCAATAGATATGGCCTCAACAGGTCGCGCCGTCTCTTTCAACTGGCAACGGGATTTTCCTCCCCCGTTCCTTACGTACAAACATTTTCAACAATAATTAATTAGAATTCAATTGTCTTATAACAATCCCTCATTTCCCCGTGATTTTCACACATTTGACCTACCACTACAAGAACTAGTCTGATAATTCATTATTAATTAAGGAAAACCTATTTACACTCCTAAATGTATCCATGCACTCCAAAAAAAAAAAAAAAAAAATTGTTATTTAGACATTTAATAATATATTTTTGGAGTGCATTTGTACAATTTGAGAGTGAGATTATCATTTTCCTTGATGAAATTACAGTATTATTGACTAATCTATGAGATACTTTTGCTTTATTACAATTCTCTGATTTCATTGAAATTCATGAAATTTTAATATGAATTATTAGTAGAAAAAATGTTCTTTTTTGTGGGCCTCAATATGAATACTATTCACTCTTTGTTTTTTTTATCAATACAATCATACATCATTAATTTATAAGTTCACAAAAAGTCTCTTGATTTTAGATCATGAGAAACTCAATAATTCAATACATTGTAATAAATATAAAGATAAAACTCAACCGAAAGTTAGGATGAAAAAACTAAATAAATTACGCATCTCCTTTTAATATGAAGAGTGAGAATAGACCCAAAAATTATGAGTTATCAACTTATGCTAGCTTGGATTAGCATAAATACAATTCAATGACTTCCGTTAGAATTCATATCACCTTGACCAAGATAAATTCTTACTTATGGAGACTTTAAATTAAACTTAATTCAACTATTTCTTCATTTAAATTAATTGGGGTCAGTTCAAAAGTCACTATTCTCTGTTAATTCTGTTTATGCAGTATATTGGGAGGAATAAATTGAAGGCAAATCTAACTTTAGATTATAAGAGCAAATAGCCCTTAAAATTGAGATTGTCCTAGCCCCCACCCCGCCCGCGTTAAATTGCCTTCCCTTCTATTAACAAATTTAGCTACTGGTACAATTGAATTTCTAATGATTAATATTAAAAACTTAATAATCTTGTTAATTTATAAATTTTAAAGGAGTTGTATTTGTTCCATAATAGATAAATAATAATTATATTATTTAATAAGTAATATATTTTTAAAAATTATTATACTATTGATTATTACAATGAAAAAATATATACAAATACATGTAGCATAAAAACATTTAAGATTATATTTGTTATATTCTAATTCTGGCTAATGAAATTCTTGACTTTAAAGTGGTTTTTCAATTACATCAAAATTTTAAATACCCTTTAATAACACTGTGTAAAGTTTTTTTTTTTTTTATTTAAGCATAAAAAAAAAAATTAACAGTAATTTTTTATTGATAGAAAAAAAATTGGGACATAATATTATCAAAGACTTTTTACCCTCAGTTTCTATAGATTTTTTTAAAAAAGAAAAATTTAGGAGTTGCCCATTCCCCCCCGGCCTCCAAATAATTTTTTTTTTAAACATATTTATATAAGAAAACCCCTCTTAAAATTTGAATTTTATATTTTTATCCCCTCCCCCTAACTTAACTTCATAGTCTAGGTCCTCCACTGTTTGAATTATTCTTCTATCTCTCCCTCCATCCCTTCCTTCCATCTTTCACTAAAGGGGGAATAACAATTCCCATGCAGGGGATGAAAACCCCTATTAAATTTTGACATCTTTAGTTTCTATAGAATTTTTTAGACAAAAAAAATTAGAAGTTACCCCCAAATGTTTTTTACATATTTCTATAAGAAACCCTCTTAAATTTTGATTTTTATATTTTTTCCCCTCTACCTAACTTCACTTTATAATTTAGGTCCTCCCAATTGTTGTTGTCTCTCTTTCCCTCCCTTTCGTTTCTCAACAAAAGGGGAAAAAAGGAAATCCCATGCAGGGGATGAAAACTCCTAATTAAATTTTGACTTTTGTATCCCCCTCCCAAATTTCACTTTATAGTATAAGCCTGCTACTACTTCTTGAGAAGTAATTATTTGATAGTCTCTTGAAACTATATTTTTAATAGTCAGATTGAGAATTACGTCTGTAACAATATTATATATATATATATATATATATATATATACACACACTACGTAACTTATCATTTAACTGTTGAAATCATTAGATCCATTAAATAATTCTCCTATTTGTGTTTCTCTCTCTCTCTCTCTCAACAAAAGTGGGGAAAAACAAATCCCTTGAGGGGGATGGAGTTTGGCAGTGGCAATCCAAACTGCATGCGCAATCCCTTTCAAAGGTAGAATGCTCAAAAGCTTCTTCCATGCTTCCTTCTAGTGGCAGAAAACAAGAAGTATTAAAATATTCATTCATTTCGGCATACATTTCACCTGGTAGCCTGCAGCCACGTCTCAAATGAAAAAACAAAATAAAAAAGTTACCCTTTTTTAAAAATAGTATTATTATTAACTTAATCCATAAAATATGGTTGCTTAATTTGCAAGAATTAAATAAAAAATGTAACTTCGCCCGCATCAATTCAATTTTCTTTTTTAAATTGTAACATAAATTAATATAGAAGTTAGTAACTATATTTTTGCGGGATGACAAGGATAGTAAATAAATCAAATCTTTAATTACAAAGAAAACAAGGATGACTAGAAAAACCTTCATCTAATATATAGTTACGAATCTTAAAGATTTATCCACAAAGTTATCTCTTTTTCGTTGGGATCACGTTCATCATGAACTGGTGATAAATTGGATTCACTCCACTTAACATATGGTGTGAGTTAAGGGTGCATAGGATAAAAGAAGGGCCTTATTTGGTCTCTTAATCTATTGTCAAAACAAATTTAATTTTTGTCGAAATAATGTATGACCTTAAAAGTAGTTATATTGCTATGATATTTGTCCATGTTTATTTGACTGTAATAAAATAATAGAATAAAATAAGTGATAACCTATCTAACATTTGGATACTTATTTGGAATGGAATTAGTTAATCTCATCGAATGATTATATCCTATTAAGGTGGGATATAATAATCTCAACCCCCCCCCCCCCTAGGTAAGGTGAGATTATTTTATCTCATTCTTAATAAGAAAAATAGAGAGAATGAGAAAAGGGAAAAATTAGAAGGAGACTACTTATCAATCATTGTAATTGTTGTTAAAATTAATATATCAGTTTTATGTTTGCAAAACAGATTTGAAACAAAATTCAGAAACTATTTTATAAAACCAATAAACAATTAAAATTATAATAGTGAAAGTTCTTTTGTAAAACCAGAATTTAATAACTTAGTATAAAACCAAACTTAAAGATGAAAATAGAAACCAAAAATAACCTTGACTTATAATAATGCAAAAGATACTGAAATTATGAATATGATCAAAGCTAGTATGTTACACTATGTTCTTAAGATAATTTACATTTCTTGTAGTGATGCTTACGAATTGTTGGACAATTTCCTTTTAGGATACTTTGATCTGAACCTCAAACAGTAGAAACATTATAAACTTGTGCGATTGGCGAACCAAACTTTGTGTTTCTACTCTCTCACAAGATATGCAAAATATGAGTTTTTTGAATTGATGCAATGCACAGAAGGACATATGGTATTTATAGATGATATCGTGATTGTTAAATACAATCATGAGATTAAGGATTGCATCTGTTTATACCTAGAGTTGTCTATGTTAATGGCGAACAAGTGCACCAATACGAATGTTCGTAATTGTTAAGTCAAATTCAGAAGGAAAACAGTTTTGGATTATTCAACGGTAATAGAAACGGTAGCTTTTTAGGGAAAAGAAAATTTAAATAAAAATATTAAATACATTTCCTCTAAAAAGATATATATACAGTGGGTCAAAGGCCAAGTCGATCCAACCCGACCCGATGCGATAGCGACGGTGGCTGACGAGGCCCGCGTGTATGGTGAACCCACCATAGGCTAGATCATTACCCTTTAACAAAAGTGTGGTATCCTTTGGGGCCCAAATTCTCTTTCAAAGTAATTGTATATATACTTACTTAAAATTGTGTGCCCAACTAATGTGGGACACAATATTTTCACAAACACTTGTTATCAAGTTGAAGTGGTGATGTTTGGAATCAATTTATCATTTACTTCATAATAATTTTTAGCAAACCCAATATATGTTTTAATCTCCTTATAGAGGATAACATATTTTTTGTGGAGCCACCTCAAATGATGTACGGGGTCTATTTTTATTTTAGCTCAAAGTTGGTTAAAAACCCAAGCTCTAGACCCATTTTGCCAACAGTAATTACCATCGACATGTCCTAACTATATTATCGTCATCATCAATGATAACCATGTCTCAACCATGACTGGCCTCAATTGTATTGCGTATATTATTTTTTTTGCTTTATGCATCTAATTTTCATCATTTTTTTAAAATTTTTGTTGTACTCTCACCTAATTTATCTCTCTCTCTCTCTCTCTCTCTCTCTCTCTCTCTTCTCTCTCACACACACACACACACATATACTGAGATATCATTTTTTTTGCTTCTTTGTTATTTGTTTTTAGTTTTTTTGTGCATATATTTGAAAATAGAGTTGCTTGCAGTAAAAGAGCCGCATCGACTTCTTTCCCACATTGAGTCTTTTTTCATACCTATTAGTCTTAAAAGTTTTCAATCAAAGGCATCTCAATAACTTTGATGATAATAAGACATTTTTTTATCTAGTGACAATGCAAATAGGTCATCTAGATCAAAGAAAATTGTTGACCAAGAAATGACAAAATCTATTAAACAAAATAACTCTACTCAAAGCACAAGTTTTAAAGTTAAAATCTAATCAAGTGGAATGTTCTTATAATGATCAAAGAAAATGGACATACTCAAGTTCAAGGAATCAAGACAAGTCAAGAGGAATTTTTATTTTCCTTACTTTGAGTTTTGAGTGAATTAGATTTAGATTGATCATTAAGCATAAACTCTTAATATTTAAAATGATCAACTAAAACGAATCCTAAAATGATTTCTCAAAATAACATATTGATATACTTCAAGTTTTGAAAAGATTAAAGGTTTTGATAATAGAATATTATGAAAATAAGTAAGAATACCTAAACTATCAAAACCACTTGATCAGTTCCAAGAACTAGTCGACCGCGTAATTATTTTTGTACACAGTTAGAACCTATTGTCCAAACCAATTGACTAACTAAAGGAATCAGTTGATTGACTTTCAAAAGAAAAAATAGTGTACAATAAAACCAATCAATTGATTTCAAGAACTAGCCGATTGAATATTCTGAACACATGAATCTCAAATCTTCTAGGACAAATCAGTTGAGCTGATCAATCAACTGGATTTTCTTCCAATTGACTGATTGATGAAACCAATTAACTATTTTTCTCGATTTGGGCAATCGAAAATTCAAAGTTTGAACAGATGAAAAATGACGGAAGATCTCTATTTTGAAATCTAATGGACATATTCTTTTAAGAGTTATAAATAGAGATTTTATATAATATTTTTTGCTATTATTTCTTTACTAACCTTTAACTTTTACATCCTTGTTATTGACTTTAGATCTCTTTATTAAAAACTTAAATCTAAAAGATCTACTTCATCTTAAGAGATAGTTTGAAGGAGCTTCAATATGGGGAATAGATTATGGGAAATACAATCTGATAAAATGATTCTATAAAATAAATTTGGAATGTTTGGATGAAAACAACTTAAAATGGTAGAATTGAAAGGGAATAACACTGCTATTGGTTTTGGAAAAATTCTGAACTCAATTGTATTGATGTACAAGGTAAGTTTTTTATACACAAATTTGAGTAATCTATCTATGGAAAGCAGTAACGTAAATCTACAGCTAGCATTTACATGTAAGCAGTTACAGAAAATTAAATACATTACAGCCAAATCAAAAAACTGATCCTAGAATCATGCTTGCACAAATCTTGCTAATTTAATTGATTCTGTTGACTCTAAGCTGTTTGTGAGTTGTCTGTGCTATCTTCCTTGATACGCCCCCGCAAGAACAGGGCTACCATCGGTTAGGCCGATCTTGTTTTTTAGTTGATCTGTTCTTTGATGCGAGAGAGGCTTTGTTAACAAGTTTGCCAACTGATCAGTTGTATGGACATGCCGAACTTGAAGAACCTTTTTTGAACCAAATCTCTGACAAAATGAAGGTCTATTTGAATATGCTTCATCCTTGAATGTTGAACCGGATTGAAGCTTAGATGCGTGGCACCTAAATTATCACAAAGCAGTAGGGGAGACTTTTCTAGAGTAAACGTTTAGTTCTTGGAAGAGTGAAAGAATCCACATTAATTCAGATGCTGCAATGGCCAGCGCCCTTATATTCAGCTTCCGTGGATGACCTTGCAATTGCTCTTTGTTTTTTGGAGCTCCATGAGATTGGATTTGTGCCAAATAAAATAAGATATGCTGAGGTAGAGCTTCTATTATCCAAATTGCCTGCCCAATCCGCATCAGTAAAGCATGTGAGTGCTAGACTTATGTTTTTTCGAATGGTTATGCCATTAAAAATCGTGTTCTTCAAGTATCGAAGCAATCTTTTTGTGGCTGTCCAGTGAGTCATTGTGGGACGATGCATGAACTGAGATAACTTGTTGACAGCAAAGCTGATGTCGGGTCTAGTTAGAGAAAGATACTGCAATGCGCCAATAACATGACTGATACTCTGTAGAATCCACTGTAGAGGCGCCATCATCTAATTTCAAAGGAACCGAGGTTGAAAGTGGAGTTGTAACATCCTTAGCTCCATCCATATTTGTTTTTGCCAAAAGATCTCGGATGTACTTGTGCTGTGTTAAGAACAATCCATGAGTTTTAGGAATAACCTCAATGCCGAGAAAGAAATGCAGTGGTCCCATGTCCTTGATCGAGAACTTTTGTCCAAGTTGAGTAATGATACTTGCCACAAATTTTGAGTCATTTCTTGTTATAACCAAGTCATCTACATATACCAAGTAGTAGACTATAATTGAATCAACACTATACACAAACAAGGAAGAATCAGATTTAGTATTGAAGAAACCAAACTCGACCAGTGCTTGTTTAAATGCTGAATACCAAGCACATGGTGCTTGTTTGAGACCATATATAGCCTTTCGAAGACAACAAACATAGTTTGGTTTTTTAGGATCTCAAAATCCAGGTGGCTGTTTCATGTAGACTTTTTTTGTAAGATCTCATACAGAAATACGCTATTCACATCCAGTTGTCTCAGTGACCAGCCCTGCATTACAGCAAGAGACAACACAATGCGAATGGTAACAGGTTTCACTACGGGACTAAAAGTCTCTTTGTAGTCTAGACCCGGTCTTTGATTGAAACCCTTTGCGACTAATCGCGCTTTATACCTGTCAATTGATCCATCAGCCAATCTTTTGATCCTAAAGACCCATTTGCATCCAATAATGTTGCATCCTTGTAGAGGGTTTTCTAACTTCCATGTACCATGACGCATAAGAGCGGTTAGCTCGAAGGACATGGCATCTCGCCAACGAGGATCAGACAACGCTTCACTCACTGTATTTGGTTCCAGTGAGGGTTGAATTGGATGCTTTGTGACCTAGAAATGATTTTTTTGGTATATAGATATTATTCATTGAACGAGTCACCATATTATGGGATCGGGTCACAACAGGATCAGAATTTGGTGGTATATTTGGGAGAGAGACTTCATTCGAAACTGAAGAGGATGGTTGAGAAACATGTACCTTGTGATGAATCGGTGGAGGAGAAGTCTCCATCAGGGTTGCCGGAGAATGATGAGTACCCAATCCGTGAGAAGTAGCCTCTAGAACTGACTGAGGTGTGTTTTGCGATAGAGGAAAGCAGTCCGAGAGGATCAATTTGAAGAGAAGGGGATTTAGCTTCGGTGGTCTCACTGGTTTTCAGGCACAATTCGATAAATAGAAATTTCCCTTCATCAAACAATACGTGTCTCGAGTGATAGAGACGATGGGCTATGGGCTCAAAGCACAAATACGCATTTTGAAAGAGTGAATAGCCCACAAAGATGCAAGGCTTAGCTTTGGGCTCAAGCTTATGCTTGTTATATGGCCGGGTCAAAGGATAACAAAGGCACCCAAACTGTTTGAGTTTTAGATATTTAGGGGTCTTATTGAAGAGCTTCTCAAATGGTGTTTGATTTTGCAATGTTGCGGTTGGCATTCTATTTATTAGATATGTAGCCGTTTGGAAAGCATAGGGCCAATATGAGAGTGGTAGATTTGCATCTGAGAGAAGCGTGAGCCCAGTTTCAACAAGGTGGCTGATGTCTTCTTTCAGACATGCCATTTTGTTGGGGAGTGTGAGGTGCGGTTGTGTAATGACCAATGCCATGAACCGAAAGGTATGATTTAAGAGTAATGTATTCACCTCTGTTGTTAAAGTATATACTCTTGATTCTGGTGTTAAATCTATTTTCCACAAGATTTCGAAATTGAGGAAAAATGATTTGAACATTTGATTTGTGAGACATGAGATAGAGCCAAATATATTTAGTATGATGGTCAATAAAAATGACGTAATATTTTGAACCATCGATACCAATATTATGCGAGGGACCCCAAACATCAGTATAAATTAATTCAAGCGGTGCTTTGCTAGTTAAACCATGAGAATGAAAGGGTTGACAATGAGCTTTATTTTGAGAACACGCATTGCATAAAGCACTATTGTCATTTTTTATTGATAGGTAATGAAAAAGCACGAATTAAATGATTGACAATTTTAGAGGATGGATGACCAAGTCTTTTGTGCCATCCATCTTTGGTGGTACGTTCATGAACATAAGCAATGACATTTGTGGAAGCCTGTAGCTAACTTCTCCAGCAAAGGGTACACACCATCTTCACATGCGCCTTTGAGGAGCGTCGCCCCCGTGATCTGATCCTTCACCAAAAAATAAGATGGATGAAATTCAAGGATAAACATCATTTTGTCTTGGTGAAATGATGAACAGAGATCAAATTTTTTTTTTATTGTTGGAACACATAATGTATCTTTGAGATGGAAGATACGATTAGATGATTTAAAAGATAATGAACCAACATGAGATACAGGCAAACCTGATCCATCTCCAATTACCACTTCATCAGTACCATCATATTCAGAGTGTATTGAAAGGTTGGAAAGATCAGTTGTCATGTTATGTGATGCTGCTTGAATCTACAAGCCATCTTTTATCTCTGTTTTTGGAGGACGCTGCACAGTTGGCGGTAACTTCACTAGACCCAAGTTTGGAGCAACTTTTTGCTGTGTGTCCCACTTGATCGCATAGTTGGCATCTGGGCTTAAATTTTTAGGGCCCTGAATTGGAAGCCCACTTCTTTTTGCTTGTCCCGGCCTCTGTGTGAAGAAGATGAAAAACACTGGTTGTCATTGTTGCTCGTTCCTCCTATACCGTTGCAAGTAATTTGCAGTTGCAATTAGTTGGTGCGCAGAGTTGGTTTCCATCCTCCGAATGTAGTTTTCATGGCCAACAAGAAGGTCATGAAGTTCCTCAAATTTTAATGAGGTTTCTCAAGCACGAATTGGAGCGGCTATCTCCCGAAACTCTAGGACCCAACCCATTTAGGATGTAAAGGGTTAAATCATCATCCGAGATAGGATGATCGATTATTGCGAGTTCGTCTACAAGTGTCTTAATTGCATGGAGAAATTCAGTGACTGAACGACTGCCGCGAGTTTGCAATGTGAGGTCCTCTTTGAGTTGCATTGCATGGGTTTGAGATTTTCCAGCATAGAGATGGGTGAGTGTTGTCCAAGCTTGATGAGATGTTTTGCAGGATGCAAGAAGAGGTGTAATGGCAGTAGAAGTTGAAGCAAGGATAGCATGAAGAATTAGTTTATCTTGGCGAATCCTAGTGGGAATTCGCTGCTTTGGAGGTTGCTAGAATTTTCGGCATCGATGGCAGGGCATATACGCTCGCCATTAACAAAGTCGATGAGGTCGTATCCAATCAATAGTGCTTCGAATTGGGCTCGCCATTGAGGGAAGGTGGATGGAGTGAGTTTTTCGTTGATGGTAGTGGAAGCATTGATGGTGATAATCGGATTACTAGAGGACCCAAGAATCGCAGCCATTTTCAGAAGAAAATTAAATCCCGTTAGAGATCGGCTCTCTTGATACCATGAAAGGGAATAACACTGCTATTGGTTTTGGAAAGATTCTGAACTCAATTGTATTGATGTACAAAGGTAAGTTTTTTATACACAAATTTGAGTAATCTATCTATGGAAAGCAGTAACGTAAATCTACAAGCTAGCATTTACATGTAAGCAGTTACAGAAAATTAAATACATTACAGCCAAATCAAAAAACTGATCCTACAATCATGCTTGCACAAATCTTGCTAATTTAATTGATTCTGTTGACTCTGAGCTGTTTATGAGTTGTCTGTGCTATTTTCCTTGATAAGAATAACATATTGAGTATTTGGTAAAAATTATTTATAAGTGATTTAGAGAATAAAATTTTATTTTTCCCTAATTATTATTAGATAATATTTGGTATTTTGGTGACATGTTATAAATTAGGAAAATAAAATTTAATGAATAAATACACAAATATTGGTATTAAATAAATAAAATAAACATTTTAATCAAATAATATTTTTTATACATAGAAATTGTATTATAATAAAAGATATAATAATAATATAGAAAATATATAAAATAATAATAAAGAAAATATATATATATATATATATATATACACACACACATGCACACACTCATATGAAGTGACCTCCTATTCGTTTTGTTGCAAGAGTTTAAAAAGTAAAATTGATGGCAGAAACTTGTGTTTGTGCTAAATGGATGATTGACACATCATTTATTTTTGTTATAAATATTTAGAAGTCTAGAGGTATTCATTCACCAATATGTTATAGGCTTTCTAAAAATTGTTGAAAACGAAAGTCCTTGCCTTGCCAAACATTCTACAATTACGGATTCTCTTGAATTGCGGGTTACAAGCGAGCTTTATCCAGGAAGATGCGCCAGATTGGCTCCGTATACTCTGAATTTATATTTAATCAATTATTTGGGAGTGAGTATCTATTGAATAATTAGTTTTTACCGAGAATATTTGTTGATAAATAATTTTATATTTTTTTATTACGATAAAATTTGTGAGCAGGTATTATTTTTATGAGATAAAAAAATTAAAAATAAATATTTTACTAGCCAAAGAACTAGAAACTTTCGATCTAAAAGTTTGATCTCCATTTGCAAATGAGATCAAGATAGCGAAAAAACTCAAAGTGGGATGTATGAGTTGAGGACGTAGGGAGTTTTTCGAATTTAATAAAAATCATTGTGGTTTCTCTCTCTCTACTCTTTTACATATTTATTCATATATTGTAGTTATTTTTAAAATTTATAAAATTTATCAATATTTATAAAAATACTCTATTCATCTCTCTCTAAGATAAATATCTTGACAACAATTTTGAATTCTTCTCATAATATTTATTCGGATGCTATCCACCAAGGTGGGGATTGACTTTTGCCTCAAATCACCTGCCCGTTGATTGAATGATTCACTCATGTTATTGGTTACATGATCAACTTTCAACCTCTTATCATATATGTGCCTAGCCCAACTCTCAATTGGTATTTAAGCAACCAATTATATGTTTAAGTTGAAATGCTCTTAATTAGTTGCATGGCTTCATTGAATTTTGTTGTAGTATAAGCCCTTGCAGCCGTCCAAAAGCACTTCCCTAATGACATCCCTGGGAACTTAGTTGGAAAATTGTTATACTACTGTTGATAACATCAATGATGAATTACAGTAGGAAAATGCTCAACAATAGTGATGCTACATTTTTTGGCTTGCAAGAAATCTGGGCTCCGCGACTTGAAGAACACTCAAAAAGGAATCAGAGGATCACCGGATTGGCTCCGGCAGTAGCCGCTCCGATGCTTAAGTCAATAAACTGAATTGAAAAGATTGTAATGAAAGCCAAAGAATGAGCATGAGAGTAAAGCATACCTTTAGGGTTTAATTTATAGGTCGTGGCTTTCCTAAGTTGATTAGGATTTGGAGCCATGAAAGTAGGGATTTGATAATCGGAGATAGCAGTTTCCTTGTTGGACATTGTATAAAAAATAAAGATAAATATATGTAGCAGTTTCCTTGTTGAAGATTGCTTCCTTATTCTCTGCTCGGCAGCCGTTAAGGCGGTGACGAGCTCTGAAGTGATGCTCTGGAGTTTTGTGTTCAACCCCATGAGCTCTATTTGGATATGGATCTACTCTGGAGGCATGTGCTCGGCCTCTTCCAATCTGTCGGTCTGCCCTGAATGGCCGAGCGCGAGCCACTCTGGCTGAGCATAAGCTAAACTAGCCGAGCACGAGCTGAACTAGTCGAGCATGAGATGGACTATAGACATACGTGTCGAGTGATGATTGGTCTTGCTCTTTTGTGGTATATCAAATAGCATGTTCAATACCCTAGAAAAATAAAATTTGTTAAAAATAGATTTACATTGAGTATTATTCATTAGAAAAAAAATTAAAAATAAGTAGTTGACAGTATACCGTTTGGCCATCAGACATTAATGTCCATGACCTATTCTCTACTAGTGTTCCAATGCTAGGTACTAGTGTTGTAAGAAGAATGACTAATTTCCCTTTTTTCAGATTCCACCATAGCATATGCAATGGGAAAAAGCCATTGTTTCCATCTAACGCAACAAGAAGCAAGCAAGATACCAACACCCAACACCCATCCCCCATCCCCAAATGGCCCCTTTAGATGGCAATCCTCTAAGTTCTTTGGATTTGGAATGAATGAATGGCCTTTGTAATATGTTTTGATTTTATATGTGATTCCATCAACTAATGGAGAAGCATGGATACACCAATTACAATCCTTTTTAAACAGTGAGCAGTAACTCTTGACTTCTCATTCTTATCTCTCTTATTCTTGAAAGCCTTATTGTATGACATAATCCTTCAATGCTTCTCTAAATTTATATACATTCTCAAACATCATTCCTTCCTCATAACAGATTTTCTTACCTTCCTTAAACTCAAAACTTTTCCCTTGTTTGCCCAATTTATCTTTTGAGCTTGAATATCTATGTCATCACTAGACTGACTACCATGACTATCATTTGCATTACTAGGTAAATCCCTTTCATTCTCCACATTCCATGCATCATGTACTGGAATTTCAATATCAGAAACTATGAACATAGCCTTCATCCTTATTACTACTTTCATCAGTAGCCTGCTCACTAACCTCATAAGTTTTATCCAAACTATTAAAACCATTATCACTAAAATAGTCATAATAATTATCTTCACAGAATCCTAACAGTTCATCTACATCCATGTAGAAATTGTTATAATTTTTAGAAGATCAATCTACACCATGACCTGAATCTGACCCACCAATTGCACCTTTCCCTAAACCTGATCTAGAACTAGAACTAGAAACAACAACTGAACATTTCCCTGAACCTGACACAATCCCAAAAACGTGACCTTTCCCTGAAAATGAACTTGACCCTAGCTTCAAAACTCCTTTTGTAGGTGAGGGTGCAATCTGAGTCACTTGAGAAGCAAAACCTTCAATGCTTACATACGCTTGAATCTCTGACAATCCAATAAATAATTCAAACATTTTCATTAATTGATCATTATTTCCTGCTTCCAATTTTTTTTTTTTTATAGATCTAAGGATATCACATTTTAATGTTATTCCTAGTGTAGTGCTTGAAGACACGTCACTAATACATAACTCACACACATCTGCCAAAAAACTCAAGTGACAATATTGGTCACTCTTAACATGGCCTATGGTATACAATTTGCCATCATAATACAAAATAAGGCCATAATATCCCATACTGGCCTGTATAAATCATAGTGTTGAGAAAAAAAATCAGAAACTCTATTATTATTAGAATGAAAGGCCATTTATAAAAAAGTCACATACCAAAAATCAAAAACTCTTTAGAGGTGAGAATGAAGGGCCATTTATAAAAAAATTCACATATCAGAAATCTAAAAACATAACAAAGGTGAGAATGCAAGGGCCATTAATCAGAAAATTCACATACTAAAAACAAAATGTGACAGAGGTGAGAATGAAAGGCCATTGATCAGATTATTCACATACTAACAATAAAAAAAAAACAAAAACAAAACAAAACAAAAAAAGACAGATGGAAGTCAACAATTTTTGGTAGAAATTTGTCACACTATCTATTACATACAACACATTAGCAGAGACACGAACCATGTATCACACCAAAATAGAAGAAGGAGATGGTTTCATGGTCAAAACTTGTGTTTATGCGTGTACATTAATCACATACAACACGTGGATATTGACAATTCGAGTGGAAAATTAAAAGAGACATGAAGCATCTATCACACTAAAATAGAGATGGCTTCTTGGTAAAAATTTGTGTGTGTGTGTGTGAGAGACTTGTTTAGTGTGTATCTCACCTAAAATATAACCTCTGTTATGATGATCAACAATCTAGTCGCTTTCGGTTGTCTCTTGCATGATTGAAGTTTCTTACTTCTCGACTACTGATCCTACCAGAAACGAAAGGGCTAGGGTTTAAAAAATCAACTTATATTGAAGTTTCTTACCCTGTTAATGCGGTTTCACAAAAGACTCTAATATACCACAAAGGACAGACGAGTCCAAGCATGACACGTATATATAGAGCAACTATATATACAGATCAGGAAAAACTCTTCTATCCAAAACAGACAGGCACACAAGATTCAGAGCTTCTTTGTTCGGAATGACGTAAGATCTCTAGTCCTCTCTCTACAGCAGGAAATATTGGGCACACATATGAACCTCTGTTATGATGATCAACAATCTAGTCGCTTTCAGTTGTCTCTTACATGATTGAAGTTTCTTACTTCTCGACTCCTGATCCTACAAGAAATGAAAGGGCTAGGGTTTAAAAAATCAACCTATATTGAAGTTTCTTACTCCATTAATGCGGTTTCACAAAAGACTCTAATATACCACAAAAGGATAGACGAGTCCTAGCATGACACGTATATATATAGAGCACCTATATATACAGATCAGGAAAAACTCTTCTATCCAGAACAAACAGGTACACAAGATTCAGAACTTTTTTGTTTCGAATGAAGCAAGATCTCTAGTCCTCTCTCTAGAGCAGGAAATATTGGGCACACATATGAACCTCTGTTATGATGATCAACAATCTAGTCGCTTTCAGTTGTCTCTTACATGATTGAAGTTTCTTACTTCTCGACTCCTGATCCTACAAGAAACGAAAGGGCTAGGGTTTAAAAAATCAACCTATATTGAAGTTTCTTACTCCGTTAACGCGGTTTCACAAAAGACTCTAATATACCACAAAAGGACAGACGAGTCCTAGCATGACACGTATATATACAGAGCACCTATATATACAGATCAGGAAAAACTCTTCTATCTAGAACAGACAGGCACACAGGATTCAAAACTTCTTTTTTCGAAATAGCGCAAGATCTCTAGTCCTCTCTCCAGAGCAGAAAATACTGGGCACACATATGAAGGGGTCTCGAGCTGACTACCATGTCCTACCGACCTTGGAGTAAGGAAACAGAGTTCGACATGGTAACTGCTATTCTTGGATATCGTCAAATCCCTATTCTTGCGATTCCGAATCCAAATCAATTTAGGAAATTCGGAGCCTATAAATTAAACTCTAAGGTGCGCTTTTCAATTACAATCAATCAATTTTTTTCAATTATAGTATTTTATTTTACTAACTTTTTATCGGAACTGCTACCATCGGAGTTTATCCGGTGGCCCTCTGATCTATTATGAGTTCTTAATAAGAGACGAAGAACGGAAGTCGCACTTATATTTTTTGAGTTCTTGACAGGAGACGAAGAATAAAAATTCGACTGATTAGAAAGTATAACATCATACTCTAACAAAAAGTGTAAGTGTAATTTTTTAAAAACTTAAAAGAGTTGAGTTGTAATTATACTAGATCATATAAAAGATGGGTGTAATTTATTTATTTATTTTTTTAATAAATGAAATTATTATCATCAAAATAAAAAAAAAAAAATTGCAAAAGGCTATGCATCGAAGGTGTAGAAATAAAGAAAAGAAAAGAACTGAGGAAATATTTTCATATATTTTTGTGTCTATAAAACTGTACAATATGAGGCCTATTTATAGGTATAATATGTGAATACAAGGTGGGAAGATATACTATGTGGGACAATGTGGGAATAGAGTCTATGTATATTCTAGAATATTCTAACATCCCCTGTCAAACTCAAGATGGTAGAACAGAAATCAACTTGAGTTTGGAAACTAAATCTTGAAGACGCCCAAGAGGATGAGCTTTAGTGAAAATATTAGCAACTTGATCAGCAGAGGAGATCGGAAGAAGATGAACAGTGCCACGGAGAATATGTTGCCGAATAAAGTGACAATCAATCTCGATATGCTTGGTATGCTTATGAAATACATCATTGTGAGCAATTTGGATAGCACTTCGATTGTCACAATGGAGAGTGGTAGCAGAGGTGTGAGGGACATCCATGTTTGTAAGTAACCAGCGAAGCCAAAGAAGCTCCTGGGTGGCATCTGCAAGTGCACGATATTCCGCTTCAGTGCTGGATCTTGCAATAACAGTCTGTTTCTTACTACACCAAGAGATGAGAGAAGAACCAAGAAAGAAACAGAACCCAGTGGTAGAACGACGATCAATAGGATCTTCTGCCCAATCAGCATCAGAGTAGGCACGTAAATCAAGGGATGAATGAGCAGAGAAGTGAAGGCCACGGAACATCATGCCCTTAACATAGCGAAGAATACGAAGGACGGCTGCATAGTGAGTGAAGCGAGGAACAGACAAGAACTGACTCACAATATGAACAGCATGAGCAATGTCAGGTCGAGTAACAGTAAGATAGACAAGACTCCCAACCAGCTAGCGATATAAAGTGGGATCAGTGAGTGGAATGCCATCCAAAGGGGTGAGGCGAGCATTGGGCTCGAGAGGGGTAGAAGCAGTCTTACTATCAGTGATCTCGGCACGAGTAAGGAGATCTGAAGCATATTTGGCTTGAGAGAGATAGTAACCGTCAGAAGCAGAAGAAATCTCAAGACCGAGAAAATAACTGAGAGGTCCAAGGTCCTTCATTTCAAAATGTTGACTGAGAAACTGTTTTACATCAGTAATGCTAGTGAGATCATCACCAGTGATGATCATATCATCAACATAAAGAAGTAAAAGGATAGATCCACTAGTAGACTTGCGTAGAAAGAGGACGGAATCATGAGAACTGAAAGTGAAGCCAAAGTCGCCAATAACAGAGCTAAACTTGGCAAACCAAGCACGAGGAGCCTGCTTAAGTCCGTAGAGAGCACGATGAAGCTTGCAGACTTTGTGAGGAGGATGATGATATCCAAAAGGGGGTTGCATAAAGACGTCCTCTTGAAGGTCGCCATTCAAGAAGGCATTTTTCACATCCATTTGAAATAAACCCCATTTACGAACAGCAGTGACTGCGAGTAAACAGCGTACAGAGGTGAGACGGGCAACAGGGGCAAAGGTCTCTTCATAGTCAATTCCATATTCTTGGGTAAAGCCTTGGCCGCAAGACGAGCCTTGTATCTATCAATAGAACCATTAGAGTGAGTTTTAATTTTGTAAACCCACTTGCAACCCATAGCCTTTTTGTCAGGAAGGAGATCAACAAGGTCCCAAGTATGAGTTTTCTCGAGTGCCTGCAATTCCTTTGTCATTGCTTGCTGCCAAAGAGGGTTAGAACTGGCCTCACGATAAGATTGAGGCTCATGGTGAGAAATAATGGTAGAAAAACAATGATAGTCACGGAGACAAGTAGGTGGTTCCCTTACCCGGATGGAACAACGAGGTGGAGGACTTGGAGTGGAGAGATCAGAGGAGGAGCTGGAGGCAGGTGAATCAGTGGCAATGGCTGGTGGATCAGCTGTAATGGCAGGATCATCAAACAGAGTAGATGTCTCAGAAGGACCTGCAGGTGGAAGCTCAGATTGCTCATCTGGAAATAAATCAACAGAGGAATCCGTAAATAATAAAGATGTGGAGGGGGAGGATACGTGAAAGGGAGAGAGAGAAAGAGGAGAACATTTTGTGTTCCCAAAAGACAACATGACGAGAGATGCGAAGTCTCTTGGAGTAGGGATCCCAACATCTGTAGCCTTTATGTTCAATGCCATAACCCAAGAAACAACAGAGACAAGCCCGGGGTTCCAACTTAGAGCACTCATGAGGTTGGAGTAGAACGAAACAGGCACAACCAAAAATACGAAGATTACTATAGTCAGGAGAAACACCATAAAGGCGTTCATAGGGAGATTGATTTTGGAGGACAAAGGAGGGGAGGCGATTGATAGTATAAACAGCAGTAAGAGCAGCCTCTCCCCAAAAACGTTCAGGGCAGGAGGCAGAGATAAGAAGTGCCCGAACAGTGTCCAGAATATGTCTATGTTTGCGTTCAGCATGACCATTTTGTTGGGAAGTGCCAGGGCAAGAACAATGAGGAATGGTACCATGCTGACGAAGAGTATGTAAGAAACCAGAGTCTTTGTATTCCATGGCGTTATCGGAGCGAAAGACTTTGATAGAACAAGAGAACTGAGTGTTTATCATGCGGGCAAAGTCAAGATATATTTGAGGTAACTCGGAGCGATTTTTCATGAGATAAATCCAAGTAAAACGAGAATAATCATCAAAATGACAAAGTATATGGATCCTCCCATGGTAGAGTGAGGAGAAGGTCCCCAAATATCAGAGTGAATCAGATCAAAAGGAGCAGTAGAAATAGAATCACTTTTATTAAATGATAAAGCCGGTTGTTTGGCAAGCTGACAAGAAAGACAATCAAAGTTTTCATTTTTGACAGATCCTAACAATCCATTATAAATTAAAGTTTGTAGACGACTAGAAGAGACATGACCCAATAGAGAGTGCCAGAGCGTGGTAGGAGAAATTGTGGAGACAGAGGCTGCAGAGGACAGTGGAGAAGTGAGCTGAGAGGGAATGCGGAGATGGATGAGCTCAAACAAGCGTCCAACCTTACAGCCTATCCCAAAGGTCTTCCCTGTCTGTGGATCCTGCATATAACAACCAGAAGAAGAGAAAAGAACATTGAGTCCAAGATCACATAATTGACCAACAGATATAAGATTAAGAGATAGATTGGGTACAAGATAGGTGTTAGGAAGGGATGCATGAGATGTGGAGACCTCACCAATATGACTAACAGACATATGTGAGCCATTTGCCGTGTGAATCTTGGGAATATGAGAACCAGGAGTGGTAGAAGTGAAAATACTAGAGTTGGAGGTCATATGATTACTGCATGCGGAATCAAAATACCAAGAAGACTTACCAGAAGTGGCAGACATAGCAGTGGATAGCGAAGGTGCAAGAACCTGTTTGAGGATTGCTTCAAGATCGGCAACAGAGAAGGATGGAGAGGAAGACTCAGATGAAGTAGGTCCTTCGGCAACAGCAGCGAGAGAAGAAGTAGCAAACCCTACTGTGGATGAGTGACCAGATCGGGCCCTAGGCCAGTTGCCACGAGACTAACAATTTGGATTTTTGTGGCCGTCATCTTGAACAGTGATGGGCTGGGAGGCATCTGAGCAATCCATAGCTATGAAAAAAAGGGTAAAAGGTCACAATAGAGGACTGTACGAACCAAATTGATCAAAACAGAGCCCAAAAATGAATTCAGAAAGCCCAAATTTATGACGTGGCAGTTGATGTGGCAAGATGATGGGGCAGATGACAGGGCAACTGACGTGGCCGGTAGTGGACCTGTGTGATGATGTGGCTGATGACGTGGCAGGTAGTGGACCCAGGTGATGACGTGGCAGCTGATGTGGATGACGGGGCAACTGACGTGGCGGGTAGTGGACCCGTGCGATGATGTGGCAGGTAGTGGACCCGGGTGATGACGTGGAGGGTAGTGGACCCAGGTGATGACGTGGCAGGATGACGGGGCAACTGGTGTGGCGGGTAGTGGGCCTGTGCGATGATGTGGCTGATGACGTGGCAGCTAATGTGGCAGGTAGTGGGCCTAGGTGATGACGTGGTAGCTGATGTGGCTGGTGACGTGGCGGGTAATGGACCTCGTGTGATGATGTGGCTGATGACGTGGCTGATGATGTGGTAAGTAGTGGACCCAGGTGATGATGTGTCAATTGACGTGGCTGATGACGTGGCGGATAGTGGACCCAAGTGCTGACGTGGCGGGTAGTGGTCCCCCTAGTAGTGATGGAAAAGAGGAGTAGTGGCGGAATGGCGGCAATTGGAAGAGGAGCACTGCTCCCAATGAAGACAACATGGCTCTGATACCATGTAAAAATAAAGAAAAGAAAAGAACTGAGAAAAATATTTTCATATAATTTTGTCTATAAAACTGTATAATATGAGGCCTATTTATAGATATAATATGTGAATACAAGGTAGGAAAATATATAATGTAAAACAATATAGAAATAAAGTTTATGTGTATTCTAAAATATTCTAACAGAAGGCATGTTATTAATGATAAATATTGATGATCCCAGGGAGGAATAAAGACACACCACCTCCTCCTTTTGAAGTTGGGAATAAAAGCATGGTTATCTATACACTGCACATTGTGCACAATGACACAAAAAACTAGAATTAGAGAGATGCTATATTCAGGTGTTGTTTACTACTTGGCTTCTTCCTCCCGCTTGGTACTGTACAAAACCTTTATTTATATAACCGATGCATCTTTAATCAGCCACATGACAATGCACTCATGGAGGTGACCCCACCATTCACTACTGTTCAGTACTGTAGTACATGACCTCACCCTCACACATTTTTTTAACAATAAAATTGAAATAATTGAAGAAGGGAGCTGAATATGAAACTCGGTCCTAGACCCAGTCGCATCCGTTACTCTCACTTAACTTTATCAGTCAAATTTGCCCAAGCGCGTTGAACGTAGACCTGTCTGTCTTCCATTCTCACTCTCTCTCTCTCTCTCTCTCTCTCTCTAACATCTTCTCTCCTGTTTTTATTCGGCAAGCACACGTCGTCTTCTTTACTCCCTCTTTCCAAGCAATAGCTTCCCCCACCCTCACCCCCTCTCCTATAAACATCAATACTTCTCTTACCACCCCCACAGCAGCTCTGAATTCTTTGCTTTCTCTCTAGAAGTAGTCTCCTCAGAATCGGAGGAAGTTGTGGTTGATACATATATATCTTAACGTCGTCTTCTTTACTCCCTTACATACACGACCATGTCAGGCGACGAATTTGATCCTGAACCCAAACCCAAACCCATCGTGATCCGAGAAGTCTGGGCCGACAATCTTGAATCGGAATTTGAACTGATCAGTGACCTGATCGATCGTTACCCGTACATTTCGATGGATACAGAGTTCCCCGGCGTCGTCTTCCGACCTGCCGTGGACCCTGCCAAGCCTTACCACCGTCAACGCCGACCGTCTGATCATTACAAGATCTTGAAATCAAACGTCGACGCTCTGAACCTCATCCAGCTCGGACTTACTCTCTCCGACGCCACCGGTAACCTTCCCGACATCGGCACAGGCCATCGTTTCATATGGGAGTTCAACTTCAGCGACTTCGACGTCATGCGTGATGTCCACGCGCCGGACTCGGTAGAGTTATTGAAACGCCAAGGCATCGACTTCGACCGGAACCGTGTCGAGGGGGTAGACTCGGCCCGGTTCGCTGAGTTGATGATGTCTTCGGGACTCGTGTGCAACGACTCAGTGAGTTGGGTGACGTTTCACAGCGCGTACGATTTCGGGTACTTGGTGAAGATCCTCACGCGCCGGGAGCTGCCGACTGGATTAAAAGACTTTTTGGGAGTTCTGAGGGTGTTTTTTGGAAATAGGGTTTATGACGTGAAGCATTTGATGAAGTTCTGTGAGAGCTTGTACGGTGGGTTGGACCGGGTTGCGAGGACTCTTGAGGTGGACCGGGCGGTTGGGAAGTGCCACCAGGCCGGTTCGGATAGTTTGTTGACATGGCATGCCTTTCAAAAGATGAGAGACGTGTACTTTGTAAAGAATGGACCGGAAAAACATGCCGGTGTGTTGTATGGATTAGAGGTTTACTAAAAATTTGTTTATTAATAATAATAAAAATAATTTAATTAATTATTTGAGAATTTGTTGTTTCAAGTAAATTTTGTAGGGTAAGATTGCAATCAGTGATAAATTCCGAAATCCTACATTAATTTTTAGACAAGAGAGAAAGAGAGACCCACGACACCATACAAAGAAAAATAAGAAATTAGTGGAGTAAAATATTTATATTTTAATAAAATTATTTATCTTCATGAATTGACTGTATTGTATTGGTTGAATATCACATGATGTCGATATTCAGTCAATACAAGACTGTTAACTCATGAAAATAAATATTCTTAATAGAGTTTTTAAGTAAACTTAACATTATTAAAATTAATCTCTCCTAGAAATTATGTGGGAGAGGACTATTAAAAATTTAGAAATAAAATTCTCTTATTCAAAACAATCACTTCAATTTTCAAATACATTACTATCTCAAGATAATCACTTCAACTCCAAGGCCGTCAGGATTTATACGACTTTTTCTAAATTTCTAGTGGCCTATGGTGAATACTAACAGTATTGATTGAGAATAATAAAATCATTATCTTCAACTTAAAAATGAAAGTAAATATAGATTTTTATTAAAAAATTAAACTAAATTGCATCTTAAAAAGGAAGAAATTTACTGCAGTAATAATAGACAAGAAATCATTCTAGAACGATGAAAGTCTGACGGTCAAAATGGACTGGGCCGGTGAGGAGGCTAAACACATTTGAGCAATTCTCGTGGTAGACAAAAGAATTGTCCAACTTCAACATATTTGGATTCTTTTTTCTCAAATCAACATTAACGGTTAGACTTCTGAGTTGGCCGCCGGCATGTCTTGAGATTCATTGGGTGGAAAACTATTCTATATGACCCACGTAGTATTGTGATTTTTACTATAGTAATTTATCATAAATGATAAAATTACATGAGTATCACCCTCACATTAAACAACTTCCTACGTGACTGGCCAATAGCTTACAATTATATAGATGTTGATGATTCATTTATGCCTTCTCTATCCACCTCCTTTAAGCTTTTGTTATTTCTTGTCCCCTCCTTATTTTGTTCATCTTTGGCTGTTGTCAGAGCCAGAGGTGGATGTTGGGAAAACACACCACTCTCTTAAAATTTTTGATATTTTATTATTAATTTTTTAAAACAAAATTTTTTATAAAATACAATTTAGCCACTCTAATTTTTT
The DNA here is from genome assembly GCA_008638375.1 of Nyssa sinensis. Taxonomy (NCBI): domain Eukaryota; kingdom Viridiplantae; phylum Streptophyta; class Magnoliopsida; order Cornales; family Nyssaceae; genus Nyssa; species Nyssa sinensis. The sequence continues at coordinate 31,756,276 of CM018031.1, forward strand.
TTTTATTTTTTTAGTATATTCATATGGACATGACTCTCGTTTTTTTTGTTTTGTAATTTTTTTTTTAACCCCAAGTCCCCACCTCATTTTCTCTCACATTGAGATAATAACCTGGGCATGATTCTTACTTTTTGTTTTTGTTTTGATGTTGGTGTTTTTTTATTTGGCATTGTATTTCCATGAAGTCAATTGTTTTGCAGGAAGTGCTGTGTATATTTTTTTGTGTGGAAAATTGCCAATTCATCTTCCACAGAGTTTGCAAAAGTTATCCTGCAATTACTTGTCAACACTACAAAGTCTTTTTCTAATCGATTGGCCTTCTTCAAAGTTCAAATGTTGGTATGGTTATGGTTTATAAATTGAATTCACCTTTTGAATTTTTTTTTTCTATTAACCTAATGAGTTTTATCTTCTATTCATTAGTAATGATTAGGGTGCACAAAAAATCTAGTAAACTCGAACTCAACTCAACCCAAACCTGACCTTAATAGGCTCCGTTGGTTCAATTATAAAAAAAGTTCGGGTTGGTTCAGGTTTTAGAATCAACATGGTCGGTTCGGTTTGGGTTTAAAACTCAGGTAAACCGAACCAACTCGATAACCAAATTCTCAATTAACATTTTTTTAAAAAATATTTATATATCTACTTATATATACATACTAATATAACTAATATATGCACATATATATATTGGTATACCCAAAATTAACTCACAGTATAAGAGTGACGCATGGTAGCCTAAAGATATAACCTACAGACCTCATAACCCCATACTGTGGCAGTCATACCCGAAGAGATAACCTCCTGACCCAATACTGAGAAATAAAGTATTCAGAAATATGCGGTAGTTGAGCAAGTCAAAAGAATCAAATCAAATCCCTACTTCTTTGATAATATCTCAACAACAAGATATTCATGATCTATAAAAGGGGTAGGACCTCAACCAGAAGGGGTATGCTTTCTAAAAACTCTATAATCACTCTTAGCAGTTCCTTGTACAAGCTACTAACTTGACTGTCAGAGGATTTTTCGTCGAACCTCCACCAATGATTCTCTAGTCTTTTCTTTCCAAATACCTCAAAGAATATCTAGGCATCAACTACCGAGGATAGAAAACGACATCATCAATTTGGCGCCGTCTGTGGGAACTCGACAAAGTTCTCTTCTTCAACAAAATCTATCAAACAACCAAATGACTCGAAATTTGTGACCAAGGCAGCCTGCCCTGGTCCGAGCACCGGCTACTGCACCAAGGTGGGCTGTTGTACGTCCGCCTCGTCCAAACACAACTGATCAAAGGGTAAATACCATGGCTCAGTAGATTGAGAATCTGAGCCAAACTGTGGCGAATTTAGTTCAAAGTCAGCAAGCTTTAATCACACAGATTCAACAATTGCCACAACCAATCTAGCCGCCGCAGCCAGATCAGAATCAGCAGCCCCCACAGCCCATTCTAGACCAACAGTCGTCGCAGCTTGTTCAGGACCAACTGATACCTAAACTAGCTTAGAATCAACAACCTCTGAATGGTCAAAACGACAACGTGCCTCTTGGGCACGGGCTACCTCCTCATCAAATAAACCAACCAGGGAACCTAGATCAGTCAAATGTGGGGGCGGCACCTCAATAGTCCAGAAGTCACCATCATTCACGATAGAGCCAAGATCAGGAAACAGAGTCGGGAATCCCTGTCAGGTCTAGAGTCACCCAACATGCAGCTGAACAATTCTACAATATGTCCGGTATGCAAGGGACTCCCTTCATACCAGTCATAATAGCAGAAGTACCTCTAAGGAAGTACCTCCTTCCAAAAATTAAACTATACGACAGAAGCACTGACCCCATGGACCACCTCTCTCACTTCCAGTATACTATGGCTCTCCAAGGAGGTACAGATGCACTGATGTGTAGATCGTTTGTTACGAACCTTAAAGGAGCAGCGCTAGAATGGTTCCACCATCTACCTCCAAACTTAATCTCAAGTTTCACAGACCTGAGTAGAAAGCTCTTGAGCAGGTTTATCACTAGCAGGAGGTTTAGGAGAGGCCTTGAGTTTCTGCTAATAATCAAGCAGAACAAGGGCGAATCTCCAAGGGACTTCATAGGGAGATTCAATAAAGAGCTCATTTCGGTGGAAAGATATGAAGAGTGATTTTTAGTCGCAGCTCTAACCTCTGGTCTGTGTTCTAGAAGGTTCAGGGATTCTCTCATCAAAATTCTTCTAACCAACATTCTTGAACTACTACTTAAGGCCCAAAATTACATCACCTTGGAAGACCTAAGGTCCTCTTAAAAGGAAACTAAGGAATTGGCTAAGAAAGAAGAGCAGCCCCCCACAAGGTCTACCAGAGACGAGAGGAAAAGAGCCTGAAGTCCTAAGAGGCGCGAATGGAAGGAATTGCCAAGCACCTCAAGGAAAATTAGCCCCTACACACCTCTAAACGCACCACTGAAGTATATTATCCACCATATATAATCACGAGAAGAGCTCAGATGGCTGGAAAGGATGAGGGGAGATCTTGGAAAAAGGAATAAAAATAAATACTATGATTTTCACAGAGACCACGACCATACCACGGATGAGTGTCAGATTTTGAAACAAGAAATCGAAGGCCTAATTCGTAAGGGGAAGCTACGGGAATTCACCCAAAATGTTCAAAGGATTAACGATCGATCATATAAAGGCGAAGACGACCAGCATAGACCCTTCATAGGCAGCAAGGTCCCATACTAGATAGACCAAATGACAAAAGTAGGACAAAACCTCAACACCACTGTCATCTATGTCCTTCATGCAGATAGCTAGAGGAGTGGGATGTCGAATAGGGCTTGAAAGAGGTATGTCCAGGAGGCCAGGCAGTAGCCAAAGGTCTTCAATATTGACCACATTGAGAAAAAGTATAAAGTAACCCCGACACTCTAGTTTTCAGATCTGGACCTAGTAAGGGTACACTTCCCCCACAACGACTCACTCCTAATATCTCTTCAAATCTCAAACTTCCATATTAAGAGAGTGCCCATTGATACTGGGAGTTCGGCAAATGTACTAGTTACCCCTATTTTAGAAAATGAAATAGATTGAAGAGAATTCCAACCCACTACAACGGTGATGACGAGTTTTAATGGTGATATTAACTCTCTACTCAGGACCATCAAACTCCCCATCATTATCGGAAAGTCCCAAGATAAAAAAAACTATCTTGACCAAACTCATTGTTATTGACGCAATTTCTCCTATACAATCTGATCCTCGGAAGACCATGGATCCATGATCTCAATGTCGTGACATCCACTATGCATCAATGCTTAAAATTTATTCTGGAAGGAAATGTGGTAACCATCAGAGCCTGCCAGCCTACATCCTAGGGAATGCCAAGCCATAGCCTTAAAGCCTAAAGCGGAGAAATAACAACTATAGAAGTCTGCTAACTCTGTTAGAACTCTGAGTTCAGATCTGGACGAACCATGTCCAAAGGAGTTGTTTGAACCGCTCAGCCCAAGAGGAATAAGCAGTTCGCTCCAACCCAAGGAAGAGGATCAAAAGATCTAAATTGATCCCTAAAACTCCAACTGCATTGTCCAGATAGGCTCAACTATAAGCCTAAAAGAAGCAAAAAAGATAATAACTTTCCTAAAAGACAACGCTTCAGCCTTTACCTAGAGTGCAAAGGACACGAATGACATTAATCCTAACTTCATCGGCCATAAACTTATGGAAGATCCATGCTATCCCCCAGCACATTAGAAGAGCAGAACGTTCGCACCACAATGACATAAAATAATCAATGAAGAAGTTAAGCGACTTCTAAAGGTTGGGATGATAAGGGAAGTCTACTATCCAGACTGGTTGCCCAATACTGTTTTGGCCAAAAAGAAGAATGAAAAGTGCAGGGTTTGTATTGACTATACCGACCTCAACAAAGCATGCCCCAATGACAGTTTCTCAGTCCCTAGAATAGACTAACAAGTAGATGCAACTACGGGGCATCAGCTCTTGAGTTTTATGGATGCATACTCGAGGTATAACCAAGTACAAATGTACCCTTCAGAACCAAAAGAAGATAGTCTTCATGTCTGAAAGAGGAATTTACTACTACAAGGTAATGCCTTTTGGGTTGAAGAATACAGGGGAATCCTATCAAAGGCTGGTCAACAAGATGTTCCAACATTAAATTGGTAGCACAATAGAGGTTTACATCGATGACATGCTCGTAAAAAACACGAATCAAAATAATCGGGTCCAACATCTAGCTCAAACGTTAGAGATTTTGAAAAAACATGGCATAAAATTGAACCTCATCAAGTGCACCTTTAGTGTAATAGAAGGGAAGTTCTTGGGATACCTAGTCTCTCAATGTGGGATAGAAGCTGACCCATCTCAGATCAGAGCCTTGTGAGAAATGAGCTCCCTTAGGATCAAGAGGGAGGTCCAAAGCTTCAATGGAAGTATAGCTGCTCTAAATCGTTTTATCTCCAAATCAACCGATCGATGTCTGCCTTTCTTCAAAGCACTCAAGGGAGACAAGTCCCTCGAATGGACCCCGGAATGTGAACACGCTTTCTAGAAGTTGAAAGATTACCTTAGGTCCCTAGAACTCTTGTTAAAACTAATTGTGGGTGAAAAAATATATCTTTATCTTGCAATCTCAAACCATGCAGTTAGCTTTGTACTATTGAGGGAGCACAATGGAGTCTAGAGGCCAATCTTTTACCTTAGAAAAGCATTCATAGGAGCAGAGTCTAGATATCCGATCTAGAAAAATTGGCCTATGCATTAATTATCTCATCTCGAAAGCTCAGACCTTACTTCCAAGCACATGCTATAGTTGTGCCTACCACATACCCTCTTTGGAGTATACTTCACAGACCAAAAATCTATGAACGTTTGATGAAATGGTTAGTGGAATTAGGAGAGTTTGACATTCAGTATGAGTCCAGAACCACAATTAAAGCATAGGCTATGGCCAATTTTCTGGTTGAGTTCTCTAGAGAGCCGTAGCACAATAACGACCAATCCCTATCTTAGGTTTGGGCCCTTCAAGTGGATGGATCTTCCACTGACATAGGTGCTTGGTATTGGAATAGTCCTACAAACCCCAGAAGGAGATATGCTGGAAAGGGCCGTATCATTGGGTTTTCATGCATCTAATAACGAGGCAGAATATGAAGTGTTAATCATTGGAATCAAGGTAGCTTTGGAGTGTGGAGCTTGAGATCTGAAAGCTTACTTTGACTTCACAGTTGGTGGTTAGCCAAATATTCAGAGAATTCACCATAAGAGACCCAAAAAGAGACACCATGCCAAAATTGTTAGATCTTTGGGCAAATCTGTCACGACACAGAACCCGGTCTATGCGGATTAGGGGTTCGTGATCGGCCACCGAGGCCTTTCTCAATGATCATAATACTTTTCTCATTTCCAACCAATCAAACGCAACGAAATAAATTCCTTTTCTATTACGGAAGTGTCAATATACCATTCAACATCAATCATTCATATATATTCCATAATAACCACAAAAATACATGATGTAAATCCTCAAAATCTGCTGATGTCATATTCGATATACATTCCACCCTTACCAAAAGTAACTACATCACTTAATACAAAAAGGTTAATAGTTATGAGTTTTCGACTATCCTGGCTGATCTTGCTATTTTTTTGCCAATATCGTTACTTGAAATGTGTTGGATAAAAATCCGTATGAGCTCGACAGCTCGTGAGTATTCCATAACATGCCAAGGGTTTCAAAACTACTATGTAGCACATTCTGAAATGTCTATAGTTATATGGAATTAGAATACATTATATCAAAGTACAACAGATCAGAAACTAGTATCAAAGTCGTTTTCAATAAATCTTAGTTCAATCATAGTCATAAATCAAAATTGATAACATAGCACAATCAAAATAATGATTCAGTAATTGATAACGATGATTAGTATTGTAATTCAATCAAGGTTTGAAGTTGTTTTCAAATTCAATAGTCATAGATCAAAATCAACATTGTAGTTCAGTTTTGTAACTCTATCATAGTTACAGTTCAAAGTCGTTTTCAAATTCAATAGTCATAGTTCAAAATCAACATCATAGTTTGGTAACATAGTTCGATAACAATTTCATAGTCTGATAATCAAAATCGTAGTTCAATAGTTCTCAATTTGATGATTCAAAGTTCAATCATAGTTCACATTCGATATTCACAAGAGTTCAAATCATTAAAATTTCCCTTTCTATGGCCAGCAAATTATAACCTCGCTAACTAAGATCAAATTCAACAATACCACCAATATACACCATGGTTAGGGTTCAATAAAGTCACAATCTATTCGATAATGACAAATCATAGAAGATTTTATGGTCGGCAAATTAGAACCTCGCTGAGTGAGATCAAATTCAATAATATGTCGTATCACATCGGCTCACCACCAATATACCCCATGGGTAAGGTTCGATAAAGTCACAATTTATTCAATAATGACCAATCATAGAAGGGTGTTTCATTCAAAACATCAAAATCATATCCAAAATCAATAACATCAATAACGATCTCAACTATTTAAATAAGAATTTCATATTTAGCCTTTAGTCAAAACATTTCAAAGATTGGTGAGAAAAACTGTGTAGTGTCATGAGTATCTTACAAAACATTTTCTTGAGTCAAAGGGAAGACAATATAGATATCAATGGGCCATTTAAAATATATACTAGGTACAATGTATATGTTAACAAAGACTATAAAGAAATGGCAGTATATATCAATAAGTTATTCGAAACAATATCAATGGAAGGCGTCTATTATCAAAGTCATAAAAGAGTTCGATATTTATATGTATAAATAAATTCTACCTCAATATGGTATGAAAATACTCACCAGGCATCAGATATAGAAGTCGTAAAATAGTCGATATTTATATCTATAATGAAAATCCACCTCAACATGGTATGAAAAACTCACCTGAAGTCCCAGAAGAAAATTCCAAAAATCCTTCCTTAACGAGGTTCCCTATAATCACAATTTAAGATCTTGTTACTTTCTTGTTCAAAGTATCACATAATTTAATTGTCAATCTAGAGCTCTTTCTATTCCAATTACCCTCTTCCTATACCTTTATTAAGTCTTAGGGACGCGTTGGTCATTTTTTAGTTTGTTACCGAGTCTTATTTTTCCCACAAAGATGTCACCGTTAGGTTCAAAATGTCAAAGATAATTGGTTTCGATTTTTCTAGATCTAAATTTGCATATCTGTAGTTTATTTTAAGCCTAGGGCATTTTTGTGATTTTATGTTTTTATGTGTCATATTTTTCGGCACTTCGTTTGCCAAAAGGGACTCTCTTGTTGAGTCCGGATTACCCAAAATAGTCAAAATGAACTACCTTTTATATTCAATTGACCCCTGGTATCATTAGGAGTAAAATGATAATTTTACATTTCACGTGTCTAAATTTCTGGGACTTAATTTAACAAACCGGACTCCGCCGTTGAGTCCGAAATGCCCAAAAATATTGGGTTACACTATTCTTTTATTTTATTTAGACTTCCGTTTGACTAATTTTTTAGCTTAGGGCTGTTTTGACAATTTTTCTAATTTAAAAAGGATTTTAAATTAATATTTATTTAATTTTCTGAGTAACTTCATAATTAACAGAAAGTTAGGGGGTCAAAATAGAATTTCAAAAATTTCTAAAATAAACCATCCGGTTCAGTCCCAATTCGATTAGATTGGTTTGGTCAGAAGCCAAGGGGTTTAGTTTCGTCACTGCGTCAGTATGATGTCATGCTGACGTCATGCCACATTAATTCAAACGACACCGCTTCACTATGAATTTAAACCCAATTACACTCGGGTGGCCCCAGACCCAGTATCCGGCCCGAATGACCCGACCCATGAACAGTGTCATCTTCTTCCTCATGACGACCACTGTTCATTCGAAACCCTATATTTTTTAGTCCTTATTTCGTGAAGTTTTGGCCACGTTTATTTTTTTCTTATTTAGATGTTAATCAGTTCCGAAATCCCTAATTTATATTTCATCATTGATTTCTGGTCTCGAAGCCCTCTGAAAAGCTCTGTATGAGCTTCTATGTCCGACTGGATAATCCTTCGGCATACGCTCAGTTTTCCACCAAAGCTATGATGTTTAGCTCCTCGTGACCCTTAGGTTATAGGGGATTCAAACTACATTCTAAAAATGAGTTTTGGAGCCGTGCGGAGGGACTTGGGTCACGAACCCGCGACCTGCAACTCCATTTTTGGGGCTCATTTTTTAGCCATTTCACTTGGTTTTTATTGCTTCGTGAATCATTTCCTTTCTAGTTTTAATCTCCATACCTAAATCAAAGTTTAACTCAAGTCGGTTCAGACCCAGTTGTCAAGGTCTATCAATGATGGCCTTCACGGGTTTGGTATTTTAGGGCTACTTCAAGGTTCAAACTTCATGCCTTAATCAACTTTACACATTCTAGATATCATGCATGCATATTTAGACTTCTAAATCACTCAAATCGTGTCAAAATTTTAAGAAAGGAAAATTCAAGAGTTGGTGTTTCATCTTCTGAACAGTGGCTGCCTCACATTCTCCTTGATTGGTGATCTTCTTAGGTCAAGTTAGCCATGCAAGCATCCTTTTCTCCCTTCTTCTTCTTCTCTCCCTTTCTCTCTCTAGCTCACTCTTTCTTTACTTTCTCTCTTTAGCCGACACATGCACTCACATCATAAATCTGATTTCTGATTTTCACTTTGCTTCACACATGCAACACACAAAATATATAGTTACATTTTTATATATTAAATTGGGTTGCATGAAATCCTATTGGTTGGTTAGGAGGTGGGGCTTCCTTTTGATGTGTGTATATATATATATATATATATATATAAGTTGCAAAATATGGCACAAAAAGTGAGCAGCCCAAGTGGCTAAATTTTTGGGCTTAAGTGCTTCTTGGTTTTTAGGTCAAGGGTTCAAAACCTATTGGCCTCAATTTTGGCTTAGTTTTCCCATTTTTCCCTTGTGCCTAGTTTGGGAGTTCAAGTTATTCATTTTAACTTTTTTTGATATTCTCTTCTTGCATTTTCTTCATGTACTCGAATTTATTATTTGCTTCTTCATGAAATCATAGTCTTAGTTTTGGATTTATTTTCTTGGAGTCGACCTCATTATTTTAAGGTCTCGGCATTTTTGAAATCTTCATCTATACCCCAATTCAATTTTCTTATCCATTCTATTAAGGGTCGCCAATTAAAAATTAGCGACTTAATTTCTCGGTAAACGGGGCAGAGCGTTACATCCTTCCCCTCCTTAAAAAGAGTTTTGTCCTCAAAACTCAACTACTTTATATAACTTAACAGTATTTACTCGTATCACTCCTTGCTTCCAAATCACTAACATATAATTTCTAATACCTCAAGTCACATTCTAGATCCATGTCTCCCAACGGTTCTAAGGATTTCTTCGATATGGTTGGATAAGGTAACACTGCATGTTTCTCAGTTCCCTTAGTTACATGATAAGGCAGCCGTTCCTTACCTATAACAGAGGTCCTGATAGCACACCAGTAACTGCCACAATCCTCTCTTTCTTTTTATCCTTCTACGATCACACTTATCCACTTTCATAGTCTACGCTAAAAAACTAAGTGTATCTTGTATCACTACGTGCCCCCAGCAAGTCATCAATTTTAAAAAAAATAACTCCATAAATCGAGCCATCAAAAGTCTCCATTCGATATTCTAGCTTCCTCTCGATATCAACTTCTAGTTCCTAACTCAGTCACCTTTCTAGTCCCCTTAATGACTATGTAACTTGTGGTTCTATCTTAGATTTTCTGACTACTCATGTTCCTCAAGTCCTATCCTTCGCGTATACTCACGTCTTCCAATATCCTCAAACTTCACCCATTCCACAGTCCAAAAATCCTTAGCCTTAGCTCTGATACCACTTTGTCACGACCCGGAACCCAGTCTAGGCGGATTAGGGGTTCGTGATCGGCCACCGAGGCCTTTCTCAATGATCACAATACTTTTCTCATTTTCAATCAATCAAACGCAGCAGAATAAATTCTTTTTCTATTGCGGAAGCGTCAATATACCATTCAACATCAATCATTTATATATATTCCATAATAACCACAAAAATACAAGATGTAACTCCTCAAAATCTGCTGATGTCATATTCGATATACATTCCACCCTTACCAAAAGTAACTACATCACTTAATACAAAAAGGTTAATAGTTATGAGCTTTCCACTATCTTGGTTGATCTTGCTATTTCCTTGCCAATATCGTTACCTGAAATGTGTTGGATAACAATCCGTATGAGCTCGACAGCTCGTGAGTATTCCATAACATGCTAAGGGTTTCAAAACTACTATGTAGTACATTCTGAAATGTCTATAGTTATATTAAATTAGAATACATCATATCAAAGTACAACAGATCAGAAACTAGTATCAAAGTCGTTTTCAATAAATCTTAGTTCAATCACAGTCGTAAATCAAAATCGATAACATAGCACAATAAAAATATTGATTCAGTAACATAGTTGATAACGATGATTAGTATTGTAATTCAAACAAGGTTCGAATTCATTTTCAAATTCAATAGTCATAGTTCAAAATCAACATCATAGTTTGGTAACATAGTTCGATAACAATTTCATAGTTTGATAATCAAAATCGTAGTTCAATAGTTCTCAATTCAATGATTCAAAGTTCAATCATAGTTCACATTCGATATTCATAAGAGTTCAAATCATTAAAATTCCATTTTCTGTGGCCAACAAATTAGAACCTCGCTAACTGAGATCAAATTCAATAATACCACCAATATACCCTGTGGTTAGGGTTCAATAAAGTCACAATCTATTTGATAATGAAAAAATCATAAAAGATTCTATGGCCAACAAATTAGAACCTCGCTGACTGAGATCAAATTCAATAATATGCCGTATCACACCAGCTCACCACCAATATACCCCATGGGTAGGGTTCGATAAAGTCATAATTTATTCAATAATGACCAATCATAGAAGGGCGTTTCATTCAAAACATCAAAATCATATCCAAAATCAATAACATCAATAACGATCTCAACTATTCAAATAAGAATTTCATATTTAGCCTTTAGTCAAAACAGTTCAAAGATTGGTGAGAAAAACTGTGAAGTGTCATGACTATCTTACAAAACATTTTCTTGAGTCAAAAGGAAGACAATATAGATATCAGTGGGTCATTTAAAATATATACTAGGTACAATGTATATGTTAACAAAGACTATAAAGAAATGGCAGTATATATCAATAAGTTATTCGAAACAGTATCAATGGAAGGCGTCTATTATCAAAGTCATAAAAGAGTTCGATATTTATATGTATAAAGAAATTCCACCTCAACATGGTATGAAAATACGCACCAGGCATCAGATATTGAAGTTGTAAAATGGTCGATATTTATATTTATAATGAAAATCTAACTCAACATGGTATGAAAAACTCACCCGGAGTCCTAGAAGAAAATTCCAAAAATCCTTCCTTAATGAGGGTCCCTATAATTACAATTCAAGATCTTGTTACTTTCTTGTTCAAAGTATCACATAATTTAACTGTCAATCTAGAGTTCTTTCTATTCCAATTACCCTCTTCCTATACCTTCATTAAGTCTTAGGGACGCGTTGGTCATTTTTCAGTTCGTTACCAAGTCTTATTTTTCCCACAAGGATGTCACCGTTAGGTTCAAAATGTCAAAGATAATTGGTTTCGGTTTTTTTAGATCTAAATTTGCATATTTGTAGTTTATTTTAAGCCTAGGGCATTTTTGTGATTTTATGTTTTTACGTGTCATATTTTTCGGTACTTTGTTTGCCAAAATGGATTCTATCGTTGAGTCCAGATTACCCAAAATAGTCAAAATAAACTACCTTTTATATTCAATTGACCCCAGGGTATCATTAGGGGTAAAATCATAATTTTACATTTCACGTGTCTAAATTTTTGGGACTTAATTTCACAAATCGGACTCCGCCGTTGAGTCCGAAATGCCCAAAAAATTGGGTTACACTATTCTTTTATTTTATTTGGACTTCGTTTGACTAATTTTTTTGGCTTAGGGGTGTTTTGACAATTTTTCTAATTTAAAAAGGATTTTAAATTAATTTTTATTTAATTTTCTGGGTAACTTCATAATTAACCGAAAGTTAGGGGGTCAAAATAGAATTTCAAAAATTTTTAAAATAAACCATCCGGTTCAGTCCCAATTCGATTGGACCAATTTGGTTTAGTCAAAAGCCAAGGGGTTTAGTTTGGTCACTGCGTCAGCATGACGTCATGCCACATTAATTCAAACGACGCCACTTCACTATGAATTTAAACCTAATTACACTCGGGTCACCCCAGACCCGGTATCCGGCCCGAATGACCCGACCCATGAACAGTGTCATCTTCTCCCTCACAACGACCATTGTTCATTTGAAACGCTAGATTTGTTAGTCCTTATTTCGTGAAGTTTTGGCCACGTTTTTGTTCTTATTTAGATGCTAATTAGTTCCTAAATCCCTAATTTATATTTCATCATCGATTTTTGGTCTCGAAGCCCTCTGAAAAGCTCTGTATGAGCTTCTATGTCCGACTGGATAATCCTTCGGCATACGCTCAGTTTTCCACCAAAGCTATGATGTTTAGCTCCTCGTGACCCTTAGGTTATGGGGATTCAAACTACATTCTAAAAATGAGTTTTGGAGCCTTGTGGAGGGAGTTGGGTCATGAACCCGCGACCTGCAACTCCATTTTTGGGGCTCATTTTTTAAGCCATTTCACTTGGTCTTCATTGCTTCGGGAATCATTTCCTTTCTAGTTTTAATCGCCATACCTAAATCAAAGTTTAACTCAAGTCGGTTCAGACCCAGTTGTCAAGGTCCATCAATGATGGCCTTCACGGGTTTGGTATTTTAGGGCTACTTCAAGGTTCAAACTTCATGCCTTAATCAAGTTTACACATTCTAGATATCATGCATGCATATTTAAACTTCTAAATCACTCAAATCGTGTCAAAATTTTAAGAAAGGAAAATTCAAGAGTTGGTGTTTCACTTTCTGAACAGTGGCTGCCTCACATTATCCTTGATTGGTGATCTTCTTAGGTCAAGTTAGCCATGCAAGCATCCTTTTCTCCCTTCTTCTTCTTTTTCTTTTTCTTCTTCTTTTTCTTCTCTCCCTTTGTCTCTCTAGCTCACTCTCTCTCTACTTTCTCTCTCTAGCCGACACATGCACTCATATCACAAATCTGATTTCTGATTTTTACTTTGCATCACACACGCAACACACAAAATATATAGTTTCATTTTTATATATTAAATTGGGTTGCATGAAATCCTATTGGTTAGTTGGGAGGTGGGGCTTCCTTTTGATGTGTGTGTGTATATATATATATATATGTATATATATATATATAAGTTGCAAAATATGGCACAAAAAGTGAGCAGCCCAAGTGGCTAAATTTTTGGGCTTAAGTGCTTCTTGGTTTTTGGGTCAAGGGTTCAAAACCCATTGGCCTCAATTTTGGCTTAGTGTTCCCATTTTTTCCTTGTGCCTAGTTTGGGAGTTCAAGTTATTCATTTTAACCTTTTTCGATATTCTCTTCTTGCATTTTCTTCATGTACTCGAATTTATTATTTGCTTCTTCATGAAATCGTAGTATTATTTTTGGCTTTATTTTCTCGGAGTCAACCTCATTATTTTAAGGTCTCGGCATTTTTGAAATCTTCATCTATATCCCGATTCAATTTTCTTATCCATTCTATTAAGGGTTGCCAATTTTCTTAATTTCTTGGCAAATGGGACAGGGCGTTACAAAATCCCTCAATAACTTCTCTCGAGAGAAATAGATCGGGCCAAAAATTCGAGGGCAAGCATCTTAGTGAATATCGCTGCTTCCTTTAGCTTAGAGGTCATGGTAAGGTCCCTCGACTTGAAATCCTGGGTTGATATTAAAGTATCATTCCAAGAGGTTCCAAGCACAACCCAGAGTGATCAAATCCTAGAAATCCATGAGAAAAATAGCTAGATGACTCTTATCATCCGATATTTAAAGGACGGGGTCTTACTCGAAGGAAAAGATCAGTCTAGATAAATATGAGTCAGATCAACTCGATACGTGATTATCAATAACAAGCTCTATCAAAGGTCATACACTTTAGCTCTGCTTCTATGTCTCACCTCGGAGGAAGCTCGTTATGTGCTAAGAGAAATACATGAAGGGATTTGCGAAAATCACAATGGGGCAAGGAGCCTGTCCCACCGAGCTCTTACGCAGGGGTATTATTGGCCGACTATGTAGAAGGATGCTAAAGATCATGTTAAAAAATGCAACAGATGTCAAAGTTTTGCACCCTACCGACATCAGCCTCAGCAACAGATGGTCCTAATTACAAGTCAATGGCCATTTGTTCAATGGGGAATGGATATCATTGGACCACTACCAAGGGCATCTTAGAATAAGAGGCTTCTTTTAGTAGCTATAGACTATTTCACCAAATGAGTAGAAGCTCGCCCTTGGCCAGAATAACAGAGTTCGAAATAAGAAATTTCACCTAGAAGGAGATAGTGTGTAGGTTCAGAATACCTAGGGTACTAATTTCAGATAATGAAACTTAATTCCAAGGTAAGATCTTCAAAAAATTTTACATTGACCTTAACATACTCCAGCTGACACGACCTGGAACCCGACCTATGCAGATTAGGGGCTCGTGATCGACCACCAAGGCCTTTCAATGATCATAACACATTTCTAATTACCATTTAGTCAAACGCGGCAGAATATTTTTTTTTCTTTAAACATCTTTTTCATATTCATAAAGTAAGCTACACAACCTGATCAGTCAATTAAATATTGTCTCTGAATGATATATCTTCCATGTCATAAAGCAGTGTTGAGTAGTATAACAATACATAACTTAATTCACAAAATCAAAAGCCAACTAATCTATCTTCAGTCAAGGATTCATAAAAAAGAACTCGCTTCGTCCCTTAAGCATTTAGTTTGCATCACTTGAAAATGGGTCTGTCTAATCCCTACCTGAAAACATGGTAAACATCTGTAATGAGATCGACAGCTCCGTGAGAATTCCATAATATGCCAAGGGTTTCAAAAGTACTATGTAGTTCTATACTAGAATGTCTATACTCATATAGCATTAGGATACGTCATATCAAAATACAACAGATTAGAGAATAGTATCAAATTCATTTTCAATAGGACTTAATTCAATCGTAGTCGTAATTCAATAATCAATATCACAGTTCAATCATAATAATAGTTCAGTAATATAGCTCGATAACAATAGTCAATTATAGTTCAATCTTAGTCATGGTTCAAGGTTATGGTTTTATAACAATAGTCATAGTTCAAAATCAATAACATGGCTCAATCTTAATCATAGTTCAATAACATAGTTCGCTAAATAATTTCATAGTTCAATGATCAATATTATAGTTCAATAATTCTTAACCATAGTTTAATAAATCAAAATCATAGTTCAATGAGCCTCAATTTGATGATTCAAAGTTTAATCATAGTTCATATACGATATTCATAAAAGTTTAAACTAATAAATTTCTCTTCTATGGCCAACAAATTAGAACCTCGCTGACTGAGATCGATATTCGATAAGACTAGTTCGACAATACAGTTCTGTGCGGCTCACCACCAATATACCCCATGGTTAGGGTTCGATAAATTCACAATCTATTCAATAATGACCAATCATAGAAGATTCTATGGCTACTAAATTAGAACCTCGCTGACTGAGATTGATATTCAATAAACTAGTTTGATAATGCCGTCTGTATGGCTCACTACCTATATATCCCGTGGGTAGGGTTCAATAAAGTCACAATCTATTCAATAATGACCAATCATAGACGGGTGTTCCATTCGAAACATTAAAATCATATCTAAAATCAATAATCATCAATAACAAGTTTGGATATCCAAATAAGAGTTCTATAACTAGTATTTAGTCAAAACAATTCAGGGATCGGTAAGAAAACTGTATAGTATTTAGAGTACCCTACAAAACATCTTCTTAGATCAAGGAAGACAATATAGATATCGATGGATCATTCAAAACATATACTAGGTACAATATAGTTGTTATTAAGGTCCTAAATGAATGACAATATATATCGATAAGTTATTCAAAACAATATTAAATGAAAGACGTCTATCATCAAAGTCATAAAAGAGTTCAATATTTATATCTATAATAAAATTCACCTTAAACATGGCATGAAATACTCACCTAAAGTCCAAAAGCTTATACCCAAAAATCCTTCATTTAGTCGAAGGTCCCTATAATCATAATTCAAGGTCTTGTTACACTCTTGTTTAAAGCATCACACAATTCAATTGTTAACTTAGAGCTCTTTCTATTCTAATTACCCTCTTCCGGTAGCTTCATTAAGTCTTAAGGACGTATCGGTCATTTTTTTTAGTTTGTTACTGGGTCTTATTTTTTCCAAAAGGATGTCACTGTTAGGTCCAGAGTGTCGAAGATAATCGGTTTAGGCTTTGCTAAATCTAAATTTGTGTACCTATAATTTATTTTAAGTCTAGGGGCGTTTTCATAATTTTACGCTTTTATGTATCATATTTTTCGGTACTTCGTTTGCTGAAATAGACTCTATCATTGAGTTTGAATTGTCCAAAATAGTCAAGATGGACTTCTTCTTATATTTAATTGGCTCCGGGCATCATTAGGGGTAAAATGATAATTTTTATATTTTAAGTGTCTTACTTTTTAGAATTTAGTTTCACAAATCAGACTCTGTCGTTGAGTCCAGAATGCCCAAAATATTGCGTTACACTACCCTTTTATTTTATTTGGGCAACATAAATATTTTACCAAATTAAATTAATTTAATTCTTTTATTTTATATTATATATATATATATTCAGTTTATAATGTTCACATGTGTGAAGCTGGCACAGTGACCACGTGCTTGGGGTTAAATCTCTCACACGCGCAAGGTCAGGGGTTCGAAACTTGGGGAGCTGCAACTCCCCTTTTATTTTATGATTTTTCAAATGCCAAACAGTGAACAAGGAACTAAACAGGGATAGGATATCCCAGGTCTGAACAAGAGTATCAAATCAGAGCTTGTCCATGTTTCCAAACACCTTATTTTTTCTTTAAATTAAAACCCAAAACGACACAGTTTTGACTTAACCCTTTTTGCGCCTGGGCGAGTTCCGACTTAAACCTAAAACCTGACCCGACTGACTTGACCCAACACTGTTCTTCTTCCCCAAGTCTCCGACGAGGGATCTGGTGGTCTTCTCTGGTGTCGGCGACCATCGCTAGTTGATTTTATGGCATTACTCATGTAATACCCCAACCCAAAAATATCGGATCATATGGCACGCATTACGAGGTTATGAAAAATTAGTGTAAATATTATACGCTTAAGAAAATAATTAATTAATTTTATATAATTAATTGATTTAATATAAGAAATTAACTATTGGTTATAATTAATAAAAAATATGATGACACACACATACACACATTAAAGGTGTAATGTGTGTGAGTTCGTGGCGAAGTATGTATATGTGTAAGTATATATATATATATATGTATATACGTGGTTGTATATAAGAATAATTAAATATATATATATACGTAGTATATAAATAATACAAATATCTAAAGTGTGTGTCGGTTGAGGGGTGTGTGTGTCTCCAAGTGTGTTAGTGTGTGTGTGTGTTATAATCTACAAATATACACACACACACGGCCAAATGATGGCCTATCCCAAAACATTAAAGAGAAGCACTCATTTGAGATGCTGCAGCAAGAAAAGGGGATAACCTAGTGGTTGGGGCAACCAAAAATGCAATAATCATGTATATATTTATACACATATATACATAATTGTATACACATGCCCACACCACCATTCAGTCACACGGAAAGATAGAGGAGTTTCTGAGAAGAAGAAGGGAGAAAATCAAAAGGAGAAGGAGAGGGATACCACCTTTGAGGTCAAAACATCAAAACCCAACATTTTCTCTCTCTAGAATTTTACCTACGTATGACCTATTTAAGCTTGATTTATTTATATATGATGTTTAGAGTATATTTAAACTAAGATAAGCATGAAATTTGAACATAAAAACAGCCTGAAACATCAAACCCAAGAAGGCAGCCATTAAAGGACCTTGCTTATAGCAGGTCTGAACCGATGACAACCAAACCATGTTTGGTGTATTGAGACCTTAACTAGACCCTACAAGCACCTTAAAAACATGTGACCGCGACCAAGAAACATAAGGCAAAACCTCCAAACATCGAGTTGCAAGTTTCGGGTTTGAAACCCAACCTCTCAAACTCAGTGTAAAACCCACTTTTGTGAATGAAAAATGAAACCCTATGGAAAATAAATCACAACAGAATAAACCTCATGGGATTTGGCTCAAAAATGAGCATATACGACCGAAGTGCAGGTTTGATTATCAAACCTTTAACCGAGCTAATGAGACCTGTTTGGTTCCTCAAACGAATGCCAAAACAGTCCTTGATACCTTAGAGATGTTTTGGATTGAAAATAGTAGGGTTTGGGTGACCAAGAACACACGAAAATGGAAGCTTTTAGCTTCGGGAATTAGGGTAACAGGGCTGATCGGTGGGGAAGACGACAATGAGTCAGCTCACGACTCGTTTGAAACGGGCAGGGGCGACTCGGACACGTGGCAGCGTTTAAAACTGCCATCGAATACATGAAACTGTGTCATTTTGCTTAAAGGTTTTTAAAACCCTGATTCGGACCGTTTGGTTACGCGTATACGAGCCAATTAAATAACTTGTACACGAGTAGGATATCCTATTCATGTTTTAGGGGATCATCCGCCGTTTGGTTTTAAGAAAACAGGGAAAATATGAAGGGGCGTAAGCCCTGGGGTTCGAACCCCTAACCCCACTCGCCAAAATCCCCATCCCTTCCACTCGGCCACGCGCACGCGTGTGGTGTATAATGGCAAGAATATATATATATATATATATATATATATATATATTACGTAATTAATATATATATAAATCAAAAAACAAAAAGGTGCGTTGCACTTAGTGGGACTCGAACAGGGAACCAAGGGGATGAAACCAAGCATGCGAACCATTTTGGACAGGACAATCCCATGCCAAAATGGTGCGCCGAAATCTATATATATTATAAATAATACACATTAAATTAAATTAATTAATTAAATTAAATAATGACGAAATGGCCCGTTGACAAAATTTAACAAGTTATTAGTGTATTCTTACTATCTCGGACCTCCTGAGTCCAATGGTGAGGTCCACGTCACGAGACGAGGTCCCAAAAAATTAAAGACCCATAAAAATGCTAAAATGACCAAAATGCCCCTATTGCTACCAAACCCAAACGGAGTTCCGCGAAAGCCTAAATTGACTCTCTTCGACGTTCTGGACTCAATGGTAGAGTCTATTCGATCAAAAGAAGTGTCTAAAATAAAAAGACATAAAATTTGATGAATAGCATAAGTCGAGTGACTATGAATTAGAACGCTGCCCGAAGTACCAAACTAGATAAGAACGGTTCGTAATTTAAAATAAAATACGAAAAGACATGACACGTGAACATGTGAAGTAAGTAAATTAAGCTTAAAATTTATGGAGCTACCAGAAGAATATAGTTAAAAATGAAATT
Organism: Nyssa sinensis; assembly: GCA_008638375.1. Classification (NCBI taxonomy): domain Eukaryota; kingdom Viridiplantae; phylum Streptophyta; class Magnoliopsida; order Cornales; family Nyssaceae; genus Nyssa; species Nyssa sinensis. The sequence goes on from CM018031.1 coordinate 31,775,998, forward strand.
GATTTCCTTAACACGCTAAATTATGTTTTAGGCTAAAATACAAGTAGACTATAATGGATAAGAAACAGAAGGAATTTACAATTATGACCAAGGTTCAGAGGGCAACAGATAAAAAGCAGCAGGAGTTCATGAAAGACTTGCTGTGGCAACAAAAAGTGATTACCAGGAAAATTAGGATTGCCAAGACAACCGAAGTCGTTTCAGTGAGACCATTTATATATAAAACCCCAATAGTCCCCGTGAGCCGATTCGCACAAGAAGCAGCAGCAAGGCAACTTGCTCAGGCAAAACTAAAAGAGGATGAAGAATGAGAAAACACAGAAACATTAAATGAATGGCTTCAAAGGTACTATCTAACTAAATATATAATACAGTAATGAGTCAGACTGGTTTTTAAAATTAGACTTACACAGTCTAAGAATAGATGAAGAGCACGAGTTGATTTAATTGCATATGGAAATTTATGAAAATTTCATAAATTATTTAGGTTAAGAAGAGAGAAGGGGAAAGGGAAAGCACCTCTTGAGAGCCAGCCTAGCTTATAAGGTGAGTAACCCTGCATTTGAAGTGGAGATTTAACTCCATGGATTTGAAGAAGATTTAAGTTCAAAATATCTGAAGCTTTGAATATCAAATTCAATATTACATGATTCCTGTTTTAAATTATTCTGTTCTTATAAGCTCTATTGTGACATGCTCAATGAATGGTTCCTACTACAGTTTTCCTCAAAAAAATATTTTAGCATGGCTAAATGCCAATTTCTTTAAATGTGCTGAATTTGCTTATTCCAAATATTTGAAGTTCTATTGAAGAAGTTATATGTTCTATGTTTTAAAATGCAACTACAGGGAGGCCATGTTTTAATGATTTTAAATAGCATATATTTGTAAGTGTTTTATACCTCCTGTTGCCACTGATAATGCAAGATAACTCGTGCATAAGCACTACATGTGACGTTGAGTTTCTTTGAAATTCAACTATGACACGTAAAATGCCAGGTAGTAGGATCTAATCCCCCAGGCATGAGATATCTCCGTTGTAGTAAGACTGGAGTCCGGTTCGAAACGGATTCTACTAACGAAAGTGATAAGATGATACGTTCGAAAATGAAAGCAAGTTTTACTTTCATTTTTCTATGCATGTCTATGTGTTTTAAAGTTCATATACTTTATTTGAAGAAGTACATGTTTAGCTTGAATACTCTAAATGTTTCAAAGCTATCTGTTTTAAAGAATGCATAAATTCTGTGTTCAAGAATATGAGCAATTGGTGGTGAGTATTTTATAAACTCTCATGTGCTAAACCACTGCCAATTGAAACCCCATGACGAATGCTGGAATTACTCACAAGCTTAGTTTAGCTTACCCGGATTTTTATCCGCCCCCCTTTCAGGTGATGGACGACAGTCTTTATATTAATGACGATGATGATGAACCTAGCCGCTTTCTTTTGGAGGGATTGTTTAAGTAGTTTCTTTTGTGGAACTGCTATGGACCTTTAATAGTAACTTTTGTATTAGGAAGTAGTGAACTGTTATGTATTAAGCCCATGGGGCAGTTAAACATGGATTAATTATAAAGCCTTTAAGTTTTAATTAGGCTTTGAATGTATAATCATGTATACCATTCTGAAGAGCAGCAGTACCGGATGGATGTGCGAAAGATTTAAAATAAGAAAAGAAAAGAAAAAAGTTTTTCACGCTTCCGCAAACACAGGCTGCGCCACCATCTGATACCGTTGCTTATGTGAGCCTTGCCCTAAGGCCCTCGGGCCGAAGGGTGGCGGTCGCGATATGAGGTCCGCACAAGGTGGATTTCGGGTCGTGACAACTCAACGTGGTTCGAACCTAATTTTGGTGAGGATTTCATATTTAGTGTTGAAATTAGATTTAGGTCAACCCTTGACCATTGAACAACCATTCATAGTGGCTGCTCCGGTGAGGGTCATTTTTCTTGTAACCCATTGATTTTATATTTCATGACATCTTAGCTACTTTTTTTGCTCATTTTTTTATTTCTTTGTCTTTCTGAATCTTGAAGGGATCATTTCTTGTTCATTAAACGAGACAAAACGGCCCAAAACCCTTCCACCCCGATTACCCTTCAATATCTGCAACTGCCTATAGAATGCTCATTTTTTAGCCAATTTACTTAATTATTTTTGCATTATGTTCCCTTTTCTTTCTACTTTTGACCTCCGTTCCTAAAACTAAGTTTGATTCTTGTTTTCTTTCAGACCTAGAACCTTCCCAAACCCTTTGATGGCAGTCTCACTATTCTCACAGTTTCAAGCCCTATCAACCTCACTTCCACTCCCAAACCCTTGTACTCTATCAATATGATCCATGCATGTATTCAAATCCTATTAAATTACATGTTAATAGTAAACTTTCTTAGAGAGAAAAAAACTAAGTTTTGAGTGTTTACCTTCTAATGACAGTGTTCTCTCTTCCTCTGTTGCTCCTATTTGACTTGTTTAGTTTGGTTTGGGTTTAACATACCAGCCTTCTCTCTCTTTCCTTCTTTCCTTCTTCTTCTTCTTCTTCTTCTTCTTCTCTCTCTCTAGCCGCACACAACACACATATATAGTTCTGTTTTTCTTTCTTTCGTTTTCACATATAATATACTCACAATATACATTTATATAATATATATATATAACACATATATACACATGTCATTTATATATATATGGGCTGAGGTGTTGCATGAAATTTGATTGGGTGTGGGGGTGGTGTATTGGGATTTTATATAGTGTATATATATATATATATATATATATATATCTTCTAAGATATATAGCACAAAAGTGGTGTAGCCAAGTTGGTTATTATTTTTGGTATAAGATTCTCCCTCATTTTTTGGTCTTGGGTTCAAGTCTTTTGGTGAACACTTTTGGCCTTATTTTCTCTTTTTTTACTTCTTATGTCTTGTTTGGCATTTTGTATTTTATTTCATTTTTCTTTTTGCATCGTTTTTATTTCTTCCTCATATGTCAACTTCATAAATCGAAGCCTTATTATTTTGTAGCTTTTATTTTTCTTGATCAAATAGGGAAATGCCATTCTCTCTAACGTTCAGAACCGAGGCCGTCATACTTGTGGAAATTGGCTTACCCTCGCTCAGAACTAATATGTACCATTCGGATCAGAATGGTAAACTATTTTCAAAAGAATTGGATCTCTTAGATAAAAAGGGAGCAAGCTCATATTCGGATGGTTTCTTACAAATAGAGGATGTCAAAATATTTCAATGAAAAACACAAGTAAGTCAGTTTCCAAGTTGGGGATCTCATACTCAGAAAATTTTCTCCAAATACTAAAGAGTCTGGTTCAAGAAAGCTATCTCTCAACTGGGAGGGCCCCTACCGAGTAGTAAAGACATACAAGCCGGCCACTTATTGGTTGGAAGAACTCAATAGAAAGACAATTCCGAGGCCCTGGAACATAAAGCATTTGAAGAAGTACTATCAGTAAATCTCTGTTACCTCTAAATTTCATGAAACATTTAAGCTCTGGATGATACAACTCTGAGTAAATTCTTTGTTAGCTTTAAATTCCATGAAGCATTTAAGCTTTGGATGTTACAACTCTGAATAAATTCTTTGTTACCTTTAAATTCCACAAAACATTTAAGCTCTGGATGTTACAGCTCTGAATAATATCTTTGTTAGCTTTAAGTTTTACGAAACATTTAAGGTCTGGATGTTATAACTCAACTACGAACAAGATCTTAGGCCAGCTCTAAATTCCATGAAGCATTCATGTCATGACCCAAAACCCACCCTATGCGGATTAGGGTTCGGTGACCGATACTGTCACTTAGACAAGCTGTACAAAATTAAATGAATTGCACAAGAGTGATAAATGTTTTTGATATTAAATGCGGAAGCTACAAATATGCAACTCATCTGATAACAAATTCAACACCAATCATTTATGAAGGATACTCAAGGTAAAATCACCGTGATCACCATCATCATCATAATTCGTCAATATTTATATACACAACCATATGGGTGTCCACAAAAAGGTACATAATGCTAATTCCCAAAATTCTAAGTTGTCATTGAGCCCAAAAATATATCATAAGATTACCAAAAAGGTTCCTTATCACATCTAACCAAGATCCTCGTGTAAAAGATCCATTGCATTCACGTTATCAGCTATTCTGTGTAGAATTTTCTACCTCCCTACTAATTCAATTACCTGAAATATGTTGGATAAATCCATATGAGCCTCACTAAGCTCGTGAGTAATTCCTGCATCCTGTCACAGGTTTTATAAAGGCAGAGTTTTCTACAAAATACCATAGGCACCAAGTTTCCTCAAATAGATAACATATACACAAAAATATCTTAAAAAATTTTTTCAAAACAGATTACGTATAAAGCATACTGAAGGTTCGAGCAGATATAACATATGCATTTCTAAAATGCGTCATTTTCAATACAATAGTTCAAATATCAAAACACGAGCAAATGATGAAGAGTTGTTCACAGAACGTATAATAGCACATTCATTTCTTAAAACATTGTTCAAATAATTAATGCGAAACAGATAACATAATATCGAATAACAAACGCACACAAGAATGTACTTTTGAAATCTAATTTTGAATAGCGAATAACACGAGACAATTGACAGACACATATTACACATATCGAAGAATCACATATTGAGTGAGAGCACTACATGGGTAAGTCTCATCAAGAGTTGGAGTGCCATGTAGGTAAGTCTCAAACATGAATTCCACAACTAATCAGAGTACCATGTGGGTAAGTCTCATCAAGAGTCGGAGCACCACATGAGTAAACCTTGTGTAGACATAAGAATCTAGTAAGAGCGCCATGTGGGTGAGTCTCATCAAGAGTCGAAGTCCCACATGGGTAGGCCTCGGATAGACACAAGAATTGAGTTAGAGCGCCATGTGGGTAAGTCTCATCAAGAGTCGGAAGTGCCACATGGGTACGCCTTGGACAGACACTCGAGTCGAATTACACATTGAGTTAGAGCACCATGTGGGTAGGTCTCATTACAAGAGTCAGAACGCCACATGGGTAGGCCTCACACAGACACATGATTGGATCAAAACAAGTATGATTCAGGTTGCATAGTCGAATTGGTTCACACAAATCATTTTTCTCATTGAAGAGGGTGCTATGATTTACAGACATTTTCCAAATCAGTACAGATGAACGCCATTTCAAAATATAGTTATGAAGATCATAGTTCTCGGATATTTCATAAAGTGCAAATAGACATTTGAGCAAATATAGAACTTCATAAGATAGACATTTAAAAGCAGAATGTGAAATGCACTTGTTCAGGATACAAGGTCACTCACAAAATAAATTTAGCATTTTGAACAAAAGATAAAACCCTTAGGAATTTTTCAAATAGGAGATAAAATACCATTGATTCAAGATGTCGGATTACTCACAAAATAGATCAAATATTTTTTCAGATAAAAGGTAAAATACAACTACTTTAGGGCACAAAATTACTCACAAAATAGATTATGCATTTTTCAAATAAGAGATAAAACACTTAAGCATTTTTCCAATAGGAGATAAAGCATCACTGTTTCGGGATACGGGATTACTCACCTCAAATTTTCAGTCTGTTTCCTTAGTTTCCTTTCCCTTGTCTGTAGTTCCTAGATCCATAAGTCAAATGCACATAACTTCGTATTGGAACATAGTTGAGGCATTACTATCGGCCATTTACTAATTTTTGTAACTAAATTTTTCTTAACGAATTATATTCGTTGGTTTAGTATCCTTAAAACTTTAAGTTAGGTCTCGCCCTTTTTTTTTTAAATTCATTTTATAGTTAAATTAATACTCGGGACATAATGGGTATTACCTCATTTGTTGTTTCATATTTTTAAAAATTTATTTGGGCTAAATAGACCTCACCATTGAATCCGGAACGTCCAAAGTAGTCAAGACTACTTTTTATATTTAATTGGCTTCGGGCATCATTAAGGATAAAACTGGTAATTATGACGTTTTGCATGTCACTCATAGAGCAAACCACTTACTGGTTAAATTTCTTGCACTCTAGCTTATCAAAAGGGCTAGTCTAGTACTGCATGAGATCAATTCGCCCACTGCTCTTATCTTCATAAGTGGTGAGGTTATTTTTACGACTCAAATATAGAAGTCAATGACCGACTTACATGTTGTCTAGGGGGTAAAATTTTGAAAAAGGAAATTTTTACTCCTATTTTCAATAAAACAAATTTAAAAATCGAGTCTTCCCTCCCCCCCCCCCCCAAAAAAAAAAAAATTGTTTTTCATAAGAAATTTCCTTCAAATATTTTTTATATGATTACCCCTCTAATTCTTGGTCTAGGCCCGCCATAGGTAGAAGTAGTAATTCTATCCTTGTTCTAAGGATTCCCTTTACTTTTGATTTATTAAACAATAAGAAATCTTTCACTTTGGAAGTTGTTGTTTTGCTTCTTATATCTGCAATATCCAATAGTATGTTTTATTATTGAAGGAGAAAAAAAAAAAAACAAGATGATGTAATCTTGTTGACAAGGAAAAATGATGTACAATATATATAATATCATAAAAATAAAGATATTATTTTTAGAGTTACTGTAGGATTTTTAATTTTTTAAATTTGAGTTTTATCTCAAATTGGCTATTTTTATTATTATTTTATTCAAAATAGGAGTCTTTATTATATTAAAATTAAGATTAGGATAAGAATAGGAGTTATAGTTTCTTAGTAAAAATAATAGTATTATACCCTCTATAAGTATGATGTAATAGGCCTTTATGGTAAAAGTTTTTTTTAGCAATAATATTTAGTTTCAAATTTTAGAATACTTATTCTTTTGTTTGGGTGACTAATCCCCGTGTTACTTGATTTTTAAGGAATTCTCCGTCTTCAATTCTTTTCATGTTTCTATGCTACGTTAATTAGTATCAGAGTGAGAATTTGCATGGCTCGATAAAAATTGGCAGAGACGAAGTTTTTTATCCTATCGACAACGTTCGTAGCAGACAATTAGTTACTCATCTAGAGTCTCGGATACAAGAGAATTGTGAAGACAATAAGTATTACACTGATGAAAGAGCTCATAGTCAACATATTCGTGGACACTTTTTCATTTGAAAAACTATTCACAATCATGAAAGACTTCCTGACTTTAATGGCAACTTTTATCATGGATACTTTCTTGATTGGATATATGATTTCGATGATTGTCTTGATGGTATGAGACTTTCAGAAGAAAAAGAATATTTTTGGGCAGAAGATAAAGTTATTGGAGTAGCGAAAAGATGGTGGTTTGACTTATAGAGGTGTAAACAATTGTAAAGAAAAAGATGCATTTGTTCATGGCCAAGAATGATGAGACTTGATGCTGCACTTTTCGACTCGCAATAAATCTGGGCTCCGCGACCTGTAGAACACTCAAAAGAGGGATCAGAGGGCCACCGGATTGGCTCCGGCGGTAGCCGCTCCGATGCTTAAGTAAGTAAACTGAATTGAAAAAGACTGTATTGAAAGCCAAAGAATGAGCATAAAAATAAAGCGTACCTGTAGGGTTTGATTTATAGACTGTGGCCTTCCTAAGTTGATTAGGATTCGGAGCCATGAATATAGGGATTTATGATCATCGGGGATTGTAGTTACCTTGTGGAGCATTGCACCGTAGATAGAGATAATCATAGATAGCAGTTTCCTTGTTGAAGACGGTTTCCTTATTCCCTGCTCGGTAGTCGTTTAAGGAAACAATGAGGTCGGAACCATATGGAATACTGAGTGAATATTGTCGAGTATAAGGTTTGGAGGATATGAATATGAGAATGCCCTGGAGGCTGCACCTGCTCTGTATGACCCGAGTTTATCAGTTCTGTAAGCATACGCGTCTCAAGGTGATTGGTGTGTCTGTTTGTGGTATATCAACTACTCCCTTCCCGAGCCCTAGTTAGGAGCTAGGGTGGAACTAGGGTTATGGGCTTTTTATGAAGAGTCATACGTTTCATTTCTCCACTTTCTGAGACGTTGGTTTAATAGGCCATTTATTGCACAGTCGATACTTGAGAAGCCATCATTACCCTCAACCGTCGTGTAGAAATGGCTTGGGAGGATCATATTTCGAATATGTATATAAAGTGGGGGAAAAGACTTTTTACTGCCTTTCTTCTGCACTTGCTTCTACAGTATCAGAGACTCTGCCACTGCCGGTTGACGTATTTTGAAGGTCGGGGCATATCCGGTGTTCAGTAGCCTTTCTTAATTTCAGGTTTGATTCTTAGCCCTTTTTACATTCCCTTTTCTTTATTTCGTTACTTTTCTTTGTCCGCCATGTCAGGCCCTGGGTCGCCTTCTGGTTCAAGCAGTTCTTCTAGGGCCATTTCTCAACTTCAACTTATGAACCTTCCTTCTATGGATAATGCTGAAAATAGATTGGTAGAGCCCCTCTCCAGTCCGGAGGTTAGGATAGTTGATGCATTTGAGGAGTCCCCAAATAGGGCCGTTGAGACCTCTGGTCGACCTGGCCGTAGAGAGGAAGGTGAGAGTGCAATTACTGAGAGTATGTTAGAGGAGTTGTGGGAGAAATTCAATCTTCCCTCGAACGTTTCTTTTAGGGTCCCAGACGCTCAGGATCGCCCACGCGATGTTATAGTGGGGGAGATTTGCAGTCTATTTGGCTTGGTTTGAAATGGGACTGACACTCCCTCTTCTTGACCTTGTAAAACAATTCTTCTGTTGGTTCAATCTCTACCCTGCGGACCTTAATATCAATAGTTGGAGACATTTGTTAAGTTTCATAGTGTTAGGGCATATGAATAATGTTGACGTGTCTCTTGACCTGATCCGTAGTAATATGGATCTAAAATACATGAGGGCGGAAGGCCTCTATTATATGTCTTTTGATAGTGGGTTCAGACCCCTTACTTCTATGCCCTCCTCTAACAAGACCTGGAAGAAGTGGTATTTCTCCATAAAAGGAGGATGGGAATATGAGGACTTCCAAAACCAATTCTCAACATTTCCTCGAACCACTAGGCCAAAGGGTGGGACCCAATTTTTCCTGTGGCTGCTGTGATTTTGTTTTGTGCATCAATTGCTGAGCTGATTAACCTTGAATCTTTTGTGTAGATAGGAGTGTGTGGAAGAGGCCGAGCTTTTCTCCCGTGCTTCAGAAGCAATACAAAAAGCTCTTACAGCCCAGCAGTCGAGACCATTCCTCAATTGTTAATCATAATAAATTGATGGATGCTATGGGCCGTATAGAGGAGCAGACAAAAGGTGTGATGGCTAGGTGGGAGACCGAGCCATCTTCATCTGCGGCAATGGGGGAGGCTCCTTCCCCAAGAGACCCTCCTTTCCAGACAAAGAGGATGAGGTTACTTTCGACCTCTCCTGAACCTGCTGAGGGGGAGAGGGAGGCACCTGCCCCTATTTCCGTGGTCCCCCCTAGCCCCATCCAAACAAAGCAGGCAAGGGGACGTCATCTTCAGTGGCCCCTGGTGCTGTCAATCAGGCGGCCAAGAAAGTTCTGAGGGACTTTTGGGCCAAATGCTCAATCAAACTTAAGCCACAGAAGTTGGAGAAGCTTCTTGCTGATTCGGCTTCTCTTCAGCGTAAAGTAAGTTCTTCGGGTCTTCTATTTCTTTTCCCTTTTCCCAAGTGTTTTTAGTTGTGTACTGAACTGTTTGCTCTGACGGAGGTCTCTCCCCCTTCAGAGGAGGTTGACAAGCTTCAGGCCGAGCTGGACGAGGTTAGGCTCTAGCTTCGGTACTGCTAAGTCTGAGGCTCACGAAGCTGCGAAGAGGCTGAAGGAGTCCCAAAATTCTCTGGCCGTTATAGAGTCAGAGAAGCTTCTTGCTATTCAGCAGGCAGAGAGGCTTCAGAGGGAAATAGCCGGCATGCGGTACCTCTATCACCAGAAGCTTGAGGATGCAGTGGAGTAGGCTAGGCTGGAGAACGAGACGGAGATGAGGATGGAACTGGAAGGAATGGCCAACGACCTGATCATGTTTGGCTTCAACAACTTCCGATCTAGGTTCCTTGCCAAGTTTCCTGATTTCGACATATCCTCGATTGCGCCTCCAGGGGTTACCCCTCCCGAGGTTGCCGTTCCGAGCAAGTTGGTCGACGTTCCCCCTACCGATCCCACTGAAGTTGCCGTTTCAAGCAGGATAGTTGATGTTGCTCCTGCCGATCCTTCCCCTAGCTGTTGAGCCTGTTTATGCTGATCAGGCTTAGAATATGTATATTTTGTTTTATTTTTGAACCTCCAATGTAATAGACTATTTTTGTTGAATGAAGCAGATTTTCTTTCCCAAATGTCTTCGTTCTTCTCTTTTGTGTTTGGTTGACCTGTATAGCATTGCATTGTATTGCCGTGTAGTATGTTGGTCCTTCGAATTTATGGTTGTTGTGAGGAATTGTTGCAAGGCTGTTCTGGATCTCTTCAGACTAGCTCTTTTACGATCGGCAGTTTGTCTTCCAAGCTATATTTGTAATAAAATAGTGATTGTAGACTAATTTTGATCGCTTCTCCTTTTTTAGATAAGGCCGGAAGGCAATTTCAATCAGACAAGTTGGGATCTAATATTGATCTTGTATCATATATATTGGGAGTAAATTCAGAAGAATTCCGAGGTAGTTCATTCCGAACCTAAGTTTTGTAGTAGAAATTTGGTGTCTCATGTCTACCACTCTGATGATTGAGACTTTTGCCTCTAAGTCATTCAAACCAGGACTGCGATGCATCCGAATTGATGGCCCTTTGTGATACACGTGATCTGTCAGAGGTCAACGGAATGGCCTTGACTGAAAGGTTTGTATGTTGGACAAAGGCCTTCAAGGTAGACCAGGTTCTGTTTGCTTGACTGGTACGGTATGCTTAGGAAAGCCTTGCACTCCGTCTTCTAGGTATCCGAAAGAACAGCTTTGTACGTCATTCATTTATACAACTGTCTTTGGGTTTTCGAGGTTAACCCTTCCTTTGACCGTTGCGACGGTCCAACTGGGTGACTTTTGGGCTTCGAGGGTCTATATATATGAGAGAGGAAGCATACGGTTGCACCCAATCTCTTTACTTTTCTGCTCTCAGACTGTTCCCCCGTCGGAGAGAATTTGGATGTCTTTTAGAAGCTTGCCGTTTGCCCAGAGATGATTTGACGATTTTCAGTCCGAGTTGGGAGTGATTAAACTGTGGCCGAGAGTTATCCTTCCCTTTGATTCAGTCTCCAAGGAAGGATTAGAGGAGGTAAAGATCTTCTTGTTCGTCTTAGCATTCGGTCGAGATTTCTCTGATTGGAGATGGCCCCTCCTTGATTCAACCGAGGCTTGGAGCATTAGTGATGAAGACGAAGGTGGGATGCCTCCTTCCCTTTGTGTCTTGGCAGAGACCCTTGCTCAAATCAGCTGAGGTGTCATGCCGAATTTGAGGGAAACGAAGGTGGAGAATGGAGGTCTCTTGAGGCCTAGAGCCCTCATCATCCGTTGGTATTGAGATCAGTGACAGTGATGATGAAATGGCCTGGGTGATCCTTGATGCAAATTGAGGTTCAGGGTTCCTTCCTTTCAAATGAAGTCGGCGACAGCGGTAATGGAGGCTTGGAACTTAGGGCCCCTTTCTCATTTGAGGAAGAAAGCCATGATGTCGTAAAAACATAGTGATGTCTTTGTTGTAGCTTCTGTGTTCCTGTTTTATTTCCAGTTTTCTTGTACTGATGTATATGTTATGAATCATCAATAAAATTGAATTCATTTTCCTCAAATCTGATGTTCCTTGTGCTTTGATGTGCTCTTTTGGAGTTAGAACGTCCTTCTGAACACTACTGATTAACAATTCTATTGTATGTTTTAAGAGTGGATCAAAGAAACTTACATAAAACTTGTGCCTTGAACCAAAGTACTTTAAACCTGCTCGGTACTGTATTATTCAGTTGCTTGTTGGTACATAAGCCAAATAATCTAAGTATCAACTTTGAGGTATGCTGATCTCGGAAACTTATGTAAATAGTAGTCAAGCTTTTGGAACTTCTATCTTTGGATGGACTGGATCGTTGAATTTGTATATTGAAGATGGACCAGGCTCTGAAGGCCTGTGCATTATAGATGGACCAGGCTCTGGAGGCCTGTGCATTATAGATGGACCAGGCTCTGGAGGCTTGTGCATTATAGATGGACCAGGCTCTGGAGGCCTGTGCATTTAAAGATGGACCAAGCACTAAGGCTTGTGCATTAAAGATGGACCAGGCTCTGGAGGCCTGTGCATTATAGATGGACCAAGCACTAAGGTTTGTGCATTAAAAATGGACCAAGCACTAAGGCTTGTGCATTAAAGATGGACTAGGCTCTGCAGCTTGTACATTAGAGATGGACCAGGCTCTGGACGCCTGTGCATTAAAGATAGACCAAGCACTAAGGCTTGTGCATTAAAGATGGACCAGGCTCTGGAGCTTGTGCATTAGAGATGGACCAGGCTCTAAAGGCCTGTGCATTAAAGATGGTCCAGGCTCTGAAGGCCTGTGCATTATAGATGGACCAGGCACTAAGGGCCTGTGCATTAGAGATGGACCAGGCTCTGGAAGCCTGTGCATTAAAGATGAACACTTTGTGGAGGTATTGAAAAGGAAAAAATCTTCATTGATAATACTTCCGTAAATGTTCTATATTCCAAGGCCTAGGAATGGATTTCCCAGCCATGTCCTCTAGCTAGTAGGTGGTAGGCCTAACAACTTTCGTCACTCTGTAGGGGCCTTCCTAGTTCGGTGAAAACTTTCCCATAGTGGGATCTTTGCTGTTTGGAAAAACTCTTCTTAAGACAAAGTCTCCAACTTGAAAGCTGACCGTCTTGAGCCCCACCTTGGATTTGTTGATCATTCTCTGTTGATAGGATTCCATCCTGATGCTGGCTTGATCCCTTTTTTCTTCAAGCAAATCCAAATTTTCTGTCAGCTACTGATCATTGGATTCTTGGTCGAAGGCTTCAGTCCTCAAAGTTGGCATACCGATCTCAACCGGGATTACTGCTTCTGTACCATAGGCCAGTGAGAATGGAGTTTCAGAGGTGGGAGTTCTTCTGGTTGTTCTGCAGGCCCAAAGAACCCTAGGGAGTTCCTCTGCCCACTTTCCTTTGGCCTGCTCCAACCTTTTCTTTAATCCATCAAGGATCGTTCGGTTGGTGACCTCTGCTTGCCCATTTGCTTGTGGATGGCCTGGAGAGGCAAAGTGTTGCCTAATGTTGAGATTTTCACAAAATTTCTTGAAGCCTTTACCAGTGAACTGCGTCCCATTGTCAGAGATGATCACACGTGGTATACCGAACCTGCAAACAACGTTCTTCCAGGTGAAGTTTTCAACTTCCTTCTCTGTGATGTGTGTTAGAGGTTCAACTTCGGCCCATTTAGAAAAGTAGTCAATGGCTACCAAAAGATACTTCCTGTTTGGTGGGGCTTTAGGCAATGGACCCACGATGTCCATCCCCTACTAAGCAAAGGGCCTAAGGACTAGTAATCGGTATGAGCTCGTGATGAGGCTGGTGTTGATATGGGGCAAACCTTTGGCATTTGTCGCACTTCTGGACTGTATTCTTAGCCTGCCTTAGCATGCTAGGCCAGTAATAGCCCTGCGTTAGAGCTCGGTGAGCTATCGTTCTACCCCCATTATGGTTCCCGCAAATACCTTCGTGTATTTCAGCCAAGACATATTGTGATTCTTTTAGAGTTAAGCATTTTAACAAAGGTCGAAGAATATGACCTTCTGTAGAGCTTGTTGTTCAGGATCAGGTACCGAGCTACTCTGATTCGAATTTTCCTTGCTTTACTTTTATCCTCTAGGAGAAGCCCCGAGCTTAAGTACTGGAGGATCGGGGTCATCCAGTTCTGGGGCTGTTCAGTAATTTGGGCAACTTGGGCTTCTTCTATGCTGGGTCCTGGTTGATAGGAGATTTTTATCGCAGATTCCCCTTCTGCCATTAGGCAGGATGCCATGTTTGCCAAAGCGTCTGCTCGGCAGTTCTGGCTTCTCTCTATTTTCTGGATGGAAAACATCTCGAAGGAGGATTTTAAGAGCTTCACCAATTCGGAATACCGAAGCATCCTTTTGTCTTTAATGAAGAATTCTCCCAGGACTTGGTTCACCACCAACTGGGAATCTGAGAAGACCTCAAGGTTCTGAACCTCGTATTCCAGAGCCAACTTCATGCCTAGATTAGGGCTTCATATTCTGCTTCATTGTTGGAAGCCCAGAATCCCAGGCTAATCGCTTTTTTTTATAAGAGCCCTTCAAGGGGACTGTAATACTAGGCCCACTCCAGAGCCCTGATCAGTTGATGACCCATCAATGTAGAGCTGCCACATCTCTGAAGTTCCAAAAGGCTGCGCTTGGTTCTGAAGTGCTGCGGTGAACTCAGCAACGAAATCTGCTAAGGCTTGTCCCTTTATGGAGTTCCGTGGCACATATGATATGTCGAGTTCTCAACCTCTGGGTATCTCTTCTCGGTGTCGAGTAATGCCCTACTGACGTAGAATATGGGCCTCTAGGCTCCCCTGTCCTGTCTGACTAGTGCAAAGCTGATCGCGTTCTCATAGACTACAAGGTAAAGGAGTAGTTTTTTCCCCTTAGACTTGGTTTTGATAGAAGCACTGGAGAGACAAGGTACTCCTTCAGTTCTTGGAAAGCTTTCTTCACATTCCTCCGTCCACTGTAAATCTTTGTTTCCCTTCAAAGCTTTGAAGAAGGGTAAGCAGCGATCAATGGATTTGGAGATAAACCTGCTTAGTGTCGCAATTCTGCCATTCAGTGCCTAAATGTCCTTTCTGGTTTTTGGTGACTCCAGTCCGATTAGAGCTTGGATCTGGGTTGGGTCTGCCTCGATACCCCCCTGAGAGACAATGTATCCCAAGAATTTTCCCTTTGTCACCCCAAAGGTGCATTTCGAGGGATTGAGCTTCATCTTATGCTAGTCTTAGGATTTCGAAGGTCTTGGATAAGTGCTGGAGGTGACTGCCTTTCTGTAGACTCTTGACCAGCATGTCGTCAATATACACCTCTATGGTACTGCCGAGCAGTGAGCTGAACATCCTGTTGACCAGCCGCTGGTAAGTGGCCCCAGCATTCTTCAAACCGAACGGCATCACTCTGTAGCAATAGAGACCTCGTTCGGTTATGAAGGCTTGTCTTCTCTTGGTCTGGAGGGTACATCTGGATTTGATTATACCCAGAATAGGCATCCATAAAACTCATGAGTTCGTGCCCTGCAGTAGCATCAACCAGCTGGTCTATTCTTGGCAGTGGAAAGCTGTCCTTGGGGCAAGATTTATTGAGGTTTGTATAGTCAACGCAGACTCTCCACTTGTCATTTTTCTTTTTGACGAGAACAGTATTGGCCAGCCAGTCCGGGTAGAATACTTCACGTATCATTCTGGCCCCGAGCAGCCTCTAGACTTCCTCATTTATAATCCGATGCCGTTCTGGAGCTATCGGCCTTCTTTTTTGTCTCACTGGTGGGTGGTCCAGATCTGATTATCTTCTCTTGCTCGGTTTGTGTCAGGTCTGGGCCAATGTACAAATAACACCCCTCTGATTCTGAACTGAACCAACACTTTGATGGGCTCGCCAATGGGTTTGGCCTTACTATGTCCCGTCCCCTTGGGCTTAGGGGCTCTTCGATGCTGGAAAAGCAACCTTCCTCCTCGGGAGTGTGTGAGAGAACTGGGTCTGTACAGTCCCGAGTATACTGTAATTTCTATTTGGTAGTCTTTTCCTTGAGTACAATGGCATGGCACTCCCGAGAAGTCGGCTGGCACCCTCTGACAGAGTAAACATTCTGATTGTGGACATACTTCAGACATTGGTGCAAGGTAGAGGTGACCGCCCCTATCTAGTGTAGCCATGGTCTCCCGATTATGACATTGTAGGGAGATTTCATATCCAACACCATGTATTTTGAGATGGTGGTTTTCTATCCTTCACCTTCTCCTACAGTGGTAGGCAGGTCGATCCTTCCCAATGGGGTACTCAGATTACCATTAAAGGCTGCCATCACGGCGGTAGTAGGCTTGATGCTGTGGTGGTCAATCTTTATCTGTTTGAATGGCTCATAGAACAGTATATTCACAGAGCTGCCAGTGTCAACTAGAACCCTTCTGATCTCAAAGTTGGCAATCTTGAGAGTGATGACGAGGGCATCACTGTGAGGACAGTGTACCCCTGCTAGATCCTGTTCTGCGAATTGGATCTCCGGCCCTGGTTTGAGCCTCTTCTCAACATTGAGGATCTGCATTACATCCGGGGCAGCTCTGGCCTCCCGAGCATACCTCTTTCTCTCCCTGTTTGAACATTCCTGTAATAGGGGATTCGGCATGGAGGACGTAGATGACATGGTTGTTCTGTCTTTGAGGCTCGTTTCGTCCTTCCCTCTACTTCCTGCCTTTACTCAGGCCTCTAGTCTGGCCATTGTTGAGGCTTGTCTTCATGGGGGTTCTGCCTTCCGTCCTGCTTGACAAACTCCCGAAGACGCCCCTTCTTTATGAGCTGCTCAATCTCATATCGAAGGGTCCTGCATGAGTTAGTCGTATGCCCATGATCTTTATGGAAATTGCAATATTTAGTTTGGTCCTGAAGGCTGGGATCTCTTTTGATCGGTTCTGGCCATCTCAGGTTTTCCCGATCTCGGATCTGCCGAAGTACCTGGTTCGGTGTAGTGTTCAAAGGGGTAAAGTTAGTAAACTCCCTTGGTCCGAAATTGTAAACAGCCCTGGGTGCTGCTCTCTTTTCTGGACTCCTGACCCTCTTCTTGCTAGGGTCTCTTCGGTGGACATCCTTCTTATGATCTTCCTTCTTCGGATTGTCCCTATGGCTCTGCTCTTTACCCTTCTGAGATGTGCAGTTGGCTTCCTCCAAGTTGATATACTTCCTAGCCCGATCCATTAATGCCGCCATATCGGCTGGAGGGCTCTTTGTCAAGGAGTCTCTGAAGCCACCGTGAGCTAGACTAGCAGTTAAGGCAACTATAAGGAAACCTAGGCTGCAGTCGGTTATCTCCGTGAGTTCGGCATTAAAGCGGGCGATGTAAGCTCTGAGGGACTCTTCCTTGGCTTGTTTGACATTTAACAGGAACTCTGGTCCCCTTCTAAGCCTTCTATTTGTCATGAATCTGTCCAGGAACTGCCTACCGAGCTTATAGAAGCTGGTAACCGAGTTTGGTGGGAGGTGATGGAACTATTTTAGAGGGGTACCTTTCAAGCTGGTAATGAAGGTTCGGCACATAAAGGCATCAGAGGCCCCGTGAAGGGCCATTTTGTATGCTGGTAGTGTGATAAATGATCTCTTCGGTCACTAGTCCCATCATATAGGGTGAGTTTTGGCACAATGAATTTCCTCGGTCTCTCCTCTGTCATGATGGCAGGAGTGAATGTGGTGGCAAGCCTTCCGAGCAGCCTTGCCAACTCATCTTACTCTGGATGGTTCTGGATACCTCTCACAGCTATTGTTCAATCCATAGATTCTGCAATTTCCTCGACCCTCCGTGGGTCTCTAGGCCGGACTTCTTGTGAACCTTGCCTTATAGCCTCGGTTTCAGGATAGTCGGGCTAAGCACGCCCTTCAGACGGAAGAGGGTTTCGAGCTGGAGGGATTGGTGCTGCTTGGGGATGAGGCTCCTGTGGTGCCGGATGTGCTCCTGAAGCCCTTGGAGTTGGGGCTCTAGTAGTGCTTCGATAATGGACGTCAGGGACGAAGGATGACGTTCCCTAGCCTAGGGCTGCTGACGGCTGCAGATCTCTACCGACGTGAGCAACACCCTGGGGGTGTCCAGGCCGGTTAGTTGGAGCCTCCTCATGGGGCTCTTCGTTCTCAGTGATAATAGGGGGTTGTGTTCCCGCAGCAATGTTGACCGGCGGGTTTGGAGGACTCGTCCCTTGGTTTTGTGTAAGCATTGCCTGAGTTCTAGATATGGCAAGCAACTGTTCCTGCACCAGTTCGTTGTGTCATTTGAATTGATTCAATCTCTTGTCGCATGTGATCAACCGTTGGCCCTCTTGCTCGTGAAGTAGGCGGCTGATGTTGAGAGCTTTGCAGGATTCTGAGCGTTTTGTCTCGGTCGGAGATTTGGGGCCATGGTTCTCCGGTGAGGAAGAGAGTAAGTTTGTGAATAGAGCACTTGGAGATTAGTTGTTTCCCATAAACGGCGCTAAACTGATGCTGCACTTTTTGGCTCACAATAAATATGGGCTCTGCGACCTGTAGAACACTCAAAAGGGGGATTAGAGGGCCACCAGATTGGCTCCGGCGGTAGCCGCTCCGATGCTTAAGTAAGTAAACTGAATTGAAAAGACTGTATTGAAAGCCAAAGAATGAGAATAAAAATAAAGCGTACCTGTAGGGTTTGATTTATAGACTGTGGCCTTCCTAAGTTGAATTAGGATTCGGAGCCATGAATATAGGGATTTATGATCATCAGAGATTGCAGTTACCTTGTGGAGCATTGCACCCTAGATAGAGATAATCATAGATAGCAGTTTCCTTTGTTGAAGACGGTTTCCTTATTCCCTGCTCGGTAGTCGTTTAAGGAAACAACGAGGTCGGAACCATATGGAATACTAAGTGAATATTGCCGAGTATAAGGTCTGGAGGATATGTATATGAGAATGCCCTAGAGGCTGCACCTGCTCTGTATGACCGAGTTTATCGGTTCTGTAAGCACACGTGTCTCAAGGTGGTTGGTGTGTCTGTTTATGGTATATCAAGACTATTGATGGATATATTTTTTTCAAGGAATTATTTACAGATTTTAGAAGATCAATATATGCCAACATAGAATTTTACTAGAGGATCAAAATATATTATTTAGAATAAAGAAGAAACTTTAAAATCTGTTTTTTATACAAAAGGAAGAGTACAAGAAAAAATCTAAATTTTTATTCAACTGACAAGATTACAGATATTATACTGTTAAAAGACGTTCATATTCTTATAGAGGAGTCTCATGTCAAGAAAAATACAGATCAAGTTATTTCGTCCATTGAAAACAGTCACAAGGAATTGAAAGAAAATAAACTTGAATTTATTTCTATTGATATTGCTGAAACAATTGGTGCATATGATAAAGAAGATGAATTGATTGAAAATCCTATTGTGCAAGAAAAAAGAAAAAAGTAGTTCAGAATTAATAGATCTAAGCGTGAATCTAGTAGCACCAATAAATTCAACAAGCACTTTTGTGGAAGAGATTGAACAAGAAATTCCCATGGTCATAGTCAACATTGCATATGAGAATGAACCTGAATTCGCGAAGGGTGATTTTGATGCTTATAAGAAGATTGAAATTATAGTGCTGGATCAAGAAGATAATTTACTTTTTATTAAAAAAGCATTATTGTCATCAAAATAAGGGCCTAAAATTTCAGACTTAGAAAATAGTAGCATACTGGACAAGTTGGTCGACCAAATAGTTGACTGATTGGCTAGTTCAATCGACTAAATGATTGAATCTATAAATAAAAACCTAGATCTCAAACATTTTCTCATCACGCCAATAAAAAAACCTTTGAAGTTCTCTTTTGCAAAAACCATCCAAAAATCTCAAAGAATCTCTCCAATGGTACCTAAAAGCAAGAACACTTCCTCCAAACCTAGTTCAAAGCACCAAAGAGAATAAACCACTTAAGAATAAGGCACTAAATCATGTCAGGACGCTCAAACCTTTCTCACAAATGAGATCACTCAAGCATACGAAGACAACTTCATCCACCGCACAACCATTTTAGGTAAGGTCGTTAACCTTATCACTTTAGATGCCGAACAAATCCTTATTGACAAACATTTCCATATTTTAGGTTAAGGTCAAGATCCTCACGCACACACCCCCAAAATACAAACGGTTGGTGACACTCTTTTATGTTTACCTAGACCTCATTACATTTGACCCTCTCACATCATGTGGCAATGGTACTTCCATCAAATTTGACTCCTCCACCCTTGCCTCTATTCTCAAAATCCCAAAAGGGAATTTTCAAACCTTTTAACACTAATGCTTGGGTACAAATAGAGGGGTTTAATCCACTAAAAACCGTTCAATTCATTTGTGGAAACCCTAACATCAAACATGCCTATAAACCCAAAGCATCCGAACTCACTTTTAAATCTCGGATCACCGATAACATTATAACTTACAACCTCCTACCCTACTCCGAAGGCCGAGATTATGTATCCTACATGGATATTGTAGAGACTTGAAAATTGAGAGTAAACTTTTCGTTTTGTCAGTAGAGCACTATTTGTAATACCTTGACCCGGGATAGCACGTAGATCAAGGTAGACTGATTAAAATAAAAGAATAGTGAATTTTTATTATTTTGAGCATTTTGAACTCAACTGTAGAGTTCCAATTTGTGAAAAGAGGTCCCAAGAAGTAAGAACCATAAAAGTGAAAAATGATCGTTTTGCCCTTTTTAGTACCGAAGTCCGAATTAAATTTCGTGAAAGCCTAAACCGACTTTGTTCGACGTTCTGGATTCAATGGTAGGGTTTATTCAAGTAAAAGAGATACCAAGAGTAAAGAGACATAAAATTTGATGAATAGCATAAATTTATGTAACGATACACTGAGACATAATTTGTGAATCTTAGGAACACCGAAAGGAAAAGAGATGGCGGTTTGACCTTCTAGACAGATACAGTAAAGAGGACTGCTTTCTCACTGGTTGGTTCGGTTACACAGCGAACACAACTCCCTAGGGTTGAGAAAAAACCCTTTCAGGTATGATATTTTGCTAAGTAAGAAATAGGATTAAGTTTAGGAGTGATTTTCATGTTGATTGAATGAATCATATGTTTTTTTTATGTTAGAAAATCACATAGGAAATGGTTGCTTTGAAACAAAACCTAGAGTTGATTGTTTTTGTGCTTGTGTGTTCTTCGTTGTTCTTTGGAGTTATGTTTGTTCTATGTGTTAGTACTGTACGTGATTTATGTTCTTGAAGAGTTGTTAAGATTATGAATGTATGACTTAAGTATGTGTTTACATTCATTGTGTATAGCACACATGCATGAGGAAGAAGCTTTGTAATTCAGATGTTATTGTTGGTTTAAGTATAATGCATTATTTAAAGTATACTTCATGTGTTGGTAAAATGCTTCATAGAGATTGCATTATTGCATGGTGAAATCAATGCAATTGGCATATGGTGAATCCTTTAAAAGCATAGTGTCGGTTGAGCACTTGGTGCTATGTATTATGAGGGTGTAGATCCTGTTGTGAAAAACCCAAAATTGGCCTATTGCATTGGTACTCATGGATCCATCGGTTAATTACATGTATAAGAGTATGTTTAAATATGTTTATATGTATGTGTGTTTTGATACATATGTGTAAGGATTGATATAGATTCATGATTTAAATTGGTGAAGAGTTTCACTAAGAATCTCAATTGTTATGAGACTTTATTTAATATATTGACTAGAATGATGATGAGTTAGAATAACCTTAGAGAAAATTGAGATATCTCTTTTTACCTTCTCTAATGATTTGTTCTTTTGAACCTTGATGTATTGCTTTAAGTTTCATGATTAGAGTACATAAACTACATTGTCCTACATCTGAATATTCAGTTAATATATGTATGCTTGAAATGAATAGGCTAATCTTTATTAATGCATGACATTTAGTCTCGGTTATATGTAGACTAAGGTGGGTGATGATGACTTTACTTTAAGATTATGTTGTTGATGTCTTGTGGATGATTATAGTACTCAGAGAATATTGGATTATTGAATCATATTGAAGTGCAGCTGATATATTGATGACATTGTGATGACTTACTATATGATTGCATAGCTTGATTTGAGGTTGGTTGGATGATCATCGCATGTGTGAGGGAATTTAAGGTATCCTTGTGAGCATTGAGGATTTTCTTTATTATTGTTATTATGTTACATTATTGAGGTGAGTCATGATACTTGGATGGATTTGGAAAATTGGCATTGATAAGCCAACATGTTTGAGGATTTCATTATGTATTGTGCCATGTGGAATGGGCTGTTATAGATGGGATCAGAACTAGACCCTAGCAGGGAGTGTGGAGATGTCTACACACTACTACACGCCTATCCAAGTGGATGAGGTTCCTTTGGGGGGAGAGGGTAATGCATTCCACATCGCTTGGCGGAGGGAGAGGTGAATAATCCATAGGTATGGCTGCATGTCTCCATGTTATAATGCATTTTGTATATTTCTTTTATTATTTTGTTGAAGAGATACATTTTTAAATTTTGGGACGAAATTTCTTTAAAGAGGGAAGGATGTAGAGACTTGAAAACTGAGAGTAAATTTTTCATTTTGCTAATAGAGCACTATTTGTAATACCCTGACCCAAGATAACACGTAGACCGAGGTAAACCGGTTGAGTAGTGTAACAACAGTTGTAACCAAACATGAGTTTCGAATAAAATAGAATAATTTTAATTAAGTTCAAAGAGTCAAATAATAATACCGAGCTTTGACCAAGCAATGAATATAGTATCAAATATAAACCGAGACCGATTCAGACCCAGAATAGTAGACCCCAAAATACACCGAACTATTTTAATGAGTAATATACAGTGACAGGTACGATTACTGAGAAAATTAGTAGAAGTTATAACTTCAAGAAATTACGAGATTAAGAAAAGCCAAGTATAAACAGACCGAGCCATCAAAATAAATAAAGAAAGAAAAAGAATAGAAAAAGGAAGAAATAATAAAGAATAGAAAAGAAAAAGCAAAAGTATGTGCAGCGTGTTTGATGTAGTGTGTGGTATGTGTTAAAAATTACTAAAGAAGCAGGGAGAAGAAAGGATAACTGAAATGAAAAAGAAAAAAAAAATGAAAAATGGGAGAAATGAAAAGTCAAAGAATGAAGCATTTGTGGGGCGATACAGGAAGGCCATTTATGTATATATATATATATATATATATATAGGTTGGTGCAGCAGGGATATTAAAAAATATATAATTATATATGTTGTGTGTGGTGATGCAGGAGAAAAATTGAAAAGCAAAGTGGGAGAAACCGAAAGAGTAGAAAGGCATTGCAAGTGGGGCACATTTATATATAGAAATATATGTGTGTTGTGTAGCATGGCAAGCAAGTTAGTATAGTATATATATATATATATATAGGTGTGTGTAGGGTGCAAGTTTAGAGGTGCAGCAGGATAAGAAAAGAGAAAAAGAAAAGGAAAGAAAAGTCAAGGACGTAGCGTGTAACAGGTAGCGTACAGAGGAGGAAAATATAGAAAAGGAAAGAGAGAAAGAAGAGTTGGGTGCAGCAGGTCGGTGCAGGCATATCATTATTTAAATATATATATATATATATATATACATGTCTATAGCGTTGCAACAAGGAGAAAAATGGAGAGAAAAAGAGAGGAGAGAAAGAGGGAGCAGCCGAGAGGGAGAACTGCTGGATTTAGTGAGAAAATGGAGAAAAAAAAAAAGGGAAGAAGAAGAAAGGTTGCAACAGCGCTCCAGTAGGGAGTAAAAAGGGAGAGACTTGAGAGAGTGCAGTAGGGAAATTTGTGTACGTGTGTGTGTGTTTGTGTAGCAGTAGAACAAAGAAAAGAGAGAGTGAGAAAAGAGAGCAGCAGAAATGGAAGCGGTGTAGGTAGTGCGCAGCAGAAGTCCTCGCGCAGGCAATCGCGGATCGAAACGATTGCAGGCTCTTGCCAGTGGTGTCGCTAGTGCCGTGAGTGTAGCAAGAACTGCTGATTGAAAGGGCTGGTTGGGTTGCCGTGATGAAATTAGAAGGAGCTGAATCAGGCAGCAGAGCAATGGGTGCTATTGCTCTTGGTCTTGGCACCAACCGAGGGTCAATGTCACGCCCCAAATTTCCACGAACCCGGGGGTGAGTGTAACGGAACTAAAAAACTAATAAAATAATAAAGAAATAAAGAACAATCACATGCATTCCAAACACTAACCCAATTCCTGTTCTGATACAATCCATAAGGCCTTGCTCGTTGTCTCATGACATACAGATAAACATGAAATAGTCTAGGGCTTATGCCCTTGTACAATATCAAAAATATGCCCCCAAAGGCCAAAATCATTCTAAGCTCATGCCTCCTCCACTCTGCAAGACTTCCTTAAGTCTCAAGTGCCGGGAGCGTCATCTGTAATGTGTTATCCCACGAATGGGTCAGCTCAACTAGCTAGTATAATATAATGCTAATGCAAGGAACAAAATTAAGGTGTGGTATGTACAAGTGTACAGTTATATTTACATGTCATTCAATATCATCCATTCAATGCACTAGCAATAATCTACATGCCATCCAACTCATTAACATAATTTAAGGCGTGGCATGTGCAAGTGTACATTCATTTCTACATGCCTCCCTAATCATCATACAATGTACTGATCATATCCATAAGACATCCATGCAAACTTTATGCCACATCCATGAATTCATTAATACAATGTAATGAAAATGTGTGTGACACACCCACACAACTCTATACCGCACCCATATCAACTTTATGCCAAACTCATGTCAACTCTATGCCACACTCATGTCAACTCCACACCACACCCATGTCTCATTTTCGGAACACATCCGATGGATCTTGAGTACCAACACCCGTTCACGGAACACATCCGTTGGATTCTAGGCACCAATGCAACGTCTCGTTTTCAGAACACATCTGATGGAACCTGAGTACCAATACAATGTCTCGTTTTCGGAACACATCCGATGGAACCTGAGTACCAATACAATGTCCAATTTTTGGGTCTTTCACCACAGAATCTACACGCTCATAGTACATAGCACCACGTGCTCAATCCACACTATGCTTTCAATGAATCACACCATGACTTGATTCCACCATGCAATAGTGTAGTTCAAATGAAACATCTCTTTAACAAACATATGTAACATACTTTAAATAATGCATCACACTTAAAGAAACAATAACATTTAAATCACAGGACTTCTTCCACAAGTCTACATGTCATGTTCAATCAATCTCAACACTTACGCAATTCACACATTCACAACCTTAACAATCCTTCCAGAACATGAATCACATACGGTACCAACACATGAAATAAATCACAACTCCCAAGGAATAATAAAGAACTCATAAACACATAACAATCAGCTTAAGGTTTCTCAAAGCAACATTTCCTATGTGATCTTCTATCATCAGATAAGTATAAGAGTCATTTAATCAACATGAAATTTATTCCTAATTTAATCATATTCCTTACTTAGAAAAATATCATACTTGATGGGTTTGTCTCAACCTTAGGAGTCATACTCGTAGTGCAGTGGAACTAACAGTAAGATTGTAGAAGGTCAGACCGCCTTCTCCTTGTCGTTCAGTGTCCCTAAAATCACGAAGTGTAACTCAGTCCATTTGCTACTTGAATTCTGCTATTCATCAAATTTTATGTCTTTATTTTATTAGTTTCTATTTTGCTAAAATAAACTCTACCATTGAGTCCGGAACGTCGAAGAAAGTCAGTTTAGGCTTTCGCGGAATTCAATTTGGACTTCTGTACTAAAAAGGGCAAAATGGTTATTTTGCACTTTTACTGGTTCTTACATCCTGAGACCTCTTTTCACAAATTAGATGCCACGGTTGAGTTCCGGAATGCTCGAAATAATAAAAATTCACTATTTTTTGACTTAAATCAGAGTTCGTTTGACTACTTTTTGACTCGGTGGCATTTCTGTAATTTTCTTTTATTTTTAATTAATTAATTAATATTTTATTCAGGGGGTCAGACTATAATTATTAAAAGTTATGGAGGTCAAATTTGAATTTTCAAAAGTTTTGGGGGTCAAATTAAAATTTTAAAAAGTTCTAAGGTTAAATTAGGAATTCAAAATTCCCTATTCCTAATCCGAATAGCCAAAATAGTGGCTAGGCCCCAAAACAGGGATAAGATATCTCTGTCCTTAATTTAATTCCAATTTTAATTTACTAACCCTGTAGCCAAACACCCCCAAACCCCTTTTTAATTCATAACATGACACGTGTAGGGTGGGTCGGTTCCAACCCAATCGAAACTGATCCAAACCTGACCCAACCCAGACCCAAGACCCGAACAGTGCCCCTTCTTCCCCGACTTTTCGATAGGGTTCTGGCAAGGTTCCGGCGTCTTCTCCAGCACCAGCAACACTGTTTCGATCAATTTTCCCCCTTTTTCAATGCCATTCTTTTCCCTTTTTCTCCTAGATCCCATTTCTAACCTTGGTTTTCATTTCTACCGATTAGATCTCCACGAAATGGCCAAGAACCGTAGCTCCGGCCAACTGAGATTTCCTATTTTCGAGCTTGTTCCCTCACTTGTTTTAGTCCTAATCTTTTTCTATTATTTTTCTGCACTAAAGGGGATTAGTTCCCCATTGTTTGTTTTGGTTTTTAACACACAAAATAGATGGACAGTCGATTATCACCCTAACCTGAAACTCCCATTTTCTCTTTCATTTTTCAACCTTTTTCAGTCATTCTTTTTGCAAAATAACTTATATTTCATGTGGATTCAGACCTTACAATTTAATCTACACTCTATGCTTAAAATAACAAAAACAGAAAGTAAATTTTTCTTACCCGTTTGAAGTAACACCTTGGTTTTTTTCTCTTTTGTTCCTACTTGGTTCAACTTCTGAAACCCTTGTATTCTTCAAACTCCTCCCTTTTCTCACTTCACTCTCTTTCTTTCTGTCTTTCTACCTAGCCCAACGAATCCATATGTATATACACATATCATACTCTCTCTCTCTCTCTCTCTCTCTCTCTTCCTCCTCCCTCCCTCTCTCTCTCTCTCTCCATCAGACGTGCACACACCCTAAAAACCCTCTTACACACACAACCAGTAGCCCCATACCCCTTTTGTGTGTTGTACACTCAACCTGCACACACACACACACACTGCCGCACACACTCAGGCTTATATATATATATATTTAAATGTATTAAATATACATATATATATATATATACATATTTAAATATATTAAATACACATATACATATATACATATATACACATAACATATATAGATAATATATACACATATGTATACATATATATATTTATATTATTAAACACATGTATATATGTATATATATATATAACATATAATACCTATACATGCATACATACACCATACACTATTCACACACATCACATGCACACATAAATGCATATTCATTAAAAAAAATATCTTATTCCAAAAAAAAAATTCCAAGTCATTACAATCAAGCTGTTCAGGTTTGATGAAGAGGTTTACTTGGTCCTTTCTGTTGAGCATGTCCTAGCCTCGAATGTGCATGTTAATTTTGTATCTTATTACCGATGCTATTATTCGAAACTATTGTAAGGTTAGTGGGTTAGTGGATTATTGGTGACACCTACATGGACCCCTTTAGTGTTAGTATTCTGTCAGCTTTATTTTGGTGTGGTTCTGTAAACCCATTTTCTGATAATTATATTGATATTGTGGAGGGAAGTCGAGGAATTACTATCAAGGAACTAGATAATTCAAGATTGGATTATGATCCCCAAGGATAGGTCTTCATGTAGTGTTTTTTTAAGAAAGTTATCCATATCTGCTGGGCAGTAGCAGTAGTAGTTTTATGGGATTCAAAATGGGGAAGCTACAAGTTCGGGTGTGTTACAGAGAGCAATTGGAGCTACTGTTGAAGTTAAAGGCCGGAGCAAGACACATGATTAGGGGCTTTTGACACTTGACTACAGCGAGTCAAAGGTTAGATTTAATTATTGTTTAGCTAATTTAAATTTAAAATAGAACTTTGTGAAATTATAATTATGCCCAAAAATAATGGTTAATTGTAAATTGACCCAGCAATAAAATAATATTTAATTTAAATAATTTAAAGAGGAGAAATTACCAAAATGACCCTAAATCGAAAAGTAGTCAAACAAACTCCGATTAAAATAAAAGAATAGTGAATTTTTATTATTTCAAGCATTCTGGACTCAACCGTGGAGTCCGATTTTTGAAAAGAGGTCCCAAGAAGTAAGAACCCATAAAAGTGCAAAATGATCGTTTTGCCCTTTTTAGTACCGAAGTCCGAATTAAATTTCGTGAAAGCCTAAACCGACTTTGTTCGACGTTCTGGATTCAATGGTAGGGTCTATTTAAGTAAAAGAGATACCAAGAGTAAAAAGACATAAAATTTGATGAATAGCATAAATTTATGTAACGATACACTGAGACATAATTTGTGAATCTTAGGAACACCGAAAGGAAAGGAGATGGCGGTTTGACCTTCTAGATAGATACAGTAAAGAGGACTGCTTTCTCACCGGTTGGTTCGGTTACACAGCGAACACAACTCCCTAGGGTTAAGAAAAAAAACCCTTTCAGGTATGATATTTTGCTAAGTAAGAAATAGGATTAAGTTTAGGAGTGATTTGCATGTTGATTGAATGAATCATATGTTTGTTTGATGTTAGAAAATCACATAGGAAATGGTTGCTTTGAAACAAAACCTAGAGTTGATTGTTTATGTGCTTGTGTGTTCTTCGTTGTTCTTTGGAGTTATGATTTGTTCTATATGTTAGTTGTTATGACATGAAAATTTTTTTTTTTATTTTTATCATTATTATTTATTTATTTATTTATTCCTTGTTCCTATTATTATTATTATTATTAAAGTGGAATGTATGTATATATGTGATGTGTATAATGTATGCATGAATATAGGTATGTATATATATATATATATATGCATTAATTAAATTATTGGGTGCATGTACATGGGTAACATGTATATGGGTAACATGTATGAATTATGTATATATGTGTAGCATGTGTATATGTGTGGGGGATACAACATAGGTACATGTATGGATGGATGTACATATATATATATATATATATGTGAGTGTATGGGTGTGTATGTGTGTAAAACAGTGCATGTGTGCACTGTGGGTGGGTGCAACCGAGAGAGTGTGTGTGTGTGTGTCGGTGGAGTGGTGTGTGTGCCTAGTGTGTGTGTGTGATAAGTGATATATATGTATATATATATAGGTGTGTAGGCAGCTTTGCATTAAATGCAAAGCTGCATGAGGGGAAGAAAGCAGGTGGCTGCTGCAGAGAGAAGGGTCAAAGAAAGGGGCTGTGAAGGGGGAGGAACCGAGGGGGAGAAATGGAGATATTTGAGTGACATAAGGGAGTTGGTCTCGGTTGGAGAAGAAAAGAGAAAGAAGAGAAAACTGAGAGCAAGGGAGAGAGTTCTGGAGAAGCAGAAGTGACCAAGAGGAGCAGAAGGAGAAGGGAAGCAAACCAAAAAGGAAAAAAAACCGAAATTCATCGGTAAGTGGACTGCTCCTGTTTTGATTTTTTTTAAGCATTTTAATTGATTTAAATTGTAGAATCGTATAGAGCATAATGTAGGGATTAAAATGCAAAAAGAATGAGGAGAAATAGGTGAGAAACTAGGGAGAAAACCCTAGTTGCAGGTTTCGGCCATGGGGGTTGAACCCCATCATTTTATGTGTAAAACTCCCTTTAAATGATCCTAAAATAACCCTATGAAGTGCAGAAGAAGAATAGAAAAAGAAAAGGGGAAAAACAATAGAAAATGGGCATGAAATTAGGAAAAATCAGCTCGCCGGAAAACCGGCCGGAGCTACTAAACCCTCTATTTCGTGAAGATTAAAAAGGCTTTGAGGGAAATGGGGGTTGGGGATGCGATCTACGTGAAAAGGGGGAGAGGATGGCATTTTAAAAATGGGGAAAAGTCACCGGAAATCGGTCGCCAGCGCCGGAAGCCCACTGTTGCCCTACCGGAAAATCGGGGAAGAAGGTGGGGTGACCGGGTCGGGTCTCGGGTCGGATCCGGGTCCGGTTCGGGCGGGTACGGGTCGCCCCTGCCACGTGTCAGCCCATTGTTTTAAATTAAAATGGAATTTGAACCTTTTGAATTTGAACCTTTTGAATTTGAACCTTAACCCTGAACTTTCGAAAATTACAAATTGAACCCCCAACTGTTAGAAATTTCACTTTGACCCACCTGATTAAATTATTAATAAAATGTTAATTAAATTAATTAATTAATGATTTAATTAAATTAATTTAATTAATTAAATATTCAAAAACATCCCGGAGTCCAAATGGGACAAGTCATTAGTATATTTTGACTATCTCGACCATTCCGAGACCAATGGTGAGGTCCGTTTTACGAGACGGGGTCCCGAAAAATAAAAGACCGTAGTGACCCTTAAAATTACCAAAATGCCCCTAACTTGAAATACTGTCAGACGAACTCCGAATTAGGTAAACAAATAGTGAAATTTTATTATCTCGAACATTCCGGACTCAACCGTGGAGTCCGATTTGTGAAAAGAGGTCACGAAGTGTAAGGACACGTGTAAAGTGTAAAATGATTGTTTTGCCCTTTTGAACCTCGGTGTCCGAATTGAGTTCTACGAGAACCTAGACTTATTTTCTTAAACGTTCTAAAACCAATGGTAGAGTTTAATTTAGCAGAATAGAAACTTATGAATTAAAGACATAAAATTTGATGAATAGCATAGATTCAAATAACAATAGACTGAGTTGTAATTTCTACTTTTAGGGACATTGACAGGACAGGAGAGGGCGATCTGATCTTCTACATTTTCATCCGTCGGTTCAGTTACATATAGTGCACGATCTTCTAGGGTTGATACCAATCCATCAGGTATGGGGTTTTGCTAGTGTTAGAAATGAAGTTAAGTTAGGAATATTTGTGAATGACTGGAATGCTGTATGTGTTTATCTGCAATGTGTTTACCTGTTTATTTGGAATTGGTTGTTCACATGTTATGTGTTACTTGTAAGTTAATAAAGTGAAGAACATGAATCATGATGTACGAACATATGAGATATGCATGTATATGAAACTGACTAGTGATTTATTTCTTATTGTCCGAGCATGTTGTATTATTGAGATTCATGTTCATTGAGATTGCATTGGCATATTGGCATGTGATGAATTCCTTGAGAACATGGCGTGGGTAAGCACATGGTGCTTTGCATTATGAGGGTGTAGATCCTGTGGTGAAAAACCCAAAATTGGCCATTGCATTGGTACTTCGAGCCATCGGGGAGTACCCGTAAATGAGACATGGGTGTGGCATAGAGTTGTGCATGGGTGTGTCACGCATACCATTCATATATATTACTGCGATGCTTGAATGTCATTTAGAAATAAATGTACACTTTGCACATGCCACGCCTTAGCTTTATTTCTGGCATTAGCATTTCATCATACCAGCAATTGTGCTGACCCATTCGTGGGCAACATTTTCAGATGAGGATCCTCCAGCCACGTGAGACTTAGTGATGCCCTGAGAGGGCGAAGCACGTGATGTATTTGTGATCCATGAGACTTGTATTTTGTTATGTAAGGGCTTAAGCCCGAATGACTGATGAACAATGTATTCGATGTTACTTTATGTATGGATGATGATGGACGCATGTTTAGTGAATTTAATTACTTTTGTCCTTTTATTTATTTTACTTTCTGTCTCGTCAGTCGCGCCTCGGGTTCGGTCAGAATTCAGGGCGTGACATTAGTGCTGTACGTAATTTATGTTCTTAAAGAGTTGTTAAGATTATGAATGTATAACTTAAGTATGTGTTTACATTGATTGTGTGGAGCACACATGCATGTGGAAGAAGCTTTGTAATTCAGATGTTATTGTTGGTTTAAGTATAATGCATTATTTAAAGTATACTTCATGTGTTGGTAAAACGCTTCGTAGAGATTGCATTATTGCATGGTGAAATCAAAGCATATTGGCATATGGTGAATCATTTGAAAGCATAGTGTGGGTTGAGCACTTAGTGCTATGCATTATGAGGGTGTAGATCCTGTGGTGAAAAACCCAAAATTGGCCATTACATTGGTACTCATGGATCCATCGGAAGTGAATCCGTAAACGAGACATGGGTGTGGCATAGAGTTTGCATGGGTATGTCACGCATACCGCCTTTGCATTATGTTGATGAATTGGATGGATGTAGATTATAAATGAACATGTAGATTATAAATGTACACTTGCACATGTCACGCCTTAATTTTGTTCCTTGCATTAGCAATGTATCATACCAGTAGTTGCGCTGACCCATTCGTGGAATATCATATTACAGATGACGCTCCAGGCACTTGAGACTTGAGAAAGTCTTGCAGAGTGGAGGAGACATGAACTTAGAAGGATAATTGGCCCCTTAGGGCATATTTTGTGATGTAAGGGCTTAAGCCCAAATGACATATAAGATATATTTATTGAATGCGCCTTACATGAGTATATGTTAAAGGGAATGAATGTATGTACAATTGAATCCATTAAATTGTCTTTTATTTTCTTTTCTTAAATTCATTTCACTCATTCCCGAGTTTGTGGAAATTCGGGACGTGACAGATATATTTATCATATGGTGCCTCTTCAATAATAAACAAGTAGACATTGCTTACATAATCATTCATCACATGAATGACTGTAAGAAAAAGAAAAATAGCGCCTCAGCCTATAACATTCTTCTTACCATTATTTTTAAACAATTTGAAATCGACCTCTCCCCTAAAATCGTCACACCCAAAGACACTTACACGACTTCCCCCTTAAAACTAATAGGGTATAAATCCATGCCCAATTGATGGGTTTCAAAGGAAGGCACTCAACCTTCTAACCCACAACACATGGACGAGGATGAAGATCCCGAAGTTACTTACTCACCCTCTCATACTCAACCTACCACTTCAACCCTTCCGGCTCAAGCAACCACAACTTAACCCATTCCCTCTAATACCAATCAACAACTCTTCTCCACCTTTTGAAACATAGAGTCCTCTATCACTTCCCGAATCACCACCGTGTCCAAAGAACCAATGAACAAACTCAATGGCAAAGGGAGCACGGATCGATGCCATCGAAGTCGACATTCACATTCTCAAGATACGAGCCAAATCACTTTACAAACACAATGAAGGGAAGCACAGAGAAACCCGAGTGGATGTCATTGAAGTCAAAGAAGTGCTTGAATGGATTTTGATGACTTGTCGTCATCTTTTAGCTCAACCCGCTCATCCTCTGCCTCATTGATTTTTTACTAAGACCAAAAGAGAAGAAAATTGAAGACAAACACACAAAATCAAAGGGAAAACAAAATCTGTATTTTGTTTATTTAGAACACTTTTTGTAATAGGATTTCTTTTTGTGATTGATCTTGTAGAAATCATGAATCTCATATTTTTGATTTGTATAATATCTCTCTTATATTAATGAAACATATTTTGAGTCTCTTCTCTACATGATAATTATTTGTCATACATACAATGCCTATAAAACACTAAAAATTCATAATGGCATAAATTCTACTTTGTCAAAATATGCATGATAATAGAGGGAGATGTCAACCTTAAATGCCATGAACATTGAATATATACTATCTTGGCATAATAATGAGCTATTCAAAACTATGCATAATGATAGGGGGAGATTTATAATTTGATTATAATTTCCTTATTTGCAATATTATCCGATTTTCTTCAGTGGTTTTTTATATTAAAAAAGGTGAGATTGTTGGCCCTAAAGGTTTTCAACCAAGGGCAGTCTCATAATTTTGATAATAACAAGGCATTGATAGTATGGACTAATGATCTACCTTAAGTGCCAATAGAAAGAGGTCAATGAACTCAAGGGATGGTTGACTAGAGGTAAGACTAAAGATGAAAAAGATCAACATCATGAAAATATTTTCACAAGATCAAACATCAAGTCAAACTCAAGAAAACACTCATGCCCAAGGAATCAAGTGAAGACTTTTGTTTTATTTTTACGTTGGGTTTTTGGGTGATCTAGGATTGATTAATCAAACATAATGCTTAAAGTATTTAAGTGGTGAATTAAAACAAATCAACAAAATGATTTTTTAAAAGCATAACAATGTTAGAAACTAAGTTTTCAAAAATCAAGACTTTTGAAAAAGAGAACACTGAACAAAACAAGTATTAAAGTTGAATTGTTAGATTTAGTCGACTAAGTTCTCAATTTAGTCGACTGAATCTTCTTCATAAAACATGTGTACTTTGTCTCTGAAAAATTCAGTCGATTGGACCCAAGATTCAGTCGACTAAACATGTATTTTGTTCATAAGGCCCTAACACACTATCAAATTCTGTCAACCAAATTGATGATTTAGTCAACTGAATTACTTAAGCCTTTTTGTCAATAAAATCATACTAGAAGATTAAGTCGGCTAAGCCTAAAACTCACTCGACTGAATGGATTTTTATAAAGATCAATCTCTACTCTTTAGATAAATTAGTCGAATCTTTCAATCAATTGAATTTTGATTCAGTTGCCTGAATGGAGAACACAGTCGAAATTTTTTTTCGATCTAGCATTTTCAAATTCACATTTCAAATTCACATTTTAAATAGATCTGAAAGGGGGCTAGATTCAAATTCAAACAACTATATTCTTTTAAGGCCTATAAATAGAGAAACTCAGTTGGAAGAATTTATTGTTATCTTTAACATTTAAAAACTTGCTCTCACTTTCAAATCTATCAAATGACTTGAGATCATCTTTTATTTTTAGATCTAGATTTCAATGTTCTCTCATCTCTTAAATACTCAAGCATTTATTGATCAATCTTTAGAGAGTGAACTTATATTGTACCATTCAGTTCTTAAGAGAGCATTCCTTGTATCTTCTCATTACGGTAAGATTCTTGGGTAGGTGCTACCCATTTGAGACAAAAGGGTATATTTTGCTAGGAAAAAAAGTGAAGAGCTCTTGTTGTAAAGGTTCGACCTCTACCTGCAAGGAGATCGAGATAGTGAAAAAATTCAAGTGGGGATGCTTGACTCAAGCAAGTAGGAAGTTTTTCGAACCTCGTAAATCACCGTGTTTGCTCTCTTTCTCTCTCTCACTCTCTTTATTCTTTACCTATGCATTTTTAGTATTTATTTTTAAAGTTTGTATAAGTAGCTAATATTTGCAAAATACCCTATTCACTATCCTCCCTCTAGGGTAAATATCTTGGCAGCAGATTCATTTCACATTTCCGTGCTGTATTAAAAAAAAGTGGAAGATGATAAACATAAGGGAAATTACTAGTGTTTGATATGTCACATTTGTTCAAACCACTCACTTTTCTAGTGTCACATGTTTTTTACTACTTTTTATTAGACCTAAGAAGTTGACTATCGTCACGTCTAGGGACGGAACTAGGATTTTTTCTCAATGGTGTAAATCTAAAACTCATTCATGAAATCAAATTTGATTTCGTAAAATCTATAAAAGTTAACAATTACTTCATGTATCTCAAATAATTGAGAATGACAAAAATCTTAAACGGTTGATCATGTTATTTACAAAAAAATATATATTTGCAGTTGCCACACATGTAGTACATGTGATTTGCCTCACTTGGATGCCTCATATACATTTTTTTACTAAGAAAAAAAAAACTTTGCACATGATTTTGACATTACTTGCATAAAAATTTAATTCTTATTTTCTAATGTTTATACAAAAATCTTCATAATTGCTTTCAACGAGTCTTCATATTTTGGAAACATTGTATGATCATCTTATTATCAATCATATCCAAAATGTCTTTCTCAATATACCTAATAAAACAATCATTCATCCATTGATATTCCATTCAATTGTGCAATTAATTATTTACTATGTTCATTGTTGAAAATGGTCTTTCAGCTGCTGTAACTATAATTGGTAAGATAACTGCAAGTTTTTTAAGCAAATACACTAATGAATACACAATATTCCTTTTGGTCTCAACTAACTTCTCAGCAAGGTCTCCAATTCCTTTAAGTTTTGAAAATTCATTGTTGGAGTGAAAATCAAGTATATAGGTCTCAAGTAGATTATCAAGTGCCATGAGCACCACAGTGAGAAATTCTGATGGGTACAACTGAGCGAGACGAATCAACTTCTCTTTACTAAAGAAAAAGAATGAACCAACTAGATTTAGGCATGCCACACAAAGAAGCAACTCAGTGTTTGCCTCTATGAAATGAGAGTTAAACTCTTAAAGTTTCATATCTAACACCATATAAAAAAACCAACATGATAATGGTACAAATTAGTGTTTTCTTGAGCTCTACGTCGTGGCCGCCCTCAAACTACATATATCTCATCATTGTTTGGACACCAATATCATGTTTGCCACAAAAAGTAAAAACTTCAATGAGTAAGGATTGCCATCCATCATCATTTGTAGTTGTAGCTTGGATATCTTAACTAAGTTCATAGAATTTAAAATGTCTTGATATTTCCTCTATAATGCTTGAGACAATTCATTTGTAATTCTTAACACACCTTTCATTAAGTTTAAGTTGAATACAAAATCAAAAGATTTAATTGAATCCAATAATGCAGATACTTCACATCTTTGCTAAGAGTTTGTATCATTCTCCACAACAACGTCAAGAACATCAATAGTAAAGGATAACATAACAATTAGCTTATGATAGTACCATAATGTAAGCCCTAACGTGTATCAGTAGCTCATTAAAGATTACTTTCTTGATGTAACTCACACCCACTAGAAATTTCTCATTTTCTTAATGCATCAATAACCTTGTTAGTTTGCTTCTCTCTCAAAATATCTCGATGTTTGCATGAAGCCCCAACAACATTCAACAAACTACCAAGAATATAAAAGAGCAAAACAATTTGATTATGGTTTTTTGCAACAACTACAAGTGTCAATTGAAGCTAGTGAACAAAGCAATGAACATAAAAGACAAATTCATTTTCTTTCATGATGAGACTTTTGAGACTATTGAATTCTACTTTCGTATTACTAGCTCCATCATAACCTTATCCATGCAATCTTGTCATACTTAATCCATGCTTTGAGAATAATGCCTCAATTGTTGCTTTAAGTGATAAGGCAATCGTATCATCCATGTGCACAATGCCAAGAAAATGCTCAATGCCACATCTTGTTTATTCACATAATGCATGATAACAACCATTTGCTATTTGATTGATATATAATGAGATTCATCAATCAAAAAGGAAAATAGATTATCTCCAAGCTCATTAATGATTTCATTGGTGGTTTCACTTACAACAACATGAACGATCTCTTTCTAAATATCATGTGTTATCACTTTGGGATTGTTAGGAGCATTCTTTAATACAACATTGTTGATACTTTCATTCTGATCAGAAAGAAATAATAGAAGCTCAAGAAAGTTTCCTTGATTCCTTAAATCCTTAGATTAATCATGACCATAAAAGGATAACCCTTGGTGTAAAAGAAATATAATACAATCAACTATTACTCCTTTCAAGCTTGATTTGATTACCTAGAAGAACCAACTCCAATGTGTTGTTTTTTATTGATTAAATCTAGACACTTATTTAGAGCATGGTTATGAACAATATGTGGACCTCCAACATGAGTTTGAAAATTTTTCTTTTTTTTTTTCCTATTGGTAAATTCTCTAATAATGAAAGAATCACCACTTACTTGCTTGCTAATATTAGGCCTCATCAAATAGCAATACAAGAAAAATGTGGCATTTTTATCGATACTATACTCTAACCAATTGTCCAACCCATTGAACCAAGTAGGATCAAAATGATGTAGTACCTTGTTGATTTCTTTTTTTGAAGAATTATGTTCACGAGGTTGACATGGGCCTTTTATAAATATGCTCTTCAAATTTCATCCCGATCGCAAGGATGATAATCTGAAATTCATAACACAACCCAAGATTTGCATCGAGATTTCTAAGTCAATACAAATTTTCTCTAAACAATGGCGTATTTCATCTTTGCAATCATCACCTTCTAGAGTTGGAGACGGTTGTTCAAATGTTGATTTTCTTTTAAGAAATTTATCTATAACGACTTCAAGAATTAAATTGTTTAGTTAGAATTAAATTTCTACCAATAACTTTATTAAATATTAAAAAACTTTAAAATTGTAATCTATTTGAAACATAATGACAATCATATGAAAGTGTAAGTATCCACAAGTTTGCATTCCTATTGTTTACACACAACACACTGAGAAATTAAGGATATGACAAGACAAATGCATGTGAACAAGAGTCAATATTTCTAACCTTAAAAATAAATAATAAAATTGAAAATAAAGAAATACATGGATTTGAATAACTTATATTTTGTTGATGTTAGCTTTTGTCAATGCTTTATGTTAGATTCCTACGCACCAAGATGAGAGCGTAGTATCAACAAGAAACGAAATTTAATTCCCTACAATATTAGAGAGAATGAACGAAATTGAACTAATTTAAACATTTCCATAACATTTAAATGCCAAAACATTATACCAATCAACCTAAAAGATTCAAAATTATAATTTATGAAACAAATAGAATCACATTCCAAAATTCCAAAACAATACAAAAAGTTATATAGACCACAAAAAAGTATTGAGCGAAAGAGGCAAAGAGCCAATCCCATACTTTTACTGTTGTACAAGTGTTTTCTTGATGAAAAACTATATAATGAAATGGAAAAATAATTGAAAGTAAAACTAATTTTTTTTATTAGATAAGGCTTAGAAGGAGAGTTATGAGAGGAGAAGACAATGGGATTTGGAATGATGAAAAGCTTCCTAACTAGCCATAATCACAACTTCCAAGGGAGAGATATATATCAATATTATGACTCTTTCATGGAAAGGTTTTGTAAGAAAATTGATTCCAGCGGCAAGTTAGTAACATCTGCATACCATCACCACTACTAGAATGACTTCGACATCAACTTTAATAGTCTTACACGTATATCGATCAACTACAATAGTATTGACTTCAACATCAATATCACAGCCTTCTTTTGAAAAATATTGTAAATAAATCAAATATAAACATCTCACAATTTAGTAATTTTTTTTGTATTATTTGAAAAAAATCAATACCAAAAATTATACGTCGTAATGGAAATAGGTCCTCCAATCTGCATATTTCCTTCATCAATGAGGGCATTTAGAGTTAGAATAAGTGATAAGAAGAAGAAGAAGAAGAAGAAGAAGAAGAAAATATTCAATAGTCTTTTAGAGGTTAGGTCTAAATTCCCATACGAGAGAGACTAGAGAGGAAGATAAGAGATTTGGATTACCTCAACCCTGATATATGTGAAGTGAAGAAGGAGATCAGTGATGAAGTGTAGTAGTGAATAATGAGCATAGGTAGTCGTAAACTGTAGAGAGTTGAGAAAGTCATAGTTTGTAGATAGTTGTAGATAGAGTCTCGTGTGTCAATAAAGGGGTCTATTCATATAACCTCATGAGGGGACAAGTTTCTTTAAAAAATTATCTACTGGGGGCAAGTTTTAAAACAAAAATTTAATGAGGGAAAACTTTAAAAAATTTAAAATTATGAATTGACCCCTTTTTTTCAAAATTTCAACGGGGGCATATGCCCTTACCGAAAATTCACCCCTGTATTTGCATATAATGGTTTTAACCTTTATAGCATCAAATGGCAATTTGTTTATGAGATAGCTTAGTTATTGACTTTAATTAAAAATTACCAAAACTGATCAAGGAAAAAGTTTGTTGCTTTGAAAGGAAATGATTCTCTCAAAATCACAAGTAAAGAAAAATATTCGACGTTGGAATCAGTAATGTATGAATGGATGCATTGAAGATCATGCATCTAATCTCATGTTTTCTAGTGTATTAAATCATCTTGATTCTTGTAAGAATTCTAGTACAATATTCCAACTTAATTAAAATTCAATTAACATTTAAACACAATAAAACATAAGATCTAATGAAATTCAATAATAACACAGCACAAAAACATAAAAGGATGTCGAACATGTCGAATTTCTTATAAACTAAGTAATATGGGGGTTACTTACCCAAACAAGAAAACAATTCTTTAATCTCGAAGCTTGTATTGTATTGATAATGATTTGAATAATAAGAGTCCAATACATCATATTTACAAGGCTAAAGAGTACTAATCCGACTTGAAAACTACTAATTCATTCTACTAATCCAATTAAGAAACTAGTCCAAATAAAATTAGGAAACTAAAATATCCCAAAAGTGGGTCAAAATTAGGAAACCCATACATTGCCCATTTTTTGGGTCGTATCGGGTCGCTTCGGTTCATCAAGGATTTGGCTAGTACTTCGGCTTAGAATGGAACTTGGAATACTCTTTTTGATCTACTAAATCAATGGTCACTTGTTATACATCAGTCCTCTTCATTTGAAGATAACCTAACCTCGAGTTATAATTTGGATAGAGAGGCACCTTTTCATGGTACTCATAAAGATTAGCATCATTGCAAGTCTTCAAAATATTCATGTCTTCTAGAAAATCAATAATATAGACATTGTCATTGATTTTATTCACAATATTGTATGCCTCATATTTCTTTGGCTAACCCGAAACCTCTCATTGTGCAAGAAGACCATAACTAAATTCCTTTCCTTGAACATCTTGGCTTGCCTATGCTTATCTGTAGCTTTCTTGTAGTTGGCATCAATTTTTTCCAATTTTTTCTTTACTTCAGCATGCACTATTTGAGTTTGTTCTGCCAGGTTTTCTACTACAATACTCATACCATGGCTCTTAGGAAATCCGAACCAAGTCAACTGTATACTTCAACAGAGTAATATAGACAACTACAAAAGACTGACTTCCATGTGGTACTATGAATAACACTATTGTATGCAAACTTAGCTTAAGGTAAGGCATGATCCCACTGCGTTATTCTATCTCCACAAATATTGCAAACCAGCTTGCCTAATGTTTTGTTCTTCACCTCAGTTTGTGGATGTGCTATAGTATTGCACTTCAAGCTAGTATCAAACATTCACCATAAAGCGATCCAAAAATAGATATGAAACTTCGTGTCTCTATCTGAAGTAATGAACTATGAAACTCCATTAAGTCTAACAATCTCTTGAAAGAATAGCAGCGTTATGTGTGAAACATTAGAATTCTTTCGGTATGGAATAAAATGTGCCATCTTGGAGAATTTGTCAACAACTACAAAAATGAAATCTACCCCACATTGGGTGCAAGGTAGTCCCAACACAAAGTTCATAGATAAGTCTTACCAAATAGAATTATGAATTGGTGAAGAGTATAAAGACCAGTATTTTGTGATTGACTTTTAGACACTTGGCTAGTATAGTACTTTCGAACAAAGTTAGCATCATCCTTTTTGACTTGTGGCAAAAAATAATGCTCTCTACGCTCACCACTATTTTGTTTCTACCCATGTGTCCACTCAATCCACTACCATGTAGATCAAAATAAGCTTATCTCGTAGTGATTTAAGGAATGCACAAACGGTTTCCTTTGAACAAATATCTTTCATGCACAAAGAAATCTGTAACTTCTTGAGACTCTTTACGCTTAACCCAAATTTTCTTGAAATCTGCATATTTTTCATACTACTCCTTCAAAAACTGGAATCCCATAATCTCTTGAGCTAAGTTCACAAGAAGACTAGCCCTTCTGCTCAAAGCATCTACAACTCGACTTAAACTACCAGATTTGTGTTTAATGACAAAAGGTTACTTTTGAAGGAATGTGGACCATCTCATATGCATCTTGTTCAAGTATTTTTGACTGTTAATGTACTTCAAAGCTTGGTGATTTGTGTAAAGCACAAACTCTCACTACACAAGATAATACTCCCAATGCTTCAAAGCTTGAACAAATGCATAGAACTCTTGATCATAAGTACTCCAATTTTGGCAAGTCTCATTCAACTTCGCACTAAAGAATGCCACTGGTCATTTCTCTTGAGATAAGACCGTCCCAATGCAAACTTCACTTACATCATATGTCACCTCAATGATCTTCTCAAAACTAGGCAAATCCAAAACTAGAGCAGTGCATAACTTCTCTTTAATCAAGGTGAGTCTTTTTTTTGCCTATTCGCCCCTAATTAAACTTTTCTTTCTTCAAGCATTCTGTGGTTCGAGATATAATTGCATTGAAATTGCGAATGAATCTACGATGAAACGTCTATAAGCCATGAAAAATTTAAACATCGCCAACTATTTTGAACGTTGGCCAATCTCGAATTACTCAGCACCTTATCTTCATCTACATGAATTCCATCTGTGCTAACCACATAACCCAAAAATAATACTCCCTCAATCCCATAAAAAGATCCCCTTTTGAGAAAACCAACTTTTTAAGGATGAAAAGAATTTAATACTTTCACACTTGAATAAGAGTATAAATTTACAAAATTAACCCCCTTTCAAATTAAGTAGTACATTCAAATAAAATTAATGAAAAGGGTAATTTGAAAATTTTACAATAATTTATGCATTGACTTTTCAAAGAGGGCTCTTAAATTGAGACATCTCAAAATGGAGTTAGGGACTCTTAAATTGGGATGAAAGCAGTAAAATGTTGGTCATAAAACTACATTTTTTAAGGTTGATGTACAATTTACTTTCCAACAACACTGTTAGAATTGTTGCAGATGATCTAGGTGCTCCTTCTCAGATTTGTTGTAAATAAGGATATCATCAAAGTAAACAATAACAAACTTCCCAACAAAAGGCCTCAAAGTCTGGTTCATGACTCACATATAGGTACTAGGTGCATTGGTTAAACCAAAAGGCATCACCAAGCACTCATACAAGCCATCATTTGTCTTGAACGTAATTTTTCATTCATCACCAAACCTAATTCAAATCTGATGGTAGTCACTACAAAGATCATTTTTAAAAAAACTTTGAACCCTCAAGCATATCAAACATGTCATCAAAGTGTGGAATATGAAATTAGTATTTGATGGTGATCTTGTAAATGACTTTACAAGTTGTGCACATACACTAATTGTCATCCTTCTTTAACATTAACAAGGTTGGAATTACACAAGGACTCATGTTCCTTTTTTTTTAGCAAGTTTTTCTACATTCTCTCTTAAAATCTCTTTTTCCTTTGGACGCATTCTATAATGTGCTAGATTTGGAAGGCTTGCACCAGACATTAAATCAATATGGTGTTGAATGTCCCTCATTAGAGGCAAATAATTGGGCAGATCATAAAAAGTAATTCGCTGAACTCCTTCAACAATGGCTATAAT
Source organism: Nyssa sinensis (assembly GCA_008638375.1). Lineage (NCBI taxonomy): Eukaryota > Viridiplantae > Streptophyta > Magnoliopsida > Cornales > Nyssaceae > Nyssa > Nyssa sinensis. The sequence continues at coordinate 31,819,084 of CM018031.1, forward strand.
ATTTTTAGTACAACCACTACTATTTTCACCTTTGGATCTTATATCACCAATTCTTTAACTACCAAAGTGAGAACTGTTAGTAAAAGATTCAGATTTTGAAGGGAGTCATGGAAATTTTGTGTTCTCCCCATATGAACATATAAACATTATCTTTGCCTATATAACTAATATCAACATTATACTACCATAATTTACCTAACAGCACATGACAAACATCCATATCAACCACATCACAAATTACTTCATCATGATAATGTTTAGCAATTGAAATAAAAACATGAAAAATATATGTTACCTTTACCATTGGTCCTTTCTTAGTCTAGTTGATTGAATAAAGAGAATGATGCTTTTCTATAGGCAGCTTCATCTAATTCACTAATTTCCTAACCATAAAATTCTCACAGCTTTTGCAATCAACAATTAAATTACAGACCTTCCGATTAGTTATACTGTAAGATTGAAAGATGTTGTAGCGTTGATTCGTGTTTACCTTCTTTGGTGTGTACAGTATCTGTTGCACCATACAACTGACTCATTCTTCATTTTCTTCAGCAAATTCTACCCCCTCATAAAAATCATCTTCTCTAGCAGCTTCCTCTTCATCTACTTCCTCAATAACCTCTTCGTTCTCAACATAATTAATAGGCCTTTTGGTCTGGACAACTATTGGAGTGTTTTTCAGGTTTCCCATAATGATAACACTTACTAGATATAGGCTTAGTATAAGGATTTGCATTCAGAGTGGGAATTACCTTTTTCGGAGGGCTTTTGCTACCACTGCCCTCTGCATGGGTTATTACTTGCGATCTGATCTGGACAGGTTGAACAAGAGACTACACTGCTGTTTAGACGCCTTTTTTCCTATCACTCGAAGCTTGTGATGATTCAGGAAGCCCTTTTTTCCCTCTTTAGAAGCCCTACCTTCAATGCTATGTTCTGGGCCTCATCAACAGTCCATACAACCTGTAAGTCAATCTTATCACTAATTGAATGTTTCGGACTATTCAAATATCGTGTCACCCTTTGTCCGTTTGTCTTAATCAAATTATTATTACTAGACAATCTATTAGTTTTTTTGTATAATCGAAAATGAAATGGTTACCTTCGCTATAATTTTGGTATAATAGAAACAAGTATTGCTCATAATCTGAAGAGAGGAACCTGTCTATCATATATTGCTTCATCTTTCCCCTGGTCTGTATTGGTTGGGTTAAATAACAAATTTCTCTAAAAGCTTAAGATAAGCCCAACAATGTATATCAAGTTGTTTTAACACCCTCCCTCACATGCAACCTCGTCTTGCACGTGGAGAGTAAGAAGTAGTCTGCACACTGGCAGAACAGAGTGCAAACCCAGACGTAACAGGACGAAAGAATTAACCCTAGCGTAACAAGGTGAGAAATGCATGGAGTGAGACTTGAACCTAAGACCTCTTAAAATGAGAGCTCTAATACCATGTTAAATCACCAATTTCTCTAAAAGATTAAGCTATTAGAGAATGGGCCTAATAATATATATTAAGTTGTATTAATAAGTTCATTTCCTCATCGTTGTTGGTTTCGCTGCAATTGTCCCATTAAACTGTTGCACCATCCTTCAATTTAAATGTTACAAGTTTAACCATCCTGTCTTTTAGAACCTCCATTATGATCAGAAATTGATTAGTTTTAGAAATCCAATCAAGGAAAATCTTTAATTTTAACCTTTTCACTAAAATAGGCTATATCTATCTTCAACCGATAATCCACAAACTCTCACCAAGCTAATAGTTGACTTTCTGCCTATGTTCTTCAATCGTAGCCAATATAGCCTCCATTCCACGACCAATGTCAATAGGATTTGTGTTTTCAACTTCGTGATTTGCCATTTAGCCAGAAAAATCACCGCTCTGATACCACTAACGCAGTATAGAAACATGAAAAGGAATTGAGCACACTGAATTCTTTAGTTAAATTAAACACAGGAATTACTCATCCAAACAAAAGAAGAAATTACTAAATTCAAAAATAATATATTATGTATAAAGATGTATAATAAGAGTCTATATATATCATGTAATAGACTCCTAAATTAAAATAGGAAACTAGTAATTCTTATATTTCCTATATTAGTCCTAATAGAGTTATGAAAAGAAGAAATTTGGGAAAAAAAATTGATATACCACAAAAGAGCAAAGCCAATCAGCACTTGACACGTATGCCTTTAAGTCCAGCTCACGCTTGGCTAACTCGGCTCGCGCTCAACCAGTGGTCAAGCGTTCGGACATTCAGAGCTTCCAACAAATGAAGCTGCCGAGCATATGCCTCTAGAGCACATATATCTGAGTAAGGATCTCAGAGTTAATTACAGGATCCAGATCAACACTCCAAACCTCGTCACCGCCTTAGCGATTGCCGAGCAGGGAATAAGGAAGCACTCTTCAACACGGAAGCAGTCTTCAACAAGGAAACTACCATCTATGATTATCTCTATGCAACGCTCCACAAGGTAACTGCAATCTCCGATGATCAAATCCCTATATTCATGGCTCCGAATCCTAATCAACTTAGGAAGGCCACGGTCTATAAATCAAACCCTAAAGGTACGCTTTATTTTCATGCTCATTCTTTGGCTTTCAATACAGTCTTTCAATTTAGTTTACTTACTTAAGCATCGGAGCGGCTACCGCCGGAGCCAATCTGGTGGTCCTCTGATCATCTTTCTGAGTGTTCTACAGGTCACGGAGCCCACACTTATTGCGAGTCGAAAAGTGCAGCATCAAAAATAAAAATTGGGGCTTTTTGCAATTGAGCCTAAATTGAAAACTAGATAAGAAAAGAAGAAATTAGAAACCAACCAATACTCAAGATGAATTTTCTAAACAAAGTAATTGCAAAAACAAAAAATTTCAAAAACAAAAAAAAAAAATGTCAAATTGAAAGCGTAAATGATGAAATTTAGCCCAAATCCACCTTAGGCCTTTGGCAAAGTCAACTGGGTATTGTCCATCTCACCGTCTTGGGTCAAAGTAGGATCTACGTTCCCAAAAAAGTAATCAGCCAAATCCATGTCTACCAGTATGTTAGCTTAGAATGGCACCCCATTGCTCCAAAAAATCTTCAACAACTTGTTCTACATCAAATTCTTACTCAAATTGGGAGATATACTTAAACTTTGGTTTTCCTCGTTACATTTTCTCTGATTTTGTTGCTTAGTTTGTTTCCCCGGTCCCTAATTCATGTTTTATTCTTATTTTGGTTTCCTGTTTGGGCTGCTTGTTGTAAGCCCTAACTTTGTTTTTAAATCCTTGTTTCTTTGTTCTTTTCTAAAAAAGTTCATCTTCCAAATCAGGGTTTTGTTTAAGGGCTTGGAAACTCCATTGTAAGATTATTTGTCTTTCATTTTGTGAGGAGGCATTCATGTTTATCTCCAGTATTTAAATATCTGTAGCATTTATTTAATAAACCAAAAAATCCCATCTATTAACAAACTATCAAGTCTGGTGCAGATAACAAAAGAAGAAAGATGACACCAAGTAGCATCTAAAGCTAGGTTAAGAAAAGTCCTTATGTCCACAGAATGCAACCCTAGTGTTGCCTTGTGATGCAAAACAAGAAGTTCTGGGAGGTTGGTAGATCTGATGACCCATGTCAGAAACATTTGTGATTGAAAGTAAAATGTAACATATATGAAAGCGAAGATAAATTGATTTCTGTTTCAAAGTAACTGATGAGGACCAGTAGGAAAATTGTTGTATTATTAGGTGCAGCTGGTAAAGATCTTTGTCACACAAAGAGTTGGTGGTATGCCTCGAGGCCCACTTCATTTTCCAATAATCCATTTGTTAGGTCTTCGGATTTGACTAATACTTATAATTCCAAGTAGATATGATTTGAACTACACATGACTAGAGAGTTTTGATATTTTGTCTAATTTTTTTATTTTTTATTTTTTTGAAGTATCAAGGGATAGAAGTATAGACTTCAAACAACTTTTGATCAATGTGTGTACCTTATTGAAATTGAACCTCGGTCTTGGGCAGATCAAACAATCAGAAACAGAAACATTCAAAAATTAGAACTTCCAAAGACATCCAAGTGAGTCCCTTTGATCTAAGCATCTGAAACTTAAATCACATAAAATATCTTCAACACCAAACCCTCAAGTAAATTTTTTTTTTTGTTAAAAAGCTAACTAATTAGGCTCACTCTACATGGGAAATATACTGCAATCGCCTATGAAATATTAAATAAGATTTTGTTAGCGTCAAGAGCGATGTTTAAAAATTTGTAATGTCATTGAATCACGCACGTTTAGTGCAGGCGCTGATGTGTGCAAAACACAACTCATTGACATCGCAAATTTTCAAATACAGTGACGGATGAAAGTGCCCTCTATTAGAAAACCAAACCATTGAAAATGTTCTAAAAAAAAAATACCATTCCCTAAAAGGTTAATGGATATTGAAATTTAGAGGCCCAACTCCCAATTAGCTCATTCTTAAAACCCAAGTGTTAAGGAGAGGTAGAGAAGGCCCTTATATATTGTGCAGGTGAGTTGTGCAAAGACGATGTGGGATTAACGCTGAGGACAATCCAACAATGGAAATTTGAACCTACATGTAATGTATTTTCTTAAGTGAATTACTATGTATAAAGTGACAAGATTGTATATTCATTCAAATTTTAAATTGTTGATAATTAATAATCTAAAAGTGTTTAATATTTTTTTAACAAAAATGCATTGGTTCCATAATGGGTTATCCGTATTTATAAGACCTAGTAATTAAAATTTTTTGAAAATTCACCTATGCCAAAAAACAAATTCCTTGAAAAATACTATGCCTTCCAAATTTGTTCTATCCTAAATTAATGATGTGTCATTAATGTAAAAGAATCTCATTAATTACATAATTTTAAATATTATTAATAATATCACATTATTTGAGATATAAATTTTAACTACAATTTAGAAAAGTGTAACATGACTCAATTTCTTATGAAATACTATTTTTTTAGAAACCTAGGGTATGGATTATATACGTATGGACAGAACAAGTAAAATGAGTATCATCATAAAACTTGACAACCCAACAGAAGTTAGGAGAAAAATCTTGGAAGTGAGATAAATAAACTACAAAACCTGGATCATGATCAATGAACATAAATATAGTCACATTAAATAGACAGCCAACTACTTAACTCATTAAAATCTATACAGTAAGTAGTAAATGTCTATATTGGAAAATGTACGTATTGATTCACCCGGAAATTATATATATATATTATATATAAATTTTCCTCTCAACAGATCTCTTTACAACTCTAAACTCCCTGGATCATTATTGCATCCATTCAAAACCCAGTATCTATCTTCCCCACCATATAGCTCATTACCTGCCACGATGTTGACCAACAAAATGCTGATGAACCTGTGACCTCCAACCTATGTTTCCACATGCGAATTCAATGTATTCACATGGCCTTAACACACGTGCCACACAGCTAGCATTAATGTGGGCCCTGTGAAGAATAGGGTTTCTCTGAGTTAGGCCTTGTGGAGATGACACCATTCAAGATCTCCATGAAAGCTCGGACGATGATATCATGGTGGCTAGGCGAATTCAGCTGTAAAAAGCAGTTGAGAAGCTTTTGGAGATCTTCTTCTGAGTATATTTCTTTCTGTAAGATCATCTGAAGCATCGAATAGCGGAAATCGAGATACGGGTCGTCGGAATCCTTCACGACAGCGACGCTGTTATAGATTTTTGAGCACTGGCTCACCATTTCTGAACACTTTGGATCGTTTTCATATATAGAGCAATGTGGGGATGTGTCAATGGTGAGAGATAATGTGGTTGAAGTGTAGTCTTCATCATCCATGGAGTGGCCGCCGCCTCTTTCCCAAGAACTTGAAGAAGAGTGATAGAGACTGGGCTTTTGGCGAGAAGTGCTCTTGCTCTTTGGCTTTGGCTTTGGCTCGAATATGTCTGATTGCTTTGGCCTGCCACAGTCACAGCCACAGCCTATATTGGCTGGGAATATGTTACCAAGTAGCTTTTTCTTGTTTGAAGACATAGAGCGAGAGATGTCTTGAAATGAGAATGGTGTGTTGGGGAGGGGCTCTTTTTAGATCGGAGAGAGAAAGAAAATGAGTTTATAAATGGAGTGTTTCAGATAGTTGTAAATGAGAAGGGTCTTTCGGTTGGTGTCCCTTCTGAGAGAGATAGAGAGGTTTTTTTGGTGTAGATCAGTCTCCCTACTGCCGTAGGGAGTAAGGGAGTATTTTCAAAGGTAGTTGATTCTTTAAGATAGGTACCATAGGGTTGTACGTACACGCATATATATAGGTATATGTATATATCCATATATAACCCATGTTGATAAGATTGATAATTTAAATCTAAAAAATGATCAGTTTATTGATTTGGTACTCCGATTTAATTTATCAAATAATGTGCTAATATTTTTTATTTTATAATTAATAATTATATTTGATCTTTTATTTAAATTTTAAAAAACACTTATGATAAATGATGTCATCTAATATATTTAGCATTACTTTTTAAAATTAGGAGCTGTTCCCACCAAGTATTGAAAGAAAGCAATTTAAATTTTTTCTATTTTAAAATAAAATGAGGAGGTCTCATTTTTATAGGTAGACTCCATATGTTGTGGGTCTCACAAGTGAGACAAATAAATTTTTGTATTTTATTTTAAAATGAAAGGCATCGGATGAGATAGGGAGAGCCTATATATATATAGAAAAATTTAAAAAACATTAAATTTTAAAAAAATTAATATACCAAAAATGTGAAGAATGTAAATACATATGATATGGGGAAAAGTTAGGGACTCGAATACTTTTTTAAAAAAATAAAACAACTTCTCTTTTTTAATTTTCCCTTATCTAAATATTTTTGGCAATTGAGTTTTTAGTTGCACTTAGATTGAGCTTGGCCATGTCAAATTGTTTGTGTAAATTTAAACAAGTAGGCACATATGTCAAAATCAAATACATTATTTGTTTGATGTAATAATAAAGTGATCGAGTTATAATTTAATAACAACTACTTTGTATAAAAAAATAATATTAAAAATTAGGTTTATTTTTAATCTACTCATGTACGGTATATAAAACCAAAATTAATTAAATAATAAATTATAAATGTCAATCATGAATCACAACAAACTAAAAAAGGCTTACTTTATATTTACTCAAGCCTCGCGCTAACGTATAAAATCAATGGAGCCTTAATTACATTAAAAAATCCTTCCCACTTACACCATAGAAAATTTTGGATACCACCTAAGCAATCAAGTGAGTGGGGCCAAGTCCTTAACATGTATGTGCAATTTTATTTAACAAATAGCTTAGGGAAAAAAGAATTATATTCTGATACCAGTCCATTCGCTCTAATTCTGAAAATATTAGTGTCGGATTTGGAAAAGTGCTGTTTAAGCTTAAGGTGTGCTCTCTTCTAGTCTTCTAGGACCTACACTGCCACCACCTTTAGAGAGAGAGATATATATATATATATATATATATATGGAGAGATATAGAGATAGATAGAGAGAGAGAGAGAGAGAGAGAGAGAGTTGGTTCAGTGATAAAATCACTCCGGCGCTTGTATCACATGAAACATTTAGGAGAAGTTATATTCCCTTTTATTTCTTTTATTTTAAATTTTTAATTGGACATATTCTTTACAATTTTGTTCTACTTCGAATTCATAAAGTATATATTTAAATAATTCCCTTATCCACTAATCTTAATCTTCACACTTATCTCAAAATCTGATGTTTCATCATAACATATATATATAGATATATAGATATATATCATGCTAAAAATGAGATTATCATAGACATCAATAATTCCAACTTTAACAAACTCTTTTATTATCTTAAATTATATAACTACTCTTATATTAATATATTTTACTAGTACACTCATTTGCATGGTTCATGTCACTTCAATAAATGTGTTTTCACCGATTTGTGTAGCATATTAATCAAATTCTGTAAATTAAAATGAAAATGGCAATTTCAATGAAATATAGGTAAATAACTCATTGTTAAATTACTAAAATACAACTTGTAAAATTGAGAGATAAGAAAATGGGTGTGGAGAAAATGTGCCATTAAGTGGAAAAAACATAAAGAAAATTTATTTTGTTAATAATTACAAAGTGATTCTAAGAGAGAGATAAAGAGAAAGAGAATAAAGATTAAAATCTATACACAAGGAGAAATGTGCCGAAGCATCGAGATGTTATCAGTTAGTTGGTCTTAACCCTAATGACTCTTGAAAGCTTATCAAAGACAAGAGTTATGTTTTTGATAACGTGCCGGTCGAAGAACCCTAAACAAGCACTAACAGGGTGCTTTAACTCTTGAGATAATCTTTTCCACACTTGCGAAACGGAGAAATGATTGTTCGAGGATCCTTCTTTGTTAGGCATGCGTTGTAAGTAATACAATGCAACCTGCTTGACGAGTGGGTTGCTTATGGAGATCTCGATGGCAGAACATGTCAGTGATTGGCCTTTTGTGGAGGACGAAGGTGCTATGATATCCCTTAATGATATATATGCCAAGGATGGTGGAGAACCGAGCTCAAGGTTAGGAGGTGGGAAGGGTGAGATTTCTCCGGGGAAGCTATGGCTATGAGTCGACAAGTTGAAATCTAAGGAAGATTTCAATGATTTTGTGCTTCCAACCGATGAAGAGAACTTCATTATTCTTGTGCCCGTGACAGAAGAAGAATGGTAAGGAGTTTTTTAAGCAACTTTGGTGGTAGCTTGAAGTTGGATTTAATTTAAAGAGAGAAGTTAAGAATTCTTTTAAATCTTCATATATATATATAAATGATATGAATATATGGATGAGAAAAGTTAGTTTTGAATCTTTACAAGATAGTGGTAATTTATGGAGTTTCACGAAGTTGACAACAAATCAAATTTCAAATGCAATTAGGGTTGGTTTCTTTATATGATAACTGGCAATTTATTTGGAGCCAAAAAAGATAATTCAAAATTAGACGTATTTGGTATTTAGTATAAATATGTTTTTATAAATTAGACGGTCAAATTAATATAATCCAGCACTATTCTCTTGTAATTGATTTTCAACACGAGGCCTAAATAATATTTTCCAATTATTCTTGTTTAAAAATAACTAGCACTATTCTCTTATAATTGATTTTCAAAACAAGATGCCTAAATAATATTTTCCAATTATTCTTGTTTAAAAATAATTATTTTAACTCTTTGATATTTTAAACTGTTATACAAAAAATTCAATAAAATTTGAGGTAGCAATGGCCTTGTTGAGGTTTGGTTTATCATGTGTAATGACACATGAAACCTAAAATCCAAATTTATCAAGCCATTTATGTGGAGAGTGAATACTTAAGAGTCAGCGTGCACACATGAGATGGGATTGAAGGGTATTATTATGTATTATAAGCTTTGATTGGTTGAATTACATTAGTCGAAATATAGTATATGTAAGAATATTATGAGAGTCCATTACATGTGTGTAAGATTTAATTTTTTTTTATTCTAATAATTAATAATGTCCGTAGTCTTTAAAAATTTATTTATTATTAAGTTATAAAACTACAAATGTCCACTATAAAACGAAATTGGTTCATTCAAAAATTACTAATTATTTGAATTATTAATTTATTATATATTAAGTATTAGAGGACTGATTGTATCTCATACTGTGCAAGCATTCCTTAACTATTGATTCAGATGCTAAACCTATAATACCCCATCAGAAAGAAAAAACTAAAGTATAACATAGTAATAAAAATGTTCATATATGGATGAAACTAAGAATTTTTGTTATTATTATCGTTAGGCAAGAGAAAAAGGCTCTATTTTATTCAAAAAAAAAAAAAAAGTGAATACAATAATATTTTTATTTTTTTTTGAAAAAGCAAGATTTGACCTCTGGTCAAAATTTCAATTTCTAGGGTAGGTAGGGCCCATTTGGGGATGAGGGTTATTTTGAAAATTCAGTTCATATCCTTTTGAAATAACTTTCCGATATTCGCTTCAAATCATTGTCTTTTATGAAACTTTTTCTCACTTATTTTTTAAAGAAAGATGATGAATCAATTCCTAATTATGTGCCATACTTCTAAAGTTGAAGATATGGATCCCAGTTTGAGAGTTATCTTTCCATGACTTCTTCTATGGTCTTTTCATATAAATTTATTAGAAATCCTCCTAATCTTTTGGATCATGCTAAGGTTGTTGGCCATGGCCAAGTGATGATTTTATTTTTTATTTATTTTAAGAAACGATACAATATTATTGAAAGGTTTAGAATGTCCCAAGGACTACAAACAAAAGGAGAAAAATATAGAATTCTCTTTCAAGGATTAGCGGAAACTAAAAGAAAGATCCACAACAATATAGAAAAGACATGAAATGCAAAAATCCTCACCTAGAACATTCCCAACACCACTATAAATCAAGAAAACATAGGCATCCAACATGTTAATGATTGGCCTTTTATGGAGGACGAAGATGCTATGATGTCCCTTAATGATGCATGTGCCAAGGATGGTGGAGAACCTGAGCTCGAGATTAGGAGGTTGGAAGGGTGAAATTTCTCTCAGAAACTGACGCTAGATTAAAATCTAAGAAAGATTTCAATGATTTTGTGGTACCAACAAATGAAGAGAACTTCAGCCTTCTTGTGCCCATTGACAAAAGAATGGTATGGAGTTTTTCTAAGAGCTAGAAGTTGATTTAATTTAGGGTCGTTTAATTATAGGTCCTCTATTAAGATTATACTTATAATAAAGTCCAACTGTAACACTTATAACCTAAGAAGTCCAGGAGACTTATATGGACAATATAATCCCCAATGCAAAACTATCAAAAGACGAAAAAGGGTCTAGCACAAATGTGCCAAAACGAGGTCGCGCAAAAACAAATAGCGTGATTCCTATTACTCAAGAAGGCAACATGATCACACACATGATCAAACCCACTTCTATATCTATTTAGCATCAATCATCGGCGCAGAAAAAGGGGATTCCAAACTCTTATATTATCGACATTCATCGGGATTTTGAAAATGGGAGCGTAAAATCAGATTTTTCACAGTACAAACTATAAAATTGTGGGATCACTACAGGAAAAGGCACTTTTAGCGACGCTCTCGAGCATCACTAATAATAGCAATATGCGTCTCTAAATGATATTAGCGACGCTCACGTGGGCATCGTGAGCGGCGTCGCGAATAGTCATATCGCTAATACTATTAGCGACATGTAGACTTCTGCGCGTCGCTAAAGGTAACTATTAGCGACGTTCCAAAGGTGTCGCTACTAATCAGATTGTAGCGTCACTAATACTATACATAGGACGCAATGGGTGTTGCTAATTAAGACCTTTAGCGACGCTCAGAAGGTGTCGCCAATAGGTTATTGGAAACTATTAGCGACGACTGTTGTGCGTCGCTAATAGTATGTTTTTAGAATTATTTTGTGACGCCTCCAGTACGTCGCTAATATTATATTGATAGCGACGAATGTGAAGCGTTGCTAAAAACTTATTTTTGGGTCTTTTAGCAATGCCTTTATGCGCGTCGCTAAAAGTTAAATTTTTTTTTTTTTTGGGCATATTTTGACCTGTATTATTTGTTTTCTTTTTTTGTTTTATTATTGTTTAAAACCTGTATCAATCATCCCGATATACAATAAAATCCAAACATTCTAAAATGAATATATTAAAAGAAAAATGCATTCATACACTATATATATATATATATATTACTAATTACTTACAATTGTAAAAGTATAATTTATCAATAAATACAAAAATAAAAAATTATCTCAGAAAATGTAACTACAAATATTCATGAAAAGAAAGAAAAAAAAATGAGAATAGTAAGTCCCGATGCAGAACAGAAAGATGGCGGCACAATATCTAGATCAATCTGAAATAAAGATCAAATGATATATATTAGAACACTTATTATATATATATATATATATATGAACATAGAATGTGAATATATATATATATATATATATTTTTTGCATGCATAAATAGTAAGAACAGTATAAAGTAGCATAAATTTCAAACCGGTGATCTGAACCGAGTGCCATAAGTTCATGCAAGTCTATTTTATCATTTTTGAGGTGTGTGATGGGGTTTCCGGTTAGTTAGGCTGATATCTGACATTTTGGTCTGTCAAAATCTCAAATTGGGCCTTTTTGGAGCAGAAACTTGCATAAGTTTCAAACCGGTGACCCGAACTGAGTGTCGTAAGTTCATGCAAGTTTATTTTATCATTTTTGAGGTGTGTGATGGGGTTTTGGGCTCGTTAGGTTGATATCCGGTGTTTTGGTCTATCAAAATCCCAAAATGTGCCTTTTCAGAGCAGAAACTTGCATAAGTTTCAAACCGGTAATCCGAACCGAGTGACGTAAGTTCGTGCATGTCTATTTTATCATTTGTGAGGTGTGTGATGGGGTTTCAAGGTCGATAGGCTGATATACGATATTTTGGTCCTTCAAAACCCCAAAATGGGCCTTGTTGGAATGGAAAGTTACATAAGTTTTTAACGGTCACTTAGAACCGATAAAATTAAATAAGTTCGTGCAAGTCTATTTCCATATTTGAAGTGTCTCATGAGGTTTCTAGGCTATGAAGCTGAAATCCTTTTTTTTTATGTAACATTTTCTATAAATAATAAATCCACCAAAGTAATTAATTTTAAAAACTTACCAAAGCTGAACAGAGCCTCCTTACTAGCTGAGAACCGTCTGCATAAGAGTCTCTAGCTAGGCCTGGCGAAGCCTAGAGCTCTGTCATCATCTGCTCCAGCTGTGCATTCCCTCTCTCAGCTATCTTAGCTCTCTGGGTGACTTCGTGAAACCTAGCATCGCTCTCGACAATAGAGGACGATGCCGTCAGCTGCATCCCACTCCCTAAGCCACGCATATATCCGCGCCTCCTGCCCAAAATAGTCTCCCGTATCTGGTCATCGATCGGCGGATGCTCACCCTCAAGGGTCAGCTGAGCACGCAGCTGGACCATCTCCTCCTATAAAAACATAAATATATATTACTACTTTTATAACTTTAGATTAGTATTAAATTAGTAATACTGGTATATATACATAAATAACTTACATAAATCAGCTGAGTTTCAGGCCCAGTCTAACCCTTCTCGGGGTTGTAGTGCTTCTTGTGCCACAAATCAATGGGGCTGGGTGGTGCACCGATCTCCTGGTCTCGCTGCAACAAATAAATACTAGCTTGTGAAGAATAATTTCATGAAAAGATTATACAATAAAAACTTGATACATATATTAACTTACCATCTCATGCCTATACCTAACAAAATATCGTAATCCACCACAGTGGGTTACCTTTTGCTTGCTTCTGCTCTCGCTATTTTTCTTACTAAGTTCCTACACTTGGCCAAAATAAAGAAGGTTAGTATAAATGACAATGATTTATCATACAACGTAATTAATTTTGACAATTTTTACTTGGAATGCATTACTAGCAAACCGGTCGCATAGTAACATCCAATCCTCCACCGTCACCCCCTTGTAGGGTTTGTCGCGAGGCTCTCTACCGTTTGCCACCTTCGCCTCGTAATGCATGTGGAGCCTGTGTCGATAGTCCCTAAACGAACTCCCAAGTAACGGTCCACTGCCTTCATAACATGAAGTAGGTTGAGATCGATGTCAAACTTTGCCTGTAAAGCATTTCATTGTTAAAACATTACTATATTAGATATGTTAAAATTTAGTTGAATACAATAATAAAAGACCAACTAGGATATGCGCATGAATATCCTGTCGCTCCTCGTTAGTGACCTGACTCTAGTCACTAATATGGAGTGGGGCGCGTAGTCGGCAAATGATGCCCACTTTAGTGGTGATCTGTTGTGCCCACCTACCAATGGGCTTCAGCAAGCCCGGAGGTATCTCAATCTGAAGTTGGGAGCCCCCTACTGCCTCCATCTGAACCTGTAAACTACGGTTCTTCAACTTATCGCGCCCTCGTCTAGAGGCGGTGGCTGAAGCTTTAGAAGAAATAAAATAGAAACAATTAGTACCATATTTATATAATCATTAATAAAAAGGGGAACTATGCATACCATTAACGGCAGGATCGGTCGACCCTATAGATGAAAGGGAAGGGGTCGATGGGTCTGTCAAAACTGTGCGTCTACGTGAACCTGGTCCAACCATATCAACAAAGAAAGTTTAAAAATAAAATTCTATTACATCATAAAAAAAAAAATCCATTACGAAGTAAAAATGAATACTCATTACATCATAAAATTGAATATCCATTACACTTGATCCTAACACATGTAACACCTATTATAATTTTTCATTTGAGTTTGTATCATCATCTATTCTTAAAATTTATTCATTCTCAGTACAATACTCTAACAATGTATCATCATCAAAATCGCTTTCCTCGTCATCATCATCATTAATGAAAGTTGAATCCCTCGGATCTAACTGTGTGGTATTGGTGACGTCGGAAGCTACGACATGATCTGGTTCTACATCAGTTCTATTCAACCGATACAAAATAACATCTTCTTGATCATGGCAGACAACACCATCGTAAGCAAATTGAGACTCTTCTTGTAGTGCCTCTTGAATCCTCCTCAAATCTTTATCTCCCTCTTCAACTTCTAGTACATCATAAACATTTTTGGACAACATGCCAATCACCTCTGATTTTTGTGTCCTTCAAATAGAAAACTTGTTTTGCTTGAGATGCCAATACATAAGGATCATCTTTAAATGCCGTACGTAACGTATTAACACTTGTGAAGTGCTTATCGATCTGCATTCCAGTCTTCTTGTTACTTACATCCCACCAATCACATTTAAACAAATACACAGAATGACTGAAGCAATAATGTAACTGTATGATATCTTGTAAAATACCATAGTACTCTATAGTTTGTCCTGCTTCGTAATCTCCTTTAATAAGGACCCTGCTATTCTGTGTTCACCGGCTGACCTCACGTTCCCTCGTGTGAAATCGAACACCATCAATAATTAAACCGGTGTAACGGAATATCCTTTGATTAGGGCCACATGCAAAGGAATATAATTTATTGTACGCCTCAAGAGATTGTTGGTGGTGTAATAGCTTCATCTATTAATTCAATTCAAGTACAAAATTAATTAAATACAAATGCATTAACTAATTCAATTACAATTAATTGAAACCTATTCTTACACATTCTCCGAACCACTTTGGAAACAAATTTTTTTTCTTTGCTCTAAATCAGTATCGGTAACATGTTCTCTCTGTAGCTCAGTTGTATGCTCACTACATAAGATGAGAAATCTTATATCTAACTTACATTTATGTACTAACGTAGTATTGCAATGATTTTAATAAACTTACTTAAAATACAATGTCTCATCGCAATTGTTGAGCACGGTATAGTGGGTTTTTTTTTCAAGTCTTTAGGATGATACCATTCATATATACAGGCTCCTATTGACCACACATTCTAATTAAACACTGCAAGGCCAATTCGTTGCTGCGTTGGACATCTATCAAAATTTCGATCTTCACGATTAAACCTTGTCTCAATATCTTCAAAATGCATAGAGCAGAAGGTAAGACATTCAACATCAATGTAAGCCTCAGCAATTGACCCTTTCGGTCGTGCTTTGTTAAGCACATATTGCTTTAATGTGTGCAAATATCTGTTTTAATAATTAATCAATTATAAATTAAAATAGTTAGGATGGATAGATAGATAACACAATTCTTAAAATTTAATGTACCTTTCTATTAGATATATCTAACAGTATTGGACAGGTCTGCCAATTTTTGTCTCATGAGGCAAATGCACAGCTAAGTGGACCATTACATCAAAGAAAGCTAGAGGGAAAATCTTTTCCAACTTGCAAAGGATCACGACAACGTCCCTTTCGAGCTTTTCCAATACTTCCAACTTCAACGTCTTGACACTTAATACTCTAAAGAAGTAGCCCAACTCAATCAATGCCGTTGATATGTCATCGGTGAGATATCCACGTATTGCAACCGGAAGAAGTCGTTGTAAAAGGACATGGAAATCATGGCTCTTCAATCCAGATATTTTTCCATTTTTAACATTTACACACTGAGATATATTCAATGCGTATCCATCTGGGAACTTCACCGATTTAAACCACTCGTAAATTCTCATTCGCTTGTCGGATGATAACGTATAGCAAGGCACGATATATGTCACGTCCCGAATTTCACAAACCAGAGGAGTGAGTGAAATAACCAAAAAGGAAATTAATAAAGGGTAATTACATGGATTTCACTCACCAACCCAGTTCATGTTCTAATACTAATCCGTAAGGCCTTGCCCGTTGTTTTATAACATACAAATAAACATATATGGTTTAGGGCTTATGCCTTTGTACAACATCAAAATATGCCTCCAAGGGCCAAAAATCATCCATGGTTCACGTCTCCCTTGTTCTTCAAGACTTCATCGAGTCTCATATACCAGGAGCATCATCTGTAATATGATATCCCACAAATGGGTCAGCTCAGCTGCTGGTATGACACAATGCTAATGCAAGAAACAATGTTAAGGTGTGGCATGTGCAAAGTGTACATTTATAATCTAGATACTTTACAGTTCATTTATGCAATGCAATGAAAATGTGCCTGATACACCCATGCACTCTATGCCACACCCATGTCTCGTTTACGAATCATGTCCGATGGATCTGAGTACCAACACCGATTTACGAATCGTCCCCGTTGGATCTAGGTACTAATGCAATGGCCAATTTTGAGTTTTTCACCACAAGATCTACACCCTCATAATGCATAGCACCATGTGCTCAACCCATACTATGTTTCAAAGGAATCACCATATGCCAATATGCTTTAATTTCACCACACAATAATATAATCTCAATGAACTATTTTACCAACCCATAGAGCATGCTTTAGATAATACATTACATTTAAAGCAACAATAACATTTGAATCACAAAACAACTCCCACATGAACATATGCCATATACCATCAATTTAAACACGTAGTTATGGTTCATGCTTATCACTTTACCAAATTCTCAAATAATTCAAAGAACATATAAGTACACAAACAACCAATTCTAGATTATCAGGGCAACTAAATTCTAAGTGATTTCCTAACAACAATTAAACATGTAAATCATTCAATCATTTTTCAAGATACCCCTAAACTTAACCATATTTTTTAACAAAATATCATACTTGGAAGGATTTTTCTCAACCCTTGGGAGTCGTGTCTGCTACGTAGTCGAACCAAACAGTGAGAATGTAGTCCCCCCTACTGTATCTGTCTAGAAGGTCAAACTTCCTTCTCCTTGCCTTTCTGTGTTCCTAAATTCATGAAATACAACTCAATCTATTGCTACTTGAATTATGTTATTCATCAAATTTTATGATTTTATATCATGAGTTTCTATTTTACTAAAATAAACTCTACCATTGAGTCTGGAATGTCGAAAAAAGTTAGTTTAGGCTTTTGTGAAACTCAATTTGGACATCTGGGCTAAAAAGGGCAAAACGGTCATTTTGTAATTTTATGGGTCTTCTATTTTTCGGGACCCCATCTCACAACATGGACCTCACCATTGGTCTTAGAAGGTCCAAGATAGTCAAAATACACTAATAACTTGTTTAATTTGGACCTCGGACCATTTTGCTATATTTAAATTAATTAATTATTATTATATAATATATATATATATATATATATTTTTGCGCCTCTGTTAACACGGGATTGTCCCATCCGTTTTGGTTACACGCGCCACATCCACACCGCACGTTCACTGTACAATTCGCAAAGGGCGCAGCCCCCTTTTATTTTCTGACTTTTCGTGGGCCAAACAGCGGATAGGACAAACAATCAAGGATAAGATATTCCAATCCAGCTTTTAAATTCAATTTCAATTCCTTACCCTCATGACCAAACAGGCCCAATTCAACTTTTAAAATCAAAACATAACACCCCCAAAACAGCACCGCTCCACTAATGTGGTGGCCAACCCCACATCGCGACACGTGTCTGAGTCGACACAATGGAAACCTATCTCGGTCAAGACTCGGCTGAGTCAACTCATGAGTTGGCTCAGCGGGGTCTTCTTCTTCCCCACGCCCTAACTACTGTTGCCCTAACCCTCTGTAATTTTTCATTTTGAATTTCGTGCTTTTCTAGTTAATCATTCTCTCTGTTTTTCATCCCACATTATTTCTGAAATACTAAGGTAGAGTTTGGCATTCATTTGAAGCCTCAGGTTGAGTTCAAGTGCTCGGTTTATGGCTTGATAACTGAACCTGCAACTTGGTCGTTCATGGTCATTTTTGGCCCAAAACTCTTGGGGTTTCTTTGGTTGTGATCTATTTATCATGGGGTTCAAGTCCTCATTCTCATATTTAGTTTTTTCACAAGGTTTGTGAGGTTGGGTTTTAAAACCCGTACCTACAACTCAAATTTCTAGGGTTTCCTTTGAGTCTCAAGGTCGAGGCTTAGTGTTTTTAAAACACTTTGGGAGTCTATTTGTGGTCTCAACAAACCAAACTTGGTTTGGCTTTGGTTGGTTCAGACCTGCCCTCATGGAGGTCCTTCAATGGCTGTTCCTCCTGGTTTGGCTATGTCAATCTCTTTTTGACCTTCTAGCTTAATTCTGTTCATTTGAGACATCAAAATAAACTCATGCATGTCTAAGAAACTTAAAAAATAGCTCACATATATTCACAAATTCTTAGAGAGAGAAAATATGGTGGTTTGTGTTCACCTCTTTAACAGTGTTTTCCTCATTTCTTCTCCTTTGCTTTTTACTTCTGAATATCCCAGAACTCCTTCCAGTTTCTTATTCCTCTCTCAACTCAAACCAAACGTATATATGTAAGGTAAAAACCAAAACCACCTACCTCACCCACGGCTTCCCCTCTCGATTCTCTCCCTTTCTCTCTCTTCTTATCCCTTTCTGACTTCCTTACAGCTTTCTTTCTTCTCCTTCTGATTTGTATTTAATGTTTGCTTGCATTTGGGTTTACATATAAATATGTATATTATATTACACACACACACACCAACACACCCACTTTCCGACCTTATGGCAGCACACACACACGCAACGCACACACAACTGCATGCTGTATTCTCCTTTTTTTTCTTTTCAATTTATTTTTCTCATACTCATTATGTAAATACTTGTATACATGTATATTATACATTACACTATATATCTACACATGTATAATACACATTTTTATACAACACATATATTCATATATATATATATATATATGTACAAGCTAGTTTTTAATTACGTACACATACTCTCATTTTTAATGGTCTACACTTATACGTACACGCACACTTGCATGCATCGACGTATGTGTACGCATTACGATGCTGAATTCCGGGTTGCTCGGCTCTGGCAGTATAAAATAAACCTTTTACTTTCCAAAATCATTCAGTACATGTGGTATAATAATATGGAGCTTTAATTGCCAAGGTTACAACTATTATCACCCTACCTGACCCAATCTACCTCGGTTTACGTGCCACATTCATAAAATGAAAAATTTACTCTAAATTTTTAGGTCTTTACAATATATTTATCACTGCTACGTATTAGGTGCAACCCTTTCCGTATTTCTTACTCCTGCAAGTCCAACCAGGCTTTAACAGTATCCTTCGTCTTCCATTCAATGTTCATTAAAGTTCCCATCATATTATCACAAATGTTCTTCTCGATGTGCATAACATCCAAATTGTGCCTCAACTTAAGGGTTTCCTAGTACGATAAATAAAAAAATATGCTCTTGTTCGTCCAATTTAACTCCACATTAGTACGCTTCCTCTTCTTAGTACCTGATATCTTCCCAAACCTCACTAGTTGGAATGAGTGCCAATTGCGCCAACACGTCTTTCCTAGACAGCAATGAAGGTGACAATTTGCGCTTAATTTTTTCATCAAACAGATGCTTCTACCAACTTCGTCAGCCATGTGATGGCGGTAGAAAATGACGACGGCACATGTAGCATATCTTCTTTCCATTGGACAAATGTAGGGAACATGCATCCTTATTGCAAACTGGACATGCCAGATCCCCCTTAGTGCTCCACCTAGACAAGTTCTCGTATGCTGGAAAGTCATTTATGGTCCATAGTAACACTGCATGCAATTGAAATGTCTCATTCTAAGAGACGTCATATGCCTCCACTCCAACCTCCCACAATTCCTTTAACTCGTCCACTAAAGGATGCAAGTACACATCAATTTCATTACCAAGAGACTTTGGCCCTAGAATAAGCAACGACATAAAGATAAATGGTTCTTTCATACATTTCCACGCTGGCAAGTTATACGACACAAGCAACACCAGCCATATGCTGTAGGCATTACTCATGTCACCGAACGGATTCGAAACCGTCGCTAGCCAGCCAAAGTCGTACATTACACGGCTCATTTTCAAACCATTCGTGATTTCTATCAAACTCAGCCCATGTTTGAGAATCTGCCGGATGCCTACATACATTTTCCTCAACAATACGCTTCTCCTTATGCCACCGCATCTCTTCTGCCATCTTCTGAGACATGTACAACCTTTGTAACCTCAAGTTTTAAGGAAAAATATCTCATCACCTTGTGCGAAATTGTCTTGCTCTTTCCTTTATTCAGCTTGTACCTGAGTTTGTGGCACACTGTACACTCCATACATTGTTCAGTCTCCTTCCAAAATAACATGCAATCATTTTTGCAAGCATGTATGGGAATATACCCGAGGCCCAAATCTATTAATATTCTTTTCGCCACGTAATATGATTTTGGAAGGGTCTCCCTAATAAGAAGTGCTGCTTTAATCAATTCAATGACCATATTAAATGATTTGTTACTCCATCGGTTAATGGTCTTAACATGAAAGAGTTTCACGAGAAAGTCTAGTTTCGAAAACTTATCACAACCTGAATATAATGGCTGCCTTGCTTCCCTCAACAAGGACTCAAACGCTTCTGATTATCCTGTGTCACTCCTGTGACTACGAGCCCCAGTTGTAGCCCCCCTACAAGTCTGCCAGCATTTGTGGCAAGCCTTCGTAACCAACCCCAACATTATCACCTAAGTCATCATCATCGTCTTCTTCTTCATCCTCAAATACCATTCATACGTCACGGTGTTCCCCATGAAATTTCCAACACGTATACCTCTTGTCCATCCCGTGTAGGAGTAGGTGCTCTTTGGCCTCATCTATGTGCATATAATCCCTATTATTGCACCTCCTACATAGACATCTTATCCTATTTCTCCTATATACATATACATGAGCAAACTCAATAAAATCTTTGATCCCCTTCACATATATACCCTGGCAAATGCCTGCCCCTCAAGTTCATCCAACTCTTATTCATTTTCGTCTACCTAATACAATTCAAACAGTATGCTCATTATAAATATGAAACATGAATCCTAGCACCTCCAACTTCTTTCTAAAGGGTAAGGTGGTCCTATTCCATTCGTGAATACACAATCTACATTGCTAATCAGCAGCAAATCAAATGCTTAATTCCAGTTGGAGAAAATTTCAGCAACATCTCCCCACGGTTCTTCAAGTATACGAGATAGACGTTACCACGCCTAAATATATACCCAGAGAACAATAGGAGACCGTGCTGAAATTTTCTCATTGTGGAATATTCAAGCATGTGCTATTCATTGTAATGCAGATTTATGCATTCCCAAACTGTCCTACTCCAAATAAATCGAGAATCGATTTTCATACACACGAGCCCAATCGCGAATAAATTTCGCAACAAGATTCACATGTAATGAAAATGACTCCCAAACGGGGCTAGGCTTACATGAATGCAATTATACATTGAGTTACACGATCATTTAGTTACAAACACTACTAATACAAGAATATAACATTCGAGTTAATTTATAGGCAATCTTATTTTCTATCTTATGAATAAAACAAAATCTTGACACCCCAATCTGTCCACTCAATCTCAAAATATCACAATAAAAGAGACGAAACCAAACACTTCTCATCAAAGCTACATTTAACATAGCTATATCATTTTTTTTAAAACAATCACACCTTTTTGCTTGAGATCAAGACAGCCTAAACAACATTTGCTTAGTTCTAAATATTAGAAACATACTTCATTTTGTTATATTGTCCTAAAATATTAGAGCATTCATAATGATAAACGCTAAAATCCACTGCTGTAAGATGTATATACTTTGGGATTACTACAAAATCAGATCAGATACATGAGTTTGTAAATATCAATTACTCTGTCAAGAGAAGTACAAGAGGAAAAGAAAAAATAAATAAACACAACAAATCTTCTAATTAATCAAAATCTCTTCTACATTCTCAGTTAAAATACCCACTGCCAACAAATTATCAGAACTATAAATATCACCAAAAAGAAATAAAACCACTATAATCAAAGCCAAGATAACCACTATATACACATGCAAAATATAATAGAGTTGCATCAATACATGAATAGGCATATTTTCTTTTTCTCATATTTTCTTTTCATTCTTGTTTTCCATGGTAACCAAACAAGAAAAAATAGAGTTGCATCAATACATGAATAGGCATTTTCAAAAAAATAAAAGAGAGGGTAAGTGGTGAGACCGTAAGTTCGGCATTCGTTGGCGGCAGCAATGGGACTGTCAATGGTGGTAGTCGGTGGCAGCAACACGACGGTCGGTGGTAGAAAAAGTGAGCGTCTAAGAGAGAGAGAGAGAGAGAGGAGATCGATACCGAAAGGAAGAGAGCGTCAACCCCCTTAAGCCTTATGATACATAAGCCTTTATTTGTTCTTTTAACTACATAAAACATTTCTGTTCTAAGCTTGAAAAACCATGAATTTACCTTTTACAGTTTGAGAAGATACTTTGGTGGAAATTTACAGTTAAAAAGAAAGTTAGTTCAAATTAAATATTCCACATTATGTTTGCTCTGTTTGATCAAAGTGTGAAGTGAAAAAAAAAAAAAAGAAAAAAAAAAAAAAAAAAGAAAAGAAAGGTATTTTTGCTGAGTTTGTCTTTTATGCAGAGGTGATTTATCCATCATGGCAGAAAAATTAGAGAAAACTCAATAAGCGGAGTGTGGATCACTTCAGATTTTGTCATCAGTATGAGCATATTGTTGAGAAAGAGTTATGGTTTAAATCCTATGGAATTCTATTTTATTGTTCTTTCCGCCAAGTATTTTCTCAGTTTGCTTTAAATTTTCATTTCCATTTCTTTCTTAGCCCTCACCTTGTGGCCTGTCATTACAACCTAATTAAAGACCTTTGATCTCTAATTTTGGTGTTGACTACATTAGTGGAGAGGATTTTTGAAAATTGGACTTATGGGGTTAAGTTTTGAGAGAATTCCTCTGGTTTCAGTTGTTCTACTTGTATCAGAGTTCGCAAGTGGTTTGGAGTTAAATTGGCTATATCACACACACACTCAAGGTCTTAGCTTTAGGTGAAGTAAACATTTAACTCTTGCTTGACAAATTGCTAAATTTTTTATTGATTTTTCTGCTATCTTCGATTGATTTCATATCATGGCTTGGTGAGTGATGAGATTTTCTATGAGGTCTAGTTGATATGGTCTATATTGTTTATTTTTGTTTGAGGGCAAACAAAGATTTAAGTTTGGGGGTGTTTGATGACTTGCATGATTTAGAATGTTTACCACTTCTTAACTTAAACTTTAGTATAATTTATTTATTTTCTGGTTGATTTTAGGTTTCATTATCATCATTTAAACTTTATTTCAGATTTGAAGAACACGGCGGCAGCAACACGACGGTCAGTGGTAGAAAAAATGAGCGTTTAAGAGAGAGAGATCGAAGATCGATACAGAGAGAGAAAGAAGAGAGAGAGAGAGAGAGAGAGAGAGAGAGAGAGATCGGAGATTGATACCGAGAGGAAGAGAGCGTCTGAGAGAGAGAGAGATCGAAGTGGGGATTTGACATATATAACAACTTATTAGCGACGCACAGGAAGGCAGAGTAAATATGGCACATTATGAAAAAAAAAAAAAATCAAATTTCAAATGCAATTATGTTGGTTTCTTTATATAATAATTACCGACTTATTTGAGCCAATAAAAAAAGATAATTAGAAATTATTCTATAAATTAGATGGTCAAATGAATATAATTAAGCTAGATTTTCTAAACAAAATGCCTAGATAATATTTTCCAATTATTCTTGTTTAAAAATAACTATTTCAACTCTATGATATTTTAAACTATACAAAAATCCAATAAAATTTGAGGTGTCAATGGACTGGGTTGAGGTTTGGTTTAGCATGTGTAATAATCTTAAACCGAAATCTACCCTGTTTAGTAAATGGTAGCAAGATCCAAAGATAGGCCTAAGCCTATCACGGTACGGTTGCCAAAACCTACACAATTTTTTGGTGGTGGCCCTTGAAATTAAAGATGAGATGCGACATGTGTAAGAGTGTACGGAATAAAATTAAGAATTTTAAAAAAGTAAGAAATTCAAAAGAGAAATGTTAGAAATTTTACTCTTTTACAGGAGTGAGAGAATATTGTTCATTTAATAAATAATAGATCTTACTTTTGTGAGAGGATTTGATCAAAGTGGGATAAAAAGAAATGGAATCCGTAGCATTGCTCAACTCAAAAATATGATATATTAGAGTTGTGAAAAAATGTTATATATATTTGATTTTTTGGATGATTTTTTTACTTTTAATAAAAATAAGTGATTTAGACATATTTATTATAGTTCACTTCACTACTTTGTATTTAAGAGTGAAAATCAATTGAAATTTTTTCGTTATGTATAGTACCAAATTTTGTATAGAAAATCAACTAATTTAAAGTCGAGACATTGTTATTTTGCTCACTGCATTTTCTAACCGATAAATGCAAATGTGAGCCAATTAAACTAAGTTAGTATAGTTTTAGTATGACTCTTAATGTTGAGTCCTGGTAGTGGTAGGATTTGATTTGTTTTATCCTAATGGGACTAGGAGTCTTTATCCTAGTGGGAATAGTATTATTAGTTTGAATAGGATTAGAAGTCCTTATTGTGTTAGGATTAGATTTTATATAATCTATATATATATATATATGGGCACTGTGAGCCGGTGTGCGGTTGGCTTCCAAAGTTCTACCATGCCATGTTAAAAAAGCTTGATGCTTGATTGAGTTCTTTTTCAATAAAATATATTATTTTGCTTTGTTTCATACGGATCTATGAAAAATTTATAGATTCAACAGTTGGTATCAAAGCCTGGTCTTTTAGTTCGTGAAGATGTCTTCATTTATTTGTACGGTTTACAAATTTGATGGGAAATCTCCTTTTCATGTTCGGGAGAGTGCGATGATGACGTTTTTTAATTCAAGTGGTTTGACGACGAAATTCATTAAGGAAGAGCTTGCAACAGATGCAGATGAGCAAACAAGGCAATTACACTTCAAAACTTTAAATTGCATTCATCAAGTTTTAGATATTTATATTCTTAATAAAATTGCCCATATTCAGTCTGAGAAACAAGCATGGGATATTCTTAAAAAATATATATGTTGGTATTGATAAGGTGAAAAAAGATAGATTACAAAAACTTCATAGAGATTTTGAGTTATTACAGATGGAAAAATCAAAAACTATTTCTGATTATTTTTTGCAGACCGCGGCACTTGTTAATGCGATGAGGACTAATGGTGAACAAATAGCAAACTGTCAAATAGTTGAAAACATTCTTCAAAGCTTGACACTGTGGTTTGAATATAAAGTGAGTACTATTGAAGAGTCTACTAACTTGGAGTCCATGACAGTGGATGAATTACAGAGTTCGTTGACCGTTCATGAACAATGCTTGAATGAGAGATCAAAAAATTCAGTTAAAGAAGCATTGCAAGCTCCATTAAATTTTAAGAATGAAAAAGGCGAGTCTCATAATAATGCAGGATTTAATCAACGGTTTCAAGGCTACCAGAATGGAGGGTAGAATCACAACAATAGAGGAGGCAGAGGCAATAATGAGCAAAACAGATCTAGTGGAAGAAGAGGCAGAGGCAATCAGTGGCAGAATAACAATTAGTGTCAGAACAATAATCAATGGCAGAATAATAATTGGCAGCACAGACCAGTCCAAGGAAGAGGGGACGGTAACAATTCTAATCCACAATCTCATAAATCCAATATTCAATGTTTTAATTGTGACAAGTTTGGGCATAAAAAGTCTGATTGCAGATCTAGAAGGCCGAATAATAGAGATCATCAAGCTAATGTTGCTGAAAATAATCCTGGTGGTAATAATGAAGTAGAGACCATGTTGTTGGCTTGTAACGTTGTGGATAATGATGATGGTACTAAGTGGTATTTAGATACTAGCTGTAGTAATCACATGTTTGGTAAGAAAGACATGTTTTCTTATTTGGATGAGTCTGTTCGATCAGAGGTAAAGGTTGGAAATAACTCAAAGATACCTGTGATGGGTAAAGGCAGAATAGCAATCAGTTTGAAGAATGGGTCTCACAAGTATATTTCAGATGTGTTTTATGTATCAGGTTTGCAACAAAATTTATTGAGTATGGGGCAACTTTCAAAAGAGATTATGATATGCGAATCCATCATGGAGTTTGCACAATCAATGATGATCGTATAGGGCTAATAGCAAAGATAAACATGACTCCAAATCGTTTTTTTCCATTGAGTATTAAATGTGAGAATTTACCTTGCTTTAGTTCTATGATTGATGATGATAGTTGGTTATGGCATATGCGTTTTGGGCATGTGAATTTTGGCAATCTTAATTTTCTTGCTAAAAAGCATTGGGTTTCTGGTTTGCTTGTTATTGATATCCCAAATAGAGTTTGTGAAACTTGTGTTATGGGAATGAAACATAGAGATGTTTTTCCTACAGGAAATTCATAGAGAGCCAAGAGGCCTTTGGAGTTGATACACTCAGATTTATGCTCAGTTGAGGTACCTTCTAATGATGGCAATATGTACTTTATTACATTCATTGATGATTTTAGCAAAAAAGCATGGGTTTATTTTTTGCAACATAAATCTGATGCTTGTGATACTTTTAAAAAATTCAAGGACTATGTTGAAAAGTGAAGGGATTTCAAATTAAAACTTTAAGAACTGATAGGGGTACAGAGTATCTTATTTGTGATGATTATTTGGAGAAATATGGTATTAGGCATCAGTTGACTGCTAGATATACTCCACAACAAAACGGAATGGCGGAAAGAAATAATAAAACTGTTATGGATATGGTTAGATACATGTTGAAATTTAAAAATTTGCCTAAAGGATTTTGGGCTAAAGCGGTTTCTTGTGCTATTTATGTTTTGAATATGTGCCACAAACCCCGCAGGAAGCTTGGAGTGGACAGAAGCCTATCATTAAACACCTAAGGGTGTTTGGATGTATTACATATGCTCATGTGCTAGATCATCTTAGAAAGAAACTTGATGATAAAGGTGAAAAGTGTATTTTCATTGGCTACAGTCAATTGTCAAAGGCTTAGAAGTTGTATAATCCAATAACAGAGAAGATGATTATCAGTCGTGATGTGACTTTTGATGAGCAAGGAGTTTGGGATTGGTCTCAGAATAATCAAATCCAACCAGCTTTAACTTTTAATAATACAAATCCGCAAATTGAAATACATAGTGAGCCTTAGATTAGTGATCCTCTATCTTCAGATGTGTCATCACCTAATGCAGAGTCCTTTAGGCGTCCTCAACGCCAACGCCACTTGCCTGCTCATTTACAGGATTATGTTGTTGGTAGTGATAATGAGCCAACTAATGAAGATTTGGTGAATTTTGATTTATTTGCAGATTGTGATCCAGTGACTTTTGAAGAAACCTCTCGTGATGATCATTGGATTAAAGCCATGGATGATAAGATCCATGCAATTGAGAAGAATAACACATGGCAACTTACTACTCTTTCTAGTGGTAAGAAACCAATTGGTGTGAAGTGGGTGTACAAGACAAAGTACAGGGCCAATGGTGAGGTAGATCGCTTTAAAGCAAGATTGGTGGCTAAAGGTTACAAACAAAAGCCAGGTATTGATTATTTTGAGGTGTTTGCTCCTGTTGCTAAACTTGATACAATTTGTATGTTTGTTTCTCTTGCTGCTCAAAATAATTGGAGAATTTTTCAAATAGATGTTAAATCTACGTTCTTTAATGGTGTACTTAAAGAAAAGGTTTATGTTGAGCAACCTACCAGCTATGTGATAAAAGGACATGAAAACAAAGTCTTTGGATTGAATAAGGGCTTGTATGGATTAAAGCAAGCGCCTAGAGCATGGTATACACGCATTGACTCTTATTTTATTGAGCATGGTTTTAAGAGATGTTTTTATAGGCATACTTTATATGTCAAGTCTAATTCACATGGTGATATCCTTATTGTGTGCTTATATGTTGACGATTTGATATTTACTGGCAATAATCCAAAGTTGATTTCAGAATTTAGGGAGGCTATGATAGCTCACTTTGAGATGACAGATATGGGACTAATGTCTTATTTTCTTGGCATTGAAGTTGTTCAAACAAATGGTGAAATTTTTATTTCACAGAAAAAGTATGCTAGTGATATTAAAAGGTTCAGGATGGATAAGTCCAATCTAATTTTGACTCCAGTTGAGGAGATGTTGAAGTTGGTGAGAGATGGTACAGGTGATCTTGTGAATCCAACCTACTTTAAAAGGTTGGTAGGAAACTTGAGATATTTGACTTTTATTAGGCCAGATATTGTGTTTGGTGTTTGGCTGGTTAGCATATTTATGGAGACTCCACATCAATCTCACTTGCAAACTGCTAAACGGATTTTGTGATACATTTGATCGGTGCAAAACTGCAAGTGCACAGTATTGTAGTTTTATAGTAAAGTGATGAGAAGAGTATCGTCCTCAGGAATTGGTAACTTACTTTTGACAAATACCGAACTTACTTTTGACAAATACTGAAATTATACTATCTCGACTTTATTCAAAAAATTCACTACGATCTTTGTAACTGCAATTTAAAATAAAATCAATTCAAAGAAATACTTAAAGGATAAGAGAGATGTTGTTCGAAAATCAAATTAATGGGGAAAAAAACTTCTAGGAAATCAATTTCACCTAATCCCTCATTATGTTTTACTCATCTAACTAATTGAATTTAATTATCTATGTTTGTTAGCAAATCTCCAAATCATCCAAAAGACTCTTTCGACAGTCAATTGGAAACTATTCTTGTTCATCATTTTACATAAGAGTATGCAAATTAATAAAGCAAGAATGCGATAAAACCAATGATTTTTAATACTACATAGGTTCATATAAGTCTTTTGATCTTTATATTTACCTATGCTGAAATATCCAGATCTATCCTACAATTTCCTCTTTCGATAGCAAGTCACGAGATTAAAATCATCTAATTAATGGCCAGTTAATTAGAAGCATTAAGTTCAAAATAAATCAAACAAACATGAAAGAGAATTACTTCAAATTAGCATAAAAAAGCAAGCATAGTTCGAGACTAAACTACATCGTTTTCCTAGAAGAAAAAAAATTTAGTTCATGCTAAAAATTAATTTCAACATAAACGAAATCACCATGATTTTTTTTTTTTTTTGAGAGAAAGGAAAGAAGTTGAACACTAAAAAATAGTCGCAGCAGCCTGCAGTTCACCGTCAAGCCCCTGGTCCTGTTGCGCTGCTTCTATTCTATTTTTCCCTGCTTCAGCCCCGCTCCTTAGCTTATTCTTTTCTTTCTTTCGTCTTTTTCTAGCCTACGTTGCTTCTTTTTTCTCCTTTTTTCTTCTCGCACCAGCTGCCGCTTTTGAATTTTCTTTCTTCTATTTAGCCGCTTCTTATATTTTTTTTTATTCTTTTCCTCTTGCTCGCCGCTTCTGCCCAGCGCTGCTCTCTTTTTTTATTTTTTTCTTTGTTGCCCAACCGCCAACAGCCGCTTCTTTGCATTCTTATTATTTTTTCTTCTCCTCTCCTACGTTGCGCCCTAGCTTTCCTTTATATCCCTTCAGCCATGTTCCGCTTTTTCTTTTCTTTCTTTTTCTATTGCTTGCGCCGCACGCCACTTTTCTTTTTCTTATTTTTCTTTCTCTTGTTTCCTCCACCCGGACCGGCCTTTTTCTCCCTTGCCTTTTTTTATTCAGCCCGTTTTTTATTCAACCGCTCAAGTCTCTTCTTTTTTTCAGCTTGCGCTGCTAGCTGTTGCTTCTTTTTTCTTTCTTTTTGGTTGGACGGCTTGAAGAAATTAAAGCTCACGGGCCTAATTAACGTATCAGGTTGCCCGGCCCAAGTAGTCATGGCTTGGCTTTTATTTTTCAAAGTGTCTCTTCATTGAATGAGAGAGAGAGTCCATAGACAATGGGCTGCTGTAACTAGGATCTTCAATTTCTTCAAATCTGAAATAAAGTTTAAATGATGACAATGAAACCTAAAATCAACTAGAAAATAAATAAATTATACTAAAGTTTAAGTTAAGAAGTGGTAAACATTCTAAATTATGAAAGTCATCAAACAACCCCAAACTTAAAACTTTGTTTGTCCTCAAACAAAAATAAACAATATAGACCAAATCAACTAGACCTCATAGAAAAATATCATCACTCACCAAGCCATGATCTGAAATCAATCAAAGATAGTAGAAAAATCAATCAAAAATTTAGCAATTTTTCAAGCAAGAGTTAAGCGTTTACTTCACCTAAAGCTAAGACCTTGAGTGTGTGTGTGTGTGTGTGTGATATATCCAATTTAACTCCAAACCACCTGCAAACTCTGATAAAAGTAGAACAACTGAAACCAGAGGAATTCTCTCAAAACTTAACCCCATAAGTCCAATTTTCAGAAATCCTCTCCACTAATGTAGTCAACACCAAAATCAAAGATCAAAGGTCTTTAATTAGGTTGTAATGACAGGCCACAAGGTGAGGGCTAAGAAAGAAATGGATATGAAAATTTAAAGCAAACTGGAAAAATACTTGGTAGAAAGAACAATAAAATGGAATTCCACAGGATTCAAACCATAACTCTTTCTCAACAATATGCTCATACTGATGACAAAATCTGAAGTGATCCACACTCCGCTTATTGAGTTTTCTCTATTTTTTCTGCCATGATGGGTAAATCACCTCTGCATAAAAGACAAACTCAGCAAAAATACCTTTCTTTTCTTCTTCTTCTCTTTTTTTTTTCACTTCACATTTTGATCAAACAGAGCAAACATAATGTGGAATATTTCATTTGAACTAACTTTCTCTTTAACTGTAAATTTCCACCAAAGTATCTTCTCAAACTGTAAAAGGTAAATTCATGGTTTTTCAAGCTTAGAACAGAAATGGTTTATGTAGTTAAAAGAACAAATAAAGGCTTATGTATCATAAGGCTCAAGGGGGTTGACTATGGAAATACACCATGCAATGATGCATGATAACTAGGACGGTTGGGAAAGCTTTTTGGTTATGAAAGAAAAATGGAATAAAGAAAAAAATGACTATGCGCTCAATTATGTTCAAGGACAAAGATTTAAATCAAAGTACCCACAAAACTCTACCTGACATAAAAGAAATTTTTGAAAAATTTTTCTCAGTCCTATCCTCAATCACAAATTTCAGAGTCATAGAGAATCTAACAACTCAAGAAGACAGAATAACTCTAGGAGTTTACACCCCCAAACTTAAACTAAACAATGTCCTCATTGTAATTTAAAAGTGAGAAAATTTAAGAAATGAAAGGAACTTCCCTGGTTTCATGGTGAATTAGCCATAGTTAAAATTTTCAACTCTTTATTCATGCTAAATAAACCTGCATCAAAATCTAAATTATTAAAAAAATAAAATAAATAAAAAATAAAAGAAAGTTCTAAGGCTGCCTCTCATAAGCACTTGTTTTAAAGTCTACAGCCAGACTTTTTAATCTTCATCAATTAGGGTGTCCAAGAGGAATAAATACACAGTTCCTCTCCAAGTCCCAATTTCCTGCAAACACACGCAGCAGCTTGATGATCTTCTTCGGGTGTGAGTGATGCTGCAAAAATCACTAGAAAGGTGTAACTATCACCCAAGAATGAATAGCGACAATGCTCAGGTAATTGCTTCAACTCTGGAGTTGTCGTTTGCTGCGTCTTTTCTTTTGAAATTACAGAATTCATTTTTGTTACCATTGGCTCTAGCCACCCCACTTCATTGCTAAGTAATGTAACCTGAAAGCAAGTGCTTGGATCTTTTAGAAATCTCATGGCTTGGTAGATGTTGAACTTAACCTCTTCCTCATTTACTTTCAATGTTAATTCACCCTTTTGAACATCAATTAAAGCCCTTCCCATAGCCAAGGATGGTTGGCCAAGAATTAGTGGGACATCTTGGTCTTCCTCCATATCTAACACCATAAAATCAACAGGAAAAATAAATTTATCCACCTTTACCAATACGTCTTCTATGATTCTACGTGGATATTTGATGGATTGGTCTGCTAGTTGCAAAGAAATGGTTGTTTGTTTCATCTCTTTAAGTCCTAATTTCCTACAAACAGAAAGTGGCATAATATTAATGCTAGCACCAAGATCACATAAAACTTTATCAAAAAGTAAATTTCCAATAGTGCAAGGCAAAGTGAAACTCCTCTAATCTTTTAATTTTTGAGGCAATTTCTTTTGAAGAATGGCACTGCATTCCTCAGAAAGCTTCATTGTTTCGAACTCCTCCAACCTTCTTTTCTTAGAAATGATGTCCTTCAAGAATTTGACATAGTTTGGCATTTGTTCCAAGGCATCTGCAAAAGGAATATTTATGTCAATTTTCTTAAAAATTTCCAAAAACTTAGAAAACTGCTTATCTAATTTTTGTTTCTAAAAACGTTGAGGATAAGGAAGTGGAGTAGAGAGAATAGGAAGATTGTCAAGAAATGAAATTGATGGAGGCATGTCACTCTCTCTTAGTGTATCATCCACAATCTCCTCTTCTTTTCCTTTATTCTTGCTTTGGTCATTGTTTGCGGCTGTAGGGGTGGAATTTGTTCCCTTTGATAGTGATATCTCAATTTCTCTTCCTGTCACGCCCCGAATTTCCGACGAACCCGGGGCGCGAGTAACGAGACAGAAAGTAAAATAAATAAAAGGATAAAAGTAATTAGATTCACTAAATATGCGTCCATCATCATCCATA